>CM033359.1:10308429-11508429 GCA_019395295.1 Osmanthus fragrans
TTTTTAGGTATCCTGTTATGCTTATGTGGATAATGGAAGTTGGAACCTAGGTTTAGAAAATATATCTTTCTTAAATCTAAATTAGGTGTGATGGGGTACAAATTATGGTGTCCTGGGACAATGAATGAGGTGGTCAGTAAAGATGTAGTGTTTGATGAATTTGCTATGGTTCATACTTTGCCTCGTGGGGATTTTGATAAAAATCGATGAACAGAATCATCCAACTTAGGTGAAGTTGAAAATTGGTCCAGGGGACAAGCAAAGGTTTCAAAATAGTATACTACAGATCAGTCTAGTCCAGAATTTATAGACAATAATTTTTTGCCTACTTTGCCTACACCACTAGCAACACCACAATATTCAATTGCTAAGGATAAACCTCACAGACAGATTAAACCTCCACAAAAGTATAGAGACGGAGATTGGTAGCCTGTGCTTTGAATGTGGCTGAAGATATTAATTCCACTGAGGAACTTGGTACATATATAGAGGCAGTTAGTTGCAGTGATTCTAGTAGATATTGATTGCTATGCGAGAAGAGATAGAGTTGTTGAATAAAATAAAAGTACTTGGAACTTGATAAAATTTCCTAAAGATAAAAGGGTTTTGCTGCAAATGGGTGTTCAAAATGAAAAAAAAAAGACACTAAGGATTGAAGATACTAGGTATAAGGTTAGATTGATAGCAAATAGCTACAATTAGATTATAGGTGTTGACTTCATAGATGTATTCTCATTGGTTGTAAAACATAGTTCAATTCGGGCTTTTCTTGGGATAGTAGCAAGTAATGACTTGGAGTTTGTGCAGATGGATGTCAAGACAACATTCTTACATGGAGAACTTGAGAAGAACATTTATATGCAACAACCAAAGGGTTTCATGATTTCTGAAAAGGAAGATTATGTGTGTTTGTTGAAGAAGTCCTTGTATGGACTAAAGCAGTCACCAATGTAGTGGTATATAAGATTCTATTCGTTCATCACTACTCATAGTTTCATCAGAAGTAATTATGATAGTAGTGTGTACTCTAGCAAGAAAGATGGTGGATCGATTATATATTTTCTATTATATGTTGATAACATGCTAATTGCAGCCAATGATAAAGCAGAGGTCAGAAATGTGAAATTTCAACTTAGTAAGGAGTTGGATGATGAAAGATTTGGGTACAACAAAGAAAATTCTTGGTATAGAAATTTCGAGGGATAGAAAGACTGGTAGATTATATTCGAGTTAGAAGGGGTACATTGAGAAGGTGCTTCAAAGCTTTAATATGTTGAATGCTAAGGTTGTTAGTACTTTCTTTGTTGTACACTTCAAATTATCGTATGGATTGTGCCTTTTATTAGATGAAGACATTGATTATGTCTCAGATTCCTTATTCTAGTATAGTTGGTTTGCTTATGTATACAGTTTGTACAATACCAGATTTGACACATGAAGTCAGTGCAGTTAGTAGGTACATGAAAAATCCTGGTAAGGAACATTGGAAAACGATGCAATATATATTTAGATACTTGAAGGGTTGTACTAATGCTTGCTTGCATTTTGGTAGAATTACATATGAAATTACTGGGTATGTGGATTCAGATTATGCATGAGATCTTTATAAAAGGAGATCACTTACAGAGTATGTGTTTACTCTTGGAAGATGTGTTATTAGCTGAAAACTAATTTGCAAAATACAATAGCTTTGTCCACAATAGAGGCAGAATACATGGCCATTACAGAGACATGTAAGGAGACTATGTGGTTGAGAGGATTGACTGGTGAAATCAATACAGATTTGTAGATTTCTATGGTATATTTTGATAGTCAAGGTGCTATCTTTCTGACTAAGGATCAAATGTTTCATGAGAGGATTAAGCACATTGATGTGATGTATCATTTTATACGTAATGTGATAGCTCGTGATGATAATGTAGTGAGCTAGGTTGATGCCAAGGATAATCCTACTGATATGATGACAAAATCACTTGCCATTGGGGCTTGTTTGGAGAGGAGGGAGTGATGTTTACTTCGGATATGTGTTTTTTGGAATTCCTTGTACTGGAATTTGGTTCAATATGGAGACTTGTTGTAGTTTGAGATAAATTCTAATGAGTATTGGAGTTTTGGTTGAAGTGGTCTTTTAAGAAATCAAAATTATGGAACGGGAAGAAAAGTCGTCGCATTTTCGCTACTCTAGCCCTAGCTGGCCGCTCAAGCATCACCTTCGTATTTTCAACAGAAAACTGTTGCTCGACTATCGCATGCTTGTTGCTTTGACGCATTTTTAGACTCTTATTCATATACAACTCGACTTCTAGGATTTCATATATATATATATAAGTCATGGTTTATATTATTCCCATAATTTATACGACATCTTGAGAGCGTTAGATTTTAATTGAGAGTATTGAGATCTTTAAACACAATTACTGTTGATCACAGTGTATTTCTCCTTCTTGCATGTGGGTTTTTTTTTTCCATATTGGGTTTCCACATAAATCTTGGTATTCATATTTTGTTCTCATTTATTTCATTACTATCATATCTTGCGATTAATTCAAAACAATTATGTACACGGATTAGGTCATATGTACAGAGGAGGAGTTCCAGAATACTCACATGGAGTGCGTCCCATGTGAGTAAAATATTGAAAAAAAAAAAAAATACTAACCCACCCTCCTGTTGTGAGTATTCTTGTACACCAAACAAAACACTATTTACACTATAATGTTGCTCTTAATTTGTTTTGATTTATTTTTAATTATATAAAATTAGCCTTTTACTGAATGCTATTAATTTAGTTCAATTATTTAGAGCATTATCCTTGTTAATGCTATGACAGAACATACCATAGGTGAAATTTCAAATTATTTGTTTTGAATAATATTACCAAGTGAAATTAGCATATTACCAATGGATATATACATTGGTAAATTTCAGTTAATTAGAATTTATTTTACTTCACCATCAATGATTAGTTCATCACATTATTATTGGTAATTTTTTACATATTTGTTTAAAAAATTTACCAACGCCTTAGCAATGGAATCTCAATGAATACTATATGTCGTTAGTAATTCAGTTATTACCTCATTTATTTTATATTTATAGATTTCATAAAATATTTCATTGAAAAGTCATTGATAATTTGTTTCTAATAGAGGTGGATGACATACGTTTGTAAAGGAAGGGAAATGGAGTTGGGGATTTCTGCCTAATTTCCATGTCTACGGGAAGAGAGGGGTTGGGTTTGGGGTTGGGGTTGAGCTGCTTTTACTTTTCTTTGTTATTTATTTTTATTTTATTTTTATTTAGTTATCTTTATTTTGTTTGTTTTAAATTAAATTACGGGTACCAGGGTCAATTTATTCAAGATTTGACCTTTTAATGGCCAATTCAACGTTTTCCATGCAAAAGAACTCCTGAACGCAAATATATCAAATGTTTGAGACTCAAGGTGCTAGAAATTAAAAGTTCGAATCTGTCGTCAAAATCTTAATCTTCAAAAGTTTAGGCCCATATAAATTTGCCATTTTCTGAACAAACTTTGTTTCCTACATATTCGCAGTCCACACAGAATCATTGTTATAAAGAATAACATTTAGCAAGCGATTAACAACTCTACTCGTTTTGCACCTAAAAATGAACAAGCTAAACTAAGAAAATAACTCATAAGTTCTAATGCGTGCAACAAATAGGTGGGGTGTTAACTGAAAGAACAACATTGCAACAGTCCGGCTCGACGGTGGTTATCGCAAGGTCTTAGGCAAAATAGAGTCCCTTTCAACTTTTGTGAATAAACTACGTAAAATAAGGTAAGCATGGCATTTAATCCAAGAAAAATAAGGTTCTATAAAGTATTATTTTATAATAAAATATGTTAGGGGGCGTTCTCTTCGTGTTTTAGTTTTGTGTTTTGAGTTTTGAATTCGTTTTGTGTTTTGTGTTTTGGGTGTCCATTTTGAGATTGTTGAAAACTCGTTCTTTTTGTCGTTTTGAAAAAATATTTCTCAACCCGTGTTTTTTGAGTTTTGGCAGAATTTGTGAAGAAAATAGTTAAAACGTAAAAAAAATTGTTTTCTGTTTTCTTCACAAAATTTTTATTTGTTTTCAAAAACTCGTTTTCGAAAATTGAAAAAAGAACGCGTTTTCAATGTTTTGAAAAATCGAAAATAGAAAACGGCCCAAAAACAACAAAGAGAACGCCCCCTTAACTTTTGTGAATAAGCTTTTTCGTATGAAAAGTAATC
Organism: Osmanthus fragrans; assembly: GCA_019395295.1. NCBI lineage: Eukaryota > Viridiplantae > Streptophyta > Magnoliopsida > Lamiales > Oleaceae > Osmanthus > Osmanthus fragrans. The sequence continues at coordinate 10,312,668 of CM033359.1, forward strand.
TAGGTTTTTTTTTTTTAAATCAAATTTCTATTTTACCAGTCCACAGTGTTATTTTACCTTCCTTTTTTTTTGGGTTAAAATTAAACCCTTTTTGAGCCTCATTTTTTTCAAAACTCATTTTCAACTACACATTTTTCCATAATAATTTTACACTTAAATTCTAAATTTTTCCCTATTTTTTAACTACACATTTCCAATAGAATTACTATTCCATAATACATTTCATCCCAAAAATGGGGCTCGAACAAGGACAATGTTAATTGTCAAAATTCCTGAGGATTAGGTCCCAATAATTACTAAACTTAGGTTGGTGTCTTCGATTGCTAACTACAGTTTCAAGTGTCGAGTTTAGGCCACTAAACTTCTCAAACTGTCGAGCGTTACTCACAGGGTTTACTTTTGTTTAAAAACTCTAACAGAATAGATGACGTCTATGATTATTTCGATTGGTAATAAAGAACATTGGCCACATAAAGAAGATATTTTTGATTGCTCACATACTTTAGCACACGTCTATGATTATTTCTTATACTTTGATAGATGTTTTTGATTGCTCACTATGTTTTAAAGTGGTCAAGTTTTGGCTCTTAAGTTTCTCAAACTGATGCTAACCCGAAATTGAATATCTCCGAAACCCTATCCCCAAAAAATTTCCAAATTCTTCCTCCCAAACCCTACCCATTTATTGTAGAGAAGAAGGCTAGAAGACCCCTACCCAATCCATTGAAGAAGAAGAAAGGAAGATCAACGAATTTCCAGCCCTACAATTATCGACCAACCCCGAACCACCGCAGATTAAAAAATTTCAAATGTTGCACAATGGAGGATCAGATGCAGGTAAACATGTAAGGCGACTCAATGTTTATCCAAATTTGATATGTAACTTTTGTATATTTTTCATTTGATTTTAGTTTGGAAATTATTCATTGACTTTAATTGGTTGATTTGTCGAGCATCTGGCAAATGACTTTGGTCTTGATGACAACAAGGATTGACTTTCATGAAAGATCGTCAGAAGAGCGTTCAGAATGCGCTTGACAATTTGTTTCCGATTGCTAAAGATCGATTTTTGTGTGAGGCACATGTATTATAATTTTTTCATAGCGGTTTTAAAAAAAAGAGAATTCTAAAGGACCACTTGTAGAGAGTAGAAAAGGAAACAAATGTTGTGGATGCAACAAATCAGATTAGATGTTTGAAGAAGCACTCAATTGGTTGATGTAAACTCCAAATCGAACTGTATAATTAATTACTATATCGAATATTGCAGGAGAAATTAACTTCGGACAGGGTGTGGCGGACAATCCACCCGAACACATGAAGGATCATCTACCTCATCGCCAATGAGAGCCAGTTATGAGACAGTGCATTCTTCACTTTGATGAAGCCCCATGTTTAAAGATCTGTGCAAGTGGGGAGCTGAGTCTGCCACTCTGCCTCAAAATTTGTGATTGATGTACTTGATTTTTGCGGATGTTTTTGTGAATGTAATTAGGGAAATGCCATTTTGTACACTCCAAAGTGTACATCATGTTTGATATTGACTTTGTTTTATAAAAATTGTTGGAGGAAAAACTTTTTTTTTTTTTTTTTTTTTGAAATTGTCAAATGATAGGCAAACTGTCAAATTTGGTGTACACCTAGCATGATTTTAGTAAATATTAACTCCAACATCATGTTTTTTTTGAATGTTTTATGGTTTTTATTTTTATTTTTTTGTAATGTAATTACTAGCTTTTAGCTGTATCGTGATTAATATTTCTCATTTCATTTTTCTTAATTTTTAACATTTTTTCTCGCTCTTGTAAAATTCTATACAAACAACTCATTCTCTTACAAAAAGATAATGATGAACCATTCAAGTCATTTTAATCTTAAATTAATGAAGAAAGTGTGTTCCTTAAGAGTCCTTGATAATTCCTAAATTTCCATATCATCCCAATGTCAATTTGAGAAGTTTAGTAGTCAAAAGTGCAGCCACCTTAAAGTTTAGTAAACAAATACGTCTGTCAAAGCATGATAAATAACCAAAAATGTCAATTGCTCTTCCTCAATTGGGTATGTAACGCTGATGGGACGATAGCTATACAATCCATCTACCATGTGAACTATTCTTAGGGTTGCAAAATGAAAGTCATTTCAGTGAATGACTTAAGAAGTTTAACGATCAAAATTCGACATTTAAAATTATAATGAATAAACGAAATAGTAATCTAAATTTATTGAATATTGGGACAATTAACTTCAAAATTTCTCACTTCAATTTTGACAAATATTTTGAGGTAGAATTAAGGCCCTATCATATTGAGGTGAGATCTACTATCCAATTTTACTGTTTATTTAATTAATTCTTGATACATTATTAATTTAGAGGGTTAGTAATGAAATTAACAAGGATAAATTTGAAATAATGTATTAATTATTAATGATATGTCAACTTTTTAATACTTGCGGACAGGATTTCTAAGTTCATCCCTTTCTAGTTGCTCTCTCTTGTGACAACAATTGTGGTGCAAAATGGCAGCAGCAGCAACGGAAGCTGCATTCTCCATCTTCTACCCTTATTCTTCTTCAAAATCTCAATCTTGTTACAAACCTGTACCCTCTCCGAGGTCTTACATTTCTGCTTCTACCCCTACATTTTTCCTTAAATCCCCGCTTTTTTCACTCCCTTTTCTTTCAACTCCTCAGCCCCTCGAAACCCCAAGATTTAGATTACGCTCAACTTTAGGAAATGCGATTGTAGAAGAAGATGCAGAGCAAGCCCAGAAAGTTAATCAAAAAAGGAAACTTTTCGTGCTGAATTTGCCTTGGTCTTTCTCGGTTGTGGATATAAAGAACTTTTTTGGTGAATGTGGAACTGTGGCAGACGTTGAGGTATAAAAAGTACACAAAGATGTAGACTTGCAATTATATATGTTTTATGCTATATTTCTATAGAGAATCTGTTCTGAATATTGGGTTTACTTTTCATTCTGTTTCGAATGTTTAGATTATCAAACAGAAAGATGGGAGAAGTAGAGGATTTGCATTTGTGACTATGTCTTCCGGAGAAGAGGCGCAGACTGTAATTGATAAATTTGACTCTTCTGTAAGTTCTGAGATAATTAAATCCTTTCATTTTGGAGAGTTTCTTGTTAAGTTAATCAAAGCAATAGTTCTTACCAGTGTCCATAGACTAATTGTTCGAGTTTACAAAATATTTCACTTCAAAAGAAAGACAAATTTCTTCATTCTGTTTTATTTCAAAATGTGATTGTTGTCCATTGCTCAAGACTGTTGTTTGCACTAAATGTTTACTATTACCAAGTTATTGAATTATAACTACAGAATAGTAATCGTCTGTAATGACTAGCAACTAATGAGACTAAATATGATAACTGTCCATTGCTTATCACTACTAAAAGCTATTAAGTTATTAAAGCAAAAAGATAACTCAAATCAAGTTTTTTTTTTTTTTTAAATTTATTTGTTTAAGCTTTATAGATAAGATGGTTTGTATCCAGATTTCTTTTATATTCACTATTAGTAGTGTACTTAATCCTTGTAGCCTGCAGTATAGCATAGAATAGATCAGGAATGGTTTACATGTACTAGTATTATTAAATTTATAATACAGTTAAAAAAATTTCAGTTAATTAGTTGTTAAGTGATATAAATGATTAGTTTAACTAAATAGGCTTGCGCAAGAAGATAACATTTCTTTTTCAATGGTTAATTTCTTTGTAAATATTTCTTATAATTAAGGCACATACTGAAAAATTAATTAGACTCCTAAAGTCTGAGAATAACTCCAATAAGCATGCAGAAGTGGGAGATAAAATAAGAGCATTATTGTGGAATCTTTTGATAGGACTTAATTGTCTTTTGAGTTGCAATATACAATTTATATGCATGTTTCCCTCATTTTGTTAAGAATAATCTTTGGCAGTGATTACATTACAATGGTAATTGGAGAAGGAGATGAAATTCAGGATAATGAAAAATGAGAAAAAAAAAAAAAAAAAATACTTGGGAGATTGGATAGAGAGAGAAACTAGAGTTGGGAGATCCAATTTAAAACAATTAGACGCCATACTATTTTCTTGATAGTAATTTCTCTTCAAGTTAGCACTAGAATTAGCTATGGGGCCCTCATGTTGCTCAATATATATTACATATATTATGCTTGTTGTGTGCTCTTGTATCTCCAAAACTTCAACTCATTCATTCATTTGCTGAAGATTCGACGTACAACTCTCAAGACACTTATATTGGGATTAACATGCTTCTCTGTCCTTTCATCCTGACAGCACATACCTATCTAGAGTTTGTTTTTAGGAACTTATAAAATTTTGAAATCTTCTAGAAGCCTCAGAACTTCCATAGAAGCAGCAATGCAATTTACGGATATCAATTTGTCTTTGGTCAAGAATTATATCTCCAAGGATTGCTTTTACATTAGGTAGATGTCCTTTAAGGTGTTATGCCAATCTTATAGAAATGTGTAAAGCTGGTCTTAAATAATACCATGCACATATTTTCGTTTGACCACTGTCACTTTCATGTAATTTGTTTGGAGTGGCATATCCACCAATATCATTTGTGAAATTTCTTTCCTGTCAAGGAGAATGCTTGAAACACCTGGAATAATCCTGAAAAGATGAATTGGTAAATGAAACCATGACTTTGCATTAAGAATCTGTAAAGAATTGGCTCTGAGAAAGACAATAAGAGAGGACAGTTTTATGGCTATTTGGGAGTTTCAAGGAATTGCAGAATCCAAATGATGGTGGATTGAACTTTATTTTTTTTGGGCACTAGGCATGAAACGGTGATTGAAATCTATTTTATGTTCTCCATCTCATAAGCAATCTAAGATGCGCGCGTTATATTTACTACTCAATGTAGTAATACATCAGTTAGGTAATAATTAATAAATGAGTAAACGATACTTTGGTTCCTTCTATCACTACCTCAACTCAGTATATGCCAAATGCATAAATATAAACATTTTGTGTTAGTACAGTGACAGACACCTTTGGCTGCTTTGGTGACTTTTTCAGGTTGTCATTTGATATAATTATTGAACTAATGGGAGAGGATTTTAAAGCTTTATGTATATTGAAAAGGAGTTTTATGTACTTTCCATAAGCTTTTTAGAAGGATTTCTATTGGTTTATGTTATTATATGAAGTAATTTTTTGTCCTACAGGAATTGTCCGGTAGGATTATCAGGGTAGAGTTTGCCAAGAAATTCAAGAAACCTTCACGTAATCCTCCTGCAGGTCCTCCACCTGGAGAGACACGCCATAAACTGTACGTGTCCAACCTTGCTTGGAAAGTGAGATCTAATAATCTTCGAGAATTCTTTTCTGCCAACTTCAACCCTGTTTCAGCTAGAGTTGTCTTTGATGGTCCTTCGGGAAGATCAGCTGGGTATGGTTTTGTCTCTTTTGCCACAAAGGAGGAAGCAGAATCTGCAATTTCTTCATTAGATGGGAAGGTAAACATTTTAACACATGTTATTTGCTCTTTCAAATTTCTTGTTTGTATGCTTTTTGTTTGGTATGCGACCAAAGTCCCACATCGGATAAAAATGGGGAGGATCATGGGTTTATAAGTGGGGAAATATATCTCCATTGGTATGAGACCTTTTGGGTAAGTCCAAAAACAAAGCCATGAGGGTCTAGGCCCAAAATGGACAATATCATACCAATGTGGAGATATGTGTAAGTCCATACTTATAACAAGTGGGATATGTGGTGTTACATATTCCTTACAGTGGTATCAGAGCCAATTCCCAAAATTGGCCATGTAGATGAATCCTTGGAATGCCGAACGAAGGTGGTGCCTCAGTTAACTCGCGATGGGATCCGTTGATGAGCTCTATTAGACAGGCGGTGTGCTCCGGATGCTTCACGTAAGGCGTGTGCCTGAATGCGGTGGAGAGGAGTTGATCTGGATAGAGCAAGCTCTTGGTGAGGAAGATAGACGGATAAATGATCGTTTGAGGGGAAGCTCGATGGTCCTTTGTTCGAGCGGAGGATTGTTGAGTATGCGACCAAAGTCCCACATCGGATAAAAATGGGAATGATCATGGGTTTATAAGTGTGAAAATATATTTTCATTGGTATGAGGTCTTTTGGGTAAGTCCAAAAGCAAAGCCATGAGGGTCTAGGCCCAAAGTGGACAATATCATACCAATGTGGAGATATGTGTAAGTCCATACTTATAACAAGTGGGATATGTGGTGTTACATATTCCTAACACTTTTATTAAATTTTTATTGGATGTACTTGTACAACTCACTTGGTCAAACATCATAATGAATTTTCGTCCTTTTTTCAGTTATATTGATCATTTACCATTACAAATTTATTTATTTAGTTTGCATTTTAAAATTTGGGATGTAATCCTAAAAAATGTTGGATTTTAATATGAAACTTTACTACCTATTTGGTACTCCCTGTGTTGACAAGAATGGGTTGGTGATTTTTGCATCAAATGACAAGGTACTCTGTGTGTAGTTTCTTAAATTAAAAAAAATATGTATGGCTATAAAATTTCCATTAAACAATATTACGTGGGATTTTTTTTTCTTCCAAAAGATATAATCCTATACAAAAACATGGCTCTGAAGAACCATAGTTTTGTCTTCGCTGTCAAATTAAATCTTTCATGTTTTCAAAGAGAGTACTATGAATTTCAGTTGATTTGGTGAAACTCATTGTTACTGTCAAATTTAAAGAATCTAGTGCGCTTGGACTTCCTGAACAAGTATAATTTTGCATTCATGTAAACATTTTGAAAGTTTGTTGATAAGAAACAAATACGTAGTCTTTCAACACACAGTAAAATGGAAAAGAAGTTCCTTGTACACATACATGTGTACATTTACAGGTGCAGAAGTAATTGTACATGTTCATGAAGAGATATCTATTTGTCCTTTATTATTTCAGTATTTCTTTTAGTTCTTATGGAAAAATTCATGCTACACTTGTAGCGGCTTCATTGCTTTCTGGGAGCGATTAAAATTGGTGTTCGCATATGCTTGAAGAAATCTCAGTTTTGCACTGAATATCTGGATAAAAGTTTTCACCACTTTCTCCATTCAGTCGGTACTTTATATACGTTTAATGTTGCAAACATCATCATCTTCATCTTGCTTGATCAAGGGGCAAGGGGCAAGTGGTACATGGTTCTTTTGGAAATGAAGATATTGTAGAATTCTGTCCAAGTCTCTGAAGATAAATACTGTCCTGGAATTATTATGTTTCATTTTTTTATTCTTTATGCACAGTCCATGTGTTCTCATGTGAGAGCAACTCTTTTCAGAAAGTAAAGATCATGCAGACATGACTTTGTAGGGATACATACATCAGCATAATGAACCTTGCAGGAATGTTTTGTAAGGTGGATTAGACAAAACTAAACAGTGTTAAAGAAGAAAAGAAGTTAAAATCTTAACTATTGTATTATTGAGTACATTGTAATACTACGTACTAAACGTCCACTAATGGTTTTTGAGCTTTCTAGGAAATTATATTAAGGAAATGAATTTTTTGATATAGAGAAATTCAGTGGTGTTATCTTTCTAGTACACAATGAAGTTGTCATAACTCAGTTGCTGTTATGACCTTGGTTTGTGGAATAAAGTTGGTATTAAGGGGAGAGAGTTGTTTTTGGTCAAGTGTTATCTGATTTGTGGATTATGGCGAACTGTTGATCAGCTAGTTCTCTGAGTCAAATAATTGATTCCAACTCAAAACTTCAATTGTTGATGAATAATTTTACCTAGACGTTTTTAGTGAGGGAGGAAATGTTTTTCTTCTCCTTGGCCTTGTATCATTTTGTTATAACTCTTACATAAATCCTTTGTTTTAATGACTAAGCTTGCTTACCCTAATCCCAGAATATAGGTGATTTGGAGAAGAATTCATAAATGAGAGAATTGATGACTAAGTGGGAACATTTATGAATGCAGAAGTAATTACAATTTTTAAACTTATGGGGGTTATCAGATACTTGATTTGAAGTTACATGAACATTTTTGCTTCCACGTTTCTATATGATTATTTCTGGTTGAGGATTCACGTTATTGTTTCAATGTTTTTAATGCAGGAATTGATGGGTAGGCCAATCAGTTTGAAGCTCAGTGAAAAGAATGCTGATGCATTTGAAAATGAGGTGGAGGAAACAAACGAGGAATCTAAAGAGGTATAAATTGGTACAAGGTTTTAGCTTTTTTGATGTTGTATTCGTATGTAGATAAGGAGAACGTATAAAGTAAACCAAGAATGTATTTCCTATCTTGCCCATAAAGCCATCTTTTTGCACATTTCACTGAAAATGTTGGTCATGACCACTCCAATCATTTTTGTGCTTCGCATGGCTTCATGTCTTCTGTTCGTTTAGTTTATCTATATTGAGTTTCCATATGCTACTATTGTGGTCATCAGCAGATGCAGATTATTATTATTTACTTCATGGATACATATTTGATACAGATTATATTGTTTTTAATTATCATTTATCAGGTTAACGGTTATGGAAATTCTTTTTTCTTGGGATGAGACTTTCATGTTTTTGTGCTTTAATAATATTATAATTTTAATCTTTTGCCATTCTCATGACTTCTCTTTGTAAATGATTTTGATCACATTGAATCCTATCTTTCTGGGCTCTCTTCAAATTTCAAAAATATAGCTCCCAGATTATTCCAAATTTCTCACATGTAAAGAATGCTTAAGACATAACTGTATTAATCAAAAATGAAGAAACGAACTAAGTGATAACTTCAAAACTTGGGGGAGATATGCATAGATCACCTGTGTACGAAATTTAATTACAAACATGTTTGGTTGTGTTTGTGAATCTTGTATCATAAGATATCTTGCAATGAACCTTTGTTTAGGTATTTCATGCATCACAAAATCCATATTTGAACCATTTGCTCTTGAGTAGCTAATTGATCTGATACTTGTCTTGCCGTTGTCATAATATATTGATAAGTAAAACCTAGGGCTGCTGTTATATAGATGTGTATTCTCAATACTGTTTCCTCGTTCTCTTGATACATTTCTATCCGGAATTTTTTAATTTGTTCCTGAAACTTTAGTTCTTGTTGGAACATGTATACTTGTATTAGTTGCATTGACTTGACAAGAATAGACCCATTAGTTCCCACATTCACGTCTGATGTCCATAATAATTGAGACTGCAATAACATTTTTTGTTTTAATTTCTTTGCGTGCACCTCCGGTCAATGAGTGGATGCATATCCGGGTTTGTACACCACTGCCAAATTCTTACCTTTTATGTGACAAGTACAAGATGACAGGTACGAGTGACCCTTTTTATTTTCTTCCCTTCCCTTATCTATATGCAGTTCCTAGATCTAAGTGTGACCAAACCATTTTAGGTGGAAGAGCATACTGATATTTTTGTTCTTGAGATGAACTGGTGTATGTTTCTCTTTAGGTTGAGGAGATGGTGAACAAGGACAATTTTGACCTGCTATTAATATAATATACGAGATTTTATCCTGATAATCTCAATGGAAATGTCACTATAACTTGATTGATCGCCCATAATTTTAAATTAAAAATATATATGTACGAGCGTATGTGGTGATAATTTCGATTTCCCTTTTTTACAAGGAAGAGAAAATTTGATTTTTAAGCTAATCATCCCTTACGAATGTTGAGTTCTGGTCATACGAGACTTCATCAAGATTCCTCTTCGAAAAAGTTACTTATTCCAACTCACTTACAGATATTTGATTCTGATTTTACTGTATTGATATGTAATTGACCCATATTTGAATGTATCGAGCCATGCTTTGATTGTATGGTTCAGACATTCTTATGTTTATAGAGTTGGAGATTGCTGCTTTTATAGAAAAAGATAGAATATATGCTCTTCAATTCACATCCTACTAGACTAGATTCCCACCATGAAGTGTTGAAAGTATTTCATCTTATCGTTAGTTTGATAATTTGAACCATTAAAACTCAATGTCAATCCGGTTATATAATGTAGGGAGGATTTGATCGCATTTAACGTCATTAAGGAGAAGAAAAATTTAATATGTTGTTCATTGTAGTATCAACTGCCAACTACCACAACGAATAGTACTTCTCTTTCCTTCATTCAATCTAGCCTCTCGAGTCTCCCTTTTCATATTGTGCCTCTCCCTTTAAAAAGGATAACATGACTCGGCTTGTTAAGGGCATTGAGTACTTTGCTGGCGAGGCACTTGGGATCCAAGTTTTGCTGGACTCTCACTATCAAAAAACATGGCTGCAGACACGGATTTTTTGTTCCTGAAGCCATAATATTCGTTGCTAATAAACTTCACAGTGGATATTGATCGACTGAATATCCGTTGCTAATTTGATGGTCGATGAAACCAACGAATTTTTCGCAGGTAAAAGTCTTTTTATAACAATAAATTAAAGGTAAAGAGACTAATAATCTTGAACTTCAACGCAAAGTCAAGCGTCATTTTCCCTTCTTTATTGAAAAGACAACAATTAATGGTCTATTTGATAAGGTATATTTTCCATGGACAATGAAAAAAAAATTTCAACTTCCACAAAATGTGGTATTTGATAGGATATATTTTCTAGGCAATTATTTTTCCACTCTTTGCCACTTGTCAACTTTTTCCTTGATTTGGTGGAAAACAAATTTTCACCTTTTTTTTTTTTTTTTTTTTTTTTTTTTGGAACACATTTTAGACTTAATGGTAAAAAAAAATGTATCCATTTAATTGATAATTTGCATGAAAAACAAAGTCAAACGAACACAAAAAAAATTGCGATTTTTTTTTAATTTTAATTTTAATTTTTTTTTGGCAATCCAAACAAATTTTATCCTCAATTATAAAAAAAAATTATCCCAAAAATTAACAATTTACATGGAAAACAAAGTCAAACAGATTAGGTGAAAAATTATACCAATCCAACACAATTAATTATAATTCTCAGTAAAACAAATTTTAGGCAATTCAATTCTCTGTAATTCATTCTTTTCATTCAAATTCCACATTTGCAATCAAACAGACCTTAATAGTGCAAAATAATTCTTATCTGCAAAGGCTTCAACAATAATAAAGCATTAATAACTCATTTATTTTTTCCATAAATAATAAAGTGCTGATAGTGCTTTGATAAAAATTCCAACCTACTTGATCACCTTTAGTCAACATACCATTATTTCAATGAAAGCAATTTGAGCAAAAGAAAAAGAGAATGCCAAAAGAAAGAGAACTCCAATCAAAGCAATTTCTTGCTGCTTTTGCCCCTCCCTTCTCTTCTGTTAGAGATTGCATCTTCTTCTCTCATTTATTGGATGAAATTGTTGGGTGTCAATTTGAGTATTAAACAATTTGAGTTATGAACATGGGGTCTATGGGCAACCCCAAGACCTGGGTGCCATATATAAACAGTAAGGATTGCACTCAAGGTTTTTGTAGTTTGTACTGCCCACAGTGGTGCTATCTGATCTTTCCTCCCCCACCTCCCTCTGACGAATTCCCAGATGACGACTTGGGACCGAATTTTTCGCCTCTCGTTATCGCCATTATTGGCATATTGGCAAGTGCCTTTCTCCTTGTTAGTTATTATGCAATCATCTCCAAGTATTGTGGCAACAGACTTTCATCAAGAAGAAGAGAAAATAGTGAAGCCAACGCAGAATTCGAAGACAATCAAGAGCCTTCAAATCATGAGTTCTGGCACGTCCCAACAAATGGAATTGATGAGGCTGTTATAAAGTCTATTACAATGTTCAAGTACATGAAAGGAGATGGATTAATCGACGGTACAGATTGTTCCATTTGCCTCAGTGAGTTCGAAGAAAACGAGAGCCTTAGGCTTTTACCAAATTGCAACCATGCTTTCCATGTACAATGCATAGATACGTGGCTTAAATCTCACTCGAATTGCCCTATCTGTCGAGCGAATATCGCTTGTGTCAATGCATCGTCTCCTCAATTAGCCCCTTGGATTTCAGAAACTCCTCTTGATCATAATGAATCTCGACCCCGGAGCCCGGCCGGAGATGAGAATGCAGCTGTGGTAGATAATATACCGATAGATATTAGAGAAGATGAAACTTTACAAAGAAAAGAACAGAATTCTTTTGGGGATTCAGAGCTTAGGGACACTGCAATTCAAAGTAGAAGATCAGTGTCCATGGATAATATTTGTGAACACCATTTGTCAATAGCTGATATATTTCGGATTCGTCCAAGCCAGTTGCAGCTTGCAATCCGTACTGAGGACAGGGTTTTACGTTTAGCTCACCCTCGCGGAGTCGCAACCCTTTATCCTGGCCATGTTAGCACGTGTATAGCCCAGGGTACAGGGGAAAAGACGATACAGAAGAAAGATTATGAAATGGAAGAGTGCCAGTTCTTGAGTGATATTGGAACATCCAAAAGGTCAGTAGAAGAAATGAATAGGTATAGTTGTAGTAGTACGAGACCTGTTGGTATTAAGAGATCACATTCATGTGAGAGCTTCTTCTTCTCCAAACGTGGAAGAGGAATAATTCCATACTGAAATTTCCGATTTTATGAATTGTTTATTTCATTTTTGTCGTTCAAATATAACAGCTTTCAATTATTATTATTATTAATTTTTATGAATGGAGAAATTCTGTATGTTTATCCGGAGAATATTATTTACTGAATTATAAGTTCATTTTCTGTATTTTGACAACTATTGAGATTATAAAGTTGGATAGAGGAGTTGAGTGCGAGCAAATGCATAATTCCCTCTTTAGTGAGATTTTTCATTAAATATTTTGAGACATGTACTTGCCCTTTTCTTAAACAAAACCAAGTGAGGAATTTATTATTACCAATAGAAATAAGCAAAACTTAAAAGGAGACTAGACTTGACCTTTACAAATGATATGAAGACTCAAATCTCTTGGACTAGGAGCAAAAGACAATAAAGTAGAGGCCTTAAATGCCCAAATATTAGAGAAAATACATACAAACGAAACCAAAATCCTCTTGAACAGCATTCGCACCTGAAATCGCTTACATGGGTTGAGTTTGAAGACCCAGTCAATAAATTAAAAAGAAAGTTCGATTCTCCAAAGAATCCTTAGTTGGGCCGGGGAGGAGGGAGGATCTTATCACGAGTTTACTAGTTGTAAAGTCTAAATATTCTCATTTCTCTTTTTCTTCATTCAAATCAAGTTTTCTGTGTTGAGGGTCGCATCGGAACTCCTCGGAAATGGTCGATTAGATCTAAAAACTCTCCAATGTAACCTAAAAAAAAATATCACGCAAAGTGTTAATAGTTCAAGTTAGGTATGAAAATGTGATTCTTAGAGGAATTGGTATGTCCAAAATGAGTTTGTTGGTTAGATATGGACTCTGTGTTTCGTGTTCAAGACATTAGGGATCGTATTAATTTGATCACCAATAAAAGACCATTCATTCGTATTTGTCAACTTTTTAATTGTGTTAGTTATACTTGAATCTCGCTAGTTAAGGCATAAATTCCTTGTATTCTAAATCATGTACTATAACATAATTAAGATGTTTATAAAAAAACTTTAGCCCATTAATGGTATATTTGGCAATGTTCTAAAATGAGTAATGCATAAAATACGTTTCAATTGGGAGTAAAGTATAACAAGCATATGCGTAATTATGCATTTTTCCAATTTTTATATATTTTTAAATACTCTAACTAATAAATAAATAAAATAATGCATTCTTTGAACTTTATTATTATTATTTTTAAATTTTCAAAAACAAGTATATATATTGTTCAAATCATAAATACTGCAATTACTTTCTAATCATTTTCTACAATTAGATTAGACATAAATACCAACCTTAAAAAATCCTATATGTTGTCTAATTCTTTATGAATTCCGTTCAATATTCTCTTCTTCATTCAAGTCCTCCGATGCAAAATAATTTTTATTAGACTCCCTTATTTCAACTCGAAAATTTTAACTCTTGTAGATCATAAGATATAATTGTTAACCTCTTACTCATCTTCACAACCATCAATAATTCAGATTGTGTATTACTAATATTACTTCCTAGTAAAATTAAAGGAAGATCGAAAAATAAGGCTTGGGCATGACATAGATAGTTTGTAACACTACAAAAAATTTGTTTAGTTTTTATATTTTTCTAAACGTTAAAGCCTACAAATTGTTGTATATAATTCATGGACTTAGGTGATTTTGGCTAAGTGGAAATTACAGGGAGACATGTATTTAAAGATTAAATTTCAAAGTAAAGTTTTAAGTTTACCTATACAAAAATCAGGTAATAAATTTATATTTTAATATTATTAATAAATTAGTTTATATACTCAAACCCTACTCTCATCCACTCCATTCAAACCCTAAATTATTTTCTCCCTCTTCTTCCCTTCATTTCTTTCTTCATCTCCCGTCTGTCTCTGCCCTCTCCCTCACACATTGACAGTCACTGCCATCGGAGACCACAACGGCTCATAGCGACGTGACCCTCACAACGACCGTCTTCGAGAGTCGTTGCATAGTGGCACTGCCACAGTGCTTGTAGGGTGACCAAGTACAGTGCAGCGCCGTTGTAGCTACTTCTCTGTGCAGTATTGCTGCAGCGGGTGATCGACGATTTTGTTCTTTTTTGGTTGTTGGAGTGGTGGTGAGATGATGGTTGTTTTCATGTTTTGGTGGTTGCTGGGATTTTGTGGTGGTGCATGTGGTGTTGCCTATAGCACAGTTGGTGGTGATCGATGGTGTTTTTTTTTTTTTGGAGTGGGGGTTGTGGTTTCCATGTTTTGGTCTCATTGGGTTTTTGTGGTAGTACTGGTGGTGGTGCTAGCGGAGGTGGTATAGAGGCAATAATGATGGTGGCAAAAAATTGTGGTGGTGATGTTGGTTGTAGCAGTGGCATTGTGTTCAGCTGGTGTGGAATGGGTTGAAGAGTTTGTGACCAATTATTTGGAGTATTGTGACCAACTATTGGGGTTAGTGGTGGGGTTAGTGGTGGGGTTGGGGTGCGGGTGCGGGTGCGAGTGCGAGTGCAATGAAAACTGCTAGGTTTTCCTTGTATTGACAATTCTTTAGACAAAAAGACTGATATAACAGGTTGTAAAAGTCAATGAGTCAAGTAAAATGTTGTATAAATGAACTAGGTATCTTAGTATTTGAGTTTGGAATAAAAAGGAAAAAGTCGTCGGATTTACACTAGTCTATTCATCTTCTTATGCTCGAGTGAAAAAAAGGGAAACCCTATCGCCTGCCTGTTGCCAAGTTATCGCTCGAGTGACACACCCGTCGCTCACCTATCATTACCCTGGTGCTCGACCAACAATGTTACACGCAAAATCCTATTTTGCATTTTTATGATTTTTAATCGGCCTATACTACCTAAATACCTTCTACTATATATACTCAATCCCTAACACGAATTTTGTGATGGTTGTTCATTATACTTCTCTTTCATAACATCATTCAAAGATTCAAGAACACGTTTGAACCTTTGATTCCTGAATTCATACAATCACATACTTAGGAAAACAACATCTTCATATAATCCAAAACACCCATATCCTATACACATAAAAGAAGGTACGTTCTCAAGAATATTCATAGGTTGCTGAAGATTGAGAGAGGTTGGACCAAAAGCACATGAAAAGTACAAGAACAAGGTATTCTTGATGATCCATAAGAGAGACAATTCTAGAAGATTGGGAACATGTTTGAGTGAAGTACGTTCCAGCGGGTCTTGGAGATTGCAGGAAATAGATGAGTGAGTCTAGTGGAATTTTTAGGCTGGATCGTACTGCAAGTTCAGTATTGTCTATAGCGGACGTTACTAGCTTGGTCCCGGAGTGTTTGCCCAATTGGGTTTCTCCGTCAACAATTCTTGTATTCTTTATATCTTTCATATTGAAATTTGTAGCAATTCAACATATGATAAATTGACTTGATAGGCTAAACATCTAGAACAATTAAAAAGTGACTTGTTTCTTTTAATTGATAATTTTAATTCTGCCTTGTTCACCTATTCACTCTCATCTAGATGATTTTAGGGTCGAACCTGTAACTTTCAAATGATATCAGAGCCTAAATTTGATCCTTGACCCTATTAGTCTAGACGAGTCAGTCATTATTTGTTCCTCCTTATTTTGATGACATAAATTATGTCTATTGGAAAGTTAGAATGACAACCTTCCTAAAATTGATAGATAAGCATATTTGGCTAAGTATAGTAAATGGTTGGACTGCCACTTCTAGCACCGTTAATGGTGTCATCACCACCACTCCTATTGGTAATTGGTTGAAATCTAATTTAGATGAGTGCAATTGAAATAGTGAAGCCCTACATGATTTATTTATGGCAATGTCTCCTAAAAAATTTAGGTAAGTATCAGGTGTGAGGTTTCTAAAGAGGTTTGAGATATTTTAAAGACCACACATAAGGGAACTCAGATGGTTAAGAACTCTAAGTTATAAATGCTGATAACTAGATTTGAAGAGATTATGTCGAAAGAGAATGAAACATTCAATGACTTCTATGCATGTTTGAATAACATCGTTAATGATGATGAGGTAGCTTATTTTGCTAATAAATTTTGAAAAATGTTTAAAAATAAGAAGAAACCTCAAGAGAGACATAGAGGTACTCTAGTGAGTCTAGAAAGAGATCCCAATCTGTGAGATATCATAAGCGTAAAAGTTTTGGTCATTATCGAAGTGAGTGCCCTAACAATAGGAAAAATAAGGATAATGCTACTCTCACTAATAACGAGTCTAACTCGGATAATCAGAGTGAAAAGTCCACTCAGGATTAGAATGAGAAATATATATGGCCTTCACTGCTAGGATTAAGAATGAATATGATAAAAAGAGTGAGAAGGTCGATGATGTAGATAGTGGTGAGCAATCTGGGAAGGATTTTGGAGATGAGGAAGACATACATGAGGCTTAGATAAATTATATGAGGAGAGCCTTAGGATATTGACTACGAATAAAAGTTTGTGTATGAAGGTCAAAAATCTTGAGCCAGAGAAAGAAAAACTATTAGCCGACCTTCAGGAATCTACCTTATCCCTGAGTAAGTTGAAAACTGTGAATTAATCTTTAGATACTCAGGTTAAGAATCTTTTGGGTGATCTTGAGAAGTCCCATGGGAGACTTAGTGAGTTGAGTGTTGTGATTGAATATTTAAAAAATAAGGTTAAAACCCTTATGAGCGATCTTAAGGATTCCAGCACCCAACTCCTTACATTCTATACTGGTTCAGTAAAGCTCAATAGTATCTTAGGAATATGCAAGTCTGCTGGTAATAAGAGATGTCTAAGATATAAGGAGAATGATCACAATGCTGATAGTACTTCCAGGACCATTTTTGTTTCCGCCACTGATGAGCCTAAGTATATTTTTAACCTTAAATCCAAGAATAAGGGAATCGTATAACGTAGGACCTACAAACCTAGGAATAGAAATCAATGACTACATAGTCCTATGTTTATCCGTACTCGTTTCAATTGTAGAGAGTTGGGACATATAAGGCCTATGTGTCAAAAATTCCTGAACAAAAATAGAAATCAGAACTTTAATAGAAATAAAAATCAGGATTTTGATAATCGAATTGACCTCTTCACTAATCAGGTCAGTCAATTGACTGAGCTAATGACATAGTTGACTATAATTAATTCTTCCACTAGGCAAGTTTGGGTGAAAAAGAGTGATATGAAAAACCTTAAAATACATCACGATGCTCTTAAAGGTAAGAGCGTTTGTATACCTAACTGATTAGGTATCTCTGATGCATGCTTGGGCTTATCATCCTGATTCATTCATTATTGCATGTATCTCATTGTTGTATATGCAGTAGATTCATGTATGTGCATCTTCATCATATTTGCATTGGCACATGCATATTTTGTTTTGTTTTGTGTGTCGAATTTTTTTGTGATTGATACGTTCATATTTAACTTTTTTTTATCTACAACATTATATATGATAAACTTGAAAGTTCATGTTGTGAACAAGTATGAGTTTAATTGATGTGCTGTAGCATATTTTTCATTACTTTGATTAGGTTTTTATGGAGTACTTAGTTTATGTTTTTTCATGTACCATCTGTACAGCAGACACTAAGATATTATGATTGGGACTTGATTGCCTATATGAGATTTAGGATGGAAATCACATGTTGGTAAGGTGACCTTGAACATGAATTGACCTTATGTTAGTTGAAGAAAGAGGGGATGATATGATCCGGGCTACGCTAGAAACCATCAAGAATCCGAAGCATGTTGGAGAGAGATTTGAGCCAAGTCCGAGACTTCAAAGAGTTGATAAAAGCTATACATTTACATGTTCAAACAATGTTGTCCATAATATTGAAGACCACATGCCAAGGAACAAGTTTCATGCTGGGGTCGAGGTCGAAAATCAATTGGATCAACAGGAAAGTTATGCAATTGTTTTCAGTCTCATATTGAAACCTATTTTTGACATGGTAAATGATTGAATTGGAGGATTATGTCTGAATAAAGGTTGTAGCCCTTTAAGTAATCTTTCCAACACACTTTGAATCATTTCAATCGGATATCGGTAGAGAAAGTTAAGTTCACAATACTGAAGGTTGTACGGCGGGATGAAGATTCTATCCAACCGGACGAGCCATACCGAACGTCCGGTATGACGCGTCTGGTAGGACATATTGTTTGCGCGATTTTTCCTATTTTCACTAGAATTTGTTATTTTTGATAGTTTTCTTATTCTAGGACTCTAAATTTCGTGTTATTCCATATTTCCTAGGTTTTCCATAGTTTCCATATAAATAGGAATTTTATTTCATTGTTATAACAATTAAGACTTTTGATGAATTGAATTAATGGAGAATTTTCTCTTTCGAAGCTTAGCTTCAAACAATCGAAATTATCAAATATGTTGAATATTTGTGACATTCAAACAACCGGATTGTTGATTATTTCATCGTGTAATCTAGGAGTTCAACATAGCATCGTTCTCATTGGGTTTTTAGCTTCATATCGTTGGGTTCAGATCCAAAATCGATTTAATTGGCGTTCTTGGGTTCTGCATCAATTTGAGCGTGGGTTTCATAGTCTAGCTGCTACGGGGTTTCACATCAAACCTAAAGATCAAAAATCGGTTCCTTGTAAGTGGATTTTCAAGTAAAGGAGGGTTTGACCCCTACTTATCCTGTGAGGTTGAAGGCGAGCTTAGTGGCTAAGGTTATACTCAAAGAGAGGGTGTGGATTATAATGAAATATTTTCACCCGTGATCAAGTACAAGACTATCAGATTGATGTTGGCTCTTGTTGTTCAATATAATTGGAAACTTGAACAACTCGATGTAAAAAATGCATTTTTACATGGGGAGTTGGAAGATGATATCTTCATGAGCCAACCACAAGGTTTTGTGGCTAAAGGAAAATCTGATTATGTGTGCAAGATAGAGAAATCTTTGTACGAGTTGAAACAGAGCTCAAGATAATGTTACAATCGATTTTATACTTATGTACTGAAGATAGGGTTTAAAAGAAGTGAATTTAATGTTTGCTTGTATTTTAATAACATAAAGAGCAATTGTGAAGTTTACTTGCTACTTTATGTTGATGATATACTGATAGCTGGACTTAGCAAGTCTCAAATTAATAAACTGAAAGATCTTTTAAAATCTGAGTTTGATATGAAGGATTTAGGGAATGTTAGAAAGATTCTTGGAATGGTGATAACAAGGGATATGGCTAAGGATAGGTTAACTATTTCACAAGAAGCTTATTTGAATAAAGTTGTGACAAAATTTGGAATGAAAGACAGTAAAATTGTGAATGTACCTCTTGCTAGTCATATGAATTTATCACATGCTCATTCGTCTAAATCTGAGTCTGAATTGAAAGAGATGGAAAATGTACCTTATGCTAATGCTATAGGTTCTATCATGTTTTCTATGATTACTACCAGACCTGATCTTGCTTTTTCCATCAGTCTCCTAAGTAGATTTATGTCCAATCCTGGCAAACCACACTAGGCTGGAATGAAATGGTTATTGAGGTATTTGGTTCGGACTTTTAATCTAGGCTTAGTGTATGAGAAAAGATTTGAAAAGTTAACTCTTAAAGGCCATGTTGATGCTAACTTTGTTGGTGATAAAGGCAGTAGGAAATCAACTGCATCATACTTCTTTACACTAGGTGATAACTGCATAACATGAAATCACAGTTATAGCCTTTAGTTACCTTGTCTAGTACTGAAGCAGAATACGTTGTCATAACTGAAGCTGTTAAGGAATTTATTTGGTTAAAAGGAATCTTAAAAGAATTGAACTTCATGCATGATACACCTATTATGTTTATTGATAGTCAAAGTGCTTTATTGCTTTGTAAGAATCTTGTTTATCATGAAAGATCAAAATATATTGAGGTGAAGTATCATTTTATTCGTGAGAAACTGTCTCAAGGTGAAGTTGAACTTGTTAAGATTCATACTGACAAAAATTCCTCTGATGTGGAGACAAAAATTATGTCTGTAAGTAAATTTAAATTCTGCTTATCTTTGTTACATACTGACACGGGTTAATTTTTCTTGCAGGTAGTGGGCGATGATGATGAACAACTTTCCATGTGCAAATTCGCAACCGAGAGAGTATATGAGTTTTGAGTACCAAGGTGGAGATTGTAAGTTGTGTAACGCCCCGACCCGTATGGATCGAATCGTCACTTAACTATAGCCGTCTTCTTGATGAGTAATTATAAAAATAGCGGAAAGCATAAAGCATAAATGTTTAATTCATGTATTTAAAACAAAAGTAATTTATTTAAAGAAAATATTTCATCTCATAAGTAACAATCAATGAAATAGTGATAAGTTCATAGTTGACATCAAATTCAAGTAAATACTAAAAAATAAACTCCTACATATGCATTATTCATTAGAAGAGAAACATTTAATAAAATAGTTCCATTCACATTATTCATGTGAAATTTATTTAAAACATTTCATAATTTACTAAACATGTAAAATCACCGGCTTCCCATAGCATATTGCATCTTCACCTATCGTCATCCACGTCCTATGCACAATCGTTTCAACCTGTAGTAAGGGAATATACCCATGAGTTTAAAACTCAATAGATATCATAGGTGCATTCGTTATCAAATTATACATTTTCGAACTGTAGCCTTTAAAAGAAATAGATCCGTTGCGTAGACGATTTTTTGACAAAATCCAATAATTACTGAGTCATGACTTAACATGACGCCTCGTCGAGCCAGGGAATGATCATTCAAATATAGAGGTACCGAAGCACCGTACCCGGAGGTACCATTTCATTGAAACATGGTGGTGCCGAAACACCGTACCTGGAGCTACCATTGCATTCATACTTTTTCATGGAAAATTATAACTTGAAAACGAAATAAACACTTTGCACCTCCACCTACCTCGACTTGATGCTTTGAAATGTTTTGAAGAAGCTGGATGTTGAACTTTTAGCTTCTTAGCGGCACCCGGCCTCAAAAGAAATTCTCTCTATCCCTCACTTTCTATCTTCCTTATCTCTTTTGAAAGCTCTTCCTGAGTGAAGTGTTTAGAGAAATGTCGTGGATGATTTTGAAGTGAAACCATGCACCTATTTATAGGTAAACTTGGAGTAACCTAAAGAAAATGAAAAGTTTTCTTATAATAAAAAGGGAGTAGTAATTGTAATAGGTTGTGGGTGTTAAATGCATAAATTGGTGGGTCTTTATTCTAAAAAAAATGTGCGTAGTCACTCCTTAGACATTTAAAAAAATAATTGAAGAAAAATAAATGTCTAAATTTTAGAATTTTCTTTTTCTGGCAACTTCGGTCGACCGAATTGACCAATCAGTCGACCGGACTCTGGAGTCAGTCGACCAAAATTCAATGAAATACGGTAAGAACAAGTTTAGCTTAATCGGTTGAACGAAATGTAGTTCGGTCAATCGAACTTTGCTGAAATATGGTAAGTTCCACAATTCGGTAAGTCCATATACGGCAAGTGTCAAATACGGTATTGTGAGGGCCAAATACGCTATGTGCCATGACCAAATACGATATATGTCAAATAATGCAATTTTAGTCATAAACGTGTGGACCTAGACCTTAGAAAGACACTAAACTACGTCCAACTTCATCGAAAAACTTTTAAAAATAACTTGAGTTGCAAATTTGAATCTTCATGACTTTGTAAATTTATTTAAGACATATTGGATTAGTATTGGGCTTCCTTTCCTTATGGGGGCTGGGGCTAAGCTCTTCATCGGTTTAGGTCATCTCATAGAAATTATGAGTCTACTTTCATTAAATTTTTCGGGCTTCTACATCTCCTACATCATAAATAAAATTTCGTCCTCGAAATTTACCTTATGATTGGGCAAGGAGTGTTGGATATTTGTCTTTAACTTCCTCCTCTCTTTCCCAAGTAGCTTCTTCACTTCCATGGTTATTCCATTTTATCTTGACCAGATGAACTTTGTTCCGTTATTTATGTACCTTTCGATCCAGTATCTGAATCGGTAACTCCTCATAAGACAAGTCTTTTTGCACTTCTAAGGATTGATAGTTTACCACATGCTTAGGATCATGTATCTACTTCTTGATCATCGATATGTGGAACACGTTGTGCACTGCCGATAGTTCTGACGGCAATGCCAATCAATAAGCCACATTTCCAACCTTGTCAAGTACTTCGAAAGGTCCGATATAGCGAGGTCGTAGTTTGCCTTTCTTACCAAATCTAAGCACTCCTTTCATTGGTGCCACCTTTAGAAAAACTTTATCTCCAACTTGAAATTCCAAGTTCATTCTTCTTGTATGGGCATAGCTTTTCTATCTATCCTGTACTGCCTTTATCCTAGCACGAATCTTGTCAACTGCCTCGACTTTCCTTTCAACGATTTCTGGTCCCAAAACTCTCTTTTCTCCAACTTCATCCCAATGTATGAGTGATCTAAATCTTCTACCGTAGAGACCTTCATATGGTGTCATTCCAATAGTTGCTTGGAAGCTATTGTTTTATGAAAATTCTACCAACGATAGATATGATTCCCAGCTTCCACCTAGATCCAAAACACAAGCCAAGCATATCTTCCAAAATTTGAATGGTCCTTTTTTATTGACCATCGGATTGAGGGTGATACGTCATGTTGAACTTCAACTTCGTTCCCATAGCTCCTTATAAGCTCTTCCAAAATTTTGATATAAATCTTGGATCTCTATCAGATACAATGGACACAGGAACACCATACAATTTTACAATCTCTCTTATATACAACTGTGCCAACTGATCCAAACTAAATGTAATTTTCACCGGAAGAAAATGAACTAACTTTGTTAGCCGATCCACTATTACCCATATGGCATTGTGTCCTCTTGCTGACCTCAAAAAACCTACTACGAAGTCCATTGCTATGTTCTCCCACTTCCATTCGGGTATGTCTAGTGGATTTAACAATCCTTCCGGTCTTTGATGTTCTGCCTTAACTTGTTGGCAAACTATGCACTTTTCCACAAATAGTCCTATGCTCCCTTTCATATTTCTCTACCAAAACGTATCTCGAAATCTCGATACATTTTCATACCACCGGGATGTGCAGTGTACGGGGTGGAATGAGCTTCTTCCAGTGTTTCAATTCTTAGAATTTCATTTTTAGGCACGCAAATCCTTCCTTTAAACATCAGTGCCTGATCCGAAGCTATTCCAAAATCTCTTATCTTATCAGTACCAACCTCATTCTTGATCTTTTGCAGGAATGGGTCTTTACTTCGTGCTTCAATGATCCGCTCTCTAAGAGTAGGTCGAACTACCAAAGTTGCTAACCGAGCAGTAGCTTGCTCTGGTATGGTAATTGCTTTGATTCGAAGACTTTTCAAGTCTTTAATCAACTCCATCTGAGTAGTGGATAGTGATGCCACTGTCCTATCGACTTTCTACTTAGGGCATCGACAACCACATTGGCCTTACCTGGATGGTAATGAATAGTACAATCATAATCATTTACCAAATCCAGCCACCGTCTTTGTCTCATGTTCAACTCCTTCTGTGTGAAGAAATATTTAAGACTTTTACGATCTGTGTAAATGTCACACTTCTCTCTGTACAAGTAATGTCACCATATCTTCAAGGCGTGCACTACCGTCGCAAGTTCCAGATCATGTGTTGGGTGGTTCTGCTCATGCTTCTTCAATTACCTTGACGCATAGGCAATCAGCTTCCCATACTGCATTAGTACACATCCCAAACCTTGTTTGGATGCATCACTATATATAACATATCCCTCCGTACCTTCAGGTATGGCTAACATAGGTGTTGAAATCAATCGTTGCTTCAATTCTTGAAAACTTTGTTCACACTTATCCGTCCATTGAAATTTTACCTCTTTCCTTGTCAATTGCGTCATTGGTCCAGCTATCTTAGAAAATCCCTCTATAAACCTTCGATAATACCTAGCCAAACTCAGAAAACTTCGGACTTCACCAGCATTAGTTAGCGCCTTCCAATTTGTCACCGCCTCTACTTTTATTAGATCTACTTCAATCCCTTGAGCAGTAACTGTATGACCGAGGAATCCAACTCGCTCGAGCTTAAATTTACACTTCTTGAATTTGGTGTATAATCTCTCATTGCGGAGTATCTCTAACGCAACTCTGGGACGTTCTTCGTGTTGCTTCTTACTCCTGGAGTATATCAAAATGTCATCAATGAAGACTATGACAAATTGATCTAAGAACTGGTGAAACACATGATTCATTAGATCCATGAATACTGCTGGTGCATTTGTTAATCCGAATGGCATGACCGTGAACTCATAGTGTCCATACCGAGTTCTGAAAGCCGTCTTGGGTATATCACATTCCTTAACCTTCAATTGATGATGTCCCGATCGTAAATCGATCTTGGAAAATACTTTTGCTCCCTTCAGTTGGTCAAACAAATCCTCAATTCTCAGGAGAGGATACCTATTCTTGATGGTTAAACGGTTCAACTCTCGATAATCGATACACATCCTCATACTTCCATCCTTTTTCTTTACGAACAATACTGATGCAGCCCATGGAGATACACTTGGTCGTATAAAGCTACTATCCAGAAGTTCTTGTAATCGGATCTTCAACTCCTGAAGTTCCTTTGTGGCCATTCTGTATGGGGCCTTAGATACTGGTGCCGTTCCGGGAACCAGGTCTATTGTGAATTCCACTTGTCTATTTGGTGGAATATTTGGTAGCTCTTCAGGAAAAACATCTATAAACTCTCGTACCACTGGTACATCTTCAACCCTTAATGTTTTTTTTTTCCTGAGATATTAACTAGAAACCCTTGACATGTTTCCTTCATTAGCAGTTTTTTAGCTTGTAAGGCCGATACTAGTCGGAGATGGGATTTTGTCTTTCTTCCAAGAAAAGAAAATTGTTCTTCCCCTGGTTTCTGAAAAGACACTTCCCTTTCTCTACAACGAATAGTTGCATGATTACTTCCTAGCCAATCCATGCCTAATATTATATCAAAGTCATTCATTTCTATTAGGTATAAATGGGCTTCTAATGTTTGGCCCTCAATATCAAGATTTACCAACTTAGCTAACTAATCAGTTTTCAATGTTCTGTCTGAGGGGACGCTTACTTCTAGTATACTTTTTGCCTTTTCACAAGTAATACTAGTCTTGGTGACGAAAGTGGTTGATATAAAAGAGTGAGTAGCTCGTGAATCAAACAATACGTAAGCAGGGGTACTAGATATCAGTAGAATACCTGCTATAACATTTGAGTTTTCCTCTGTATCTTTCTGAGTTAACGTAAAGACCCTTGCTTTTTCTTTTTGGGTCTACTCCTTGTCATCATCCTTCTTTTGGTTGAATACTGGACAATCCCTACCCATATGTCCCTGTTTACTATACCGAAAACATGCATTATTTCCATACAAGCATTCTCCATGATGGGACTTTCCATACTTAGAACATGGCGCTATTGGGGTTACTAAGGCCTTATTGGCATTAGGTCCCACATTGGCTTTCTTATTCTGCCATATGCCCTTTCCTTGTCCTGGCCATTTTACTTCCTCATTTCACTTCATCTTCCCAAACTGCGCGTTATCTTGCCGACTGTCCAATTGACTCGACTTCTCTGCATTAACCTTTTGATACCAAATAGCATGAGCTCATTCTAACATCTCACAGTATGATGTGAAGTGATGTGACATAAGGATCATACTCAAGTCTGGGTTCAGTCCTTGCTCGAACCTTCAAATTTTCTTGGCCTACGTGTCCACCAAGTGTGGAGTGTATCTTGAAAGTTGGTCGAATTTCCTTTCATACTCAGTCAGGGTCATATTCTCCTGTTTGAGATGAAAGAACTCACCCTCCTTGAAATCCCTTAGAGATTGGGGGAAATACTTGTCCATCACTTCCTCCTTGAACTGTTCTCATGTTAGTGCCAATTGTTGCTCCGGAATCCTAGTTTGAGACATCAAATCCCACCAGTGACTTGCATCACCGCTAAACATAAACTTTGCACACTAGACCTTTTGAGCGTCCATACAGTTTATGAGTCGAAAAATTCAATCTAGCTTGCAAAGCCATTCTTCCACTACCAATAGACTAGATTCTCTATCGAAGGTAGGGGACTTATGTCTTCGGAATAACTCAATAATCGAGGCATGAGCCGGGGGAGCCATAGGAGCTAGTGGTAAGGGTGGAGCTTGATTTTAGTTTTGCCTGCCAAGATCTTGTACCCCTTGTAGAAGGTCCATTATCAAATTGTTCTGGTTGGCTCGTGACATTTTCCTATGGATAAGATGTAAGGTTTGTTATTAACTTCAGTTTTTCTTTTGAATAAGGAAGAAAGATAAGATTTTTATTTCTCATACTCCTTGAAATCAGGATACACAATAGTTTGATTAACTAAGAAGACATCATAAGGAATGAAAATCTGGATCTCTAATCCCTATGAGTTTTGCGTAGCTTCCTTGGTGGAGCTTCATCTTCAGAAGAGTATTCTTTCTCAGGCCCGGACTCTTTATCTATTTCCACTTATGTCTCTGGTTCAGGCTCCTGATCCTCCTCGTGTTCTCCTTCGGGGTCTTCTTCCCTCCCAAAGGTTCTTCCTCAGGCTCATCATTGATTATTTCACCCCACCTAATTATCATGGCTTGGCAATACTCCTCAAATTCAAGGTGCCCTGGAGGGTTGCCTTCTAACATCTCATCTCTAACTAAAATTCCCGTGTCTTTCCATTGGGGTGGAAGGGAATGTATGAGGTTATTTATAGCCTCGATATGCAAAATTTCTAGTCCGCCATGCACCTCTCATAGATGTCATGTACCGGTTCGTCAAGTGATCGGGATGGATCAGTCACGTAGTTTTCATAGGAATGAATAGTGATTATTCGGTTCAACGTGACTCTATAAGCTCTGGCCATTCTAGCAGGTTGGGAATTTCTAGCCATGTCTATCACATAAAGCCCAGTTATGCATTTTCATTGGTAAAATCATATCATACAATTCCTTTGCCCATAAGTTCTAGCCCAAGTCCAATACATGTCTTTTACATAGCACATCTTTATATCATATATTCTTGAAAACTCATAAAATGTGTCATAACATAGTAAAGCATCATATCATAAGCATAATCTTTTCATAAAGCATTAACTTTGAACATGCCTGGGCCGTAGAATGCGATAGATGGATGCGAGATGCTATGGAGAGCCATAAACGTTTCATCATCTCATTTTCCTTATTTGTATTTAAAGGCTTAAATGCACGTGCATATATATATATTTTCAAAAAAATGATGAGTCTACAGAATCGACTAAACCTTTGCTCTGATACCAGTTGTAAAGTACCGACCCCTATGGATCGAACCATCACTTAACTATAGCCGTCTTCTTGATGAGTAATTATAAAAATAGCGGAAAACATAAAAGCATAAATGTTTAATTCATGTATTTAAAACAAAATAAATTTATTTAAAGAAACGATTCCATCTCATAAGTAACAACTTTAAAAATGTTGATAAGTTCATAGTTGACATTAAATTCAAGTAAACACTTAAAAATAAACTCTTACATATGCATTTTTTATTGGAAGAGAAACATTTAATAAAATAGTTGCATTCACATTATTCATGTGAAATTTATTTAAAACATTTCATAATTTAATAAACGTGTAAAATCACCAGCTTCCCATAGTATGCTACTACATCTTCACCTATCGTTATCCACGTCTCGTGCACAATCGTATCAACCTGTAGGATAATACTCCGAAATTTTATGCTAATTTATTTTGCTCATTTAAAATTTGTTTTAGAATAGCAATTAAATTTTTCGAAATTTTTATATATCCGAGTTATTAAAGGTTGCTAAGTTTACATTTTTCGGTTGATTAAAAGTTTACCAAGATTAGTTAATTAGGGGTTTGGAATAAATGGCTAAGGCAAGCATGAGATGCTTAGCTAAATTTATGAAATGCTTCCATGCAACCCACGTGTGATGATAAATTATTGTCCTTATTATATATACCACACACACACAAACCAAATTCATTTTCAAAACATTAGCACACCCCAAACCAAGAGTAGAATGTATCTTTGTAGTAAAATAACAAGCAAGCATGAGGTGTTGAATATTATGCATGCAAGGGTGGTTATTATTTTAACCAAAGCTTGAGGCATTTAAGGTAAGCATGCATGAGGTGTTAAGCAAGTAGGAGGTGCTGAATTTAAGTATTAAATGCATGCATGAAGTGAAGATAATTCAGCACACGTAGAGGCAAGTTTTGGAATAGTCACCCTTTTTCTTAATCCATTGGTTTGCCTTGCTTCTATATATAAATAATGAAGGATGTTTCCCCTGCATTTTATCTCTTTCAATCAGAGAGCTTCTTGTAATAAAATTTGAGAGAGGGCAGTTAATACGTGAGGAGAGAAAAAAAAGGAAGAAAAAGGAAGCAAAGCCTAGCACTCTCAATTCATCTCTCAACCGAAATTTCTTCAAGTTTTATTGTAAGGTACTCTCTTTGCTTAAGTGGTAGGATTTCATGGTAATATTTATGCTTAAGTTATGCATGAAAACCATAACATAAAATATGTGGACAAGTCCATAAAGTTAGATATCTATGCCTTAGGACAAGTCCGAAGGGCACGGGCAAGTCGGAATGTGGAAGTATGCGTTTGAATACTTTCTTTTTCGTAGTATTAAAATGTTAAATCCAAGCATGGTATCTTACTGAGTATTCTTTATACTCATAATATTCTATACTAAATTTTCAGATCCATAAGAAGTGAAGTTGGTGGAAGTCAGTCAGCAAAATCGATGATGAGTTAAGGACAAAGTTAATTTGCATCGAAGTTTTGTTTTTGCATGTTTTGTTCAACTGCTTCATATATGTTTTTCCTATGGTATTGTATAAAAACTTGTACAAGACATGATGTAATATGGTACCGGAAGTAAATTAAGTAGTTATGTCTTCCATGTTATGCTAAGAGACATATTTCTAGACCCTTTTTCCCGAATGACCAAAAGAGGCAGAATCCGGGCAGTTTTTTTAGGTCAACTTCAAAATATTTTATCCAAATCTATAGATGTCCATTTGAGACTTTAAAAATACTTCTGTGTTACTCTTCGAGTTGTCTAAATATGGGCACAAGAATCACTCAATTTGGATGTCTGTGGCATGAGATATGAATTTTTAAACGTTGAAGGGTCAACCTGGATTTTCTGTGCAACACTACATTGTTTTCGGTAAAACGTCCATACTATATGATCTCAGAAAATTCTCATAATTTAACCTAGAAAACTAATTGTGATTCTCTTTCTAATGCCGCAAATTCCATAGAAAACGTAGTTGGGATGAATTTTATAAAAATAGTTGAACCTACTGCCCCAACTAACCGTGGCTGAACCGAGTCCCCTTTTTGTAAAATAAAAATTTCACGTCGGCATGCGCTTCTGCTGGCCATTATATTTTATGAGAAATATTTTACCAAATTGAAAATAAGTTTCTAGCATGTAATACTTCTGTTTAAGAGTATTTACATGTACCAAAGGCAGAAGCTATTATGATTAGTACGTGACCCTCGAAGCTTAAGTTCGGGGTGTCACAGCGTGGTAATAGAGCAGTTATATTTTTCTGTAGACTTTTTTTTTTTTTAAAAAAAGAAAGTTATTGTCCTTCATCATCGAGCGAACTAGTAATCGACTTTCAACCGACGATCAAGGTAAAAAAAAATCTTTTTTAAAGTTTATGAGTTTTCTTATGTAACGGACTACTATATATATTGTTGGATATAGGAATATTTTGAATCAAGTCATGTTGGAATTATGAAGTTACTAACATTTATATGTTAAAGCCTCGTAGAGTAACCTAATCAATTTTTGTTCCTAGTTATGGCACGAATAGTAAGAACCCCCACAAGGACAGAAGCTTGTGGTTTTGCGAAGAAGCGGGACATACTATTGGCATTTTACTATAATCATCGTATGCATCCGCTCCATAGCCTCGTACAACATCTTGATCTGCTAGACTGCATTATTGAGATGTTATGGGAGATACACTATAGCTTAAGTGATAAGGTGAAGATACGGAGGTTATATGAAACTGTTCCAGAACCTTGGGCTTCAGTCATAAATGCGTTTGTGTTGTGGTCTGATGATGACCTTTCATATGAGGACCTTACATACTTATTTCGAGGAAGTTATGAAACTAGCCGCGATTTACAGCGAAACTTTAAGAAGACTATAACCTTATCCATGAATACTAGTTTACGAGCTACCAATTCTAGGCTAGATAAGGGACCGTTGGCTAAGTGCTTTTCGAAAGTTCTAGAGAAAAGTTTTCCCGTACCATTACAAGATAGTTCAGAACAAAGCATGTTAGAGGAAGAGCCAGACGAAGAACTAGACGAAGAACCAGAGGAAGACCCAGATGAAGATCCCGAGGAGAACCCAGAAGAAATGGAAGATTAGACACCATCTTATCTAGTTATCTTTGTTTTTGGAATAGAATAGGATATAATACGTACATCGACTTTTGAATGTATGTACCGTACCGCAATATGACTTTTGTTTGTAAAAAAAAATGGTAATGTATAGATATGAAGGAAAGTTGTTTTCGCCTTTGGATTTCTTTAAGTTAGTATTACGTTTTGAAGAAATTGTAACTGGATGAATATTTTTCATTCAAAAGAAATGCCTCCGAAGCGTAACCATGGCAGTGCACTAAATTCCAATATGAACTTAGGCAGCAGCAATGCTAATGCCAGTTCTAGTGGTGGCGAAGTTAATGTAGCAAACTTTGCACGAGAATTGTTTGCCGCAATGTGGGAGTTGGGACAGCAGCAACAAGCACCACCTTTGACTGGGCAGCGAACACTAAATCAACAAGTACCAACTGAGCATCAGGAGCCCAACCAATAAGCTGTTCAACCTCAAATAGTACCCAACCCGAGGGATCGAACTGCAATGATAGAGCAATTTCGTAAAATGAACCCTCTATCATTCGTGGGGAGTGTAGATCCCTTAGCAGTTGAAGACTGGTTACAAGAACTAGAACGTATCTTTAAATTTATAAGATGCGAAGATGCTGAAAAGGTAACGTTTTCGGTGTTTATGTTAAAGAAGGGGGCTAGCCATTAGTAGGACATGACTACCAAGTCATTAACACCTGCTGAAGAACAGGCTATAACTTGGGTGAGATTTAAGGAACTCGTAGAAGAAAAATTCTTCTCGGCAGCTGTGAAGGATCAAAAGGAGATGGAGTTCCTCAGACTCCAGCAGGGAACCATGACCCTCGTGGAATATGAACGCAGATTTGAGGAGTTATCAAGGTTCGCTCCAAATCTAGTGGACACGGAGGAAAAGCGGGCTAGAAGGTTTGAACGTGGGCTTCAACCTTATATTCGTGACATAGTGTCAGTTCTCGAGCTGAACACTTATCGAGAAGTCCTGAAGCGAGCCCAGACTATTTCTTATCAAAGAACTCAAAATGTTGGAAATTCTTACCAAGTTCAAAATTTCTCCGGTAAGAGGAAGTGGAATTTTGATAAACAGAATAACGGTAAAGGAAAAGGGAATAATGTACCAAAGAAAGGAAAGACAGAGATAATAGGAGTTGGTGGTGATAAGTGTTGTCCTAAGTGCGATAGACCTCACAATGGAGAATGTCTATTGGGAAGAAATGTTTGTTTCAAGTGTAGAAAATCAGGACATTTCGCGAAAGAATGTCCCCAGAATCAGACACAGAAGGCTGGAGATGACCAGAAAGGAAAAGCAAGAGTTTTCTCCTTATCCAGGCAAGAAGCAGAGCAAAACCCTAATGTCCTCGCAGGTATCATCTCTGTTTCTAATATGCCTGCATTTGTACTTATAGATTCTGGAGCTACACATTCGTTCATTTCTTCTTCATTTGTCGTAAAGTCTAAAGTAGAATGTGAATTCCTTCCGTATACCTTAGAAATCTCTCTTCCATATAGAAAGATACTTGTGGCTGACCAAATAGCTAGAAATCTTAAGATGAAAATTGATAGTAGAGATATAGTGGTAGATCTAATTCTATTAACGATAAAAGACTTTGATGTTATCCTTGGTATGGACTGGTTGTCTAAAAACTATGCAACTATTCATTGTACCGAGAGAGTGGTGATTTTTCGAAGACCGGGCGAGAAAGAGTTTCGTTTTGTGGGAACTGAGGCAAATACTTTGTCTCGTGTAGTGTTAACAACTCAGGTTGAAAGGACATCGAGAAAGATGTCAAAGATTTCTAGTATCGATGACCAACATTAAACAAGATAAGTTGCCAGCAGAGGATGTGCGAATAGCTCAGCACTATAAAGATGTTTTTCCAGAAGATCTTCTAGGTGTACCACCAGACAAGCAAGTAGAGTTTACCATCAACTTGGTACCAGGAGCAACAACTATTTCAAAGGCTCCATATCGTATGGCACCGTTGGAACTGCAAGAGTTGAAGGTACAGTTGAAGAAGGAGCTTCTTGATAAGGGTTTCATTAGACAAAGTTTATCACCTTGGGGTGCACCGGTGTTATTTGTGAAAAAGAAGGATGGAACAATGAGGCTGTGCATTGACTACCAAGAATTTAATCATCTCACTATCAAAAACAAATATCCACTTCCAAGAATAGAAGATTTGTTTGACCAGCTCAAGGAGGCTACAGTATTTTCAAAGATCGATCTAAGATCAGGATAATCAATTGAAAATTAAGCCCGATGATATCCCTAAGATGGCTTTTAGGACGCGTTATGGGCATTATGAATTTTTGGTGATGCCTTTTGGATTAACTAATGCCCTGACAGTATTTATGGATCTAATGAACAGAGTATTCCATGAATACTTAGACCAATTTGTCATAGTTTTTATTGATGACATCTTAATCTATTCGAAGAGTAATGAGGAACATGATAAACATCTCACGATTGTCTTGGAAACTCTAAGAAAAGAGAAGCTTTATGCCAAATTCAAGAAATGTGAATTCTGGTTGGATAAAATAGGTTTTCTGGGGCACGTAATCACAGCACAAGGAATTGAAGTAGACCCAACCAAAGTAGAAGCAGTGAATAATTGGGTAAGACCAACCAATGTTAGAGAAATACGCAGCTTCTTAGGATTGGCTGGTTACTATAGAAGATTTATTGAGAGATTTTCTAAAATAGCAGGAGCATTGACCCAGTTGACACGGAAAGGGATAAAATTTCAATGGACAGAGAAATGTGAACAGAGCTTCCAAGAGCTGAAACGAAGATTAGTCATAGCCCCAGTCTTAACAATACCTGATGGACCAGAAGGATTCGTTATATATAGTGATGCTTCGAAACAAGGCATAGGGTGTGTTCTGATGCAGAAAGGAAATGTGATAGCCTACGCTTCCAGACAATTGAAACAATATGAACAAAATTACCCAACCCATGATCTAGAATTGGCTGCGGTAGTTCATGCCTTTAAGATATGGCGTCATTAGACATTTACACTGATCATAAGAGTTTGAAGTACTTTTTCACCCAAAAAGAATTAAATATGAGACAAAGGAGATGGCTAGAGCTAGTAAAGAATTATGATTGTACTATCCTTTACCATCCTGGCAAAGCCAATGTAGTAGCAGATGCTCTTAGTAGAAAGGCGGTTGGACAATTAGCAGTACTAACCACTATGAAGGACCAGTTGTTGAAGAATTTCGAAAACTTACATCTAGAAGTAATTGCTCCACCAACCCAAACTATCACCAGGATAGTGGCTCTAATGATTCGACCAACACTTAGAGATAAGATAAGAGTAGCACAGGATGGTGACTCTTTCTTGCAAAAGATTAAATCCGAAGTTGGTACTAGCAAGCGAAAGGATTTTAAATTAGGCAGTGATAAAGCCTTACTTTTTAAGGGAAGGTTGTGTGTGCCGAAAGATAAAGGATTGATGAAAGAAATTCTGGAAGAAGCACACTTAACTCCATATACTGCCCATCCAGGAGGTACAAAAATGTATCGTGATCTAAGGAATATGTTTTGGTGGAGAAATATGAAATGGTGCATAAGTCTTTTTGTCAGGAGGTGCATGACTTGTCAACAAGTGAAAGTTGAACATCAAAAGCCATCTAAATTATTGGAACCATTAACAATTCCACAATGGAAATGGGAGCATATAACTATGGATTTTGTTGTGGGTTTTCCAAAATCAACTAGGGGAAATGATGCTATGTGGGTGATAGTGGATCGGTTAACAAAGTCAACTCATTTTCTACCTGTAAGAATGAATTTCAGTATAGATCAATACGCGCGATTGTACATCAAAGAGGTCATCCGTTTGCATGGCATCCCAGCCTCAATTGTATCGGATAGAGATCCAAGATTCACCTCAAAATTTTGGAAAAGTTTGCAAGGAGCTATGGCAACCAAGTTAAATTTCAGTACAGCTTTTTATCCTCAAACTGATGGACAATCAGAGAGGACTATACAGACTTTTGAGAATATCCTGCGTGCCTGCGTCCTTGATTTAGGAGGCAGTTGGGAGAGTTATGTACCATTGGTGGAGTTTG
This sequence comes from Osmanthus fragrans, assembly GCA_019395295.1. Lineage (NCBI taxonomy): Eukaryota > Viridiplantae > Streptophyta > Magnoliopsida > Lamiales > Oleaceae > Osmanthus > Osmanthus fragrans. Next base: position 10,347,710 of record CM033359.1, read on the forward strand.
CCTATAATAATAGCTATCAAACTACGATAAAAATGGCACCTTACGAAGCTCTCTATGGCAGAAGATGTAAAGCTCCTCTTTATTGGGATGAAGTAGGTGAACGAAGAGTTTTAGGACCCGAAATAATTGAGGAAACTAGTCGAGCGGTTGATAAAATAAGAGCTAAAATCAAGGCAGCCCAGGACCGACAAAAAAGTTACGTTGATAAAAGGAGAAAAGATTTGGCATTTAACATTGGTGATAAATTTTCTTAAAAGTGGCACCGATGAAGGGAGTTCTTCGCTTTGGAAAGAAGGGAAAACTTCGACCAAGATTCGCAGGTCCTTTTGAAATTTTGCAGAAAATTGGAAACGTAGCTTATCGAATTGCTCTGCCACCAGATTTGTCAGCAATTCATGATGTGTTTTACGTGTCAATGCTTCGACAATATGTGTCAGATCAAAGTCATGTGGTTAGTTATCAACCATTGGATATCAAACAAAACATGACTTATGAGGAAAAACCGGTAGCAATATTGGATCGTAGAATCCAACAACTGAGAACAAAAGAAATTCCGTTAGTGAGAGTTCAATAGAGAAATCACAATGTCGAAGAATCAACTTGGGAAAAAGAAGAGGAAATCAATACCAAGTATCCAGAACTTTTCAACTAAGTTCAAGGTAATTTCGAGGACGAAATTTTTTTAAGGGAAGAGGGATGTAATACTCCGAAATTTTATGCTCATTTAAAATTTGTTTTAGGATAGCAATTAAATTTTCGAAATTTTTATATATCCGAGTTATTAAAGGTTGCTAAGTTTACATTTTTCGGTTGATTAAAAGTTTACCAAGATTAGTTAATTAGGGGTTTGGAATAAATGGCTAAGGCAAGCATGAGGTGTTTAACTTAAGCATGAGATGCTTAGCTAAATTTATGAAATGCTTCCATGCAACCCACGTGTGATGATAAATTATTATCCTTATTGTATATACCACACACACACAAACCAAATTCATTTGCAAAACATTAGTACACCCTAAACCAAGAGTAGAATGTATCTTTGTAGTAAAATAACAAGCAAACATGAGGTACTGAATATTATGCATGCAAGGGTGGTTATTATTTTAACCAAAGATTGAGGCATTTAAGGTAAGCATGAATGAGGTGTTAAGAAAGTAGGAGGTGCTGAATTTAAGTATTAAATGCATGCATGAAGTGAAGATAATTCAGCACACGTGGAGGCCAGTTTTGGAATAGTCACCCTTTTTCTTAATCCATTGGTTTCCCTTGCTTCTATATATAAATAATGAAGGATGTTTCCCCTGCATTTTATCTCTTTCAACCAGAGAGTTTCTTGTAATAAAATTGGAGAGAGGGCAGTGAATACGTGAGGAGAGAAAAAAAAAAGAAAAAAAAAGAAGCAAAGCCTAACACTCTCAATTCATCTCTCAACCGAAATTTCTTCAAGTTTTATTGTAAGATACTCTCTTTGCTTAAGTGGTAGGATTTCATGGTAATATTTATGCTTAAGTTATGCATGAAAACCATAACATGAAATATGTGGACAAGTCCACAAAGTTAGATATTTATGCCTTAGGACAAGTCCGAAGGGCACCGGCAAACCGGAATGTGCAAGTATTTGTTTGAATACTTTCTTTTGCGTAGTATTAAAATGTTAAATCCAAGCATGGTATCTTACTGAGTATTCTTTATACTCATAATATTCTATACTAAATTTTCAAATCCATAAGATGTGAAGTTGGTAGAAGTCAGTCGGCAAAATCGATGATGGGTTAAGGACAAAGTTAATTTGCATCGAAGTTTTGTTTTTGCATGTTTTGTTCGACTGCTTCATATACGTTTTTCCTATGGTATTGTATAAAAACTTGTATAAGACATGATGTAATATGGTACCGGAAGTAAATTAAGTAGTTATGTCTTCCATGTTATGCTAAGAGACATATTTCTAGACCCTTTTTCCCGAATGACCAAAAGAGGCAGAATCCGGGCAGTTTTTTTACGTCAACTTCAAAATATTTTATCCAAATCTATAGATGTCAATTTGAGACTTTAAAAATACATCTGTGTTCCTCTTCGAGTTTTCTAAATATGGGCATAAGAATCACTCAATTTGGATGTCTGTGGCCTGAGATATGAATTTTTAAACGTTGAAGGGTCAACCTGGATTTTCTGTGCAATACTACACTGTTTTCGGTAAAACGTCCATACTATATGATCTCATAAAATTCTCATATTTTAACCTAGAAAACTAATTGAGATTATCTTTCTCATGCCACAAATTTCATAGAAAACAGAGTTGGGATGAATTTTATAAAAATAGTTGAATCTATTGCCCCAACTAACCGTGGCTGCACCGAGTCCCCTTTTTGTAAAATAAAAATTTCACGTCGGCATGCGCTTCTGCTGGCCATTATATTTTTTGAGAAATATTTTACCAAATTGAAAATAAGTTTCTAGCATGTAATACTTCTGTTTAAGAGTATTTACATATACCAAATGCAGAAGCTATTATGATTAGTACGTGACCCTCGAAACTTAAGTTCGGGGTGTCACATGTAGTAAGGGAATAAACTCATGAGTTTAAAACTCAATAGATATCATAGGTGCATTTGTTATCAAATTATATATTTTCGAACTGTAGCCTTTGAAAGACATAGAACCGTTGTGTAGACGGATTTTCGACAAAATTCAATAACTGTTGTGTCATGACTTAACATGACGCCTCGAGCCGGGGAATGATCATTCAACTATAGAGGTACTGAAGCACCGTACCTGGAGGTACCATTTCATTAAAACATGGTCGTGCCGAAACACTGTACCCGGAGATACCATTGCATTCATATTTTTACATGGAAAAGTATAACTTGAAAACGAAATAAACACTTTGCACCTCCACCTACCTCGACTTGATGCTTTGAAATTGATATTTTTGAAAAGTTTTGATGAAACTGGATGTTGAACTTTTATCTTCCTACCGGCACCCGAACTTAAAAGAAATTCTTTCTCTCCATCACTTTCTATCTTTCTTCTATTTTTTGAAAGCTCTTCTTGAGTGAAGTGTTTAGAGAAATATTGTGGATGATTTTGAAGTGAAACCATGCACCTATTTATAGGTAAACTTGGAGTAACCTAAAGAAAATGAAAGGTTTTCTTATAGTAAAAAAGGGGTAGTAATTTTAATAGGTTGTGGGTGTTAAATGCATAAATTGGTGGGTTTTTATTCTAAAAAAACGTGGGTAGTCACTCCTTAGACATTTAAGAAAATGATTGAAAAAAATAAATGTTTAAATTCGAGAATTTTCATTTTTTGGCAACTTCGGTCGACCGAATTGACCAACCGGTCAACCAGACTCTGGAGTCGGTCGACCGAAATTCAACGAAATACGGTAAGGACAAGTTTAGCTTAATCGGTCGATTGAAATGTAGTTCGGTCAACCAAACTTTGCTGAAATACGGTAAGTTCCACAATTCGGTAAGTCCATATACGGTAAGTGTCAAATACGGTATATGTCAAATAATGTAATTTTATTCATAAATGTGTGGAGCTAGACCTTAGAAAGACATTAAACTGCATCCAACTTCATCGAAAAACTTTCAAAAATAACTTGAGTTGCAAATTTGAATATTCATGACTTTATAAATTTATTTAAGACATATTGGACTAGTATTGGGCTTCCTATCCTTATGGGGGCTGGGCCTGAGCTCTTCATGGGCTTAGGTCATCTCATAGAAATTATGAGTCTACTTTCATTAAATTTTTCGGGTTTCTACAAGTTGTGGGCCTCCAAACCCGATTTAGTGTTGATTGGTCCAGCCCATTTAAACTACTTAAGGTGACACGAATCATGGTTTTTCTTTAGCCCATCTTAAGCCATTGATTTAAATCAATGGTTCACATTTATATCCCATTTCGGTTACGACTTGGGGCGGCTCCTCTCTCATTTATGTAAGAAAATCAGTTCTCTTTTCACTTCTTCTCTCTCGGTTCAAGAGGTGGCTTCGAAGTGGTTCTCTTCTCTCTAAAACTCTCTCTGGAAGGCGATTTGCAAGCGTGGTTGGGTTGTTCTTGAGCCTATAATCCCAACAATCTCTTATTGGTAAAACACCTGATGCGACTACTTTTGCTATAAATAAATGGACCACCAAGTTCTAATAGGAATTGCTTACAAAGAAATTCACATCGTAAATGTGATCATTGCAACCTTGTTTGACATATCGTTGAGAATTGCTACCAACATCTTCAGTGTGATCATTGTGCTTATAAGGGCCATACCATCGACGTTAGTTGTAAACTTAAGAGAGCAAATGCTTAAAGGGTTAAGGGAAGTCCCTCAAACTTTTTTGCTAAAGCTCATCATGTGGATTCCAAATTTAACAAAGCTGCCCTTCCTCCTATAGTCTCACCACTAATCAATATTATGATCTACTTGAACTCATTGATCAAACAAAATCGGTCAGCATTGCCAAGTTAGTGTCAACAATGAGCAATCTTTTAGGTTTTCGTCCTAGTTCTCACAATTTTGGTAAGGATATTCGATGTATCTTTGATATAGGAGCCATTGATCACATGGTTTGTTCATCTCAATTTTCACCACTAGCATACCTATCACCAATCATTATGTCCATTTATCAAACCATGCTATTGCTCAAGCAAAACATATAAGGACAATCCATATTTTTAGTAAACTGGTTCTTTGTAATGTGCTTTATGTTCCTTCATTTAAATTCAATTTAATAACTGTAGCCAAATTGACTCAAACCTCTTAATGTTACACAAGCTTTGCTAGCAACCTTTGTTTTAGTTGGACAAACATTCGAGGAAGATGATTGGGACGGGAACAGGCAAGCTAGGCTCTATTACTTGTATACTTCAAAGTATGTTGGGTATCATGTCTTCGTTGCCACTACCATTAACACATTGCATCATATTTGGCACCAATGTCTTGGTGACCCCTCTAATAAAAGCATGCAAGGTATTTCTTTGTGTTCAAATTTTGTTAAATCTATTCTGTTAATGATTGTTCTATTTGTTCACTGGCCAAACAAAATAGTCAAGGTTTTCATGCCAGTTCTATTAATACAAAATCTTATTTTAAGTTAATTCATGTTGATATATGGGGTGGTTATAGTATTCCAACTTTACAGGAGCAAAGCATTTTCTTACTATCATAAACGATTTTTCTCGATGTACATGGATTTACTAGAAAAAAATTTCCTTACCTTTATAAACCTTGTTGAAACTTAATTTAATTCTCGCATTAAAATCATTTAAATTGATAACGACCCTGAATTTTACATTCCAAACACATACCATACTTAAGGGATTATTCACCAAACCAGTTGTCTCTCAACTCCACAACAAAATAAAGTTGTTGAACACAAATATCAATATGCTCAATGCAGCCTGTGCCTTATAGTCAAATTGAAGGCTTTTATTATCGTGAGACTATTGCCTCCATTGCCAGGCTTGTTGCTATTTGCCTACTATTTGCTGTTGTATCTTCCTTGATTGTCACATTTGACAATTGGATGTTAGCAATGCTTTCCTTCAAGGTGATCTCAAGAAAGAAGTCTACATGTCATTATCTCCTGGTTTCAGACGAAATAGAGAGACACGTGTATGGTCTTAAGAAATCTTTGTATGGTCTTAAGTAAGCTTTTTGTCAATGATTTACAAAGCTATCCAAAGTCCTCACCTTACACACTTCATACAATCAAAATCATGTCACTCCTTATCCATCCAATGGCATAGTACTCCATTTACTACTCTCTTTGTCATTGTGGATGACATCATTCTGGTAAGCAATAATCTCCAAGAAATTAAAGCTCATCTTATGCAGTAATTTGAGATTGTGGATATTGTTAACTTGAATTATTTTCTAGGCACAAAGATATCTCGATCCAAAAGAGGAATTGCTATTTCACAAAGAAAATATGCACTTGAAATATTAAAAAACATGGGGTACTTAGCTGTGAAGCCTGCCAATTCTCTAATGGAGGAGATTTATCTCTTATTAAGGAAAAGGGCAATTACATTGAAAATCCCTCTTCTTATCGAATACTTGTTAGGTGATTGATTTACTTGACTATTACAAAGCCGGACTTGGTTTATGCCATTCACATTCTCTATCAATTTATGGACAAGCCTCAGATTCCACACCTAGAAGCGGCGCAATGAGTTCTACACTATATTAAGAATACACTTGAACAAGGTATCCTTCTCTCATCCACAAGTTCATTGTGGTTGAGTGCTTTTTGTGACGCGGATTAAGCTCGATATTGAGAAACACAAAAGTCAACCAAAGGCTATTATGTTTTTATTAGGCATTCTCTCATTTCTTGGAAAATCAAGAAGCCTGCCATGGTCTCCCGCTAAAGTACAAAGGTAGAATATCGTTCCATGGCAATTGTTTGTTGTGAGGTCACCTGGTGCCAAAACATTTTAATGATCATGGAATAGAGCGTTCACAATCGATTTAACTATTTTATGATACTCAAGCCGCTTTGCATATGGCTTCCAATCCAATTTTTCGAGAATGGACAAAACACATAAAAATTGATTGTCATCTTGTTTGAGAAAAGATACAATATGGGGTAGTTAAAACTTATCATATATCAACATCAAAACAACCAACAGACAACTTCACTAAATCATTGGGTGTGCCACAATTTTCAGAACTCATTAGTAAGTTAGGATGATTAACATCTATGCTAACTTAAAGGGAGTGTTAGACCATATTAAAGAAAAAATAAATCTCATTTATTTCAATACTATAAAAAACTTGATACTTTTCTAATTGCTGAAATTTCGAGGATATTATTGTTGTTTAATTTCATTAATATTAAGGGTCGTACATTAATTTGTGTTGGTTAGGGTTTTAGTATCAGAGAAATTCTTATCCTTTATTGAATTAAAGAAATTAGATTTCTTGAGTCCTTTTTTTATTGTAATTGTCACACGATGGCTTCTTATTGTTCGTTGCTTTAGTTCGGTATGACAATGTTCTGCTGCAATTTTTGTTGTTATGATATTGGTACTGGTATTAGTTTATTGCCTAGTTATCGTTGGTTCTTCAATAAAAATGGCATCAACATGGGTTTATGTTGCCATGATTTGCACAGTTTTTGCTCTCATGGACGAGTTTCTTTTGGCCTCTTGTTATTGAGGTATTGTGTAATGTGGTGGTCGCTATTAGTGTAGGTTGTTGTTGGGTCTATTGATGTATGCATCTTTAAAAATTTGATAAAATAAAAATTTGGGGTTTCATCTTAAATATCAATCTTATTAAGATGAGTAACTCAAATTCTTATATTTTATTTATTTACTTTATATTTACTCAGTATGAAATTCTTGATATGCCATGCAAGATGATGACTCACACGAGAACACTAATCTTGAAATTTGTGCGTTAATCCGAGTCTTAGTTTAATCGAATTGTTTATTATTATTTAATGAATTCTAATATCATATTAAAATTAAAGTTTTATTTTAAAAGGTGAAACTATATGTGTTGATTATTTATTATATAGTTGATCAAGGTAAAATTCGTTCCTCTAAAGGATAATTATGTGGTTTGCATGCAAGCTAAGACGTAAGATTGAAAATCATCCTTGATTAGGTGAATTAAAAAAGGCAACTCTTCCTTCCCTACTCCAAGAGTTCCCTTTGAACTCAATTTCCTCACCCCAGTTGTCAGAAAAATCGCTGTTAGGTGCCTAGCCTAGAATGCTGGCAAAGTTGCTAGGCTTGTCCTCGTTCTAATAGAAACAAGCAATAATTGTCACACTACTTGACACGACCCGTCCCGAATCATCATAATGGACTCGACACATGTCGTGCACCGATGGTAGATACCAACTAAGTGTCGGACCTACCACCAAGGCAACTGCGACCTGTTTTGATTTTAACACATTTTATAAAAAATTTGACAGAGTTTTCCCTGAAATATGGACAAAACCGAAAATCAACAAACACCTCATATACACATCCATACCAAATATTTTGGAAACCACGAATACCATCACAGCAAAAAACAAAATGAAACCAAATTCGATCGTGTACTTCTACTACAAAACATAATGTCTTCATACAAGCATTCCATCCATTGTAGTACCCAACAACAAAGTGCACTTCAACAAAATATTAGACCAAGCGTTTAATACATAAGACTCCCCAATAATACATTACATGCCATGACATAATTAAAATCATACAATTAAATGACGGTAACCAAGCTTTTGGACTTCAACAGGCTTTCCAAGTATCTCAAATTCAGCGGCCTCCTGATAGGAAAAACATGACAAAATATATGAGTTTGTAACTTAGTGAGTGGATAATATTGCCAATAAATATTCTTTTACATTTATGCTAACTTTCTGAAAACGCTTATATCTTAACAATTTTAAAAACATTCTGAAAGATGAAAATAATTTTAGAACTAAATAAAATGGAATCATAAAAACCTTTATTCTGTAAACTTAATAAACTAAATTCTGTATTCTGAAATTTGAAATCTGAAATCTGATAAACTGCATAATTCTGAAAATCTGTGAATCTACAATTGAATAAACATAATATGATATACTAAAGTGTCACACGAATAAGTACCCAATGAATAGCCTTACTCATGTACAGAGTAACCTCAATGTACAAGACAAAGCCATTCAAATTTGATAATCTGGTCATACGTACGTAGAGCTGCCCCAAAGGCTAATCACCCTAGTACACGGCCCAACGCCTATGTTTGTACGAGAGTGGGTCCCAAAGACCTCTGATAATCTGGTCATACATTGTGGAAACATAGTCACATCAGTGCAGAGCAGGTAAACTAACCATGTGTTGTCATACACTGTGGAAACACATTTATACCAGTGTAGATAAGGGTCAAATCACCAGGGTACATTTTGGTGGTTTTAAAAAAACGTTAGATTTGTTGAAATATTTAATACTAATATAACATGCTAATGAAAGGATTTGATTTAATTTAATTTAATTTAACTTTAAAAAGAACTGAATGCACGTTATTAAAAAAATCATGCTGTCAAACAGTCTATATGAAATAAATAATTTTCAGATATAATATAATTTAAATAAATACTTGTTCCAGAAAAATAAGTTTTTTCACTCACCAAGTACGAGCTACAAGCTAGACTGGCTGATAAACGTTCCCAATTTCCTCGTCACCACCTGAAAACACGATATAAATAGCCAATTTAACCACTAACGAATCAAGAAACTTTTAATATCTCATGTTATCATAATAAAACTAATTTTCTCGATACTTGAAGAAATTTCCCGATTTATTCATTTAAACAATAGGGACTAATTACACTTTCTAATCCCTTTACTAATAACTAATTCATCAACATAACCTTCATTCCAAACATAAATGTAATACTCACTTCAATCTAGTGGAAACTAGAAATCATGCTACAACCAATTAATATACATGTTCCCTAAATCATTCGTTCAAGTGAATATTTCATCATTACCATCAATTTCACAAATAATCTTTACTTAGGAACCTAATTAAAAACTCTAAGGTTTGCCCAAAAATGGTATCCATTACCTTAATATAAATGGGAAGTAACCAATCAAGAATCTTGGGCTGAGAATCATATTCCTTTCTCTACACCTGAAATTTCGAACCAAGATTAAAAACCCTAGAAATTTAACATAATATTTTCTCTACCTCTAGGAGTACCATATAAGCTCACTATCTCGTCCACATACAGCTTTGCCAACTTATTTAAAGAATAAGTAACTTTGATCGGTAGAAACCTAGCAGTCTTGGTCAAACGATCTACAATAACCCAAACACCATCATGACTATTCAGAGTACGAGGAAGACCAAATAAGAAATCCATAGTAATGTGCTCTCATTTCCACTCTAGAATAGGCAATGGCTGTAAAAGTCCTGTTGTTTTCTGATGAACTGGCTTTACCTATTGGCATATAAGACATTTAGATACAAAATTTACTATCTCTCTCTTCATACCAAGCCACCAGTAATGATCTTTCAATATGTGATACATTTTAATACTGTCTGGATGCATACCATAAGCAGAACTATGTGCCTCTTCCAAAATCTCATTCTTCAATTCTAGAATATCTGGAACACATAATCTATTACCCATAACTGGTGCACCATCATCTCTTATCACATAATCTGTTCTTAACCTAATACTAACTTCTGCTTTCAATGTTCTCAGTGTCTGGTCTGGAGATTGAGCTTCTCTAACATTATCAATCAAAGTAGGCCTCACCTGGAAATAAGCTAATACCGCACCTAAAGTAGTAGCTGACAATTGAGCATGGAACTTTTTGAACTCACCAATTAAATAAGTACATACTGCACTAGATGGAGAGGAAGAACCAGTCTTTCTACTGAGAGCATCTGCAACTACATTAGCTTTTCCCGGATGGTAGTCAATCTTGAAATCATAATCCTTTATCAACTCCAACCATCTCCTTTATCTCAAATTCAATTCTTTCTAATCAAAGTTATACTTCAAACTTTTATGATCGGTAACTCCAAATCTTCAGTGCTAACACCACTACAGCTAACTCCAAATCATGTGTTGGATAGTTCAACTCATTCTTCTTCGATTGTCTTGAAGCATAAACTATAACCTTCCATCCTGCATTAAAACACAACCCAGTCCTTGGCATAAAGCATCACTATAAATCACAAACTCCTCACTAGGAGATAGAAGAGTAAGTAGAGGAGTAGAAACTACTCTTTTTTCAACTCTTGAAAACTCTTCTCACATTCCTTAGTCTACACAAATTTGGAGTTCTTACGAGTCAAATTAGTCAGAGAAAGAGCAATTTTGGAGAAATCTTCTACAAACCGACGATAGTAACCTGCTAACCCAAGAAAACTCCGTAATTCTGTAACATTAGTAGGGCATTACCATTTCATTATCACCTCAATTTTTTGAGGATCTACATATATGCCTTCTATAGAGATGACAAACATGACCTAAAAACACAACTTTATCCGGCCAGAATTCACATATGCTGAACTTTGCATACAACTGCTTATCTCGCAAAGTATGTAAAATAATCCTCAAGCTCTTAGCATGCTCATCACAACTACGAGAATATACCAATATATCATCTAAATATGGGTGAAGCACCTTATTCATCAAGTCCATAAAGGTAGCCGGAGCATTAGTTAATCCAAAAGGTATCACCAAAAATTCATAATGGCCATATCGCGACCAAAAAGCAGTCTTTGGTACATCAACATCTCTAATTCTGTGCTGATGATACCATGAACACAAATCAATCTTTGAAAATACTGAGGCATCTGAAAGTTGATCAAACAAATCGTCAATGAGGGGCAAAGGATACTTGTTGCGGATAGTCACTTTATTCAACTGTCTATGGTCAGTACATAATCTTATTGTGCCATCTTTCTTCTTCACAAATAAAACAGGTGCTCCCTATGGGATACACTGGGTCTAATGAAACCCTTATCAATCAAATCTTGTAATTGTACCTTTAATTCCTTCAACTCTTTCGGAGCCATCCAATAAGGTGCCTATGAAATAGGTGCTATCCTGGGGATCAAATCAATAGAAAACTCGATCTCCTTGTCAGGGGATAATCCCGGGAGGTCTTCTGGAAAGATTTCTAGAAATTCTCACACAACTAATATATCGTCAATTTTCGGCTTATTGATCTAAGTATCAATCACATGAGCCAAATATGCATGACAACCTTTTTTTAGCATTCTCCGAGCATCCATGACAGACATCACACAAGATGGAAAAATGTTGCGCTCTCCAGTGAGAACAATTTCAAGCTCTCTTGGACTTCTAAATACCACTTCCTTGCGAAAATAATTAACTTAGGCACGATGATTAGATAGAATGTCCATCCCCAAAATAACATCAAAATCATGAATATCAAGTGAAATTAAATCTCTTTTCAGTTCATGATTGTTCATTCTAATCCCACAATCTTTATGTACCCGATTAGCTAAAAGTGAATCCCCTACTGGAGTCGTTACTACCAACTCACCGTCTAAAGGCTCTGACATATGATCAGCATGGCTAGCAAGTGCATGAGAAATAAAGGAATGGGTAGCACTCGAATATTAAAGAACGAGTATTTCTACCAAAAATAGATAACATACCCACTATCACATCTGGTGACTCCTCGGCCTCCTACTGAGTCATAGCAAACACCTTACCATGAGTCTTGGATCAACCCACTTGGGCTCCCTATCTAGAAGCACTGCTCCTAGCAACATTAGATTGTGCGCCACCCATTGACCCTACTGTTGTAGCTCTCTGATCCTGGTTCTGTTTGGCCGTACTAATCCTCGGCTAAGAAAATACGATCTGAGATGCTTCCATCTGCTGAGATCGAGCTAGACCATCTTTCTTTATATATCCCATCTGACCGCACTGGTAACAAACTCCAGCTCCTCTGAGATACTCGCCTGGATAAAACTTCCCACAAGATTGGCACTGTGGAAAGTGATGATGATCAGAACCTTCATTCTGCCTCACTCTCTGAAATCTCTGTGTAGAACCCTGAACACAAGAATGGCTCTCCACCGACTGTTGTAAAGAACTCTGACTATGGCCTGATTCTTGACTAGACCCAGAACTCCTAGACTTAGATTTAAAACTGCTAGAGTTGGTGACACCTGGCCAAAATCCTTTTCTATTCTTTTTGGACCTTTCTCCTGAAGTTCCTGTCTGACTGCTACCACCACGGAAGGTCATTTGTGCTCCTTGATTACATCCTTCTCGAATGGCTGCCTCTACCCCTAATGTTGTCTCTACCAACATACCAAAATTTTGATGCCCATAAGCAGTAACCATAGGTCGAATATCTGCTCTTAATCTTTGCTCAAACCGTCTACACCTATCTCTTTTCTCAGCAACTAAAGCACTGACATACTTGGACAGTTCTACAAACCTTACATGATATTTAGCAACCGACATAAACCCCTGAACCAATCTTAAAAACTCATTTTATTTCGCATCACGATAAAACGGAAGATGGTATGTTGCATAGAAAGCTTCCTTAAAAATAGTCCAAGTGAAAACACTAGGATCTGGATATCGACATTGAAATGAACCCCACCAATCAGCAGCTCCTCCCATCAGTAAAAATACAAGGCATAATTTTTTATCCTTTGAACATTCCATCACATCAAATATACTCTCTAAAGTCTTCATCCAGAGCTCCGCATCAACTGGATTAGATGTACCCATAAAAAATTTCACCCCAAGTTTCGTAGCCCTCTCAATAGAGTTATCTTTGTCGGCATTGGGTAGAAGAAAAGTAATAGCAGCAACTATTCTGTCGGTGACATGGTCAGGTTGAACCTGCAACTAGTGAACAAATTTTGCGGCCCCACTGGCCCCTCTAGCATGTCCTTTCTTAGAAGCATCATGAGCTTGAGATATTGGATTTTGATGTTTGCAAGTTCTGCGACCACCACTCATGACTTACCTACAATAATATAGGATATATGAATATCATATACATGCAATGTTACCTATAAACTCTAATACCATGCTCTGATACCAATTGACACGACCTATCCTGAATCACCCTAATGAACTCGACACGCATCGTGCGCCGATGGTAGAAACTAGCTAAGTGTCGGATCCACCACCAAGGCAACTGTAACCTGTTTTGACTTTAACACATTTTATAAAAAATTTGACAGAGTTCCCCCAAAAATATGGACAAAACCAACCAGAAAATCAATAAACACCTCATATACACATTCATACCAAATATTTCAGAAATACCATCACAACCAAAAATAAAATGAAACAAAATTTGACCGTGTACTTTTACTACAAAATATTATGTCTTCACGGAAACATTTCATCCATTGTAACACCCAACAACAAAGTGCGCTTCAACAAAATATTAGACCAAGTGTTTAATACGCAAGACTCCCCAATAATATATTACATGCCATGACATAATTAAAATCATACAATTAAATGACAGTAACCAGGCTTTTGGACTTCAACAGGCTTTCCAAGTATGTCAAATTCAGCGGCCTCCTAATAGGAAAAACATGACAAAATATATGAGCTTATAACTCTGTGAGTGGATAATATTGCCAACAAATATTCATTTCCATTTATGCTAACTTTCTGAAAACGCTTATATCTTAACAATTTTAAAAACATTCTGAAAGATGAAAATACTTTTAGAACTAAACATAATGGAATCATAAAAACCTTTATTCTGTAAACTGCATAAACTAAATTCTGCATTCTGAAATCTGATAAACTATATAATTCAGAAAATATGTAAATGTACAACTGAGTAAACATAATATGATATACTAAAGTCTCACACCAATAAGTACCCAATGAATCGCCTTACTCCTGTAAAATGTAATCTCAATGTACAAGGCAAAGTCATTCAAATCTGATAATCTGGTCATACGTATGCAGAGTTGCCCTAAAAGCTAATCAACCTAGTACACGACCCAAAACCTATGTGTGTACGAGAGTGGGTCCCAAAGACCTCTGATAATCTGTCATACACTGTGGAAACATATTCACATCAGTCCAGAGCCGGTAAACAAACCATGTGTTGTCATACATTGTACAAACACATTCACACCAATGCAGACAAAGGTAAAATCACCAGGGTACATTTTGGTGGTTTTTAAAATAACTTTAGATTTGCAGAAATATTTAATACTACTATAACATGCGAATGAAATTATTTAATTAAACTGATTTTTACTTTAAAAAGAACTGAATGCACGTTATTCAAAAAATCATGTTGTCAAACTGTCTGTATGAAATAAATAATTTTCTGGTATAATATAATTTAAATAAATACTTGTTCCAAAAAAATAAGTTTTTTCACTCACTAAGTACGAGCTACAAGCTAGACTAGATAAACATTCTCAATTTCCTTGTCACCACCTAAAACACGAAATAACCAAATTAACCAGTAACGAATCAAGAAACTTTTAATATCTCATGTTATCATACTAAAACTAATTTTCTCGATACTTGAAGAAATTTTCCAGTTTATTCATTTAAACAATAGGGACTAATTACACTTTCTAATCCCTTTACTAATAAATAATTCATCAACATTGTAACACCCCGAGTTCCGCGGACCCGGAGTGCCACGTCATCATCTTTTTGCCCTAACTTAACTGAAAAGTTTGGCGGAATAACTAACTTTTAAAAACATCACATTTAAAATTTGTGAACGTTAACGGCAATAAACCTCATTAGAATTAATTTAAAGGAAATTGATTAAACTTTAAACTCAAGTTTGAAATAGCGGAAACGACAAGGTAAGTTCATAACGTTCAAATGAGTGAAATTTAAAAGTAAATAAAAAAAAATTAACTATATTAATTCGTTCACGTCATCATTGCCCATCAAACTCGGTTGTCTCCAAAATCTGCAAATATTGTTAAAATCACGGAATGAGCATTTCGAAGAAATACTCAGTAGACTCATCGCCAGTAATTAATTTACAGAATAATTTAACACATAATTATGCAATCTATACAGTGATATTCTCATGGGCTTATTTTCTTCGAAAAATCATAGGCTCTTTAAAATCATAGGGTGTGGGTAGTCTGTCTCATGCATTTAAGCAAGTAAGTTATGCATAACATCATATTATCTCATAAACGATTTTCTTTCTTCTCATGCAATTAAGCATATAAGTTACGACAAGCATAACAACATAATCTATCTCATAAGAGATTCTCATCTTATGCATTAAAGCATATAAATCACATAGAATCACATAATACATGCAATTATAATTTAAACTAATTAATGGGGGCGAGTCTACCTCAATCTATCTCGAGTCGTAAAAATTGGAGCGGGAAGAAATCTCAAACTTTACCGTCCGTACGTTTCGTCTAGCCAAAAATAGAAAATAACTTTGAATTAGTGTTTCGAAATTTTTAAAGTTTAAAAACGATAAAAATAAAGTTTAGGGACTTAATTGGAATTTATTAAAACTGAAAATAAAAGTTTAAGGGCTAAAATGGGGACTTAATTGAAAATCTATTAAAACTAAAAATAATAATTTAAGGACTGAAATGGACTTTTTCAAAATCTGTGGGCTGATTTAATTTAAAAAATAAATTTTGGGGCTGTTCTTCTTTAAAAACCAAACTTTTGGCTAAAATAAATCATTTTTAAACTTGGGGGACTAAAATAACCTAACTCTAAACTAGGGGCTAAAAATTGAAATTTTCGAAAACCAAATTAAACAAAAATCTCTCTCTCTCTCTCTCATTCTCGCGTTCGAACGCGAGGGTAGAGGGGAGGAGAGGCGACGGGGAAGGGGCGGCTTCAATTCCGGCCGGCGCGAAGTGGCCGCGCCACCGTCGCGTGGCGCCGAGGTCGTGGTGGGGTGATTTCAGCGTCGGGTGGAGGCTAATAGGGTTCGATTTTCTTGGATTTCCCGGCAGCGAATCGGCTAGGAAGTAGGTCGAGAACAAGGTAAGCTTATGGGTTTCCTTATTTCTGGGTTTTGATTTTGATTTGGGGTTGATTTGGGGTTGAAGGGGCTGTCGATTTGGTGGGGAGTTTGGAGTTTTGGCGTGTGTGTTCTTGTGGTCGACTGGGGGTTGGAGGTCGAGTCACTATTGCAGTTGTGTGAATGTTGCTTGCTCGGTTTCTTGGTGGGTGGTTCGAATGATGGCTGGATTGAGCAAAACAGTGGGGTTGGCAGGCATTTTTGGGTTGCAGTGAGGTGGTGGTTCTGGATTTTGGGCTGGATGGATGACTGCAGTGGTGGGGCTCGTGTGGTGTTGATGGTTGCAATGGTGTTGGAGGTGGCGGTTCTGGATTGTGGCCGTGTGCAATGGCTGTAGGTTGGAGGTGATGATGTGGATGCTAGAAATTGGTTTTCTAGCATCACACGTGAATGGGGCTGGGAATTGATTTCAGGGAGGAGAGGAAATTTTTGGAGTTTCTTACCCTTTGGCTGTTGGCTGCGGGAGTGAGGTTGAGGGGGGAGAGGTTGGGGTATATATACAGTAGAAGTCTAGGGCACGAATCCCTAGGGCAGTAAACGGACTAGAAATTGGGCAGGAAGAATTTGTCTAATTGGACTTAAAGAATTGGGTTAAAAATCCTATTTGGACTAATGAAACGTCGGACCCGAAATAATAACCTATCGTATCTAATTTCGGATTTAAAACGATAAGGAATAAAAATATTCGATATTGGGTTCGTTTCTAATAAATTTAAAATAGTTTAACAACGGCTAGACGAACGCGTTTTTACTTTTAAAACTCTGGTTTAAGATTTAGCGACACATTTTTCAAGAAACATTAGTTAAAATTCTCGGTCGCTACAACCTTACCCCCTTAAATTAATTTCGTCCTCGAAATTTAAACATAGTTGATCTATGATATCTGGATACTTCCCAGGTAGCTTCATCGCTATCTTGTCTACCCTATTGGACTTTGACTAAATGAACTTCTTTGTTTCTTAAGACTTGGACTTTTCTCTCCACAATGCACATAGGCGTCTCCTCATAAGACAGATTCCTCTGAACCGAAATAGTCTGAAAATTTACCACATGGCTCGGGTCGTGGATATATTTTCTTAATAAAGAAACGTGAAAAACATTGTGTACGGCTGAGAGCTCGGGTGGTAGCGCCAAACGATAAGCCATGTTACCTACTTTTTCTAAGATCTCAAATGGTCCGATAAAACGAGGTCTTAGCTTCCCTCTCTTGCCGAAACGGATAGTACCTTTCATAGGAACTACTTTCAAGAATACTTTCTCTCCAATCTCAAACTCCAAGTCTTTTCTCCTTTGATCGGCATAGTTTTTCTGTCTATCTTGGGCGGCTTTGATCTGTAGTCTGATCTTCTCAATAGCCTCAACTGTCCTTTCAATCAATTCTGAACCTAAAATTCTTCTCTCACCTACTTCATCCCAATAAACTAGTGATCGACAACGTCGCCCATATAGTGCCTTATATGGTGTCATACCAATAGTAGCCTGAAAACTGTTATTATAGGCAAACTCCACTAATGGGATATGAGTCTCCCAATTACCACTCAAATCTAGCACACAAGCTCTAAGCATATCTTCCAGTGTCTGAATAGTGCGTTCAGACTGTCCATCTGTTTGGGGATGGTAAGCTGTACTAAAATTTAATTTAGTACCCATTGCGACATGTAAACTCTTCCAAAATCTTGAAGTGAATCTCGGATCTCTATCGGAAACAATGGAAGCTGGTACTCCATGAAGTCGAACGATCTCTTTAACATACAATTGGGCGAATTGATCCATATTGAGGGTCATTCTGATTGGTAGGAAATGAGCTGACTTCGTAAGTCGGTCTACAATAACCCAAATAGCGTCATGACCTCTTACTGATTTTGGTAACTCTGTCACAAAATCCATGGAAATTTTCTCCCATTTCCATTCTGGTATATCCAAGGGATTTAATAACCCTGATGGTCTCGGATGCTCAGCCTTGACCTGCTGACACGTCATGCATCGAGAGACAAACTTTGCAATGCAACCTTTAATGTTTCTCCACCAAAAGGTATTACGCAAATCACGATACATCTTTGTCCCTCCTAGGTGGCATGCATATGGTGCTGAATGAGCTTCTGTCAAAATTTCATTCTGGATATGTTCTTCTTTCGACACACAAAGACGTCCTTTGAACATAAGCGCTTTATCAACGGTCATCTCGAAACCTATTCTCTTGCCAGTCCCAACTTCGGATCTGATCTTTTCCAAGAATTTATCTCCGACTTGAGCTGCTACAATCCGACCTCTCAAGTCTGGTTTGACGATCAGATTTGCCAATCTGTTAGATCCTTGGACTGTTGGGACTCGTACTTCGATTCTTAAATTCTGAAAATCTCGAATCAATTGATCTTGCGTTGTTCCCAAAGCTGATAACTGTCCAACGTTCTTTCTGCTCAAAGCGTCTGCAACTTTGTTTGCTTTACCCGGGTGGTAAAGAATAGTGCAGTCATAATCCTTTACTAGCTCTAGCCATCGTCGTTGTCTCATGTTCAGTTCCTTCTGAGTGAAGAAATACTTGAGGCTCTTGTGATCGGTGTAGATTTCACATTTACTCCCATACAGATAGTGTCGCCAAATCTTAAGAGCGTGCACAATAGCTGCGAGCTCTAAATCATGCGTCGGGTAATTCTTTTCATGTGACTTCAACTGTCTTGAAGCATATGCGATCACTTTGCCATTCTGCATCAATACACAACCTAAACCATGTTTGGATGCATCGCTGTAAATAACGAAACAATCGAACCCGTCTGGTATAGTCAACACTGTTGCTGAGACAAGTCTGTTCTTAAGTTTCTGAAAGCTTTGTTCACATGGTTCTGTTCATTGAAACTTAACTCCCTTCTTGGTCAACTGGGTCATAGGACCGGCTATTTTAGAGAAACCCTCTATGAATCGCCGATAATACCCGGCTAATCCAAGAAAGCTTCTCACATCTCCAACATTTGCAGGTGTTGGCCAATTCGTTACAGTTTCAACTTTCGAAGGATCAACTTCAATGCCTTTAGCTGTAACAATGTGACCTAAGAAACCTATTCGCTCAAGCCAAAATTCACATTTCTTGAATTTGGCATACAACTTTTTTGCTCTCAGTGTTTCCAACACAGTCCTCAAATGTTCTTCATGTTGTGCAGAATTTCTGGAGTAGATCAGTATGTCATTGATAAAAACAATAACGAATTTATCGAGATACTGATGAAAAACTCTATTCATCAAGTCCATAAATATTGCGGGTGCGTTCGTGAGGCCGAAAGGCATTACTGTGAACTCATAATGCCCATATCGTGTCCTTCACGCTGTCTTTGGTACATCACTTGGCGAAACCTTTAGCTGATGGTAACCAGATCTCAAATCAATCTTGGAGAAGATAGCTGTATCTTTCAACTGATCAAACAAGTCTTCGATCCTGGGAAGGGGATACTTATTCTTTATCGTCAACTTGTTAAGTTCTCGATAGTCGATGCACATCCTCATGCTTTTGTCCTTCTTCTTTACAAATAGAACAGGTGCTCCCCATGGAGACACACTTAGCCTGATAAAACCCTTCTCTAGCAATTCCTCCAACTGAACCTTCAGTTATTGCAACTCTTTTGGCGCCATACGGTATGGAGCTTTAGAAACAGGGGCAGCTCCTGGTACCAAACCAAGGGAAAATTCCACTTGCCTATCTGGCGGAGTACCGGGTAGATCGTCTGGAAAGACATCGCTGTACTCGCATACTACTGGCACTGAGTCCAGAGTAATCTCCTCTACGGGTTTGTCTTGAAGACTAACCAAATAGCCATGACAATTATCCTTGGCTAATAGCTTCTCCGTTTGTAAAGCCGAGATAAGGCGATGAAGTGCTTTGATCTTCGTCCCGTAAAACCTGAATACTTCTTCACCATCCTTGCGAAAAATAACCTCTTTCTCATGGCACATAATTGCGGCACGGTTGGTGCTGAGCCAATCCATACCCAGAATAATATCGAAATCGTTCATTCGGATAATATTCAAGTCTGCCTTCGAAACTTGGCCATCAAAATCTATTTGTACTGCTTTGACTATCTTATTGGTATCAATAGTTCCTCCTGACGGTAAACTAACCTCGAGAGTACTACCAGTTTCTTCTCCTATTAAGTTCAGTCTTCCTAAACATGCTTCAGCTATAAATGAATGCGTGGCTCCCGAGTCTATTAGAACATATACGGGGATACTAGAAATAGATAGTATACCTGTTATCATATTATCATGCTCAAAATGGGGTAAAGGAAATACGGTATGGAGAATAATTAAGACATGCACAAGAATACCAGAATAACTAGTATACCTGCAATCACGTCAGAATCCTCAGCTGCATCCATAGCAAATACCCTTGCTTTCCCCTTTCTGTTCTGGTCTGGGTTTGTCTTCTGATTGGAACCTTGGGCGGATGGAGCACGACAATCCGATGCAAAGTGACCCGGCTGGCCACACTTGTAGCAGACTCCCTTTCCAAAAAGGCACTCTCCCTTATGCGGCCTCTGGCACTTAGGACAGGGTGGAGTGAAATTGGTCATCTGTCTCCCTGCTGGTCCTAGATTCAGCCTCTTGGTAAATGCTTGATTCCAGTTCTGATTCTGATTGCGATTTAGACCTTGCCACTTTCTCTTCCCTTGATACCTTTGCTCGTTATGATTGCCTTGGTTCCCAACTCTCACACCGGCATAGGCTACAACTTGAGCCTTCTTCACGACATCTCCGTAAGTTGGCAGTTCATGTGAACTAACAATCTGTCGGATATCAAGGCATAGACCTCTCTCAAAACGCCGTGCCTTCTTGAACTCAGTCTCCACCAGATGTAGAGCATAACGCGACAGTTCTTCGAACTTCCTCTCGTATTCAGTTATGTCCATTTCACCCTGTACCAAACGTAGAAATTCGGACTCCTTGTGATCTCTGAGGGCTTGTGGGAAAAATTTATCCCTGATCTCAGCCTTAAATTTGTCCCAAGTCAGAGCTGCTAGCTGCTCTGAGCTCCTTGTCCGTGATGCAGATTCCCACCAGAAACCAGCTCTTCCGATTAACATGAACTCGGCACAAATTACCTTCTTATCTTCAGGGCAAGATATGTGCCTGAATATCTTCTCAATGCCCTGGAGCCATTCTTCCACTGCTAGTGGACTATCTCCTCCATCGAACGTAGGTGGGTGGTATCTTCGGAACTGTTCTATCGCTGGTATTGTGGGGTTAACCGGCTGTGGAGCTTGTCTCATCTCTTGCACCACGTTATGTAATTCCCGGATGACATCACTTTGAGTTGGTGGTGCCATAACCTTCATAAAATTTTAAAAGTAGTTCATATAGGTTGAATTAAGCGTACCAACAACGTAAACGATAACGGATAACTCAAAAATGAAAATTGAAACCCAAATATCACTTTATTCAAAACTCGTCTTCGTTTAATGAAAATACATAGGTAGAAAGGCATGTATGCCGAATTTTTTTTTTTTTTTTTTTACAATAATAGGTCGACCCTACTCTATTCCTATTTCTCTATTATCCTTCGGTTATTCCCGATTCAGCGTCCGAGAACTCTCCTAGCGCTGGATCGGCGTCTTCCTCAGCTTCTTCTTCTGAATCTTCTTCAAGAGCAAACCCATAGCGGTACTCGAAGTACATGGGCCAATATGCCACAAATCTCGTGCAGAAAGCATCATACTCCATCTCCACATTAAGAGACACTAGAGCATCTACATATATGTTATTAGCTACCTCCGCATAGTCACTTCGAAAAGTCGAGAGTAAGTGACGGTTCGACCGATGATTATTGGTCGCGTAGCCATGCTGTATGGCCCGCTCACGTACGATATTCAGCTGCTCTACATGTTGGGCAATTGTCCACTCAAGTTCGGGCTTGAAACGGTCATAATCCCTAATGGCTCGTTCAGCGTCACTGAGTGCATTTCTAAGAATGGGTGCCATGTCCTAAATCAATTATGTAAAGTCCAATTAAGCGGGGTTATTCATTTCTCCTAGTTAAAATTACGAGGACGTAAAAATTAAAGAAAATTCTTTCAAATTATGCTCAAATTCGTCTTTCTTTCTTTCTTTCTAATTCGGATACGCTTTCTTTCTTTCTTTCTTCTAAGTCTTATAAAGCATCAAAACAAGTATTCGAATTAAAATAACATCTAAACATCATAAACTTCTTCACCTTTGGAGTCGGCTGATCGAGTGATGGCAGTGGCAACTTTCATTAATAAGAATTAAATAAGGTGGAATTTCTTAAAAATTTATTTTATTTTTTGAAAATTTGCCAATCTACAGAAACACAGACTGGCTCTGATACCAAGCTGTAACGCCCCGAGTTCCGCGAACCCGGAGTGCTACGTCATCATCTTTTTACCCTAACTTAACTGAAAAGTTTGGCGGAATAACTAACTTTTAAAAACATCACATTTAAAATTTGTGAACGTTAACGGCAATAAACCTCATTAGAATTAATTTAAAGGAAATTGATTAAACTTTAAACTCAAGTTTGAAATAGCGGAAACGACAAGGTAAGTTCATAACGTTCAAATGAGTGAAATTTAAAAGTAAATAAAAACAATAATTAACTATATTAATTCGTTCACGTCACCACTGCCCATCAAACTCGGCCGACTCCAAAATCTGCAAATATTGTTAAAATCACGGAATGAGCATTTCGAAGAAATACTCAGTAGACTCATCGCCAGTAATTAATTTACAGAATAATTGAACACATAATTATGCAATCTATACAGTGATATTCTCATGGGTTTATTTTCTTCGAAAAATCATAGGCTCTTTAAAATCATAGGGTGTGGGTAGTCTGTCTCATGCATTTAAGCAAGTAAGTTATGCATAACATCATATTATCTCATAAGCGATTTTCTTTCTTCTCATGCAATTAAGCATATAAGTTACGACAAGCATAACAACATAATCTATCTCATAAGAGATTCTCATCTTATGCATTAAAGCATATAAATCACATAGAATCACATAATACATGCAATTATAATTTAAACTAATTAATGGGGGCGAGTCTACCTCAATCTATCTCGAGTCGTAAAAATTGGAGCGGGAAGAAATCTCAAACTTTATCGTCCGTACGTTTCGTCTAGCCAAAAATAGAAAATAACTTTGAATTAGTGTTTCGAAATTTTTAAAGTTTAAAAACGATAAAAATAAAGTTTAGGGACTTAATTGGAATTTATTAAAACTGAAAATAAAAGATTAAGGGCTAAAATTGAACTTTTCTAAAATAGGGATTTAATTGAAAATCTATTAAAACTGAAAATAATAATTTAAGGACTGAAATGGACTTTTTCAAAATCTGTGGGCTGATTTAATTTAAAACAAAAATTTTGGGGCTGTTCTTCTTTCAAAACCAAACTTTGGGCTGAAATAAATCATTTTAAAACTTGGGGGACTAAAATAACCTAACTTCTAAACTAGGGGCTAAAAATCGTAATTTTCGAAAACCAAATTAAACAAAAATCTCTCTCTCTCTCTCTCTCTCTCTCTCTCTCATTCTCGCGTTCGAACGCGAGGGCAGAGGGGAGGATAGGCGACGGGGAAGGGGCCTTCAATTCCGGCCGACGAGAAGTGGCAGCGCCACCGTCGCGTGGTGGCGCCGACAGTGTGGAGGTCGTGGTGGGGTGATTTCGACGTCAGGTGGAGGCTAATAGGGTTCGATTTTCTTGGATTTCCCGGCAGCGAACCGGCTAGGAAGTGGGTCGAAAACAAGGTAAGTTTATGGTTTTCTTATTTCTGGGTTTTGATTTTGATTTGGGGTTGATTTGGGGTTGAAGGGGCTGTCGATTTGATGGGGAGTTTGGAGTTTTGGCGTGTGTGTTCTTGTGGTCGACTGGGGGTTGGAGGTCGAGTCACTGTTGCAGGTTGTGTGAATGTTGCTTGCTCGATTTCTTGGTGGGTGGTTCAAATGATGGCTGGATTGAGCAAAACAGTGGGGTTGGCAGGCGTTTTTGGGTTGCAGTGAGGTGGTGGTTCTGGATTTTGGGCTGGATGGATGACTGCAGTGGTGGAGCTCGTGTGGTGTTGATGGTTGCAATGGTGTTGGAGGTGGCGGTTCTGGATTGTGGCCGTGTGCAATGGCTGTAGGTTGGAGGTGATGGTGTGGATGCTAGAAATTGGTTTTCTAGCATCACACGTGAATGGGGCTGGGAATTGACTGTAGGGTGGAGAGGAAATTTTTGGAGTTTCTTACCCTTTAGCTGTTGGCTGCGGGAGTGAGGTTGAGGGGGGAGAGGTTGGGGTATATATACAGTAGAAGTCTAGGGTACGAATCCCTAGGGCAGTAAACGGACCAGAAATTGGGCCGGAAGAATTTGTCTAATTGGACTTAAAGAATTTGTGCTAAAAATCCTATTTGGACTAATGAAACGTCGGACCCGAAATAATAACCTATCGTATCTAATTTCGTATTTAAAACGATAAGGAATAAAAATATTCGAAATTGGGTTCATTTCTAATAAATTTAAAATAGTTTAACAACGGCTAGACGAACGCGTTTTTACTTTTAAAACTCGGGTTTAAGATTTAGCGACACGTTTTTCAAGAAACATAAGTTAAAATTCTCGGTCGCTACAAACATAATCTTCATTCCAAACATAAATGTAATACTCACTTCAATCTTGTGGAAACTAGAAATCATGCTACAACCAATTAATATACATCTTGTTCCCCAAATCATTCTTTCAAGTGAATATTTCATCATTACCATCAATTTCACAAATAATCTTTACTTAGGAACCCAATTAAAAATTCTAGGTTGCCCAAAATGGTATCCATTACCTCGATATAAATGAGAAATAACCAATCAAGAATCTTGGGCTAAGAATCGTATTCCTTTCGCTACACCAAAAATTTCGAACCAATATTAAAACCCTAGAAATTATACATAATATTCTCTACCTCTAGGAGAAAATAAAGAGAATGGAGAATGAAATTCAAGTTTAAGGTACCTCTTTACCCTTCTTCTTCTTCCTTTCCTCCTCTATTTTCTCCCTTTCTTTTCCCCTTTTTTTTTTTCCCTTTTTCTTACCCTTCTTTCATGCTTTTCTTCCTCTCCGCTGGTCTTTGTTTTCTCCTCTGCGTGTGTGTAAACAAATGAGAAATGGGTTTAATTGTGAGATATTTATGTGTCTTAAGTCACAATTGCAAATGAATTCCCTCATCTTCAATTTCAAATAGCATTTGGTCCTTTTAACTTCCATTATTAGGAATCTAAATCCCCAACTAAAAATTTATCCAATTAAATCCTCAACTACTGTAAATTTATAAAATAAACTCCAATAAAATAATTTATTTCAATTTAGTCCTTATTTGACTTTGACTAGTCAATTTTTGACTTTTGACTAGAAAAACTTAATTGTAACACTACTTCTCTTAGAAGGAAATTAGCTTATAGGATGCTTTTGTTCCAACTTTGTTGTTGGGTACTCCTGTGATGGTAGACAATTGATAATGGGCCATTGCTCGAATCTGCAAGGAAAAATTACATAACTACAAATGTTTTAAAAATAACTAATTTTTGAAAAAAAATTCAAATATTAGGGAGTCATATTTTGTGGCACTTGGAAATGTGTGCGGTCAATAATTTAATCAAACAAGCACAGTCACAATAACACACAATTTACAATCACATACTAGTCGCAGTCGAAATGCACATTTTGTAGGTCACAATTACATATTTGTCACTTATCATCACACATTTTGATAAGTCACAAATTATTTATCAATCACAAATCACAAGTTAACTAAGTATCAACTCAACTCAACTCAATTCAACCCATCCCAACCACCCACCCACCCACCCTACCTACTCCACCATGGTCGACTCTACTCAAATAATCGTCGCCACCACAAATTCACAACTCAACACTACCACCACGTCTTTACCTCATATCCATCACCATCGTCCCCAACTCAAATCCACCACCACCTCGTATACCTCTAATCGATAATCACCACCATGCACCACCCACCTCAAAATTCACCACCACCACATTCACCTCCACCTTTTCCTTCACCTTCGAAATACCTTAAATCCACCACCAAACTACCGATGCAGAAGCACATGCATATTATATATAGGCTGGATTAATGGCGGAATGAGATGGTAATGTTATGTTATATTTCATGACAATGGATCCATTGAAGATTTTAGACCACACGGTGTTGTGGAGCCAATCGAAGGTAGGGACTATGTTTGGGAAGTGATTCCATCGATGATAGGTAGTGCGAAGTAGTGGTTGGTAGTAGCAACCGACATTTGAGAGGGTAGGGCTATGGAGATAGTAGGGAGTTTTTGGGGGTGAATGAGAGTTCGGGTTAAGGTTTATGCATAAGTGGAGAGTGGGTATGGAATGAGGTGGGGGTGACAGATTAGTACCTAATTTTTGAAAGAAAATTCATATAACCATATAATTGAAATGAAATTTTGAAGAACGAGAGTGTATATTCATAATATGCGGAGGGCAGAAAGAGTGCTTATTGCTAAGGAGAATTGATGAATAATTTCCTTTTGTTTAGAAGAAATTATTGGAAATCAAAGATTAAAAGAATTTAAATTCATTAATGGTTACCTCAAAATAGACCTCATCTACCCATCTATCAAAATCCTAATTCATTTCCATAACTCTCTCTCTATCTCTCTCTCCCCCCACCATCTCTCTCCCATTGTGAGACGCACCACCTGACACTATCTTTTCTCCCCCTCTCTCATCCTTCTCTTCTATCTCTCTCTTGGGAAGCTATCATTGTTCAATTTTTTCTCTGCTCAGCCATCGGAAACCAAGCATTGGATACCCACTACGCTCAGCGATTGCACCACGTGCAAAACCACTGAAGATCTAGGGTTTTTCAAGATCAGATCTAGAATATGAGAAGGGCCAGGACCTTGATGGCTGTAATATCACTGTAAACCAAGTTCAATCCTATGTGAGCGACGGAGGCACTGGATTTCGAGGCGGATGTTGTGAGGGAGGTTATGGCTGTCGTGTTTCTCTGCCATAAACTCATATTCTCGTTGCCACCACACCCGTCACCATCGATAATGATGGAAATGGGTGGTAGGGACTGGTTCGATTAGCCAATTTGGATGTTTCGATTGGCCAATCGAGATTGATAGAGAGGCACGACGAAAATGTAACGTGCTTGGCTGTTGATTTTAAGTATGAGGGTTGTTGATTTTGGGTGGTGGTGATGTTGCATATTATTGTTCATAGGTAGATGGGGGTAGCAGTGGTGTTAGATTTAGTGGTGACAGCTTTGTTAGTGGTGGGTTTGTGGTACTGTGGTGGTGGCGACAACAACGGCTATGTTGTGAGGATGGTCGGAAGTAGTCCTAGTGACAGTGACAGTAGTGTTGATGGCGGTGGTTTGTGATTCACTATTTGGTGAATGTAACCAACTATTTAACTATGACCTCAAAACTCGATAATTTGTAGATAAAAAATTATTTGTGACCAACAAATTTCAAAATATGTGATTGATAGATAAATTGTAACCTATATTTTTTTATCTATGACCTATAAATATTTTGATTTTTGACCTCGAAATAATACGTGACCAATTAATTTGATAACATGTAACTGATAAATAAGTTGTGACTCATAATTATGTATCATTGACTATTAACTGTATAATTGTGATCTTATTTTATTTAATTAATAAATAAATACTGATTTTTTCATTTATAAACTTAAGGCATGAAAATTGATTTGGTGATACTTATCCTTTGTTAGATCCCCATTTTATCATAAATTCATTTTTTTGTCAAAACTTATTTTCAACTACATTCTTTAATAAAATAATTTTACACGTAAATCGAAAAAAATATTATTTTTTAACCACCAATTCTTCAAAAATATTATTCCTAAATGCATTTCCCCCCCTCAAAATGAGGTTCAAACAACAAGTTAATACTTAATACCTGATTTATTATTTTATCCCAAAATATTTTAGCGGAAATTACAACCACCCCTAGATTTAAAGATCCAATTTAAAAATAAGGTGTAATGATTACTTATACAAAAATCAGGTATTAATTATAATATTACAAAATATTTTAATATTAAATAATAATATTATAAAATTTAATTAATTATATATATTTAGAAACCTTATTCATCAATATCATTCAATTCTCTTTTTTTTTCTCTCTCTTTCTCTCTCTTTCTACAACCCTACTCTGGCGACGACGGCAGACTATAGTCTCTATTCCGGCGACGTCTCTGTTGGTTCGAATCCCCGCACTTCCTTTCTGCTGTGATCGATGACGCTGCTCTTTTTTCTCTCACCGTAGGCGATGATGTGTAGTTACGGTTTGGGGGTTTTGGTGGTGGTGGTTTTTAGATCTAGCGGTGGCAGTCTTTAGATTTGACGGCTGATGAAGGAAGAAAAGTTTGAGGTGGTGGATGAAGGAAGATTTGATAGTATTACCGTTCGATTTTGGTTTAGAAATAGTTTTCAGATTGGTGGTGTTTGTGATTTTCAGATTGGTTACGATTTTTGGATGGTGTTTTTGTTAGGTGGTGGTGGTTGCGATTTTCAAATTTTTAGATCTGGCAGTCGGTTTTCTGATTTGTGAGGTGGTCGTGACGACGACGATGTGATGGTTTTTGTGCGGTGGCATTTTTCTGTTTATTTGTGTGAGGTGGTGGTGGTTTTGGCGGCAGTGATGGTTACATATTTGTGACTGAATTGTGACCCGTGAAATAATTATGACCTATTAAAATACTGATTTGTGACTTCGAAAACATATTTGTGATTTATGAAATTCTTGAATTGTGACCCTTGAAATAATTGTGATCTATTAAAATACAGATTTGTGACCTATTAAAATTTTAATCTGTGACCTAAAAATTCTTTAATTTGTGACCAAAATAAATAATTAATTAAATCATAAATAAATTTATTAAAAACCCGATTTTTGAAATCCTAAACTTAATTCATTACTATTGAAATATGTCATACTAAAAACCTTAATTATGAATTGTTCCCAATATTTTAGTTAAAGGAGAAGCCTTTGACCGACTTAGCCCATTGAGCCCAAAACGTGACTTTACATGGGACTAAAGACTAAAGATTCTCGGTTGATAATTTCAGGATTCATCCATCATTTCGTTTTATACTTTATGTGAAAAATTCCGTATTGTGAATGTCATACTAGAAATATCTGTAACCTCTCTATATATATTTCCAAATGGTGTATATCTACTTTTACATTTTGGTTTTAAAAAGTAAAGACAGTCTTTGAAGGGTTTCTTTAAGCCTCCACCTAAATTCAATGAGGGTATGGCAATGCCCCGATCACGTCTATTAATAAATCATGCAGTACAAAAAGGGGGACATACTATTACAACCCAATTTTTCTAGTCAAAAGTGGAATTGTCAAAGTCAATGTCAAATAAGGACTAAAATGAAATAAATTATTTTATTGGGGTTTATTTTATAAATTTCAATATTTGAGGGTTAAGTTGGATACATTCTAAGTTGGAGATTTATTTTTCTATTTATGGAAGTTAAAAAGACAAAATGTAAAAATTGAAACCCATCTCCATTTCAATGTCGTGTACTAGAGTCGAGTATTTGACTCCTATACACTGAGAGGCTACAACTGTGGGTAAAAGTAACTCTTATCCACTGAGGGGCTACGACTGTGTGTAAGAATACATATTATGCACTGAGGGGCTACAAACATTGTAATACTCCGAAATTTTTGCTCGTTTATTTTGCTCATTCAATTTTTTTTTAAGATCGCAATTTAACTTTCAATACTTTATTAGCCAAAAGAAAAGGGGGCACCTTTGTAGTGATTAATACTTTGTCGTATGAAAGTTGAAGGACTTATATGCAATTTTTGTCATGAGTAGGAGACATGTGGCAATTATATATCTTTGGCTTCATTTCTCAATTGAGATAATCTTAAGCATTTTTTTTCTCTCCACTTGCCGATAATGCATCTTTGGAATGGTTTAATTTTAGTAAAGCAAGCATGAGGTGTTAAATGCATGGGGTGTTGTTTTTTCAAACAAAGCATGAGGCGTGTTAGACAAGTGTGAGGTGTTTAATTAGGGTATAAGCTGATTTTAGGTATTGAATGAAATGCACCCATGCAAACCCACGTGTAATGATAATTGATAAAGGTGACCACTTATTCAATCCATTTCTTTAGTATATATATATACATATATCCATAAGCATAACATGTTTACTTCCATTTGCAAAACCAGAATGTTTATTGAGAGATAGAGAGAAAAATCGGCAGGAAGAAAAAAAAAAGGAAAGGGAAAGGAAAGGAAGAAAAATGAAGCAAAGTCTAGCACCCTCAATTCATCTATCAACCAAAATTTCTCCAAATTTTATTGTAAGATACTTTCTTTGCTTAAGTGGTAGAATTTCATGATAATATTTATGCTTAATCTATGCATAAAAACTATAATGTGAAAGATGTGGACAAGTCCACAAAGTTAGATATCTATGCCTTACGACAAGTCCGAAGGGCACCGACAAGTCGGAATGTGCAAGTATGTGTTTGAATACTTTCTTTTGCGTAGTATTAACATGTTAAATTCAAGCATGATATCTTACTGAGTATTCTTTATACTCATAATATCCTACACTAAATTTTTAGATTCATAGGTGTGAAGTTGGTGGAAGTCAGTCGACATAATCGATGATGGGTTAAGGACAAAGATATTTTGCATCGAAGTTTTGTTTTTTCATGTTTGTTCGACTGCTTTCCACATGTTTTTCTTATGGTATTGTATAAAAACATGTATAAGACATGGTGTAATATGGTACCGGAAGTAAATTACATAATTATATCTTCCAATATTTATAGACCCTTTTTCTCGAATGATAAAAAGAGGTAGATTCCGTACAGTTTCTGGGTCAACTTCAAAATGATATTTCCAACCCTATAAATATCCATTTGAGACCCTAAAAATATTTTTGCGTTCCTCTTTGAGTTGTCTAAATATGGGTGCAAGAATCACTCAATTTGGATATCCATGGCCTGAGATATAAATTTTAAACGTCAAGGGGTCAAACTGGATTTTCTGTGCAATACTACATTGTTTTCAGTAAAACGTCCATACTATATTATTTTGAAATTTTTTCATATTTTAACCTATGAAACTAGTTGAAATTATCTTTCTAATGCCACAAATTTCATAGAAACCGGAGTTGGGATAAATTTTATAAAAATAGTTGAACTTGCTGCCCCATCTAACCGTGGCAGCACCGAGTCCGTTTTTTGAAGGTATAATTTCATGTCGACATGTGCTTCTGCTGGCCATTATATTTTATGAGAGATATTTTACCAAATTGAAAATAAGTTTCTAACATGTAATACTTTTATTTAAGAGTATTTACATGTAGCGAAGGTAGAAGTTATTATGCTTAGTATGTGACACTCGAAATTTAAGTTCGGGGTGTCACAGCGTGGTATCAGAGCAGATATGTTTTTCCGTAGACTTTTTTTGAAAGAAAAGTTACTGTCCTTCATCATCGAGCAAGCTAGCAACTGACTTTCAACCGACGATTAAGGTAAAAAAAATCTTTTTCAAAGTTTATGAGTTTTCTTATGTAATGAACTGCTATATCTATTGTTGGATATATGAATATTTTGGATCAAGTCACGTTTGAGATTATGAATCATTAACACTTATATGTAATTATTTATATGAGCCTTGTAGAGTAACATAATAAATTTTTGTCCTAGTTATGGCACGAATGGTAATAACCCCCACAAGGACAGAAGCTTGTGATTTTGCAAAGAAGCGGGACATATTGTTGGCATTTTATTATAATTATTGTATGCATCCGCTCCATAACCTCAAACAACATCTTGATTTGCTAGACTGCATTATTGAGATATTATGGGAGATACACCATAGCTTAAGTGATAAGGTGAAGATACGGAGGTTATATGAAACTGTTCCAGAACCTTGGGCTTTAGTCATAAATGAGATTGTGTTGTGGTCTGACGATGACCTTTCATATGAGGACCTTACATATTTACTTCGAGAAAGTTATAAAACTAGCCGCGATTTACAGCGAAACTTTAAGAAAACTATAACCTTATCCATGAGTACTAGCTTATGAGTTACCAATTTTAGGTTAGATAAAGGACCGTTGGCTAAATGCTTTTCGAGAGTTCTAGATGAAAGTTTTCTCGTACCATTACCAAATAGTTCGGAGCAAAGCATGTTAGAGGAAGGATTAAGAAGAAATAGAAGATTAGACACCATCTTATCTTGCTATCTTTGTTTTGGAATAGAATAGGATGTAATACGTACATCTACTTTCGAATGTATGTACCGTACCTTAATATGACTTTTGTTTGTGAAAATAATAATGTATATATGTGAAGGAAAGTTGCATTGGCCTTTGGATTTTTCTAAAGTTAGTATTACGTTCTGAAGTAATTCTAACTGGATGAATATTTTTTTTTCATTCAAAGGAAATACCTCTAAAGTGCAACCACGGCAATGCACCGAATTCCAATATGAACTTGGCAGCGGCAATGCTAATGCCAGTTCTAGTGGTAGCGAAGTTAATGTAGCAAATTGTGCACGAGAACTGTTTGCCGCAATGCGGGAGTTGGGATAGCAACAACAGGCACCACTTTTGCTTGGGCAACGAACACTAAATCAACAAGTACTAGCTGATCATCAGAAACCCAACCAACCAGCTATTCAACCTCAAATAGTACCGAACCTGAGGGATCGAACTGCAATGATAAAGCAATTTCGTAAAATGAACCCTCCATCATTCGAGGGGAGTATGGACCCCTTAATAGTTGAAGATTGGTTACGAGAACTAGAACGTATCTTTAAATTTATAAGATACGAAGATGCCAAAAAGGTAACATTTTCAGTGTTTATGTTAAAAAAGGGGGCCAACCATTGGTGGGATATGACTACCAGGTCATTAACACCTGCTGAAGAACAGGCTATAACTTGGGGTGAGATTTAAGGAACTCGTAAAAGAAAAATTCGTCCCGGTAGCTGTAAAAGATCAAAAGGAGATGGAGTTCCTCAGACTCCAGCAGGGAACCATGACCCTCATGGAATATGAACGCAAATTTGAGGAGTTATCAAGGTTCGCTCCACATCTAGTAGATATGGAGGAAAAGCGAGCTAGAAGGTTTGAACGCGGGCTTCAACCTTATATTCGTTACATAGTGTCAGTTCTCGAGCTGAACACTTATCGAGAAGTCCTGAAGCGAGCCCAGACTGTTTCTTATCAAAGAACTCAAAATATTGAAAATTCTTACCAAGTTCAAAATTTCTCCGGTAAGAGGAAGTGGAACTACTCGAAGCAGCCAACAAAAACATTCTCAGTACCTTTAAGGGCGATGAAGAAACTGGCACTGGCGAGTCACCGGGAGAACTGCTAGAAAGTTCTTCTGGAAGGTCAAATTTTGAGCGTGAAAAGAAAGATGAGGATGGAGAAGATCCAGATCAACCTCTCACTATTCAGTTTGGCACATTACCTCCTGTTATGGCTAATAATTACATACTAGCCAATGAATTCAAAGGTAAAGAAATAGCAAAGGAGGAAAATGAAAGTAATTAGGAAAAAGCATGCGTATTGGAATGCGAAGAAAGCCAGACATCCCTGGAAGTAGGTGATGAGGAAGAAAGCAATGACATGACCGATATTGAGGAGGAAATCGATTTAGAAGAAGAAAAGAAGAGAAGAGAAGTGTCGCACAACACATTATTGAAATAACTCCATCAAGAAGGTGTTCGCGAGGTGGACTTACTAGGCAAACCATCTGAGCGTTCTTTTGACTTCTACGTAATATACGAAACGCCTAAGAGAAGGGTAAGAGTGCCTCTCTTTGAAAAATACCGGTCACCTCCAAGAATATTGCCTCCTCCTACCGGTTGGATAGCCAAAGAAGAAGTATCAGATAAAAATGACAAACTAGACAAAGCCCAAGAAGCAGTAGCTCAATGTGAAGTGTTACACATGGACTTGTCGCAAGGAAGTAGTTCAACCAAGGATCAACAAGAGGTGGAAATAGGTGCAGCTGAGAAAGTCATTTTTAAGAGGCTCAATATGAAGTTGACCAAACACTTGAGGCCATTGTATGTGAAGGCCTCGGTTAATGGCATTCCTGTGGTGAAGGTGCTCATTGATAATGGAGCAGCTATAAATACCATCACATCGAGGATGATGAGAAAGTTTGCAAAAACAGAAAGCGATATGATCCAATAGAAGTGTGTGATGCCGCTGGACATAACTGTTGGAAGGACTACTAGGACTACAGTCTTCTTTGTGATAGATGGTCCTACTAGTTACAATGTGCTGATTGGAAGAGACTGGATTCATTGGAGTCGTTGCATACCATCATCACTCCACCAGTGCCTGGTTTTCTGGAATGATAAGGGTGAAGCAGAAGTGGTCCAAGCAGATCACAGGCCTTTTGTTCCAGAAGCAAACTCGGTAGAAAGGTTCGTTCATGTATGAAGGGAACTATGGACCTGTTAGGATAGTCCAAGATGGTGAAAAAGCTCAGGTCATCGCGCAGAGCGAAGAACTTTTCAGTAGACACACTTACTGAAAATGTTTACCCAAATGAGGCCAAATATAATGGCCCTTGAAAAGCCAGCAATTGGCAAAAGGATAATCCAAGAACCTTAATGAATTGTCGACCAGAAAAAGTAGCCGAAATTCAGGCCTTCAAAGCTAGATTAATGGCTTTCAATAAAGAATGTGAAGAAAAGAAGAAAGAGGAAATAACATTTGAGACACTGAGAAACAAGCTAGCAGTGTTCGAATTGGAGCAGAGTATTGGCCGAGAAGTCAACAAAATGGATTGCATGGGAGATGAAGCACTTGCAAAAAACCTGGATGATGAAGCAACAAAGATTGCAAAACCTGGGCATGCTCAACACAAGACCCTTTGATGAAAGGGAATATTGGCGATGAAGGGGAAGATCGCCAACATTTGTCACCCAGATGTTTAATCAAGAGGTAAGTGATAATTTAATCGCTTTATTAAAATATTACAAGGATTGTTTTGCTTGGGAATATGAACATATGTCTGGTTTAGATAAATGTTTGGTAGAGCATAGATTACCGACAAAGCCAAATTTTAAGCCACATAAATAACCTCCTAGGCGCTTTGCTCCTAATGTGTTACCTTAAGTAAATAAAGAAATAGAACGATTATTAAAAGCAGGCATTATTAGAATGGCAAGATATGTTGAATGGTTATCTAATATTGTGCCAGTAATGAAAAAGAATGGCAGTATTAAGGTGTGCATAGACTTTATAAACTTAAATCTAGCAACGCCCAAAGATAATATCCCATGCCAACGGTCGATTCCTTAGTAGATTCAACCGCCGGAAATGTAATGTATTCTTTTATGGATGGGTATTCAGGATATATTCAAATCTACATAGCCGAAGAAAATGTGCATAAAACAGCCTTTGGGTGCCCTGGGGCTTTAGGATGCTTTGAATGTGTACTTATGCCTTTTGGCCTGAAAATTGCAGGGGCCACCTATCAAAAGGCGATGAACCTAATCTTTCACGATATGCTAAGTGAATTTGTTGAAGTATATGTAGATGACGTGGTGGTTAAATCTGTTAGAGAAGAAGACCATTTTAAACAATTAAAACTTTCATTCGAGCGGATGAGGCAATATAAACTAAAGTTGAATCCTTTAAAATGTGCATTTGGTGTCAATGCAGGGAATTTTCTTGGGTTTTTAGTACACAAGAAAGGGATTGAACGTGATAAAAATAAAGCAAAAGCCATTTTAGAAGCCAAACCACTTGGTAACAAGAACGAATTGCAAAAGTTCCTAGGCCAAGTAAACTTTTTTAGACGATTTATCTCTAATTGTGCATGGCGAACAAAAGCTTTCGCATATTCTAAAGCTGAAAAATCAGGACGAGTTCGTCTGGAAAGAAGAACATCAAAACACTTTTGATAGCCTGAAGACATACTTGTCAAGTCCACCAGTGTTGGTGTCACCTATCCAAGGGCGGCCAATGAAAGTGTACATATTGTCTGAACAAGAATCGATAGCCAGAATGGTTGCGCAAGAAAGGAGGATCCTGAGTAAAACTCATGAAGATCAGGGTTAGCCTGTGAAAGAAAAGTAGAGTTGACATATGGACGGGAGAGGAGCTGTTGGAAATCCTCAAAGCTGAGAAATTATCAGAAGAGCTCGTCGATGTTGCCATTTACGTGAGAATCTTTGAGAACAAAAGGGTTTAAATGTTCGAATAAAGAGGCAAGAGAAGAAGAACAGTAGCCTTTATAAGTGGACGTAACGATGCAAACGTGGGTAGAGTGGCGTAACGAAGTGGCGTGTTTTTTAGTTTATAGAGATTGTGGGATGTTACCTTTTTGGGCCGAAAAGGGTCACCGCCAAAGGAGATAATGATTAAGGTATCCCACCTTTTTGTGATCTCGAACGTCAAGTGAAATACGGAATGATGAATATGGCATAAGATTAATAATGTATATCAATTTTGCCATATTGGGGGGTAATTGTTGACACACATAACTAAGCCCAACTAAACGAGCCCAATTAAATAGCCCAAATCATGGAGCCTAATTCGAGAAAAGAGCAAAGCTCAATTCGAAGGATAGGCCCAAGCGAGATTATCCAAAAAGGAGTCATGCTACAACAGCCCATAATCGCTCAAACCTGCTGGATGTCGCTCAGCTGCGCGAGACGCCCCAAACCTGAGCGAGCATTACAACCACTCACATTCGAAGGCAATGGTTATTAAAATAGTTAAGGGGAAACCTTATCACATCCTACCCTCTAAGAATATCGGCTACGATCATGGAGAAAGTGGGTGGTTTCTAGACAGAATGCTTATCATGGATAAAGTGGTTGGTTAAAGAGCGATGAGCGATTTTCAGACGGTTTCACAAGAGAAATTACCCAGGAGTATAAAAGAACAAAAAGAATACAGAAGAAATGACCAAACAAATCACTCTCAAACAGAGAATTATGTAATTTTATTTCCTTTAAGTCTTTCATTGTCAAATCTTAGTTACTTTGTGTGCTTGTGCCTCTTAGAGGCATTTTGTGTCTTGTGAATTGTAATCTTCATAAATAAACACCCCTCGTTGGGACTTTGTCTCAAGAGGTCATTGTTTATTACACAATCGTCTCAACCTTCTTTTAATTGTTAGTGTTTTCCGCGCAAAACATAGTGATAATGTTCTTATTGATATGTTCACAAAAAATTTATGGAAGGTCTTAAAACATGCTGACAATTGTGTCTTACATGGTGCTAGATCTAGTGATAAATACCTCATTCTTAACTCTAAATTAATTTTCACGCTTCTAAGGCCGAATCCACAGATTTGTAGCATAAACAATTGGGACACTTGAACTATGATGACTTGGTGTTGCCTTTTTTTTTATCGCAAGTGTATGATATCGAACAAGTAATATAAATGACGACTACTAAAAAACAGCTTTTCACCTACAGAAAATTACCAATGGATTGCATCTGTTGGTAATTAGAAGCGGATTATCCATATTACCAATGAACAGCCTTTCACCTACAAATTTTCTGTGGGTAAAGAGTAGTTCATATTACCAATGAAATTTTCGTTGCTAATATTAATCAATTTCAAAAGAATTCTTATCCCACATCGAAAGTTTACAACAAAGTCATTGGAGTTGTCCTCAATAAATTTGTGGTCCAATAAATGATTAAATAAATTTTTTGGGCCTTTCAATTCAGTTGGCTAAAATTTAAAAAATTTATAATTATTAAATAAATAATAATAAAAAATAATAATTTTTTTACCACACCTCACACCTATGCAACTATTCACAACACTAATTTTTACCAATTGTACTGATAGATATTTACCAACAAAAAGTCGGTCGGTAATGGTAAAAATTATTACTAACGGAAATTTTGTTTGTAAAAGATTCATACTTTACCAACGAAAAATTCGTTGATATAATATTTACTCTTTACCTACGGCGCAATCCGTTGGTAACTATCAGCGAACCTCAAAATAGCAAAAGATTTGTGGTTGCTAATATTCCGTTGATAAAGAGTAATATCAACGGATATCGTGGTTTTAGTAACGAAAAATTCGTGCCTAAAGCTATGTTTTTTACTAGTGGACATTTGAGTCCAAATAATCGTTCTCACGAGGTCTATTATTTATTCATAATTTACTAT
Source organism: Osmanthus fragrans (assembly GCA_019395295.1). Classification (NCBI taxonomy): domain Eukaryota; kingdom Viridiplantae; phylum Streptophyta; class Magnoliopsida; order Lamiales; family Oleaceae; genus Osmanthus; species Osmanthus fragrans. The sequence continues at coordinate 10,386,459 of CM033359.1, forward strand.
TTCTGCTTTTATCTGATTTGTTAATTGTTGATTTAACAATTTCTAACAAATTGAATGTATTTTAATGCACACAAAAATCGATTTAGGTTTGAAATACGAAAGGGATATTAGGGCTCACAATTTCATTTATTGATTACCTTTAGTTCTGTAATCAAGATTCGTAACATAATGTAGTTCTTGATCGAAGTCTTCTAGCGTATTCAATTTACATCTCTTGAGTTCAAATTGATTTTATTTAACTAAGTCAATTCCATATTTCTATGTGAATTAGGATACACCTTGGTCAAATGCATTCAATTTGTAAAAATCTATGTAATGACCGTATTAATTAGAAAAGTTATCTCTACGCTTTTGTACTAGTTACTAAATTTTACTACATGGTCTAAATCTATAACTCACCCCTTGACTCGTTATAAATCCACACAATTAATGAATTATTAGTCAAGTAATTCAAGCATTAAACACTGTAAATAAATTCAAGACATGAAATTTAAAGAACTAGAATCTTGAAATTTGAATTAAAGAATCTCAATAAACTTCATTGTTCACCCTAATAAATTTTTTAGCTACTCATAATGGATGAAGAAAAAAAATAATGATTGAGTATATCACTGGGTTTAAGATTAAGATGTGGAGAAGTTGATGAATCTTGCACCAACATAATCTGCCCAAATCAATACTTCAAACCCTTGATTTCTTGATTTTCTTCGATGTGCTTATCTCTAATTCTCAAGTTGTGTCCTTCAAAAGTACCTTTGCAGATGTATTTATGTCTCTAATGTTTGTCTCGAATCTGAGGTCATTGTGGGCTTTGAACGGGCCAAGAATTAAAACCCCAGAAAATAGGCATTGAAGAGTAGTGCCTAAGTGCCACGATGGGGTTTCTGGCTGGCGCTTTGGAGATATGGTCTTGGCACCAACTTCCTGTTTCTTCTGCCACTTTGTGGTGCCTGAGCACCAGCCTGTTGCCTTGTTTTCTTTCTTGGAGTGGTGTTGTGACGCCAAATCACTGTTTCATTTCTCTTGTTGGCTACTTGAGTGTGCGCTTAAGTGCCATTGAGGCAACGCCATTTTATACCATTTACACTACCTCACCTAACCTATTAACCAACACTAAAACACATATCAAAATGTTCTAAAATTCATAAGATCTAACAGATTATCAAGTTAAAATGGTATGAAATGCATGAGTTAAACACACTATTCACTTAGTCAAACTCACCAAACTTAATATAGTAAGACGAGTTCCTAAGCTCACTGAAAAGCCCGAACGTGTTTGTGGTTCATGCTAAAATGGTAAACAAACTAATTGCACATAAACAAGGTCAATTTCTTACTACATCTCACAACCTTGAACACTACATATGGACTTGATGAGACCAATTCAGACTAAGACTCTAGAGGCGAAATGTATATTTATGTACGTGTAGATACTTTTCTAGGTATACTTGAGTAGATTTTTTAAGGGAAAAGTCTGATGTCTTTATGAGATTCACATTTTTATATAAAAAGTTTGACCACCGAGAAACTTTTTTAGGGTACCAAAATTGTGAGAATTAGGAGTGATCATGGAAACAAATTTGAAATATTGTTAACTGTTTGGCCCAATTAAATAAATATGAAATCTAATAATTATTTTCACTTTGATCCTTCAACTACTAAGGAAAAATCATATAGATCCAAATTAACTTCTAAGCATAACAAATTCACTTGCATAAATACTTGACTAGACATGACATTTCTATCAATTGGAAAAAAAATTATATGAGATAAAACTTGTAAAATTTTGGCTTTGTACATGTTCTTAATTCTTTTGATTTTTTTTTTATTTTGCAAAATTAGAAAAATCCCCACTCAGTAAAATTGTGGTTGTCAAAAAATTTATCCATGAAAGATATAGGAGAAATAACATATATTTTGGGAATTAAGATCTATAGAGATAGATCTAAAAGATTGCTTGACTTATCCCAATCTTTGTAGATAGATAAAACCTTGAGAATATTAAACATGGAAGAGTCCAAAAAGGGATTGTGTCATATGCCACATGGGATTTATCTCTTAAAAGATAGTGTCCTAAAACACATGATGAAAGCATGAATAAGATTCATTATGCTTCAGCGATAGGATCTATCATGTATGCGATACTATGTACAAGACTAGATGCTTCATACACTTTAAGTGTTACTAGCAGGTTTCAAGCAGACCCTAGTGAGAAACATTGGATAGCAGTTAAGAACATTCTTAAGTACTTGAGAATGACTAAAGATGTGTTCTTGATATATGGAAGAGATGAACTAAAGGTTCATGGATATACTGATGCTACCTTCCAAATTGACAAGGATAATAACAAATCTCAATCTAGATATATATTTACTCTCAACAGCAGAGTGATTAGTTGGAAAGTTCCAAATAGGAGACAATTGCTGATTCAACAACAGAAGCCGAGTACATTGCTGCTTCTGAAACAACGAAAGAAGCTGTCTGGATTAAGATGTTCATTAATGAACTGGGAGTTGTTCCTAGCATTATTGATCTCATACCTATGTATTGTGATAACAACAAAGCTATCGCGCAATTAAAATAATCAAGGTCTCATCAACGATCCAAACATGTGCTAAAACGGTATCATCTCATTAGGGAGATTATACAAAGAAATGACGTGAAGATAGAGCGAGTTCCCACAGATGATAATATTGTAAATCCATTGACAAAGCCGTTGTCACAATATAAGCATGATTGTCATGTAGACGCTTATGGCATTAGATACATGAGTGATTTGATTTAGTGTAAGTGGGAGTTTGTAAGTGTTATGCCCTAGGTCCAATCTGTTTAGGTTGTAAATACTTTTAATATGTTTAATGCATTTATTTTTGCTAGATATATTATTTATTTAAATTAATATTATGATTAATGATATTAAATAATAGAGTCTGTAGATTCAAGTTTCGATAATTTGTTAGTATTAAGGAGTTGTGATTGTGATATATAAATTACATATAATTGAATCTTAAATAATTAATGGTCATAAGTAATAATGAGATATTGATATCGTTATTATGGATAGACCATCGTGTATAACTTTTTCTTACTTGTGAAGTAAGTAACTGATCTCACAAGCTAAAGTGTTACTTGTGGTTCTTGGTAGATATTTTGGTAGACTTGTTGGAGAAGCTTTGACCCATTCATTTCCTCTCCCATAGGGGCCTTTACACATGATTTTGCATAGACAAGTCTTTCACTTCTAATTTTTTCGGCCTTCTCTCTGACCTCCATTTTTCTTCCTGGTTTTTGAGCTTTCTTGTGAGATTCTCTTGTAATTACTTAGGCCTAAAATAGTGGCCAAGTATATGAGCTTTTTCTCATAGCTCGGTGGTGGAAGAGGCAGCGGTGTGAGGTGGTATTAGGGGTTCTTTGTCGGGTTTTCTTGCTCTCTCTCTTTTGGTGTGGTGATTTGCGTTGATTGGAAGTTGTTCCTGAGCCTAATCCCAACAAAACTGGTATCAGAGCCTAGGGCTTGAGGTTCGAGGAAGAACACGACTGATTTGGAGAAGTCTCTCGCGATTTTCACCTCTTGGCCGGACCTTCAACTCCAAATTCCGGCCAAACCATCGACCACCCGGAGAAACGGACATCGAAACTTGAATCTGCAGGTCATGGGCTGACACGACCCTTCCCGAGTCAACCTAATGGACCCAACACGTGTCGTGTGCCAATGGTAGATCCCAACTCAATGCTGGACCCACCACCAAGGTACTAGACTTACTTTGACTGTGACTTGATTTTTATAAGAATTTTGACAGAATTTCCTTTGAAATATGAACTAAAACCACCTGTTCAAAAAATAATTTTCTCAAACAAGTTCATATAATTTAAAATCAGACGCAATAGTCCCTCAAAATACAAATTCCTAAATTAAAATACTGGCAAAATGATATTTAATAAACTTTAAAAACAAAACAAAAATTCCCACAGAAATATGAACTAAATAAACTGGCAAAATGCGACATACAACTAATGCAATATGTGTGTCTCACTCGGTGGATCGACAGGCTCCAAGGCTGCCCAACTCTGCTACTATTTGTTCAAAAAAAGATTTTAAAATATGAGTTTGTAACTCAGTGAGTGGATAGTTTGAAAATAAGTATACTTTTCTCCTTTCTGCATATTTTCTGAAAATTCTTGCTCTATTAAAACTTTAAAAAATTCTGAAATCTGATAACACTTTTAAAACTAAATATGATTTCATCATAAAATTCTTTTCACTTTATTCTAGATAATAGCTGTAAGGTATAATGAATACAACTAATCTGATATCAATAAAAATAAGTGAAAATATAATTTCACAGTACTATAAGCTAAAATCATTACTCGGCAAACTGAATTCTGAAGTCTGAAATCTGATAAGCTGAATAAACATAATATTATATCCTAAAGAGTCACACCAATAAGTTCCCAATGAATAGCCTTATACTTGTACAGAGTAATCTCGATGTACAAGGCAAAGTCATTCAAATTTGAAAATCTGATAATTGATAATCTGGTCATACGGACGCAGAGCTGCCCCAAAGGCTAAACACCTAGTACACGGCCCAAAGCTCATGTGTGTACGAGAGTGGGTCCCAAAGACCTCTGATAATCTGGTCATACACTGTGGAAATACATTCACATCAGTGCAGAGCGGGTAAAATCACCATAACTGGTCATACACTGTGGAAACACATTCACACAAGTGCAGAGCGGATAAAATCACCTGGGTATTTTCTGGTGGTTTTTAAAATAACTATAGATATACTGAAACATGTAATACAAATATACATGCTAATGAAATGATTTACCTAAATTGAATTAGACTTTTAAAAAAATAATTATAAGATTCACTTTATTATGAAAATCATGTTTTCTAAATCAATTGTATGAAATAATTAACTTTTATTCTAATAAAAAATTTAATAAATACTAATTTCTTAAAAATAAGCTTTTCCACTCACAAAATACGAGTTACAAGCTAGATTGGCTAATAGACATTCCCAATTTTCTCGTCATCACCTGAAATACGATATGAATAACCAATTTAACCACTATCGAATCAAGAACTTTTAATAACTAATGCTATACTACTTAAACTAATTTTCTCGATACCAAAGAAATTTCCCAAATTATGCATTTAAACAATAAGGACTAATTACACTTTCTAATCCCTTTTCCTAACAACTAATTCTTCATCCCAGAATACCAATATATATACATCTTTCAATCTAGTGGAAACTAAAAACATGCTACAACCAATTAATGTACTTTTTGATCCATAGAATCATTCTTTCAAGTGAGTATTTCATCATCTCTATCATTCCCACAAAAATTCCTTACTTAATAATCTCAATTGAAAATCTAGGGTTTTTCAAAACTCAAATCTCTTACTTTGATTCAAAAGGGAAATTAAATAATCCACAAGCTTGAGCTCTAAAATGCACCCATATTCCATAAATTCGAAAATTTATGCCACAATGTGAAGCCCTAGAAATTTTACATCACAATATCATAAATAATTTCCTTCTTAATCTCTTAAAGACATAGACAAATTGAGCCCAAGATATGTACATCAACACTTACCCTTTTTTTCCTTCTTTTTCTTTTTCTTTCTTTTTCTTTCTCTGCGTTTTCTTTCCTTTGCCGTTTCTTTCTCTTCTCTGGTGCGTGTGTGGGTATGAATTAAATGGGAAAAGTGTCTTAAAATGCCAAGTAGTGGAGATTTTGCACATAAAGCCTTAATTTCCAATGTTATATAAATAAGCACTTCACTTCAAATATAATGCATTTAAAACCTCCTATCTATTTCCAATTATAAAATAAACCCCAATAAAATAATTTTTCTCATTTTAGTCCTTACTTGATTTGAATTTGACTAGTCAATTTTTGATTTTGACTAAAAAAATATGGGTTGTAACATGGGCATCGTCTATTGGTGAAGAATAAAAAAAAAAAAAAAATCGAAAAATGGGTGGGGCGATTTTTGGAGGAATCGAAAAACTGAAATTCCGGCCAAAACACTTACCTATCGAAAAATCTGAGACTACATTTGGAACCAGCAGGTCGAGGAGGTGCTGGTGGGGTGGCGCGTGAATCTCCGGCGGCGACACGTAGCTCCGACGACGGCAGGTGCGACGGCGGGTAGGCGGTCTCCGGTGAGATTTTTTTGGGCAGTTTTCTTAGTTTAACCTGCTGAACGTATTGATGTGTCTATTTTAGTGTTTTAGGTTATACATAAAAAGTTGGACGATTTTGCCCCGGCTTGACGTTTGCAGTAGTTCGGCTGCGAAACTTGGTGGTATACTTATTATTTTTCAACAGTAGTTTGGTAAGATTATTCCAAACTCTTCGTTAGGTTAGGTTTGGTATTTTTACCAGTTTATGCATGATTGCTTGGTTGCCTATTTGTGAATTCTGTTAATTGAATTCTTGTGATTAATTTATAACCTGGAAGCATATTTATCTGGATTATACCTGTGTTTCGTGAACGGATTATTTCATTGTTGTGCTTCATTTTTGAAAAATTGGTTTTAACTCTGCATTCATATTTTTATATTGATCATTTGGAAAAGATTTTTTTAAAACCTTTTCTGTTATCTCCACGAGTACAAGCCACTCTTTACAGAATCTATAATGGGTTCGAGGGTTAAATTATCGCAATTCGATGAAAAGGGGGATTACTCGATTTGAAAACAGAAAATGAGGACCATTTTGGTCCAACAGAGAGTTGTTAAAGCTCTCGATGATCCTGCTACATTTTCTGGTGAGTTCAAGGCTAAACCACGTGAAATTGAAGACATGAATGAAATTGCTTATAGTTCTATAATTTTGCATCTACCTGATAACATTGTTAGACAAGTTGATAGTACCAAAACTGCTAGAACTTTGTGGACTGCATTAGATGCCTTGTTCTTGACTAAAACTTTACCTAATAAGATATATCTGTTGGAAAAGTTGTTTAGTTTTAAGATGGATCCAGGGAAGGATGTCGAAGAAAATTTGAGTGACTTTAGCATAATTGTTAAGGGTCTGGCTCATAACGATAAGAAATTTGACGATGAGGATTTAGATGTCATATTGCTAAACTCTTTTCTCGAATCTTACAGAGAAATGAAAAATGCCATAAAATATGGTAGGGACACTCTCACTCAAACTATTGTTTTCGATGCTTTAAAATCAAGAGAACTTGAATTAAAGAGAGACAACAAAACTCATTCCCGAGAAGAGATTTTATTTGTTAGGAGAAGATCTGAAAACAAAGATTATAACTTCCATAACAAAAAGAGGAGAGGGAAATCCAAAATGAGATCCAAATCCAAAGATAAAAGCAATAAAAAATGCTATCACTATAGGAATATGGGGCATTTCAAGAGAGACTGTTTTGAGTGAAAAAAGAAACAAAAAGACCTGAACAATACTAATCAAGATAATGCTGCCATTGTTTCTGAATTTGACAGTTTGCATGTCCTTAATGTGTCTGAGGAAGAATTTGATAAAAAAAGGATCCTAGACACAAGGTGCACTTTTCATATGTGCCCTGAGAGGTCTTGGTTCTATAACTATAGTGAGACTGAACCTAGGAAGGTCTACATGGGGGACAATAATTCTCAAAATGTGTTTGGAGTTGGTGACATAGCCATCAGAATGTACGATGGAGCCGTCACACAACTTAGAAATGTAAGATATGTCCCTAATTTAAAGAGGAACCTCATTTCCTTAGGTTCTCTTGAAGATGAGAGATATACCTTCAAGTCTTGTAACAAGGTTTTGAAAATTATGAAGGGGTCTCTCATAGTTATGAAAGGGTCTAAGGGAATGGGCTGTACTATCTGGAGGGTAGAACTGAAATACCACTTGATTCTAGCCTTCTTACTGTGAGTAAAGACAAAACTGAAATTTTGCATAACAGAATGGTTATATTGGGTTTAAAGGGCTAAAATCTTTAAGTAATAAGAAATAACTTGGAAAAGATGACATCGAAGCTATGGAATTTTGTGAAACTTGTGTTTTGGGTAAGTCCCATAAAGTGAGCTTTGAAGCAAGCTCTCATAGAACCAGCAGACCATTAGATTTTGTCCATGTTGATCTATGGAGCCCAGAAAAGCACTCCACATTTGGTGAAAGTAAGTACTTCTTGTCTTTAGTAGATGATTACTCAAGAAAAGTTTGGATTTACGCTTTGAAGGTTAAGTCGGAAACTTTTGGGAAATTCAGGGTTTGGTTAAAGTCTGTTGAAAATCAGTTATATAAGAAACTTAAAACATTGAGAACTGATAATGGGCTTGAATTCTATAATTTCGAATTTGACAACTTTTGTAAGCGGAAAGGTATAACATGACACAGAACTATAAAATACACACCTGAACAGAATGGGGTCGCTGAAAGAATGAACAGGACCATAATAAACAAGGTTAGGTGTATGCTGATAAGCTCTAGCCTTGCGAAAGGCTTTTGGGCTAAAGTTGCAAGTACTGCATCTTATTTGATTAATAGGTCTCCATCCAGCAGTATAGGGTTTAAGACCCTATAGTAGTTGTGGACGGGAGAGCCTCCAAATCTAGAACACTTGAGGGTGTTTGGATGTGCTGCATATGCACTCCAATCTGAAGGAAAACTAGAGCCGAGGACGATCAAGTGTGTGATGTTAGGGTATCCCGAGGGTGTGAAGGGCTATAGGTTGTGGGTTTTAGGGGTTCAAGGCATTAAGATTATTAACAGTAGGAATGTAGTCTTTAATGAATCTGAGATGCCATGTCTAAAACAGAAAATTGATGAAACTAACAAATCTGAAACTAAGAAGAGTATTGAGACTGAGGTGAAGTTGACTAAGCTTAATTCACCTACACCTTGGAATGAAATTAATGACCTTATACATCAAGAACCTGGAAACGAAACTGAAACTGAAACTGAACTTGAACCTGAAGGGATGACTGAACTTCAAGATAATATCGAACCTGTTGAAGTTGAATATTTTAATGATCAGCCACCTAATCAAAATTATCAGCTTACTAGGGATAGGGGGAGGAGGCAGATCATGCCAAATCCAAGATATGATTCCCTAAACATGACTGATTTTGCCTTAGTTTCAGGTGAAGCCCTTGAACAGATAGAACCTGATAGTTTTGAAGAAGCTGTGAATGGAAAATATTCTGAAAATTTGTTAAAAGCTATGCAAGAAGAAATAAAATCTTTGAGTGATAATAAAACCTAGAAACTCATTAAAAAACCTAAAGATCATAAATTGGTTCCATGTAAATTGATTTACAAGTTAAATGAGGGTTTGAGCCCTACTGATCCGGTGAGGTTTAAGGCAAGGTTAGTGGCTAAGGGGTTATACTTAAATGGAGGGTATGGATTATAATAATATTTTCACCCGTGAATAAGTACAAGGCAATCAGATTAATGTTGGCTCTTGTGGTTCAATTCAATTGGGAACTTGAACAACTCGATGTAAAGACTGCATTTTTACATGGGGAGTTGGAAGAGGATATCTTTATGAGCCAACCACAAGATTTTGTGGCTAAAGGCAAATTTGATTATGTGTGCAAGTTAGAGAAATCTTTGTACGGGCTAAAACAGAGCCTAAGAAAATGGTACAAGAGATTTGATGCTTATGTGTTGAAGATAGGGTTTAAAAGAAGTGAATTTGATGTTTGCTTGTATTTTAATAACATAAAGAGCGGTTGTGAGGTTTACTTGCTGCTTTATGTGGATGATATGCTATTAGCTGGACCTAGCAAGTCTCAAATTAATAAACTAAAAGATCTTTTAAAATCTGAATTTGACATGAAAGATTTAGGGAATGCTAGAAAGATTCTAGGGATGGTGATAACAAGGGATGTGGCTAAGAATAGATTAACCATTTCACAAGAAGCTTACTTGAACAAAGTTGTGACAAAATTTGGAATGAAAGACAGTAAAATTGTGAATGTGCCTCTTGCCAGTCACATGAATTTATCTCATGCTCATTCGCCTAAATCTGAGTCTGAATTAAAAGAGATGGAAAATGTGTCGTATGCTAATTCTATAGGTTCTGTCATGTTTTCTATGATTACTACCAGACCTGATCTTGCTTTTTCCATTAGTCTCCTAAGTAGATTTATACCCAATCCTGGTAAGCTGCATTGGGCTGGTTTGAAATGGTTGTTAAGGTATTTGGTTGGGACTTTAAATCTTGGCTTAGTGTATAAGAAAATATCTGAGAAGTTAACTTTGAAAAGCTATGTAGATGCTGACTTTGCTGGTGATAAAGACAGTAGGAAATCAACTACATCATACTTCTTTACCCTAGGAGATAACTGCATAACATTGAAATCACAGCTACAGCCTTTAGTTACTTTGTCTAGTACTGAAGCAGAATATGTTGTCATAACTGAATCTATTAAGGAATGTATTTGGTTGAAAGGGATCTTAAAAGAATTGAACATTATGCATGATACACCTATTATATTTACTGATAGTCAAAGTGCTTTATTGCTTTGTAAAAATCATGTTTATCATGAAAGAGAAAAACATATTGAGGTGAAGTATCATTTTATCCATGAGAAACTGTCTCAAAATGAAGTTAAACTTGTTAAGATTCACATTAATTGCAATCCCTTTGATGTGGGAACTAAAATTCTACATGCAAGTAAATTTAAATTATGCTTATCTTTGTTATATATTGATACGGGTTAATTTTTCTTGCAGGTAGTGGGCAATGATGATGAACAGTTCTTCCATGTGCAAATTCGCAACTGAGAGAGAGTAGTATGAAAACCAAGGTGAAGAATGTGAGAATGTGGTTCTCTTAACTCCATTAGCTTTAGTGCTATTTGTGTCATTCACATAGATTGTGCTAGTTCTATTTTGGACCATTGGATGAGATCTACGGCTAAGATTGATTCTTGGTAGATATTTTGGTAGACTTGTTGGAGAAGCTTTGACCCATTCATTTCCTCTCCCATAAGGGCCTTCACACGTGATTTTGCATAGACAAGTCTTTCACTCCTAATTTTTTCGGCCTTCTCTCTGACCTCCATTTTTCTTCCTGGTTTTTTGAGCTTTCTTGTGAGATTCTCTTGTGATACTTAGGCCTTAAATAGTGGCTAAGTATATGAGCTATTTCTCATAGCTCGGTGGTGGAAGAGGTTGTGGGGTGAGGTGGTATTGGGGGTTCTTTGCTGGGTTTTCTTTCTCTCTCTTTTGGTGTGGCGATTTGCGTTGATTGGAAGCTTTTCCTAAGCCTAATCCCAATAGCCTCATTATATTTGATACCAGGAAAACACTCTAACCCAAGCCTTGGATCTCATTTCTCATTAAATAACCAATAGTTTTCATACTATCCATTATAAGGCTAAAAAATTAGAAAGAACAAGTATCGAATATTAGGTAAAAATGAAAATATACTTGCAACTTTGAGTTGACTTAAGCCTTCATATTCTGCTTGATGATTTTCAAAAACCTTGAAAGCTTCTTGTCTAGCACGCTCACCAAACAAGAAGAACTGCAGTGGTGTCATATCCATTAAAGAAGAATCCCTTCAAATGTCCAAGGAATTCGTCTTCACCGTAACCATGTGCGAGTTCAGATCCTAGTAACGTATTAAATAAGTTGTCCTTCGAAATCTTGCCTTCCTTTATTGCCTTTGGTCTTTGACTTATTAATGTACGAAGTATTTTTCTTATTTCTCTCGAGATTTTTTTAGCCTTTAGATTTTTCTCTGTTGGCAAGTACCTACAAAAAGTATATTTCTACAGTTAATATGGAATTTCAAAGTTATCAATTTAATTTAATGCATGGTAATAAGAAAGAAAAAATAATAATAAAATTTAATCCATAAATAAGGTGGACTTGACTAGATTCTATAAATTAAGTCTTAACATCCTTTATGGTGAAGTAAAATTTAACAGCCCGACAATATTAATTTAGGTTGTGACCCGACAGTATCTAAAACCCTAACATTTGAAAACTATGATTGGAAATTACACTTCATTATGATGTGTAACTTACTTTGATCCAGGTAAATCAGCAATCCGAGAGGCTTGTCTCGCCAAGACAGCATTTTCTCTAATAAGTTCATAGAGTCTTATGTCCTTGGAATAATCAGTGGCAAACAAAGCTTCAGAAATAATTCTTGCTATCAAGGTTTCGAGATAAGGAAACACATCTACAGTACAGGATACATCCTTAGAAACCAACTCTTTCCATTCTTTCGCAAAATCATTACTGCATTTTTGAAATATTTGTATCATTTGCTGCAGCACACAATATTAATTGTATTAATAATTTTTGAACTGACTCTAGAAAGAACAGAATAAAAAATTATTTAATTCCGAAGAACGAGAGGTGTTAAGAAATTACCTTCAACTTTTCCGTTTGAAAAAGAGGGTTCAAAATTCCTCTTCTTTTAGCCCATTCGTCATGTTCAGTGCGAATAATTCCAGTGATAAGATCTTGCACTATATTATTAGTGACCTTAAAATTCTTAATGACGTTATTGTGCTTAACCAAGATAGTTTTCATCAGTTCAAGTTCCATGATCAGCACCTTGGGTCTCTGTCCGGCCCACACAAATGATTTGTTACCTAAACAAATCATAATTGTTAGCTCTACTCAAAGATGAAAATGAGCTTTAAACAAACACTTGCAATATTCTTTGCAAGGTTAACAATGGATCAAATTTGATCCTTTTGATTTTGTTAAAACTGGAAGTAAAATAAAAAATTTGGAAGAGAGAAGAGAAGCTGAGAGAAACCGTGATACAACTGAAAATATTAATCGAACCCCCTTACTTTTGACCATGCACTCGATTATATATCAAAGTGCAAGAAAGATAACAAGTGACTATAAAGTACAAAGTGCCAGTTTCAATAGTAAACAAAGGATGGCATATCTTGCACAACTTGCAACAACATATATTAAAATAAAACTGAAATTATGGAGATTTAATGAAGTCTTCAGGTTAGCCTTCAATCTCCTCCTTGAAGCTTCCATTTAATACTCCAATTTGATGCTTCAATTCTTCAAAATGAGCCTTTGCAAGTGGCTTTGTGAACAGGTCTGCTAACTAGACTTGAGATGGACAATATTTCAAGTAAACTTCACATTCCTTCTCAGCTTGTCCAATATATGAAATCTGACTTTATTATGCTCGATTTTTCCATGATTAACTGAATTTTTTGCCACGGCAATGGCAGAATGATTATCAATTAAAATTGAAGTAGGATTAGCTTGATTTTGATGCAAATCACTTAGAATTTTCCTCAACCAAATGGCCAATTCACTACAGCTGATGCTGCTACATATTCTGCCTCTGCTGTCGATTGTGCCACAATTTCTTATTTCTTTGAATTCCAACAAAATGTACCAGACCTCAAAGTAAATGAATACCCAGAAGTGCTCTTCATATCATCTACTGAACAAGCCCAATCATTATTTGAATAACCAATTAAATCTGATCCAACTCATCATTCAAAGTAAATTCCATGATTGAGGGTCCCTCTGATGTATCTTATGACTCTTTTGGCAGTAGCAAAGTGAGTTTGTGAAGGGTTTGACATGATCTGGACAACAAACTTGCAGCATACATTAAATCTGGTCTTGTTGAAGTTAAATAGAACAAACTTCCCACAAGACTTCTGTAATTCTTCTCATTGGCTGGCTGATCACCATCATTCCTTGATAGCTTTGTATTCAATGCTATAGGCGTGTCCACTAGCTTGCAATCCATCATTTTAAACCTTCTCAAAATATCAGTAGCATACTTGTGTTGTGACACAAAAATTCCATCAGACTTCTGCTATATTTCAATCCCAAGAAATACTTCATTTCACCTAAGTTTGTCATCTCAAACTCCTTCTCAAGTTCAATTTTGAATGATTGAATCAATTCAACATCATTTCCAGTGATTAACAAATCATTCACATACAATGAGATGATTAAAATATTTCCAAGAGAATCTGATTTTACATAGAGAGTGTGGTCACTTTCACTCCTTTGAAATCCATTTCCACACAAATAGCCATCAATTATGTTATACCAAGCTCTTAGGGCTTTCTTTAAGTCATACAAAGTCTTCCTTAACTTGCAAACACGATCAGGAACTGATCTTGAAATGAAACTATCGGGTTGCTCTACAAAAACATCTTCCTCGATTTCACCATTGAGGAAAGCTGATTTGATGTCTAACTGATGAATTTTTCACTTTCTTTGAGCTGCCAATGCAATCAGCAATCTGATTGTGTCATGTCTTGCCACTGGAGCAATGGTTTTGAAGTAATCCATTCTACATTCTTGAGCAAATCCTTTAGCTACAAGTTTGGCTTTGTATTTGTAGATAGAACCATCAGGATTCACCTTTGCTTTGTAAATCCATTTCACTCCAATTACCTTCTTATCAGTTGGCCTTGGCACCAGTACCCAAGTCTCATTCTTTTGAATCATTTTCATCTCTTCCTCCATTGCATCAATCCATTCAGGATACTTAGCAGCTTCTTCATAGTTGTTTAGCTCAATAACACCTTTCATAAACTTCATTCAACTGTCTAGTACCTCTAGGAGGTGGACTCAGATGGTCCATCATTTGAAGCACTGGATTCCAACACAGGTTGCTGAAATTTAGGTTCTACCACTGGATCATTTTGCTGCACTATAGGCACTGAAATTGAAGGTTGTTGTGATTCAACTTCTTCCCACTTCCACTTAGCATTTTCATCTACCTTGATGTCTCTTGAAACTGATATGTTTTTAGTTTCTAGATTATACACTCTATAGCCTTTTGATTGTGAGCTATAGCCAAGGAAAATGCCTTTCACAGCTTTGTTATCCAATATACTCCTCCTGTGATCTGGAACATGGATATAGCACAAAGATCCAAACACCTTGAGATGTTTTGCTATAGGTTTCACACCAGTCCAAGCTTCAATTGGAGTCTTGCCCTTCACAGCTTTAGTTGACAATCTATTTTGCAAATAGACTAAAGTATGCACAGCTTCAGCCCAGAATTTCTTTGACAAATCCTTCTCAGCCATCATGCTTCTTGTCATCTCCATCACTAATCTATTTTCCTTTCAGCCACTCCATTTTGTTGTGGAGTATAGGGCACTGTAAGTTGGTGATGAACACCATTCTCTTCACAAAATTGATCAAACATCTTCGAAGTATATTCCATGTCATTATCAGACCTTAACATCTGAATTTTGCAGCCTGACTGACCTTCTACTAAGACTTTGAACTTCTTGAAGATGTGAAACATATCAGATTTGATTTTCATAAAGTATACCCAGCACATTCTTGTGCAATCATCAATGAAGTGTACAAAATATTGATTTTGACTCAATGAGGGTGTTCTCATAGGTCCACAAATGTCAGTATGCACCAACTACAATTTCTTTGTTGCTCTCCATAATCCATCAGTTGGAAATGCCTCTCTCTATGCATCTTTCCATAATTGCAACTCTCACAAACTCCTCCTAGCTCTCAAATTTCAGGAAAATCCCTTACCAAACCTTGAGAATGTAGGTAGGCTAAGGATTTAAAATTGTAATGACCATATCTCTTATGCCACAGATTCGATTTATCAAGATTAACCTCAGTAGCATTTGCAATCACATTTTGCCAATAGATACTGAAACTTTTATTCTCCATAGGTACACAAGCAACCTCAACATTGTATGAATCAAGTATCTTGCACAAATTATCTTTAAAAAACAATGAAGAACCATTTTGAACCATTTGACCAACACTTTACAGATTTGAGCTCAAACCAAGCACAAGTAAAACATTATCAATATACCTCATACATTTCTTCGTCTGGACTGCAATGGTTCTCATTGCTTTAGCAGATATAACTTCACCATTTCCCATCTTGATTGTAGCTTTGCAATCTATATTCAGGCTACAAAAGATCTCCTCTTTGCTTGTGATGTGATTTGTGCAAGCACTGTCAATAAACCACGACTCTTTCTCCACCACATTTGCCGTATGAAATGCCAGAAATAGATGATCCTCAGCCTTCTTTCCATGAGCCAATGAAGCTTGCTGATTTTGATTTCAAGGCTGATGATGGATAGGAGTTTGATTTGGTCGATTACCAGGACAATGCTTCTTAAGATGGCCAACATTGTTACACACTTTGCACTTATGTGTTTTCCAGCAAAACTTTTCTAAGTGATTTGTTTTGCCACAAACTCCACATGGAGGTAGTGGATCTCGATTTTCTCTACTCACCCACTGTCTGCTGCTGCTCCCTTCTCTTCGTTTTCTAGTATCAAACTGTTTCTTTCCAAAATTGTTCCTAGAATACTGCTGTTTATGATTTGCTGCAAAAGCTCCTTCAACTGATATCTCAGTCCTTGATGCTAACCTTTGTTCATAAGCTAATAAGGCACCTATTAGCACAGTTAAGGTGAGACTTGACAGGTCCTTAGTGTGCTCAATGGCTGTTGTAGCAGCATCATACCTCTCAGGTAGAGTAATCAACACCTTTTGAACAACTCTCTTATCTGTAACCTTCTCTCCATTCGGCTTGATTTGGTTCACAATATCAATAACTCTTGAGGTATAATCTTTGATTTTCTCAGTCTCCTTCATCCTGAGATTTTCGAATTCTCTGCTCAAGGCTTGTAATCTCACAGCCATGACCTTCTCTGAGCTTTTAAACTCTTCCTCAAGCTTATCCCAAGCTTCTTTTGTTGTACTTGTAGTAACTATTTTGGGAAATATTTATTCTAAAACGACAGTAAACAAGAAAGACAATGCTTTCATGTTTTTCATAGATTGGTCTTTTTGTTGCTTCAGCTGTGTAGTTTCCTCCAGCTTTAGGTTGATCATAACCTTGGTCAATCACATCCCACAAATCGTGTGCCATTAGAAATGCCTTCATTTTAACTGACAAAAAATCATAAGTTTCACCATTGAAACACAGTAGGCAAATGTAGTGAAGATGAGCTTGAACCCGACATTTTACCTCTGAAATACCGTATCTAGTAATACCGGATTCAAGGAATTTACCGAATTTTACAAAGGTTTACCAGATTTAGTAAAACTGAACTTACCTGATTTTGAAAGCAAACACTGGATATTGAAATACGGTATGAGGTTATTGGATATAGCAATACTGGATTTGGGAATACCGTATTTGGAAATATCAGATTTTACAGGCTTATCGTATATCACAATGCCTTACAGGATTTGGAGAGAATCTTTCACTTACCGGATATGGACTTACCGGTTTCCTTCACTTATCGTATATCAGTTTCTTCCTTTTCGACCACTGGTTTCAGCTTTTTCTTCCTCCTCCTTCTTCCTGGTCCCTTTTCCAACGATCCAAGGGCTCTGATACCACTTGTTAGCTCTACTCAAAGATGAGAATGAGCTTTAAACAAACACTTGCAATATCATTTGCAAGTTTAACAATGGATCAAATTTGATCCTTTTGATTTTGTTAAAACTGGGAAGTAAAAAAAAAATGGGAGAGAGAAGAGAAGCTAAGAGAAACCTTGATACAATTGAAAATATTAATTGAACCCCCTTACTCCTGGCCATGCACTGGATTATATATGAAAGTGCAAGAAAGATAACAAGTGACTATAAAGTACAAAGTGTCTGTAACAACAGTAAACAAAGGATGACAGATGTTACACAACTTGCAACAACATATTAAAATAAAACTAAAATTATGGAAATTTAATGAAGTCTTCACGTTACCCTTCAATAATTAACATTTCTTTTCATTTTATTCGAAAGAGATAGCAATATAATATACATGCATGCATGTAAATATTAGTTTCTGAAATTTGAGAAATATTTGTTGATTTACTTACCATATTTTTTAAGGGTTATATGGATGAAAGGCACATCACGAGGGAGAACTTATTCATGCATTCTGATAGGTTTTACGTAGGCTTCTTCATACAGCTTTTCACTCTCATTTACATCTCCAAACAAAAGCCTTCTAAAAGTATAAGGATTCCCTTTGAATCCTTGTTGCCTAAGAATCCTCTCTTTCTTCCTTGGATTAAGCCATAACCAGTTCAAAATCTTCCATGTCACTGTGAAAATGATAATAGTCAACATTGAAATGGCTATATTTTATCTCCATTTTAAGAGTGTGTGTGTGTGCGTGCGCGCGCGCGTGAGAGATGGAAGGGACATGGTGTGAAGATAGTTTGGGAAGTCTTCGACCTTCTATTAATAGAACACAAATTTGTACCATCCCACTTCATCATTGTCTTCGAACTGGAGGCGCATTTTCCACATTTAAGATAGTTTATTATTATTCTTGTTGGTTCCAAAATAATAATAATTTCAGTTGGTATTGGAATTCTAATTCATTCTCAGTTATTAACAGTTTTACATGAATTGTCCACACTACTTATTTATGGAGAAATTTACGGAAATTTCTCTTCTCTCGATGGGATATTAAATATGTTTACTTGCCATAATTTACTGAAAAATGTTCTAAATCACTTAACGGATGCAAAAGTATAAGCCTTTGCTTGACAAATTTATAAATATTTTTACAAATAGGAATAGTAATGAGTCTCATGTATGAATAATAATGAGTAGTGTTTAAGAATAAGCGGTTAAAATTAATGTTTGAATTTGACAAAATGTATAACCTACAATTTCTTTTGTCTTGCAATTTTGTAGATCAAGACATATTTAAAGCTCAATAATTTTTTATGTAACGAAATTTATTATACTTCTAGCTACGATTAAAAAAATGTCGAAACAAGAATAAAATTTAGGCTATTAGTCAATATATATATATGTGCGATTCTCAACATTTATTGTAATTACAACTCCAATCAAGAGAGCATATGATAAGACTGTAAGGATCCGTTTGATTGCAATAATGAAATTTGGGTAGAAAGAAAATGAATTACATGAAATTAAATTGCCTAGAACTTGTTTTATCGGGAATTGTCGATTAATTATGTTTGATTGGTATAAATTTTCATTTGAAAAAATTTGAAATTTTACATCATTTCTTTTGGTATTCATTTGGCATTTTTTTTTTATGAAAATTGTCCATTAAATGGATAGAATTCGTTACAGTTAGAAATAGAATTTGTTCCAATTGCAAAAAAATAAAAAATAAAAGGAAAACCAAATACCATTCGTTTGGCTTTGTTTTCCATGGAAATTGTTAACTAACGAGATAAATTTTTTTACAATTGGGAATAGAATTCGTTCTAATTTCCACCTAAAAAAAACCTGGAAATGTTTTTCCCACCAAAGTGGTGGGAAAAGCCAATTCCCTAAAAAAAAGAAAAAGCCAAAAAGGTGAAAAATATTTACAAAGAAAATATTTTGAATCAAACACACAAAAAAGGTGAAAAATAAAAAATGTTTTCCATTTTCCATGGAAATTGTGCCCAATCAAACAGGGCCTAAGTGTTATGCTCAAAATTCAATAGATTTTGGATATAAATACTTTTAATATATAATTGATATATTTTATTTATAATATAATTATTTTTTAATTGAATTAATATTCTAATAAATTAAATAATTATGAGATATAAATTACATATGACTAATCTTAAATTATTCGTGGTCGTAAGTAATAATGAGATACTGACATCGTTATTATGGATAGATCTTTACGTGTGGTATTTCTCACTTGTGAAATGAGTAACTGATCTCGCAAGCTAAAATGTGATGACATTTGAATGAACACGTGGATGTTTTGATAAGAAAATAAAATATTGGAGACCTGCTGAAAAGATTCCACATGGATAACTATCTAAGTGTTAAGGGTTAATCTCTAAAGTTCGGTAGTGAAGTTGGTCCTTCGACTTGAGATCATTATAGTGCCTTATTTAAGGATAGTCATTATTTGGTGATGCTGGATGTTTTCCTGTCAAGAGTCACAAATATGGCATCGTTTAGATATGTCAAGAATCATATGAAAGTTGTGAAAAATTAATAAAGAATTCGTCACTCTTAGATAATAAAAAATTATAACCTGTTATCATTCAATTAAGTTGATAATGAAATCCTTGATCAATGTGTACTTATAGTAGAAAAGAGCTTTCAACTTACATTGATTTAATAGTGGCATGAAATATATGATCGATAATGAAGATTGACATACTTCATATCTCGTAATTGATGGATAATATTAACAAAGTAATTATATTTTCACGGGAAAACAAATAAGTTTGATTTTGTCATATCACGTGACATTTTTCATCATAGGTGTTACACTGACACATTGCGAGATGTCAATCTGGAACTCGAATGTGAATTGATTTATCTAGGTAAAATAATGATAAATTGAAATGGTGTTTTAATTTATTATTATTATTTTTATAATCATTCAAATTGTTAGGAGTTGTAATTGAGAACCTAATGGGTAACACACAAAAGAAGAACTAGAAGAATGAAATATATTAATTAATTAATTGACAAATGTTGGACAATTAATTAATTGAGTTACTTATTAATGTGTCAAATTAAATTAATTAATGGACCAAGTTGTTCCATTAATTAATTAGAGTAATTAAACATTGGACCAGATCAAAAGAGTTGGGATTGGTAGTATAGGTATTGATGGAGTTCAAGATGTATCGATGGAATACAATTAAAAGTACAAAGAGTGTCAAAAAGTCGCATAAGTTATGCTCCAAATTCTTAGTTTCAACTTGTAATGCATTTTCACATAGAAAACATTCAAATTTGGAGAATGTTATTTCTAAACGAACTTAGCCTTTCGGGTTATCTTTCCAATGCACTTTGAATTACCTCAATCCGATATTGGGAGAGAAGTTTATAATGAAAATACTAACAACTGCTCAGTTGCCTCTCACCAAGCTTTCGAGCGATTGTCAATATCTATGCTCTACTAGCCACAAGCATGGCCGATGAGCAAGTTGAGCATTGGTTGCTGAATCATGGGTCAGCTTGATTTTGTCCATTTTCACCCTATTTTAAGTGCAATAACTAATAATAGAGATAATTAACACAAAACGTCCATACATTTTAATGTTATTGTGCAAAATTTTCTTACATTTCATTTTTTGGTATTTTTCGCGTTTCATTATGGAAAATGTCATTTTCTCAAAAAAAAAATGTAAAATGACAAAATTATCATCCTATTTAAATAAAAAAAAAAATAAAAGAAAAATAAAAAAATAAATTGCAATTATACTCCCAAACTTTAAAAAAAATGCAAATGAGTCAAAACAAATATTAAAAGGGTAATTAGCACAAAAGATTCCTATATTTCCATATTATTGTGCAAAATGTCTCTATATTTCATTTTTTGACATTTTCACCATTATCTTCACATTACGTTGCGAAAATCCTCATTTTCATCTATTTCTCAATTAAAAGTTGTAAAATGAAAATATAACATTCTATTTAAATAAAAATTAAAGCACAAATTGCAACTATATTCTCAAAATTTTTTAAAAAAAAAAAGTACAAATAAATTCTAAATAAATAATTTTAAAAAAGAAATTTTATTTCTTTTTTAATTATTTGTTTAAAAAATATTTGTATTTTTTAAAAAAATTCAGGAGTATGTTGCAATTTGTTCTTTATTTTTATTATTTTTTATTTTTTTATTTAAATAAGAGAGTATATTCGTTATTTTACATATTTTGATGTGACCCCGGATAGCGTTAAACTATCAAACCCACAACGAATTGATATAGAACACAAGAAAGTCAAAGTAAATCTCGATTTATGGATTGATTCGTGAATTAACGAATCAAAATAACCAACAAATTTAATAAACGAAGTTGTCGATCCATTTGATTGTATTAATTAAGAACCTAACCTGATTGATTAGAACACCATAAGAATATCTTGATAAGTTCAGGATTTGTCCTCGAAGAACGATGAATGAAAGCAAAATGCCTCTCGTTAAAATAATTGTCAAAAAGTTCTTACAATGAATAATAAAGAAAGTATTTATACTAGCCTAGAGAACTAGTAAAAATGTGCAACAATCAACTAAAATATTACAAATTATGATAATAATGGAATTCTAGTCCAAAAAAGAAAATTTGTGAAAAGGAAATAAAATTGGTCCCGAAGTATAACCATGCGGTCGCATGGTTCAATTCCATGCAGCCGCATGGAACAAAGTTTTGGCCCCGTTTCAATCTCGGGTCATGCCTGTGCGACCGCACGCCTAGATGTGCCACGCGGTCGCATGGCACAAAGTTTTGTCTCCTTTTTCGTCTGCTTGAATTAAGTTTCTCGAACCAGTTTCGGTCTTCGACCCCAACACGGAACTTGTTCATTTCTTATCCAAGATCGTCATTTCATCAACCGTTTCTTGAGCGAGCAATCACATCGCCTCTTTCACTCGCTTTGCTCGTAATCGCGTCATCGGTCCGCCTTCGACGATCAATGGATCTTTCCCGGGACTTGCATTTGATATGCTCAATTCCGTGCTCACATCATTCCTTCCCTCTTCAAAAGGATTCAACCTCGAATCTGTAGCTGCATCAAAGAGAGAAAGATCAGACACATTAAATGTAGCTGAAACATTATACTCACTTGGAAGGTCTAGCTTGTAAGCATTGTCATGAATCTTTTCAAGCACTTGAAATGATCCATCTCCTCTTGGTTGCAACTTTGATTTCTTCTAATCTGGAAAGCGTTCATTTCTCAAATGCACCCACACCCAATCACTGGGTTCAAACGTAACGCTCTTCTACCCCTTGTTCGCCTAGGATGCATTATGTTTATTTTTTTTTCAATCTGCATTCTTACCTTTTCATGGAGTGACTTTACCAGCTCGGCTTTCTTCTTCCCATCTAAACTACCTTGTTCATTCACAGGTAAGGAATTAAATCCAATGGAGTCAATGGATTAAAACTCAACAAAGGTAAGCATTTTTCCCAACTTTTTAAGTTCTTATTTACAATGGTGCGTAATAAATAAATCAAGGTCCTGTTTACTACTTCGGGTTGTCTATCAATTTGTGGGTGACATGTAGTAGAAATAACAATTTTGTGCCTAACTTTCCCCATAAAACCCGTCAAAAGTGACTAAGAAACTTAACATCTCTATCATACACTATACTCTTAGGAATCCTGTGTAAACAGACTATTTCTTTAAAGAACAAGTCAGTAATATTAGTGGCATTGTCGATTTTATGACATGGAATGAAATGTGTCATCTTGCTAAACCTATCGACCACTACAAATATTGAATCACGCCCATTTTTAGTCCTAGGCAAACCTAACGCAAAATTCATGAAAATATCAACTCAATGTTCACTAGGAACGAGTAAAGGTGTATACAACCCATGGGGTAGTACCTTAGACTTAGCATGTTTACAAGTTATGCCTCGTTCACAAATCCATTCTACATCACTTCTCTTTTTAGACCAATAAAAATGTTACCCTAACATTTCTAAGGTCTTTGCAACCCCAAAGTGCCCCATTAAACCCCCGCTATGTGCTTCCTTACCCAACAATTCATGCATAGAGCAATTAGGAACACATAATTTATTTTTCCGAAACAAATACCCCTCATGCTTAAAGAATTTATCTTTCGCCCCTTTATTACACAATTCATAGATGCCGGAAAATCTAATTCATTCACATACATGTTCTTAGTGTACTCAAAACCAAGTAATTTTGCACTTAGTGATGTAAGAAGCACATATATTTGAGACAATGCATCCGCCACTACATTCTCCTTACCTTTTTTTGTGTCGGATGACATAGGGAAAGGTCTCTATAAACTCCATCCATCTTGCATGTATTTTGTTCAACTTACCTTGTCCCCGCAAATGCTTCAGTAACTCATGATCAGTGTTAACCACAAACTGCTTCGACCATAGGTAATGCTGCCATGTCCCCAAAGCTCGAACAAGCGTATAGAGTTCCTTGTCATATGTGGGATAGTTCAGCGCTACCCCACTTAGCTTCTCGCTAAAGTACGCAATTGGTCTTTTATCCTGCATCAAAACTGTTCTAATGTCTATACCTGATGCATCACACTCAATCTCAAATGTCTTGTAAAAGTTAGCTAGTGCTAAAATTGGTGGTTCACACAACCTACCCTTAATAGTATTGAATATGTGCTCTTGTTCGTTTCTCTATTTAAAACCCACACTGTTCTTAACAATTTCAGTGAGTGGTGTGGTGATCATGCTAAAATATCTTACAAATCACCTATAAAAACTAATCAATCCATGAAAACTCCTAACCTCAGTTATAGTTCTAGGTGTTGGTCATTCTCTAATAGCTTTTATCTTATCCTCATCTACTTCAACCCCTTTAGCACTAACCACAAATCATAAGAATACGACTATATCCATGCAAAAATGTGCACTTTTTAGAATTAGCATACAACTGTTCATTTCTTAAAGCTACAAGCACACACCTTAAATGTTCAATGTGTTCGTCAAGGTCTTTGCTATAGATCAAGATGTCATCAAAATACACCACAACAAATTTACCAATAAATAAACGCATAAACATGCTTGGTGCATTAGTGAGTCAAACAACATAACCAACCATTCATACATGCCATATTTAGTTTTAAATGCAATTTTTCATTCATCTCCCTCTCTCATGTGAATTTGATGGTAACCACTCTTAAAGTCTATTTTAATAAATATGCTTACACCAAATAGCTCGTCTAATATATCATCTAACCTAAGGATAGGGTGATGATACTTTACCGTTATGTTGTTAATGGCCCTACAATCCACGCACATCCTCCAAGATCCATCTTTCTTAGGCACAAGTAGGACTGGTACGGCACATGGATTCATACTCTCCCTGACATGCCCCTTGCTCATCAATTCCTCCACATACCCCTGAAGCTCCTTTGTCTCATCGGGGTCGTTTCGATAAGCTGGTCGGTTTGGAATAACTGCGTCGGGTACAAAGTCAATCTGGTGTTTGATGCCTCGAATGGGTGATAACTCATTTGGAATGTCCTCTAGGAATACAGCGTCAAATTTCTACAATAAAAAAATTGTCAAACTAGGGAGGGATGTGTTAGCTTCTCCAAGATTGAAGGAGTGATTCCTTGTACACCAAAAGAATCATTTGTTACCTTTCCACAATTGCCTTTTTCAATTCACTCCCATTCACAAAGAAGTTCATTTTCAACTTTTCTCTCCTATCTGAAGATTTTCTTTTCTCTCATGTGGCTCCTCCCTCTTTTTCTCTCCCTTAGGCACCTTACTATTTTCCCTCTTGTTTGTCTTCTTACTGTTCTCTCTTTTGTTTTCTTCCCTCATGTTTTCTCTCTTTTCTTCTAACTCTCTCTTTCTCTTTTCTTCCTCACCTTTCAATTTAATTTGGTATTCATACACTTGTGCCAGTATTAATGGTGCAAGGGTAATAGGCTTTCCCACTTTGACAAAGTTGTATTTATTTTTATACCCATCATATATCACTTTCCTATCATATTGTCACGATCTCCCCAACAATATATGCCCTGTATGCATAGGTACTACATCACACATCATTTCGTCCCTATAACTTGCAATTGAAAAATTGATTAACACCATCTTATTCACCTTGACTTCCCTACATTCATTTAGTCATTGCAACCTATAGAGTTTAGGATGTTTAAGCATCATTATTCCTAATTTCTCCACAATATTCGTGCTAGCTATGTTAGTACAACTCCCACTGTCAATGATCAAACTACATACTTTATTATTGATGTAATACCGTGTATGGAAGATATTTTCCCTTTATAACTCCAAGTCATCGGCCTTGATTTGAGTGTTGAGAGATATCCTCGTGACCATCAACTCGCCCACATCATATTCCACTTGGTCTTCATCACTAATTTCCTTCAATTCTGGCATGTCTTCATAATCACTATCACTTGCACTCTCGACCTCTCCACTAACCTACAAGATCATCGCTCTTTTATTTGGACATTGAGAAGCGATGTGCCCGGTTCCCAAACACCTAAAGCATTTGATGTCTCAGTTCCTCGACGGCTACGACTCCAATTTCTTGCTAGCATTTTCTTCCTTTTGATTGTAATAAATGTTTTAAACATTTTTGTAAAAAAAAATAATTAATAAAGCATACAAATATCTCATACGAATCTATGTACTATGAATTGAGAAGAAGTAGAAGTTGTTAAAAACAACGATTTAGATTATATTACAATAAAAAAATAATTTGACGTCCACAAATTCAAATAGAGTTCCAATTAACCCACTCACCAAACGGAAAATAGAATTCTGAAATGTAAAATAATTAGATGTAGAATTTGAAAATGGTCGAAACAAGAGCTCAACACTTTATCCTTAAAATGATAATATTTTGCGCTAGTGCTAACGGAGTTCGGTATTCGTCTTTCAAGATACCAGTACAACAACCACATCGCTCCATAGGAACACTCCAAATTATAAAGACCAACAAACTTACTTATATTTTGTACTCGTAAATGAAAGACACACTCAAAATTTGCTGAATATATTTTTTTGTGGATCAAAAATACAGAAGAAAAAATAATGCATTAAATTTTTGGAACGACCGAATCCTGGAAATGGGGGCCTAAACGTTGATTTTGAATAGTTGTATCGAAAAGACACAACCTGGAAATAGCATCTATTAAAATACATGTTTGTTATTTGATTCTTGAACTCAACTTGTCCTATTCAAATTTAATCCAATGATCCACATTTTGTACAGATGAAAGTTTCATGTAGATCTACATCTTAGCCCTTGTTTGAAGTTTGGATGCTTTCAGAAGAGAGTACTAATTGAAGTTTGGTGGGCCATTAGTTCACGTACATTTTGTTTTGGTTTACTTGGATCTCATAGAATGAAATTTTTCTAATGAACAATCAAAATGATTGAACCACACAATATATATATATATATATATATAAACTCTATCTTCAATACATCCTGTCGCATATAGGTGATATTCATTTTTCTTTCAAACACAATTTAATTAAGTTGGTGGTCGAAATTTGCGCTAGGACAATTGTATACTCTGATACTCTTAAAAGATAAGTACTATTAAGAGTAATAGCTTAAGGTCTTATATGTTGTTTAAGGTGCGTTTAATTACAAATATTGAATTTGCATGGAAAGAAAATAAACTCTAAACAATTGAATTGCCTAGAATTTATTTGCATGAAAATTGTGAATTAAATGTAGGGCTGTAAGCAAATACCGCCAAACCGGAAAATCGAACCGAAATCGCATTTTAGAAACCGTCAGTTTAGTACCACGTGGACCCGTCAACAAAATGGTTTTGAACCAAACCAAACTTGTCTAAAACGGTTTGGTTTAGGTTTGAAAATTTTAATGGCGGTTTAAAATCAAAACGGACTGGCGAAAAAAAAAGGAATTTTTTTGAAAATTTATCCAAATTTCCAAATTATTATTAACATTATTAAATTCCAAAATTCTAAAATAATATTATTACTCAATAATACTAAATTACTAATACTAATTCATCCAAATTCCTGCCCCTCTCCCTCCCCCTCGGCCCAACCCATATGCAGAAGCCTTAAGTCTACAAAGCCCAAATTTGCCCATTCCTTTCCCATTTTTCAATTGAAAACCTAACATAATTCCTCGAGTTCCCATCATTTAACATTCTCCATTCCGCCACCACTACTCTGCCTTCCCCGCCCAGCATCGCTTTTGCTCCTCCTTCGCTGGTCAGCCAATCTTCAACAGGTAGGTGATGAAGCATTGAAGCTCTTTAGTTTGTTCTCTTTATTTTGGTTAGTTTGATTTGTGTTATTTTCCCAAAAGTTCACAAATTTTATCCCAGATACGAGAGTATTATCGGCTAGAAAACTAATAGTCGGACTAGACTCTATTGTATCATTGTCACCCCAAGTAACCGTAGTTCTTCCCACACCTTCTCCTTTCAGATAAATGAATGGCTTGTCAAACGGGATATTTTAGTGCTGCTATCGTAAGACTATTGATCTATGCTTTTGAATGGCATCGAAAAGATTATATAATTTTTATTTGTTCATCGCAATGTATTTGTAATGGTTCATAGGGATGTAATGGCCAACAGGGATGTAATGGTTCATAGAGACACATACAAGTTTTCAGCTCAATTGTTCACATTTAAAAAAATTTAAAAAAATGCATGTTCACATTTAATTTCAAGATTATGTTCACGTAGAATTCCAGATTTTATTATTTGTTAAACACTAGAGAAAATCCTAGTTACTGCCTTACTGGTTGTTACAAATTTTCTGCATTAGTTATCTCTTTCCATTGTGAGCATTCAGAAAATATATGAGCAGAAGCTTTTGCAATGATATGGGCTTTGATGGGACACTAATCATGTGGAAACACAATTAATAATAAGGATGGTGATAATTATTTTATTTAAATAAAAGTCAGTGGGCAGAACAAAGTTGAATAACTATATGTATATTGAAAATTAACTTATTATTTTAAATATACTATGATGAGATAAAATAAATATAGATGCAAAAAAGGCATCATCATCAGTAAGGTTAATGGGTTGCTTTCAACTTATTTGCTGATTAAGTTCAATTGCCAATGTTTAATTGTTTCTGAATCTGATTAGGTTCAAGCATTTAATTTATTTTCATTAATCACTTTATCATATCACTTGTTATGTTGTACAGAATCACCAATATGGATCATATTGACCTTTCTCAAGAAGAAAATTATCTTGAGCCAAATGTAGCTGTTGATGTAGAAGTTTATCAACATACAGATTCCACTAAGGGAAAAAAAGGAGGTAAAAGATCTCATGCTTGGGATCATTTTAAACTACATGATGAAAAGGAAGAGTGTAATTACTGTGGGCAATGTTATAAGTATGGCAACAAAAATGCGGGGACTAGTACTTTGCGAAACCATATTGAGTGCTTATGTAAGAAATATCCATATAGGGTTCCAAAGAAAAAGCAAAAGACTATGAGTTATTACACTAAATCTAAAGATGATGATGTTTTAGAAGGCATTAGTAGTTCTGGACAAGTTGTTAAGTTCACTAAAAAAGTGACTAGAGAAATGATTGCTAAGTACTTCTTATTGGCCAAGTTACCATTTAGACATGTGCAAGATTAAGGTTTTCAATTATATACAAAGTATTTTTTTTCCAACATTTGAATTTCCTTCAAGAGTTACAGTGGCAAAAGATATCTATCAACTGTTCCTTGGTGAAAAGAAGAAACTGAAGAAAGAATTGAATAAACATAGGGTTTGTTTAACTACTGATAGTTGGACATCGATACAAAATATTAGTTACATGTGTTTGACTGCTCATTGGTTTGACCATGATTGGATCCTTCAAAAACGTATTATAAGCTTCATTCAAGTCCCCAGACATAAGGGTAATATGGTGGCTAAGGAGTTGATTTCTTGTCTTCAAGATTGGGGAATTAAAAGGATTTTTTGTGTGACTGTCGATAACACCTCATCTAATGATGTTGCAATATCGAAATTGAAAGAGAGTTTTCAAGAGAATAAACATGGTCTAATTCTTGATGGAGAAATGCTTCATACGAGGTGTTGTGCCCATATTCTTAATCTCATTGTTTGTGATGGTTTAAAAGAAATCAGTAGTTCTATTTCATCAATTCGCAATGTTGTGAGGTGGACTAGGTCTTTCCCAGCACGACTGAAAAGGTTCAGAGAGAGTTGCAAGGAGGTTAACATCAAGTCTCGAGCTTTGTTGTGTTTGGATGTGACTACTAGATGGAATTCTACATACTTGATGTTAGATGCTGCAATGAAATTCAGAAAAGCATTTGGTGCTTTAGAAAGTGATGCAAATTATACAAAATACTTTGATGAAGAGAAAAGAGGCGATGAAAGAAGTGGTCCACCAACTCCATTTGATTGGGATCAAGGACAAATTTTTGTGAAGTTTCTTAAATCATTCTATTATATGACATTGAAAGTTAGTGACTCTTTATATGTGACATCTAACACTTTTTTTCAGGAGATTTGTGAAATTCATGGGGAGTTGAATGAATTGGCTAAAGATCCCAACTGTTTGATGGGAAAAATGGCTATTAGCATGCAGAGAAAATATGATAAGTATTGGGGAAATCATGAAAAGTTTAATGATTTGTTATTTATAGCAACAGTTCTTGACCCGAGATGCAAGTTGGAGTTGCTTAAAGTTGGCTTTGAAATCATATATAATGAAGAAATTGCGAAGAAGATGTTAGCAAAAGTAGAAAATTCAATTCAAAGGTTATATAACTGCTACAAGGAAATTATGCCTCCACCATCAAATGAGACGTCTCAAACTGGTAGTCAAAGTCAAGCACAACCTGCTTTTGGTATTTCTAAACCCATCCTTTCAATCTTTAAAGCGAGACTTAATCGGGATGCTAGGTTGGAAAAGAATGATTTGGTAGATAATCCGACCGATGTGAAGATTTGACCGAGGAGCCGTTCGACATTTTACTGTGGTGGAAAATAAATGCTCATAAGTATAAGATTCTCTCCCAAATTGCAAAAGATGTATTAGCGATTCAAATGTCTACAGTTGCTTATAAATCTGCATTCTCAACTGGAGGTCGGATACTCGATTGTTTTTGGAGTTCATTAAGTGCAAAGATGGTTGAGGCTTGTATATGCGGAAAGAATTGGTTGCAAACTAAGAAGGAACCTATAGTGCTGCGCCAATATTTAGATGAAGTGGAGGCCTTGGATGATTCAATAAAAGTTGTGGCAGGTGCTTTATATTTTCTATTATCATATTTTTGAAGATTCTCTTATCTATCTAGTATCTAATACTATGATGATGTAATGAATGAATTTATTTGACGATGTAGATGATGAATCATGTGTGACAACAATTGATGTTTCAATGTGAGAAATTGAGTTTGTAACAACATACAATGGTAAGTTTGTGTAACTGTTAAATTTAGATATTATAAACAATTGTTTTATTATTGCTGTTGGTTATTCTCTTTGTCTAATCAGTAACTTTTTTCAGATATGATGATCACGATGTCTTGTTGGATATTATTATATTTTTTAGGCCTTATATTTAGTTTAATAGAGTTGTATTATAATGTTATCGTAACATTATCATAACGTCGTTAACTTGAAAAAGGTGAACAAAAAACTATGTTTTAATTTATTGTGATTTCATTTTGATTTAGTTGGTATTTAAATTTATAGTAGATGTAGTTCGTTTTAGATTTATTGCTAGTAAGATATAAATATATATTGAATTCAATAAAATAATAGTATAAAAGTAGACGGGCAAAAAATATAAGACGAAACCGACGGTTTGAAACCGGACCAAACCGCCAGGTTTAGGTTTTAGTTTTTTTCAAACCGGTCAAAACAGTTTAGTTTATGTTTGAGTTTTTTTCAAACCGATGTAAACGGTTTGGTTTGAAAATCTATCAAAAATCGGTAAAACTAGACCGCTTACCCCCCTAATTAAATGTGTTTGATTGATTTAAATTTTAACTTAGAAAATATGATACT
The DNA here is from genome assembly GCA_019395295.1 of Osmanthus fragrans. Taxonomy (NCBI): domain Eukaryota; kingdom Viridiplantae; phylum Streptophyta; class Magnoliopsida; order Lamiales; family Oleaceae; genus Osmanthus; species Osmanthus fragrans. Next base: position 10,417,889 of record CM033359.1, read on the forward strand.
TGTCCATTTTTTATTGGTGGGTAGACGAAATAGAGTGGATAGATGAGAGAAAGAAATAGGGAGTAAATTCCTTAGAAAATAAAATCCTACTTCCCCTAAAAAAAAAAATTTCCTTAACAGATTTTTACTTATACAACCAATGTTAAGCAACTCAAACTCTCACATATATATTGTTTAGTATTTGGTAGTTAACATATGATTTATCCTTAAAAGATTTTAACTTCCTGTAAAAATGAATTTAATTTTTTTTATCAACAAATACTTTATAACTAAACATCTATATTTTTAACCAAAAGAGCTTTCACCATGAAAAAAAGTTCTTTGTGGTTCAAAAAAGCCCTCCCAAACACATTTTCCAAAAGAAAGGTAAAAACCAGGATAAACACACATAACATTGCATTACATGAGGAATCAACATTAAAGTTTACATAACAATTCTTGTTTATTCAAACTAGAGATGAGGAGTGAAAAAGCATAAAAACAAACAAATGTTGACACAAAACAACCGAGAAATAGCTAAAAACATCGGATAGAAATACAAACACAAATCCTTTATTGGAGACTTCACTCAAGGTTGCGCATAATGAGGGGATCTCCAAACTGACGCTGAAGAGAGAAAATCACATGTGGAGCGTGTATATAAGTCGGTGGAATCTCAAACGACAAAGTGCGCAAAATGTCTGCCATATATTCACCCAGGAGCCTTGCATTTTCATTCATTGCAGCCGCATTCAGCTGTGCTGCATTTACATTCAATTCAAAGGCCACTTGAATTTGTATGTTTTCAGCCATTTATTTTGCTTTGTTTTGGGTGTGTTTATAACTGTTCTCTTCTCCCTAAATCTGAATGTTCGTTCGATTTTTGGATCAAATTGAACAAGATCATCGTGTCTTGAACTTTGCATACGAAATCCTAAAAAAGAAAAATTGAAAGCAATGTAATAGTTTTTTGATGAAATAAACTAACTAATAAAGCAATAAAATTCAAATTAAAGCTAAAATTAACTAAAATTTATCAAAAATAATAGTCCACGACAACGGCGCCAAAAACTTGATTGTTTGATTTTTCGCAAGTGAATGCACTACACTAAAAAAAACCTTTTGTAGTGGTCAAAAAACGTCTGTTGCGGAGGCCGGTGTTGCCGTTGAGGGCAGACTATTTGCAGAATTTTGAACGTTGCAAAAGACCTTTTACAGTGTTTTTTGCACGTTGCGAAAAGGTTCTTTCGCAGCGATTTTTGAACGTAGCTAAAGGTCTTTTGCAGCGGCCAAAAAACATTGCGAAATGTTCTTTTGCAGCGTTTTTTGAACGTTGCGAAACGACCTTTTGCAGCATTTTTTGAACGTTACGAAATGACCTTTTGCAGTGTTTTTTAATGGTCTTTTTCGACGTTTGTAGCATTTAAAAAAACGCTGCAAAAGACTCATCCTTTGTTTTTGGCAAACGTTGCCATTTGTCAATTTAATTTTTAAAAAAAAATTAATTCGAATAATAAACTAACAATTCGCATAATAAAGATATGAAAACAAAAAAAGTATAATCAAATTTTTATTTTTCATTACATACTATGAAAATTCATAAATTTGACCGCAGATGGCTATCTGACAAAACTACTCAGAGGCTATTTCCTTTAGCACTTGTTAGGACGCATCTAGCCTCCCTCCCCCGTGACCAACTAATCAAGATCCCCATCCTTGACTTAAAATGGAAGATAATATCAAAGAATGAGAAACCAGAAGTTTGAGCCTAAATGAATTGGTCAAATAACAGTAAGTGGATTATAACCATTCATACTTGCCTGTAATATGGAGAACTTCTGGAGTAAACCATTTCAAGACATCAGCTATATCAAAGAAACAAAAATTTCTTTAACTAGGTGGCTTCATTATCCTGTGATTATTGTCCAAAGAGTAATATGAACTGCAGGATGTATAAATGAAAACTTGAAACTAAAAGTTAAGCTTCTAAAATTCTTTCAGCAAAACAATATGACTGAAAATCTTGAGGAATTCTGAAATTAAATCTATCACCCAAAAATAAAATTTATCTCAAAAGAAGCATTGAAAAGAAGATCAAAACTACAAAAATTAGTTTAGAAACTATATATTGAACATTATACAAAATAAAAATATATTCTTTCATGGTTGATAAGGGATCTTATATAATATAGCACAAATTTCTCTTTTTTGTAAAAAATCTTCTGTAATCGTCTGCTCAGAGTATGTAGCTGACATCTTCTGTTTCAACTCATCACGGCAAAAAGAATCTTTTTACAGAAGAAAGGCTATTACGTATTAAGATAGTAAAGAACCAGTTAATTGAATCATAAAACATATTATTTCATAAATCCCTAATTCAGAAACCCTAATTCAACAACACACACAGCCACAGCCTGGCACAGTAAATCCATAATTCAGCAACACGCACCCTAACTCATACCTTTACATAAATCTCTAATTCACACAGCCCTAATTGTAATTCATACCCTTTCATAAATGATAAATCCCTAATTCAACAACTAGCAACTAGCAACACACACAGAAAGGCAGCACTAGCAGGCGTGAAGTCAGGCACAATCGTACTAGGCTCTCGCACAGAAAATTAGCAAGTTACTGAAGTTAGTCACACTTACCGATTTCGAAGCCTCAAAGTCAGATGACAGACCATAGTCCCTGCTCGCTAGCGCTGCTCATATGCAAATCTATGTTCCAGCCAGCTGCTTTGCTCACTTACTCTTCCCTTCAGTCTCCACACTCCACTCCAATGACCGTCTCCAGTGAGTCGTGACCCTACAGGCTCAAGTCGCCCAATTTCGCTCTGCCAAAGGGTTTTGTTGCCGGTGTGACTTGTGGCAAATTGGACCTTTGCAAACCGGTTGGGCACTTGGGCTTTTATTTTTTTAAGTTGATGAGCCCAGTATCATAGCCCATTAACCCGTCTCATCTTTTGCAGCGTTTATCGAACATTGCAAAAGGCTGAACTTTTTGCAGCGTTCTATAAACGTTGCAAATAGTGTCTTTTGCAACATTTATTTACAAAACGTTGCAAAAGCTCAATTTTCTTAACCAATTGCAACACTCACTTATTAAAATGTTGCAATAGACCCCTTTTGCAACACTTAACTACCGAATATTGCCGTTTATGTGTTGCAAAAGCTCATTTTTGGCGTAGTGATGAGATCATGAATAAGTAATAAAATAGTGAATAGAGTGTCGAACCCATGAGAACTATGTGTTTAACCGAGTTAAAATTAATTTTAACTTTAATCGAATAAAAAATGAATTGTTATGATTTTTTCTATATTAATATCTAAATTGTCAATTAAACTAGTGAAAACAAGTAAATGTGTCTTTCAAATGGGAGAGATGCATTGCTAAGATGTCGAATCCCCTTTGTTATTCTATTTTTAGTGTAACAATTAAAGTGACAATTTAAAATCATTCATGTTAGTCAATGTTCCTAATTTAATTGAAAGCCATTCTCGATATCGATCAAATATAGTCCGTTCATGTGACTCTTCTATCTTTTGATGAAAGATAAAATCTTGAAAAATGGATTAACAAGTGCTAGAACAACTATTGAAATCATACAAAGCATAGATGTATATCTCTACCCTCTATCGAACCTTACAATATTTATTATATTGTTCTTAAATCGTCACTCTTGATAATCCACTAAAAATTCAATTGGTGATAAAGCAATTGAAAAGAACGATAGAAACTATAATAAACATTCACAAATCAAAATCAAAATAATTAATTAAAAACTAAATATATTATAACAAGGATTCATCTCATCCTAACAATGTATAACAAGGATTCATCTCAAAATTACAAGAAATCGTTTAAGTGGAAAGACATAACCCGGATTTTTGATAAATTGAAAAATAAAGATGAATATTGAAATCTTGAATTTCTTCAATGGTTTCTTGATGAATTTTCACTTGCGCCTTCTCTTCTTTATCCAATTTAAAATCTTCACTTGATTGAAGTCTTGCAAGTCCCCTTCAATTTTTTCACAACAACTATGAATTTTCTTCATTTGATTATAATAATTGATGAATATTGTGGTATCATATGTATATAAGAGGTTTAGGAGAGATACTTTAACGTATTATGTTGTTAGGTACTTGTAGGAATCAAAAGTTGGTTGAAAATCACGTCCAAATTGGTTTTCAAAAGAGTTACAATCGAATAAGAAAAGTTATCTTCGCGCGAACATGTTTTTCTCTGCACAACAATGAGTATTTTGATCATAATTTTCTCTTATGATGATTATGATGATTCAAAGTGCATTGGAAAGCTAACGCAAATGACTACAACTTTGCTAGAAGTAGAACATTTACTACGCCAAAGATAGGTCTCAATCTTCATCTAAAAATTTGGAATATGACTTGTGCGATTAGAATTCGATTTGTAATAATATTTTGATCATATTTTATTCATTTTTAACTTCTAATTGCATCCAAATGAGTCCTATTAATCTATTGGATATTGGCAATTTGGTCCTCAAACTTTGGACTTCGCCTTGTTCATCGTTTTTCTCTTCTTTCTTTCAATTCCACTTCGAATCATCGAATTTTACCTAATAAACGAAATATACAATAAATTAAGCTATAATTTCTTAAATTAACTATTAAATATCTATATTTTTAAGCCCAATAAGTGTATAAAATACACTTATCAACAAGCATAGCCCATGGCTAGTCACAAGCATCTCCAATCTTTAAATTTAATAGGCTATGATACCAAGGTTGGATCTTTAAAAAGGTCAATATTTTTATGGGTTGTAGTTCAAACCCTTATATGTTGATCTATATTTCACTATTTAATTAATGGGAGATTTATCCTTAACAATATGCTAGCAAAGCCTATTAAGCTTCAACGAGGAATTAGAGTCAAACATGCACACAAACTTCAAAATTAGTATGCTTAAACGAACCATCATTGTGCATGGGCATATTAAGGGATCTCACATCAAATGAAGACATATGCATTAATGTTTATATAAAGGTTTGTGTTACACCTCTAAATAATGTCGGCCTTTCAAGAAAGAACTTCAAAACTTATACAACCAACGTTAAGCAGCTCAAACTCTTATATATTGTTTAGTATTTGGTATTTAACCGATGATTTGTTCTTAACAGATTTTAACTTCCCGTAAAAATGAATTAAAAGTTTTTTATTTTATCAACAAATACTTTATAACTAAACATCTATATTTTTAACCAAAAGAGCTTTCACCCTGAAAAAAAGTGTTTTGGGGTTCAAAAAGCCCTCTCAAACACATTTTCCAAAAGAAAGGTTAAAACCAGGATAAACACACGAAACATGCATTACATGAGGTATCAACATTAAAGTTTACACAACAATTCTTGTTTATTCAAACTAGAGATGAGGAGTGAAAAAGCATAAAAACAAACAAAAGTTGACACAATACAACCGAGAAATAGCTGAAAACGTCGGATAGAAATACGCACACAAATCCTTTATTGGAGACGTCACTCAAGGTTGCGCATAATGAGGGGAGCTCCAAACTGAGGCTGAAGAGAGAAAACCACTTTTGGAGCATGTATATAAGTCGGTGAAATCTCAAACGAGAAATTGCGCAAAATGTCTACCAATATTAATTTGGCTGACAAAAATGCGAAGTTCTGGCCAAGGCATACACGACGTCCCCCGCCGAAGGGAAAATATATAGGACGTCCTTTGGTTGCTTTTACAACTCCTTCAGAAAATCTATCAGGATTAAACTCATCTGCATCTTCGCCCCAATATTCAGGATCACGATGAATTACAACTAATGGCAACATGATTTGTGTATCAGCTGGTATAGTGTATTCTCCTAATTGTATCTCTCCTTCAACGAGTCTAGAGAGCTCGACCACTGGCGGGTATAACCTCAATACCTCATTCAAAATCATTGATAACTACAAAATAGGACAAAAAATTACGAGAAAAATATATTAAGTAGATAATATGGAAATTTTGCAGGATAATAATGTTTACGTGAAAAAGCAAACGATTGAAATTGCTTAAGCACGATTATGATAGGAAATTTGTCATAGTAATGTTTCCAAAATAGCCTCATTATTTGATACTATGAAAACACTCTAACCCGAGCCTTGGATCTTATTTCTCATGAAATAACCAATGGTTTTCGTACTATCCACTACAAGCCTAAAAAATTAGTAAAAACAAATATCGAATATTAGGTGAAAATGAAAATATACTTACAACTTTGAGTTGACTTAACCCTTCATATTGTGCTTGATGATTTTCAAAAACCTTGAAAGCTTCTTGTCTAGCACGCTCTTGCCAATCTTGATATTTGCCAAGCAAAATCAAACACCAAACAATAAGAACTGCAGTGGTGTCATATCCACTAACGAAGAATCCCTTCAACTCTCCAAAGATTTCGTCTTCACTGTAACCATGTGCGAGTGCAGATCCTAGTAACGTATTAAATATGTTGTCCTCCGAAGTTTTGCCTTCCTTTATTGCCTTTTGCCTTTCACTTATTAATGTACGAACTATTTGTCGTATTTCTCTCGAGATTGTTTTAACCTTTCGATTTGTCTCCGTTGGCAAGTACCTGCACAAAGTATATTTCTACAGTTAATATGGAATTTCAAAGTTGCCAATTTAATTTAATGCATGGTAGTAAGAAAGAAAAAAAATAATAATATATATTAATATATAAATAAGATGGATTTGACTAGATTCTATAAATTAAATTTTACCTTTTACGAAGTCTTAACATACGTTACGGTGAAGTAGATTTTAACAGCCCGACAATATTAATTTAGGTTGTGACCCGACCGTATCTAAAACTCTAATATTTGAAAACTATGATTGGAAATTACACTTCATTATGATGTGTAACTTACTTTGATCCAGGTAAATCAGCAATCCAAGAGGCTTGTCTCGCCATGACAACATTTTCTCTAATAAGTTCATAGAGTCTTATGTCCTTGGAATAATCAGTGGCAAACAAAGCTTCAGAAGCAATTCTTATAGTCAAGTTTTCGAGATAAGGAAACGTGTCTACAGTACAGGATACATCCTTGGAAACCAACTCTTTCCATTCGTTCACAAAATCATTACTGCATTTTTGAATTATTTGTATCTTTTGCTGCAGCACACAATATTAATTGTATTAATTTAATGTTCGAATTAACTCTAAAAAGAACAGAACGAACAAATTATTTAATTTCAAAAAAGGAGAGGTGTTAAGAAATTACCTTCAACTTTTCCATTTGAAAAAGAGGGTTCAAAAATCCTCTTCTTTTAGTCCATTCGTCATGTTCAGAACAAAAAATTCCAGTGACAAGATCTTGCACTATATTATTACCAACCTTAAAATTCTTAATGAAGTTATCGTGTTTAACCAAGATAGCTTTCACCAGTTCAGGTTCCATGATCAGCATCCTGGGTCTCTGGCTGGCCCACATAAATGATTTGTTACCTGAACAAATCATAATTAACATTTCTTTTCATTTCATTGGAAAGAGATAAAAACATACAATATACATGCATGTAAATATCAGTTTCTGAAATTTGAGAAATATTTGTTACTTTACTTACCATATTTTTTAAGGGTTATATGGACGAAGGGCAAAACACGAGGGACAACTGGATCATGCAGTTTGATAGGTTTTACGTTGGCTTCTTCATACACCCTTTCACTCTCATTTACATCTCCAAACAAAAGCCTTCTAAAAGTATAAGGATTCCCTTTGAATCCTTGTTGCCTAAGAATCCTCTCTTTCTTCCTTGGATTAAGCCATAACCAGTTCAAAATCTTCCACGTCACTGTGAAAATGATAGTAGTCAACACTGAAATGGCTATTTTTGTTATATCCATTTTAAAAGTGTGTGTGTGTGGGAGAGGGAAGGGATGTGGTGTGGTATGAAGATAGATTGGGAAGTCTTCCACCTTCTATTTATAGAGAACTCTGCATGGGGTATAGAAGAGAAGCCTACAAAATTCGTGGGGTTCAATTTTTTTGACAATATTTAATTCATATAGGGCTCACCTCCCATGTGAGATATGTAGCATTTCTCCATTTTCTGCACACAAATTGTCTTTTTTTTTTCTTTTTTTTTTATGGGAGACGTGGCGGTCCTTTAGTGATATTTCTTGTCATTGTCTTCGAACTTGAGGCGTTCCACGTTTTTATTATTAGAAGAATTAAGCTAAAGAATTTTTGCAGCCCCCACCTACAATATAGGGTTTCAGTCAGCCCCCCTATTTCTATAGCACCTTATTATTATTCTTGTACATTCGAAATTAACCTAACGTGTAAGAAACAAAAAATAATAATTTAAGTTTGCATTGGAATTCTAATTCATTCTCAGTTATTAACAGTTTTACATGTGATTCATTCTAATTACTTGTCCACATTATTTATTTATGGAAAAATTCATGGAATATTCTCTTCTCTCGATGGGATATTACTGAAAAATGTTCTAAATCACTTAATGGATGCAAAAGTATAAGCCTTTGCTTGACAAATTTATAAATACTTGTATAAATAGGGATAGTAATGAGTCTCGTGTATGAATAATAATGAGTAGTGTTTAAAAATAGGCACTTAAAATTAATGTTTTAATTTGACAGAATGTATAACCTACAATTTCTTTTGTCTTGCAATTTTGTAGATCAAGACATATTTTAGAGCTCAATAGTTTTTATGTAACGAAATTTATTATAATTGTACCTGCAATTACTAAAATGTCAAAAAATAATAAATTTTAGGCTATTAGTCAATATATGTGGACGATTCTCACAACGAGTGACAAGATTCATTGTACTTACAACTCCAATGAAGAGAGCATGTGTAAGACTGTAAGTGTTATTCCTTAAATTCAATCAATTTTGGATATAAATATTTTTAATATATAATTGATGTATTTTATTTATAACAGATTTATTATTTAATTGAATTAATATTCAAATAACTTAAATAATTATGAGATATAAATTGCATATGATTAAATCTTAAATTATTCATGATCGTAAATAATAATGAGATATGGATATCGTTATTATGGATAGATATTCACGTGTGATATTTCTCACTTGTGAAGTGAGTAACTGATCTCGCAAGCTAAAATGTGGTGACATTTGAATGAACACGTGGATATTTTGTTAAGAAAATAAAATATTGGGGACCTCTGAAAAGATTTCACATGGATAACTATTTGAATCTCAATGGTTAATATCTAACGTTCAGTAGTGAAATTGGTCATTCGACATGAGGTCATTAGAGTGCCTTATTTTAAGGACTGTCATTCTTTAGTGATATTAGATATTGAAATTGGTCAAGAGTCGTAAATACGACATCGTTTAGATATGTTAAAAATCATATAAAAGTTGTGAACGATCAATAAAGGATTCGTCACTTTTAGATAATAAGAAATCATGACATGTTATCATTCAATTAAGTTGATAACGAAATCTTTGATCAATGTGTACGTATAGTCGAAAATTCTTATATTGATTTGAATAGTGAGATAAAATATATGATCACTAATCGAGATTGACATACTTCATATTTCGTAATTGATTGGATAATATTAACAAATGGATTATATTTTCACGAAAAATAAATAAGTTTGATTTCGTCATGCCTCGTGACATTTTTCGCCATATGTGTTACACTAACATATTGCGATATGTCAATCTGAGACACGAATATGAATTGATTTATCTAGGTAAAATAATGATAAATTGAAAGGCTATTTTAATTTATCTTATTTTGATTGTATCAAAATAATTATTCACATCGTTAGGAGTCATAATTGAGAACATAATGGGTAACACATAAAAGAAAAATGAAATATGCTAATTAATTAATTGACAATTTTTTTACGATTAATTAATTGAGTTACTTATTAATGGGTCAAATTAAATTATTTAATTTTTAAAAAAGTACAAATAAATTCAAAATAAATAATTTTTTGAAAAATGTGATTTTTATTTCTTTTTTAATTATTTATTTGTATTTTTTTTAAACATTCGGAAGTATAGTTGCAATTTATTCTTTATTTTTCGTCTCTTTATTTTTGTTTTATTTAAATAAGAGAGTATATCCATTATTTTATATCTTTTAATTTGAAAGGTATGGACGTTTTGTTCTAATTACCATTTTAATAATTTATTTGGACTCATTTTTATTTTTTTAAAGTTTGGGAGTATAATTATATTTTGTTCTTTAATTTGTCCTTTGCTTTTCCTTTTTTTGTTTAAATAGGAGGGTATATTTGTTATTTTTTTATTAATAAAAGAACATTTTCCACAATGAAAGGTGAAAATGTCAAAAAATAAAAGGTATGCGCGTTTGCATAATAATATTGAAAAGTAAAGACATTTTATGCTAATTATCCCTAATAAGAGTATTAATTTTAAAAAAATATAATAATAATAATTCTTGAATAATGAAACAAATTATAATTATATTTATCTTCACCCGAATTCGCATTTGTCTCTTCTTACCATTGATCAACTAGAGATCAATTTATTTATTATTATTATTTTTATATGGTTTTAAAAGCAAGTCAAACCTTATTATAATGTAGTCCAAGTAATACTTTAAGTCCAAGTCAGAAAACACGCTGCTCCACCTTCGTTTATCATAAACTATTAAATTCTAAATAATGCTATTCTAATTTTACGTTACATATACACGACAAGTGAGTATTTAATAAAATAATTAGCACAAAATATCCTTATCTTTTAATGTTTTGTGCAAAATGTCCATACGTTTCATTTTTTGACATTTTCACATTTATTTTCACATTCCATTACGAAAAATGTTATTTTCATCTAATTTTCTCAATAAAAAAAAATGTAAAATGACAAATACAATCTCTTATTTAAATAAAAAGAAAAAATAAAAAAATTGAAATTATACTCCCAAACGTTTTTAAAAACTGCAAATGAGTTTAAATAAATAATTAAAAGGGTTAGCACAAAATGTCCATACATTTCAATAGTATTGTGCAAAATGTCCATATATTTCAATAGTATTGTGCAAAATATCCGTACATTTCGTGTTCGACATTTTCATCATTATTTTTACATTTCATTGCGAAAGTAATCATGTTCATCCATTTTCTCAATAAAAAACTGTAAAATGAAGAGTATACCCTCCTATTTATTTGTACTTTTTTTAAAAAAATTTAGAGTATAATTGCAATTTGTTCTTTATTTTTTTTTCTTATGTAATGTGAAAATAAGAGTAAAAAAATGCCAAAAATGAAAGATATGAACTTTTTACACAATAATTTTGAAAGGTATGTGCGTTTTGTGTTAATTACCCTTTTAATAATTTATTTAGACTCATTTAAAAAAAAAATTAAAAGTTTAGGAGTATAATTGTAATTTGTTTTTTAACTTTTTCTTTTTTAAAAAAAAAATAAGAGAGCATATTTATCATTTTACAATTTTTTTTATTGAGAAATTGGACGAAAATGACATTTTTTGCTATGAAATATGAAAATATAGCTGAAAATATCAGAAAATGAAAGGTGGCGACGTTTTGTGCTAATTACCCTTATTTGATGTATTAGTCAATAAAAATCTACCAAATTAATACATCAAATAACCACATGGCATGTGCATGTCACGTAAGACGATTATCGTACTAAGAGACTACGAATAGCATCACTTTTAAATTTGATCCTATATTAATTTTTTTTTTTGGATTGACTTACAATGTCTACTTATCGTGTATAATGTTTTTATTTAGTTAAATATTATATATATCTATATATATATGGGTGAGATTATAGTAATTTATCAATAAGATACTGAGTGATAGGGTATGCGTCGTCAAACCTGGATGTCTGCTGAATAGACGTTGGTAAGCGTGTTCCCGTAGAGAGCATTGGTAAGCGGTGTTTCCGTTTGTAGGCTTGGAGAGACTCCGTTTATCCTATTATCCCATGTCAAAATTGGTATGTTATTTTGATTTCATTCTACAATTATGTCTTCTCTTTCAAACTGGTTAAGTAGAAATGGATGTAGTAGAGAAAATAGAAATGGCGGTATTTCAAATATTTTTCAAAGTGAAGAAGAGATTGATCAAGCATCTGCATATGCATCCACTTCACATGAACTTCAAAATTTTCAAATAGAACAAAATTTACATAACTGGACTATTCTAAAGGTAGAAAAATCTTCTATCTATGAAATAGAAAAGTTTGATTTTATTCAAAATTATGTTATCAAAATAATTGAGCATACTATTCCAATTAAAAATCAAAATTCATATGTCAATCTATTTTCAAAAGAAGCTATTGAAACTCATAGAAAGAAGTTCAAATATCTTCATATTGGATTAATTCAAATTGCTGTTAAACCTATGTTTTGACTTGATTTAGATATTCCTGTCCTTTTAACTCTTCGAGATAAAAGGTATCTCAATTTTGAAAATTCATTATTATCTGTTATTGAAACAAACCTTGAAAAATGGCTTGTTTATTCAAATTGCTATCCAAAATTTTCAATATATTTAAATGATGGAGCTGTTCTCAAGACTCTTAACCTCCATGTTCAAATAAAAGATTTCGATTTTGATGAAACCTCAAGTCCTTTTACAGTTATTTATCGAGTTTATTATAAACTCATGAATACTCATCTCAATATTCGTGCTCTCAATTCTTCCCCAAAAGACGAAAATCTTCTTGTTGAATTCAATCCTCTTCATTCAACTACTTTAATTCCAAAATGTATTCCTTGGAATTTTCAAACAAGAGCTTTAGAGTGGAATTTTGAGAATGCTCAAAATCCTAAACCCTCTGAAGTAAAAGTTAATCCTAGTCAAATTTGCAATCTTCCTGATGGAAGTGTTGAGCATTATCAAAATTCCACTATAATGCTCCGAACATTTCAATAGAATAGAATTTAATTTTGTATGCTATATTTTTATGTTTTGAAAAGTTAGGGACTAATATGAAATATAGCGAATTTCAATTTTATTTGGGTCATAATTTAGATTTTGATCGAGTAATGATAAGTATATGAATATTAGGCTCGTTGGATAGATCGTAATTAATTATACGTAATAGGCCCGAGAAAAGTTAATTTGGATTAACGTAGCTCAGGTTATCGAGGTAAAAAGATTGGTGTTAGATTATATTATATATTTAATGAATTTTAATTATTGTGGCCACGTGTGCATGTGTTAATTGCCAATTAAATTAAATATTATATTTAGATTTGCACTTTGTAAAGATAAGTGTGCCACCACGTGGATATTTGGTGGGAAGTGTAAGTTGGTTGATAAGATTTGGTCAAATATTTTATTGATTTTCTGTTACCTCTGCCTTTATCCAATTACCCACTCCCACACGTTTCCACTCCGACTTTTGCACAAACTACTCTTTTGTTTGCCTATGTATCTATTTTCATCACATGAAAAAGAACACACAAAATAAATAAAGGGTATTTGCACGGCAAGCTGTAGGAGAGGAAGAAAAAGTTATTTTTGGAATTTTCATTGTTCAAGCATTTTTTTTTTTTACTCTAACAAGATAGGAAAAGAGGTACAGTTGATTTATCACATTTAAAATATTTTTATTCATGTTAATAAATCTTTATACTTATGAAAGATATGATATGATATGAGCCATTACCGGTTTATAAAGATATAATGATGGTATGATTTTTCTGATGCATGTTCTAAAATTTTTATTCAGGATGTACCAATATTTTTATCCTACTGAGTATTTCCACATACTCACCCTTTTCCCACTTTTCACTGATTAGAACGGGTCGTTGGTTGGTGGACGATGAGGTGCAGTCGTGGTGCCAGAATTTATGGAACTCAGTAAATAATCCACTGTAACGTGATTAAATATTTTATTTTCAGAAATTGCTTTAACTTTATTATTATGTGGATCTGTAATTTAGAATTGAGAACATAGTTTATTTAGTTTTATTCTCCAAATGATTGTTTTTCTTTATTTTTATGTTGATGGGATATACACTTTATATTTTTGTCAATGAACGTGATGTGCAAGAAGTTTCTATTTTAAGATATCAGTTGCTAAAAATTTATAATGAGAAATATGTTTATTTATTTATTGAATGGAATTTTAGTAACGATTTAAATTAAAAATTTGGGTCATTACAGTTTGGTATCAGAGCCCAAGTTTAATTTTCTGTAGACCATATGTATATTTAAAATTTAGGTTTTGAAAAAAAAAAATTACAGTTACACGTACTATTCACTATTCACGTGAACATTGAACGTTACTGTTCAACTGGCTAAAAAAAAATTTATATTTTATTTTACTTAAGCAATTGTTGTTTTGTGTATGCATTTTATATCACACTAAGTGCCACCATATATGACATTTGATAGTACAATTTAATATTTATAGTATTTTCTTTTTTTTCCATGTGTTTGCTACTGTGCATTTTTTAGTTGATTGCTCATCATCCGGTTGAATTTTCAAAGGGAAAAAGTAGAACTTTAAATTCAAAATCCTTATATTGTGGAGCTAGTTTTCATATATGTATCGGAGATAATCACATAAAATAATTTGCATTTGTTACTTTAAAAAAAAACACACACACACACACATTTGCTGTGAGAATTTGAAATATTTTTGGCACTCAACGACCACCGATCAACCCCCCCTTCAATGACTATAAGGTATGAAAAAAGGTAAGATGATGAATGTACTTAAACATTTTACATCACTTAAATATTTTAAATTTGCCTATTTTGAAATTTTTAAGACATGCACGTTGGTTTCCGTGCTAAATTTATGATATGCATTACAATAATATAGTTATAACATGTTAGACTTAGAAATGGTGTGTGTCGTGTGACTTAATATTAAATTTTTAGAAAATGGCACCACCTACCCACATGAATTTGATGCGTGATTTATTGCGAGCGGTTCAAGAGTTGAGCAGGTAGAATCAAGCACCTCCTCCACAAAATGCGCCACTACAGCAGGATGCAACCCCATTTGTCCCCAAAGCTATCTCAGTGGTGGAGCAGTTTCGTAGGTACAAGTCTCCTACTTTTGACGGTGCTTTGGACCCACTGGCAGTGGAGGAGTGGATAAGAAGTCTGGAACGCATATTTCGATACAATACTTACACAGATGCACAAAAGGTACTATGAGCAGAATTTATGTTTTTTTGGATCAACTAGTCATTGGTGGAAATCTATCTCACGTACTAGGACTGAAGAGCAGCAGCGTAACCTAACATGGGAGCAGTTTAAGGATGAAGTGATGGCAAAGTACTTTCCACAGGCTTTGAGAGACTTCAAGGAATCAGAGTTTCTGCAGCTCAGACAGGGAAACATGTCTCTTACTGATTACAAGAGGCAGTTTGAGCAGCTCTCAAGATATGCTCCGCATTTGGTAGATTCAGAAGTTAAGAAGATCAGGGGGTTCTAGAATGGACTACGATCGGAGATTGTCATGATCATTATGTCTCATTGGTTTACTTCCTATCGTGAAATATTGGAGAGGGCCCATGCTATTTCGTATCAGAGGAATACATTTCAGCAGTATGCCCAGCAAGGCACGGAGTCCATGGGATAAAAGAAAATGGAATGATCAGAGTAAGGACATACATAATTGGCAGGATAAACGACCAGGCACTGGGATTCGTATCGATGGGACCAGTGGAAGTGTTACCCCTTGCCCTAAATGTAATAAATCCCACAGAGGTGAATGCTTACTCGGGAAGAACATGCGTTTTCGATGTGGTAAACCGGGATATATTGCTTTTAACTATACAGAGCCTTCAAAGAAGAATGATGATGACCAGGACAATAACAAGAAGGGAAAGGCCCGAGGTTTTGCACTGAACCAGTATGGAGTAGAACATGATCCGAATGTGATAGCAGGTATTTTATTATTATTTTTGTGCCTGCTTATTTTCTTTTTAACTAAGACCACACATTGTTTTATCTCTGCCCCATAGTCGCTATGTCTAACACGATAAATACAAACAGGTATTCTGTTATTATTCGATGTACCTGCTTACATACTTTTTTATTCTGGAACAACAAATTCTTTTATCTCTGCATCATTCATCGTTAGGTCTAACTTTGCATGTGTGAAAACGAACAATGAATTAGAAATTAGCATCCCTTCAGGAAGAACTCTTTGCACGAATCAGATGACTAAGGATATGAAATTGGAGATTGACGGAAAGTATTACAGACAGACTTATACCTTTTGGAAATGAAAGATTTCGATGTTATCTTAGGCATGGATTGGTTGGGACTTAATCATGCGACCATTCAATGTCACGAGAAAGCAGTATTATTTCATAGACCAGGAGAAGAAGAGTTCCATTTCTTTGGAGTAAAGTTCAAGTCTCTACCTCGACTTGTATCAGCTATACAAGCGGAGAAGATGTTAAGAAGGGAGTCATGCCAATGATTTCTGGTTAATATCATCGGTTCCCAACACATAGAAATGACTATTAATGATATTAACATCGTGCGAGACTTTGCAGACGTATTCCCTGTAGATTTATCAAGCATTCCACAAGATAGACAGGTGGAATTTACGATCGACTTGGTCCCTGGAGCAGCACCAGTTTCTAAAGCCCCATACAGAATGGCACCAAAGGAACTTCAAGAATTGAATTTACAGTTGGAGGAGTTGTTAGAGAAAGGTTTCATTCGACCAAGTGTATCACCTTGGGGCGCTCTAGTACTTTTCGTGAAGAAGAAGGGTGAGAGTATGAGGATGTGTATTGACTATCGGGAATTGAACCATTTGACTATAAAAAATAGATACCCACTACCAAGAATAGACGATTTATTCGACCAGTTAAGGGGTGCAACAGTGTTTTCAAAGATTGACTTGAGGTCGGGGTATCATCAACTGAAGGTCAAGACAAGTGATATACCGAAAACTGCTTTCAGAACTCGTTATGGACATTATGAATTCACCGTCATGCCTTTTGGTTTGACCAATGCTCCAACTGTATTTATGGATCTCATGAATAGAGTATTCCATCCGTACTTACACTAGTTCGTCATAGTATTTATTGACGACATACTTCTGTGCTCAAGGGATAAAAAGCAGCATGAATAACAACTTCGGGTAGTACTTGAAACTTTGAAGAAGGAAAAATTATATGCTAAATTCAAGGAGTGCGAATTTTAGCTTGATCGCATAGATTTTTTTGGTCACGTGGTTACCACATAAGGAATCACAGTAGACCCTGTTAAAGTGGAAACAGTAACAAATTGGCCTAGACCGACTAGTGTCGGTAATGTTCGCAGTTTCTTGGGATTGGTTGGCTATTATAGAAGATTTATTGAGGGCTTCTCAAAAATAGCAGGGCCAATGACTCAGTTGACAAGAAAGGGTGTGAAGTTTTAGTGGACGGAAAAGTGTGAAAAATATTTTGAAGAACTTAAGCAGAGATTAACTTCAGCTCCTGTATTGACAATACTCGATGGCTCGGTGGGTTTGTGATTTATAGCGACGCCTCCAAGCAAGGTTTAGGTTGTGTTTTGATGTAGTAGGGAAAGGTAATAGCTTATGCCTCGAGACAGTTGAAGCAGTATGAACAGAATTATCCAACGCACGACATGGAACTTCCAGCTGTAGTTCACGCCTTAAAGATATGGCGTCATTATCTCTATGGTGGAAAGTGTGAAATCTATACAGATCACAAGAGTCTCTAATACTTCTTCACACAGA
This sequence comes from Osmanthus fragrans, assembly GCA_019395295.1. Taxonomy (NCBI): domain Eukaryota; kingdom Viridiplantae; phylum Streptophyta; class Magnoliopsida; order Lamiales; family Oleaceae; genus Osmanthus; species Osmanthus fragrans. Next base: position 10,435,592 of record CM033359.1, read on the forward strand.
AGGAACTAAATATGAGACAGAGAATATGGTTGGAGCTAGTGAAAGATTATGACTGTACAATTCATTACCATCCGGCTAAGGCCAACGTAGTCGCAGATGCCTTAAGCAGGAAGATAGGATCCCAGCTAGCTGTTTTACCCACGGTGCAGGAACATTTGATAAAGGACTTTGAGAAAATGAGATTGGAAGTCATTACACCGTCGACTCAGACTACAGCGAGAATAAGAGCATTCATGATTCAACTTATACTTCGAAATCGAATCAAGAAAGCATAGGATAACGATCCATTTCTACAGAAGATAAAGGCTGAGGTTGGTTCAAACAAACACATAGGGTTTGAAATATCTGCAGATAATGCACTGAGTTTTAAAGGAAGGTTGTGTGTACCTAAGGATAAAAGTATAAGAAACGAGATATTAGAAGAAGCTCATTCTATCCCATATACTGTATATCCAGGTGGTACAAAAATTTATCGAGATCTTCGAGATACATTTTGGTGGAGAAACATGAAAAGAGGAATTGGTCTATTTGTGGAGAAATGTATTATGTGTCAGCAAGTCAAGACGGAACATCAAAGGCCGTCAGGACTATTGAAACCGTTGGATATTCCAGAATGAAAATGGAAACACATAGCAATGGACTTTGTGATAGGCCTTCTGAGGTTAGCAAGAGGTCATAATGCTATTTGGGTAGTAGTTGATCTTCTGACAAAGTCAGCCAATCAAAGTGAATTTTCACATGGAACAGTTTGAACAATTATACATCAGAGAGATAGTCAGATTACATGGAATTCTAGTCATCATTATTTCAGATAGAGACCCGAGGTTTATATCTAAATTTTGGAAAAGATTACAGGCAGCCATGGGAATGAAATTGAAATTTAATACTGCTTATCATCCTCAGACAGATGGACAGTCAGAAAGAACCATTCAAACTCTGGAAGATATGTTGAGGGCATGTGTTCTGGATCTTAGCGGTAATTGGGAGACACACCTGCCGTTAGTGGAGTTTGCTTACAATAATAGATTCCGGGCTACTATAGGTATGGCCCCTTACGAAACTCTTTATGGTAAGAAGTGCACGTCGCCTATACATTGGGATGAGGTCGGAGAGAACAGAGTTTTGGGTCTTGAAATCATTGAACGAACAGTTGAGGTAGTTGACAAGATTAGAGCCAGAATAAAAATAGCACAGAATCGACAGAAAAGTTATGCCGATAGTAGAAGAAAAGATTTGGAATTTGGTGTGGGCGACAATTTTTTTCTTAAAGTAGCACCAATGAATGGTTTATTGAGATTTGGTAAGAAGGGAAAGCTAAGACCGCGATTTATTGGACCTTTCGAAATTCTGGAAAGGGTTGGTGTTGTGGTTTACCGACTTGCCTTACTACCTGAACTTGCAGTAGTGCATAACATGGAACGATACTCAGAAGATATGTTCATGATTCAAATCATGTGGTAAGTTATCAGACATTGGAGATACAAAAAGACTTAACACATGAAGAAATTCCGACAATGATCTTAGATAGAAAAGTGCATCAACTCAGAAACAGGGAAGTTCCCTTTGTCAAGGTCCAATGGCGAAATCATGGACTTGATGAGGCAACTTGGGAGAAAGAAGAAGAGCTTAAAATTAAGTATCCAGAACTCTTCGATTAGCCAAAGTAAATTTTCGAGGATGAAAATATTTTAATAAGGGGAGATTGTAATGCCCCGAACGTTTCAATACAATAGAATTTAATTTTGTATGCTATATTTTTATGTTTTGAAAAGTTAGGGACTAATATGAAATATAGCGAATTTCAATTTTATTTGGGTCATAATTTAGATTTTGATCGAGTAATGATAAGTATATGAATATTAGGCTCATTGGATAGATCGTAATTAATTATATGTAATAGGCCCGAGAAAAGTTAATTTGGATTAACGTAGCTCAGGTTATCGAGGTAGAAAGATTGGCGTTAGATTATATTATATATTTAATGAATTTTAATTATTGTGGCCACGTGTGCATGTGTTAATTGCCAATTAAATTAAATATTATATTTAGATTTGCACTTTGTAAAGATAAGTGTGCCACCACGTTGATATTTGGTGGGAAGTGTAAGTTGGTTGATAAGATTTGGTCAAATATTTTATTGATTTTATGTTGCCTCTGCCTTTATCCAATTACCCACTCCAACACGTTTCCACTCCGACTTTTGCACAAACTACTCTTTTGTTTGCCTATGTATCTATTTTCATCACATGAAAAAGAACACACACAAAATAAATAAAGGGTATTTGCACGGCAAGCTGTAGGAGAGGAAGAAAAAGTTATTTTTGGAATTTTCATTGTTCAAGCATTTTTTTTTTTTACTCTAACAAGGTAGGAAAAGAGGTGCAGTTGATTTATCACGTTTAAAATATTTTTATTCATGTTGATGAATCTTTATACTTATGAAAGATATAATATGATATGATATTATGGCATTTCTGGTACAAATGATATGATATGAGCTCTTACCGGTTTATAAAGATAAGATGATGGTATGATTTTTCTGATGCATGTTCTAAAATTTTTATTCTGGATGTACCAATATTTTTATCCTACTGAGTATTCCCACATACTCACCATTTTCCCCACTTTTCACAGATTAGAACGGGTCGTTGGTTGGCAGGCAATGAGGTGCAGTTGTAGTGCCAGAATTTATAGAACTCAATAAATAATCCGGTGTAACGTGATTAAATATTTTATTTTCAGTAATTGCTTTAATTTTATTATTATGTGGATCTATAATTTAGAATTGAGAACATAGTTTATTTAATTTTATTCTCCAAGTGATTGTTTTTCTTTATTTTTATATTGGTGGAATATACACTTTATATTTTTGTCAATTGAACGTGATATGCATGAAGTTTCTATTTTAAGATATCAGTTGCTGGAAATTTATTATGAGAAATGTGTTTATTTATTTATTGAATGAAATTTTAGTAACGATTTAAATTAAAATTTTGGGTCGTTACATCCACTCTAAAGCTCTTGTTTGAAAATTCCAGGGATTACGTTTTGGAATTAAAGTAGTTGAATGAAGAGGATTGAATTCAACAAGAAGACTTTCGTCTTTTGAAGAAGAATTGAGAGCACGAATATTGAGATGAGTATTCATGAGTTTATAATAAACTCGATAAATAACTGTAAAAGGACTTGTGGTTTCATCAAAATCGAAATCTTCTGTTTGAACATGGAGGTTAAGAGTCTTGAGAACAACTCCATCATTTAAACGTAATGAAAAATTTGGATAGCAATTTGAATAAACAGGTCTTTTTTCAAGGTTTGTTACAATAACAGATAATAATGAATTTTCAAAATCGAGATGTCTTTTATCTCGAAGAGTTAAAAGAACAAGAATATCTAAACCAAGCAACAATTTGAACTAATCTAATATGATGATATTTGAACTTCTTTCTATGAGTTTCAATAGCTTCTTTTGAAAATAGATTGACATTTGAATTTTGATTTTTAATTGGAATAGTATGCTCAATTATTTTGATAACATAATTTTGAGTAAAATCAAACTTTCCTATTTCATAGATAGAAGATTTTTCTACCTTTGGAATAGTCTAGTTATGCAAATTTTGTTCTATTCGAAAATTTTGAAGTTCATGTGAAGTGTATGCAGATCTTCTTCAAATACATTTTATCTTATCTTAGATCTATTGATTATTAAAGGCTGATTAAATGTTTTGATGATTCTCACATGCTTCATGCTTTATAATAGAATATCGTTTTCATAAATCATCAATGACATAGGAGAATCAATTATTGGATAATCTACTGCAAACATTACTATCATGTTTGCTATACAAAAATCAATATAGTACAAACAATTTTATTTTTTTTTATTTCCAATGATATTGAATCCTATTAATTTAACTGAATAAATATGTTGCATGTTTGGCTTAGCTCGTTGGCTTCCTTTTTTAACAATTACATATTTGTATCTTTTCAAGTAAATAAATAACACATTTTCTGTTCATTTTTAATCGAATTTCGAAGTATGAAGAAATTTTCATCAAATTGGTCAAAGTTGACAAAGTCTCTAGCCTATATATTTCAGTTTCTTCGTCTATGTTGTTTAACAGTCTAAAGAACATTTCAATAAATTGGCATTTTGATCATACTAATTTACTAAATGTCCATATTTAGAGGTTGTTTGACAAAGCTTTTAATAAAAAGTTTAAGCATATCTTGATAAGAATTAATGAGATGTGTGATTTAAAAGTCGATAAAAGTTATTGGTTTCATGAAGGTGTGCTATTAGAATTAATGTTGACTTTGATCTTAGCTTCTTAATATATTCCAAACAAGCACTTAATTAATATATATATATATATATATATATATATAGAGAGAGAGAGAGAGAGAGAGAGAGAGAGAGAGAAAGTCTATTTTATGTAGATTTTATGAGAATGATTTTTTTTTAAAATAATATATTTTAAATAATATGAAATTAAAAAGTAGAGAAAAATTATGAAAATATTTTACTAAAATTATGCATAAAAAAAATAACTTTTAAACAGTCCTTACCAAATAATTATGAATCATGATTAGAAGTCCATTACATTACAAATTTCATTTTGTATAGTCAAAGGTAAGGAAGTTTGTCCAATGATATGGAGACACGTTGTGGGCTATTACATATTTTGTATAGTATAGAGTCAGTTTGCTGTGAACTACTAACTAGAATGTTCGGACATAAGACTCAACACTCTCCTCTATTGTAATGTTTTTGTGTTGTGATATCCTAACTTCTATATTCTTGTTACCTATTTATTGCCGGTTGGTTCTCTCCGACAAAAACTTAGTGGCTAGCGTGTGCATATTTTGAGCATCGCAAGGCCAATTGATGAACTAAACAAACCCAAGACACAGAAAAGAGAAAGAAAAGGTAGAAAAAGTGAACCAAAATTTTAATGTTTTGATGATTGTGAACAGTACTTTTTAATATAAATCATCAATTAAATATTTTTATCTTTTTAACTAAATTTTTTTTTTCTACTTGTCAAACTAACATGTATTGACAAAAATGATCATATTGTAACAAATGCTCAAAGTGGAGGTGCTTGAGGGCTCGTTTGGCATGGTTTTGAAAAGTAAAGAGCTATTTTTCTAAGCTAAGAAGCTACTTTTTAATATGTTTAAATATTTTTTTTATAGTAATTTATGTGGCTTGAAAAGCTTTTTAGAGTTTAAGTTAACTTCTTTAGAAAGTTCTTCTACAAGAAATATGATTAATGTCAAGTAGTCCTTAAATTTCATTAATTTTCAAGAACGCAGATGAAATAAGTTCAATGCATACGTACTATTTTTCACCATTGTAAAGTTCATTGCAAAATTTTCATGTAACTAGCGTGTGCATATTAGATTAATATTTAGGTCTAATTTATCTGTCTTATTCAAATATTTGTTCAAATACATTTAGGAACCTATTAAAATTACTATGTTTGATATTATACCATATCAGAAAAATATTCATGTTTAAAAAATGTATGAAAATATTTTAATTGTGAAACAAAAGATGGAATTGCATGACTCAAGGAAAAAGAGAGGACTTGATTAGAAGACTTGGAAGCTCATTTAGACAATTTCACAAGTTATGGTGCCAAATTTAACACTTGAAAGTTCGAGGGCCAAAATGGATGAAATAAAAAATTAAGAGATCAATTTAGATAATTTGGAAAGTTGAAGGACCAAATTGAAGAAATTGAGGACTTGTGAAGTAAATACCTAGCTCCGGGTCCATAAGAGGTGGGAAAGTTTCTAGGAATTGCAATGAGACGAATTCGAGGTGGAGCGACATTCCAACCTTGCCCCGCCCCACGCCTCGGGGCCGGGTATACTGAGAGGCGTGTCTCGAGCGGGGCGGGAGTTTTCCCCATTTATTGCCCTGTATATATATATATATATAATTTTTTTTTTTTCACATTTTCAAATTTTCCAGTTATACAATTATTAGAGAATAAAATACAAATTCAAAATTTCGAGTTGTGCTATTATTCAAAATTCAACCCTTAACCCAAAACCTAAAGGTCATTCCATATATTTTAAATTTGTTTTCAAATTTTTTCGATGAAGATATTATAAACTGCATTGATTATATAATTTAATTATAATAAAAAGATTGGATGACCGGATTTATAAATTATATAAAAAATTGTTAGTCAAGTAAAATTGACAATTGATAATTGTATAATATAATTGTTGGATTAGAAACATGATGTAAAATTGTAAATACACGAAACAATATTTTTAAACTAATAATTTATCAAAATTCTAGTTTAATTTTTTTTTTCATGAGACGGGTTCGAGGCGTCCCGCCATGCCAACCCGTCGGGCGAATTTTTTTTGCCCCATTCCAGGCGGGGCCCAGTCGGGGCGGGACGGGTTTTCTTGCTATCACTAAAAGTGTCGTAGATCCTCCTCAAGTGAAGGCGCCACCAGTGCTACCCACTTTCCTTGTTCTAATTTGGCATTTTCAAGACTTATATAAATATGATAACCCTGGTATAGAATATCTACCACAACATAAATCATATTAGATCATCTTGAAGCAATTACAAAACAAGATTTCATCCATATTGCAGGCAAATTACAGAAGATAGAAGCAATTCAAGATCGTTTATGAGATTCTGGATTGGAGGGATGTATTCATCTTTTCTTTTTTTTGTTATCTCTCTATTCGGTTTATGTAGTAGACTTTATATTTTTGTTTTTAATCATGTTCGTCTAAAAATAATTATTAACTAATATTCATTTGGAATAGCTCATTTTTTGTTAAAATTCTTGTTATTTCGTTTGATTGTTTATTATTACTTATTCCATTTTGATGATTGATCACTATTAGTATGTGTCTGTGATTTATAATATTTCCTAGAGGTTCAATATAAATTAGCTCATAGTAATAGATAATATAGGGTCCGATAATGGTTAGAGATATCAGTATGCTCTACGGAATCACATGTGATTATCTTTGTGAATTAGTGCATGCTTACATATTCGTGATTTAATTATAGATAATTAGGTTTACATATAAGCATAGAGGCTTTTGGTTAAATTGGATCATTGATTTTCAACCTCAACAAGAATTAACATTTGATCGGTAATTGAGAAGTGACTTAGGATCACAACAGTATATTCATGATCTTGTTCTTTACTTGATTAAATTTTACTCTCTGATCTTCTTAAGTGCTCAAATCATGAAGTTTAGTTGTTAATTAGGAAAACAAAATTAAAAACCTAAAATATTAAGTGTGTGTGTGTGTGTGTGTGTTTTTAAAAAATTATTTTTAATTGAAGTACAGTCAATAATCAATCTTTTGCGAGGTTACACTTGACCTCATTATATTACTTGTGTATGATCCATCCTCTTGCTAAATAAATATCACAATATCTTATGTTACCTCTTATTGAAAAGATATTAGTTTTGAATTTTGTTGTCGGTCTACTCAGGTCTTCATGGACTCATCATGATGATAGTGCCATTTTTCAAAATGGCAAATTTTGTACTTCTACTCTACATTTCTACTTTTTTGCATTTATCACATTACAACATGTTGGTCACCAAGCCTAAGGGTACGTTGTAATAAAATAATGAATTAATTTTTGAGCGGAATGACAAACGTATTCATCATAATAAGTCAAGAATCCAAAAAATATTTATAAATTATAATAAATTACCAAGTAAAAAAAGGATTTATTGATAGACATTAATAAATTGTCAAGCCGACGAGCACAATTAATAACTAAACCAGTTATGAGAAAGAGGCATACACTTGAATAAGAAACTAACTTGGGGTAGAATCATTGATTGTATTTCCATAAATGCTTGGTTTTAGAAGGGTGAGGCTACTCAAACCCATCTACATCTACAATTTTGAGCCTGTTTGAGCCCCTTCTTTGCCCAAAACGCATTTTGAAATAATATTTTGATGGAGAATGTGAGGTTAGAAAAGGAAAAAAAATTATTGAGTTTGGGTGCAATATTATTTTATGGAAGAATGTCCGAGTAAATAAAAGAGAAAAGTATTTTGAAGATAATGGGAGACAAAACAAGGGCTTTATACGTCCACGTTGGATCTGAAAAGTAATTTAGTACAACCCTTACTAGTTAGGATGAGCATGCTTGAACCAGCTTCCTTTATCACAAAAAAGATTCTTCTCGTCACAAAGTCATCAATTCGAAAAATCGCCTTCTCACCTGTGTATAGTAGTACGTGGCCATTATTCTTTGATAAGTGCCAAAAGGTCGAGCTCACTCTATCCCACCATATCATTCAACAACTAATATCATCGTGAAAATAGTAATACTTTTCTATTCTGTTATTATATGTAAGATAAGATGTTATGACTATGATTCTCGCTAGTCATTATGAAATATTTTTCATAGTGGTTAATAAAGTAGTCCTTACCGAAAATTCCTTTGAGAGGAGAGGGGACCTGGCAATTTTATAACAGTCAAAATAGAATTCTACTCATTATAGAACTTTATTTGACCTGCACTTAATTCATAAAGGAAAAAAAAATCATAAACCCGGGTTTAACTATGCGCGCTTCAAACACCAGCTCAGAAACATCCTAAATTCAAAAATCAGGTATCATATATATACACATAAATTCTGTTAAATTAGTTTCCTAAAATTACGCGTGCAATTAGGCAGACTCCCCAAAATACAAATTATCCTCCCTAAAATACAAACCCGCCTTCTCATTGTAGCGAAATCGACATAATTTTCCCCAATTCAAAGTTTCACAAATTGAATCATCTCATCACAGTACATATACCTGTTGCCGTCGGAAAAACACATTTTGAATCTGTGTCGGAAAAACATATAGCTGCTGCCGTCGGTAAGTCATGCACAAATTCATGGTTTTTACGTTTTTAACCAATTACTATATCGATTCATTGCAGTCGGGTGTACCATGCTCTATGATCAATTTCTACTTTTGTTTTACAAAAAACATAGTGCATTGACGATTCAAATATGGTCAATGTTTATGGAGCTCGTATAACTGATCACAGATTATCATATATTTGAATGTTATGAAGAAGCACATGTCTGTGATATGAAAAATCATATGTCACAGTGATCTGTAACTAATATATAGTGATTTGTGACTAATATATAGTGATATGTGGCTAATATACAACGATCTGTCAAGTTGCATATGATCTGTGACTAATATACCGTGATCGTGGCTAAATAGTGTATGCATATATATGTGACCTAGAATCTGTTTGTATGAAATCACATCTTTCAATTACAAAATAGTAACTACTGTTATGTTAAACTACAACTACTGTGAACTGTGTATATGATAATCTGTGACCTAAAATCTAATATTGTGACCTGTTGCATTAAACTTTAACATGTATGTATATTAGACCACGCAATATAAACTGTAACATCTGTGAATAAAAATGTGACTTGATGCATTCAATTATGTGACATACATTACAGTAATAAACATATATAGTACTGTATATAGTTCTATGACCAACATGGATTTACATTGTGTCCCGTATTTACATTGTGACCTCCATGAATTCATATTTTTGACAGATATTTTATCTTTGAAAGTATAGACATGGTGTCTGTGTGTATGTATGCTTATTAATTGGATCATAATCGTCGTTGGCTTTGCTAGATCGTAATTGCATTTATACTAATCTTGTGAATACCATTATCTCAGAGTTCAATTTGGAACCTACTGAGTTAGCTGTCACAGTAAAGTATAAATTGAACAATGATTTGCCCTGGTAAAAATACGAAGGAAAGGTCTTCCATGATAAAGAAATTCTGAAATTGAGCCTTTCTTTTTTCGCAATAAAGAACATGTTTGAGTTTATGATTGTCCAGTTGGACAAAAAGGAATATGTTGTTAGGTGTGTGCATGATGAGTGTAGTTGGATGTGTAGATCCTCAAAGTACAGTAAAGCTGGTCTATTTATGATTCGAAAAATTATCGATGGTCACACGTGGCTCAAACATAATATTGGGATCTCATAGACAATTATCAACTGCGGTCGTGTCATCCACCATCAAACACAAGTACACATCGTCACGTACTATATACACTCCGATGGATATATGTAGTGATATTTTGCATACTTATGGAGTTTCTATGAACTATTCTAAAGCTTGGAGATCTCGGGAACAAACGTTGAAGATGATTAGGGGTGATCCAACTGTTTCTTTCAGTAAGATACCTAGCTACTTTTACATGCTTGAATAAAAAAATCCTGGCACGGTCACATGTTTGGAGCTTGACAGTCACAGTAGATTCAAATATTGCTTTATGGCGCTTAGTGCATCTATTCGAGGATTGAAACATTGTAGGACTGTAATTGTGGTAGATGGAACCTACTTAAATGGACACTATGGTGGTACTCTATTCACAACATGTACATAAGATGCAAATGACAGCATTTTCATTCTCACGTTTGTTGTTGGAGTAATGAAAATGATAGATCTTGGACATGGTTCTTTGAGAACTTGAAGAAAGCTTATGGTTATAGAGAAGGATTGTGTTTCGAATCAGATCGTCACAATAGTATCAAAAATACAATAGAACATGTCTATCCGAAAATCAATCATGGGATTTGCTCGTATCATTTACTACAAAATTTGAAATCGTATTACAGCAAATCAGGTCACAACATTACACAAGCTTTCAATTCAGTTGTTCACACGTATACATTCACAGAATTTGAATATCACATGCACCAGCTTGACATGATGAATGATAAAATTAGGGGTTACCTGGTGATATATTACTTTCAATTACATTTCATGTACATATAAATGGAATAATTTATATGATATTCATCAACATGAATTGTGTTTGTAGGAGGACGTTGGCACTACAACAAAATAGGCCTTTTGTAACGTTCAAAAAATGTTGCTGAAGACCTTTTGCAACATTTGGACGAATGTTGCAAATCTCAGTGTTGTCGTAGAGTGGAAGGACACGGCAACGTTTTTAAAACATTGTGAAAGACTTTTGGCAACATTTTTTAAACGTTGCTGAAAGGTCTCTATTTTTTTAAGCAATTTATGTAAATTGACTCGTAAAATTCAAAATGACTCATTTTTAACAAATTTTGGAATTGCATAAAAATTAATAATTTCATTACAATTTTTTGAATCCATACACTCGTACATTAAAATGTGATACAAAAAAATCTATAAAAAATCATTTTACATATATAGCTTACAACTAGTGAGTTTCGAAGAATTAACTGCCACTCCTTTTTCCTTTCTCTCTCGTTCCTGTCTATCCAGTTTCTTCATCGTGATCTCAAATTTCTCCATCATCATTGACATGTCCCTTTAAAACTCAGACTTCATTGTTCGATCCTTGTTTGCAATTGGTTCACCTCGTCAGCTAGAGTCATCTTCGCCAGTGTCGATGCTTGTTTGTAATGAGCAATTATGTAATAACATAATTCGCATCTTCTGTGTTTGGGCTAATGATCTTGGTACATCTTGCAACCTGGTCACAAGATGTAGTTTTAGCCTTTTAAGATATAACTAGTGAGGGCACATGCGTTGCATGTGTAGTAGGTGATGTAACGTAAGTAATAATGTTGTAATTTGGTGATCTTGAAATTTTTAAAAAAAAGGTACAATTTTCTCATCTCACAAACAATCCAAAAACTTCTTTCTATTTGTAGTTGACTGGTAAAGAGTTTCCTGGAAGAGAGTGGCACCCAAAATATAGTCACCAAGGCCAGGAGTGGTCAGCAGAAGTATATAAGCCTGTCTGTTTGTTTTTGTGCTGTCAAGTCCAATGGATGTCAACCTCTTTCCACAAGTTGCATTTGATTCATCAATGGCAAGGAAACTACGACCTGGAGATGCAATTGATTTCTGTTCCAATAAAGAACAAAAAAGAAAACGCATTAGCGGGAGCACCAAATCTGAACTTCCAACTCATTAAAGAAAATCATTAATACTTGCAATATAAAATACCTAGCACTTCCTAGTTTACAATTACTATAAAATATGTTTGAGTGGGCTTATATAGGCTTACTAGTTAACTTATAAGGTGTCAAAGGTGGAGACAAAATCTTTTATGTTGATAAGAGAACATAATCGTTTATGCTATTCTAAAACCATGGTAGAAGGATCACCGTATTATATCTTATTTCCAAGGAATTAAGTCGAGGAAAAATCAAATTTATCATGCTTTGTCAACTTATGTAAGTACAAGTTCATTAGAGAATTCAGGTTTCTTAGTTCAGCATGCTGACACGAGAGGTCATTGTTTAAACTTGCATCTAAAAGAAATAAGAGATTACAGATGATAGAAGAGAGAAAGCAGGAAACTAAATTTTTGAGAGAGCATAAGGAGTTGTAAAAGAACATAAATATTTTAGATTTTAGAGCACAAGTACAAAAAAAAGTTTCGCACCTCCAACAACAGATAGATTGGTTGTTTTGGTTTTCCAACAGAAAGGCATAGCATGAAGGCTGATTGTTTGAAGTTCTACGCCTCGGTGTTCAGTAAAATATTGTATGCAGTAATTTTTAAAGTCTCCTCTCTGTCATCGACATGTTTACTTTTCTCATTCTGAATATAAAACTCGAAACGTGAATAACTGTCAAAAGTTTTTTGGTTGCAATGAAAAAATATAAAACTCAGCAAATTCGACACAAATAATAAAAATGCACACACAGAAACCAGATTAAAAAACACAAAAATAATAGAAGAAGCACACTAAATTTTGAGATACCATTAACAGATTACATTCTCTCGAAAACATAAAAAATTTCTGATATGAAAACTTGTATAGACAATACCTTGAATTACCCTTTTTAACAATTCTTGCATTGCCAAATTCCTCGAAAATATGTTCTGTCCCTTAAGACAACCTAACAGGATTTCAATTGTAAGTCGGGTGTAAATAGATACCATGTAGCAAGAGAAAGTAAAAATTTATAAATATTGGCGCTAAAGTTGAGGGCTAGAAGTTAAACCAAAGACAAATCTAAATAGAATCAGTACAAAGAACCATTGCAACAAGATACAGCAACAGTATTGTTCTTGGATCATTAACGAGTAAATACAGTGATAACCAACAAACTGTGTATTTTGCGAAAAATTCTAAGAACATATGAAGAAATAGTTTTCTTAGCTAAAGCCATTAAAAAGGTTGAAGTTAAAAGTGAAGAAATACCTGAGATGAAATGATAGCACTGTCTTGAGAATAATAAATCTTCATTTTATTTTTTGGAAAAGAACAGTGCCAAAAAAATGATTATAGGGCCATCTATTTGCAAGTTTAGCATAATTAACAGATATACGGTAGAAAAGGTCAGTGATATTCAGCATCGAGAACAATGTTGCAACCTCAGAAAAGAAAAGATGTACCCAATAAATTCTTCATAAATCAAAGCACATTCACCTGAAATATTTCAGCTAGACTCTTCTGCATAGTGCCTAGTCCTAGTCCAGGCAAACCAATGTCTCACATCACTACTATCAATCTGATTATTCACCTTGCTTCTATCCCCGATTGTAGAATTCCCTCATTTCACTTTCTGGAAGATTTCTCAATTCTTTTTCGCCATCACTTCCATTTCCCAACAGATCTTTCTCCTCCTCATCATCTTCAGCCTCTTTCGAAGAGGCTCTAATTTCTTCGACTTCTCGGCACAGATTATCCAATAGCTCTCTCTCATCATCAATTGAATCATCCCCGTTAATGCTAACATTACTGTCCCCATTCGAACATGGCTTCCCGTTTTATCTGTAAACCCTATAAACATTCCCATTCTCGGAACCAGAGTTTTCAATTAATCTACTTGGAAGCTCCCTTCTTTTCAAACCCTCAATGAACTCTAGAAAATTAATCAACTCCTTGCTTAGTAATCTTTTTCGATCTCTAATCATGGGATACCCACCCTTCAAAAACAGAAAATGATAAAAAAAAGCCCACATCAGAACCGCACCATGTATTTATAAAACAAAAAGCAAAATTATGCATATATGTTGAACATAAGATTAAAAATTGCAGGTCGAGAGCTAAATAAGATGGTTAATGTGGAAAAAGACGAACCAAAGAGTCTTAATTCTAACAGTAATGTGGAAAATTTTATTTTCTACCTTAATGGAGTCGAGTTTGAGAAGCAAGGCCATGACTTTATAAGATAAAGATTCGCAATCATAATGGGTATTTCCGAAAACTGAGGATTTCAGAATGCTGAGCGTGGATTTGATGGAAGCAAGATCTTTGAGCTGACGAAGGGTTCTTGACCTGCGTGCAAGGAAGACTCTGAAACGGGACTGGATAATAGAGGCAACAACCTCACGAAGAGATAGAGAAGATGATAGAGATCGATGGCGGAGGGCGGACTCGAGAGCGGTGAGGCGGCGGAGTAGGAAAGATACAAAAATAGTGGGGATGGTGACCGGCAGATGACTATAAGAGATTAGGGATGATGAGAAATGTGGGGATGGAGATTGGGGATGAAGAGGTCGATGGCAATTATTAGGGATTGAGTTGTTTGGGCCCTTTGTGTAAATGGCGGACTTGGGCCAAAGCTTTTCGCAACGTTTTTTAAATGTTACGAAAGAAATTTCCTTTCGCAACGTTTAAAAAACATTGCAAAAAGTTTTATTTTTTGCAACACTGAATCAACGTTGCAAAAGGTCACTTCCGGCAACATTCACTTAAAAAATGTTGCCAAAACTCAATTAAATTAATCAATGGCAACATTCACTTATTAAAATGTTGCGATAGATCCCATTAGCAACACTCAATTCACAAATGTTGCCTTTTAAGTGTTGCAAAATGTCTTTTTTGTTGTAGTGTGGATTTGAAAGGTGGTTACGATTTCACATGTCCATAAACCAGTATTCTACAATGACATCAAATATAGTAGAATCAGTCAATGCGATCACAAAGGCAGCTAAGAATTACCCTATTGTATCCTTACTGGAATCTTTGATACAAACTATACAAGCTTGATTCTGTAAACATAGTATTGATGCACGTGGTACCTTCACGAGGTCATCGACCAAGTATGAGAAACTGATGAGAAAAATGGGCACAAATTTAAGGAGCATGAGGGTAATTTAGATGTTTGATAATTTTAGTAAATATCATCTTGGTAACTGTGACCATAAATTTATGTTCTGTGACTTGAACTTTGTTACTGTGGCCATAATTTTATTTATGTGACTTGATATATGTAGGTGTTTTAACTTCTCTTGCAGGTATCTCCTGTAAACCAGGCTATATTTTTAGTCAGTGACGAATACTCGACCTTTGTTGTAGATATAGATCAATGTTCGTGCATATGTAGGATGCTTCAAGTTGATATGTTTCCATGTCCACACGCATTAGCTGTGATTGCAAATACTATATGGGATCCTTACGCTTATTGCTCTTATTATTACACAAGAGAAGCGTACACGAATGCATACCAGGATTCCATATTTCCAATTGGAAATCCAACTGAATGGACAACGGATGGGGAATTGCAAGACATAGTTGTATTAGCTCATAATCAAAAGAGGAGTTCTGGAAGACCCGCTGAAAAGAAAAGAAGGTCATCCAGTGAAGGGAAACCAACTGTCAAATGTGAACGTTGTGGAGGATGTGGTCACAACCGGAGAAGATGCAGTAATTTGGTTCCATTGAGCCAAAATTAAGCAAGGACAAAAATCTAAGATCAGCAACTCAGATGATGACACAGTTAGGCAATAGACAGATCATTTTTTATAGCATTTTACACTTCAGAAAGTGGTTGTACGTATCGAATGGTATATTAATTTACTGTGAATGAAATATTCATTGATATGATTGTGGTACAAATGAATACCATGTAACGTTTGAAGATGAATATGTGATTTGATATTATGATAGTTAACCAACAACATAGTAGAACGTGACCATCAGATTATTATCTGTGACCAATATACAGATATATGTGACCAATAGACAGATATCTGTGACCTGTGCATATTAATTATGTGACCGCTGCATGGTCATACGTTGTATGACATATAATAAAAAATTTAGTAACTTTTACCTAATGACCCAAATAAGTGACAATATATTATAGTATGTGAATTCTGCAAATGACTTCAATTATCTGGAACCATGAGTTAGTGATCTATTAAATTACCTGTGAGAGTAATAAACTATAATCTGTGACCTGGAAATATATACTCTGTTATTTGACACATACAATTTACATTTCAGAAACTATTAATGAAACAGGACACAACAGCCATAAACCATCTCAAATTCCTGTGACCAAGCACGAAAGAGCAAACTTGCTGAAATACATATGACAATAGAATTGATCAAATACTAAACCAAACACTTTTCCAACATGTCAATGTACAACCACGGTGTCAATGTACAACCACGGTATCACGCAGCTGAAAATAAAGTAGAAGCTAATAGTCAGACCATTTACAAAATCCTATCATCATCCTACATTTTCTATACATTGTCAATCTTCACTCAATGACAATCTCCTGTCCCTTCGTATGCTTCCCTGCCTTTGTAGGCTTGAATATTCTCCGATGTTTATATAACAGGGACGCTATGTCCAACCTAGTTCTCCCAGTATCAAATTTCTTCGCCATTAAATCTTTATTGTCGTGGAGCAAGTATTCAGCATATTTAATCGTGAATATCCCGTAATCATGCCTAAACAGAAACATGACATAATTTATTAGTTACGATACTTATCCAAATGGTCACAGATTTGTAATGGAAAAATTGGTCACAGACTAACCCATGCTACTATTGTAGAAGGCTACTGTCAATCCTCAAACTCAAGTCCATGCAATCATCTCCATGGTGTTCAATATTTTTTTCCAAAGTCCCACTACATTCAGTAGGTGAGGAATAATTTTAACAAATGGTTCAACCCCAATACGAACCATGGAGTCTCGGTGGGCATTCCCAGCAGAATTGAACAGATGCAATGTATGAGACCTAAATTCAAGGATGGTAAGCATCCAGTGTGCTTTGTTTGTTGATATAATTGGCATAAAAACAAAGTCCACATTGGCCCAGGGAGAGCTGAAAGGCAAACTACAGTTTGTAACAATGTCGATCAAATTGGACTCTGACAACAATGAAGTAGGATCCTGCTTCAAATTAGGGTATATGTTTTTTAGCTTCATCTGGAACCATGAGTCAGTTGTCGTTGCTTTCAACTTGACATTCTTCCCGTGCCTTGTCAACTGGCGAATGTAGTAGAAACAAATATCGTTGTGCTGTCATAATAGAAATATAAAAACTGTTATGATATCGTGCTTTATCAAATACTATTCAGGAATATCTATGACCTCAGCTGGTGTCAAGTTCCATTTATGATCTATGACTAATGTACAATGATCTGTGACCTTAGTTCACTAAACTATGTCATCTGTGACCTCAGTTCACTATGCTGTGACCATTAAAGAGCGTTATGTGACCTCAATTTACTAAGTTGTGGCCATTATACAGTGATTTGTGACCTTAGTTCACTAAGCTATGTTAACTAGAATAGCGTCCATGACTAGTGGAAACGATATGTGACCAGTGAATAAAATTTGTGGCTTAAATTTAGAAAGACTCATACCGTGCTGCTCAACGAGGACTCTGAATTGACGAACTCATGGAACCACGTTTTATGTCCCACTGGGAATGAACCAATAAGAAATGCCGGACTGATACGATCGTCGCCATCATTAAACTTTTTCCTGTAATTTGAACATGAAGCATAAGTTATGTGTTTAAGTGGGTTCTTAAGAAAAATTCAACAATACAAACGGTATGTACTTATTTTTTGGTCGGTATCCTCTCTAGAACCAACTATTAAATGAAGCGATGTCAACATCTTTAGCTTAACGGTTATAATGTTCGAAAACCACATCGCTATCTGAACGTTTGAATAATTTTCCTTCTCCAGTGACAAACGGAGAATGTAGTATCCTTACTGGTTTCGAAACCCTCTTAACTGGTAATCCCGAACTCGGATCAGATAGTGGTGATCCCTGCATATCGTTGTAACAGTAAAACATCACAGTTTAATGATCTACTAGTACAAATATGATTTGTGTATGATGTGAGTCATAGAAATAGTTGACATCAGTAACTTGTACGTTATCTATGACGGATGATGTAAAGAAAGCTTGTGTATATAACTAGATTAGTGTATACCTCTATCTCAGCGGTTTTTGTGTCCTGCACAACGTTAGCCATAACAGAGTTGACCGCTTTCTGAATTTCTTTGGAATTGAATTGATCAGGAAGGTCAGGTTGTGTATATCCAATACCCAAATCGAATGAAAGAGATTTAAGACTGTAGGGAACTCAAAGTCATCACATGTATCCATCTTATCCTTACCTTTACTAACCACAATGTTAGCCTGAGATTGGAACAAATCTCAATTGTCAAATGAAACTGTATACCATTCGAACAGGTTGTAACTAAGTTGTACTTACTTCATGAGGTTTTTCTGACTCTTGAACTAAGCGAGAGGCATCCCCAACTACATGATCTTTTGATGTATCATTATTGTTTTAAAATCTCTTCCATTGCACTAGAAATCATAGCAGATACAGAATCAGACAAAAACTGCATCTGTGTCCTGATGTTCAGCATGTCACTTCTAATTTCACTCTGCATCTGCACAATTTGATTCATCTTCAGGATTTGTTCACCCTTTAGAGATAACATCTGTGACTTCAAGTCATTAAACTGCATGTTGAACTCTTTCCTCAATTCATTGACCACCTTTAAATTGTAAACAATAAAAACAATGACACGTGAAGTGTAAATGTGATTGATATTATGATTATCATACAGTAATTTGAAAAATTAATCATCTGTGACTACTATAAATGTGCATGTTTCATGTGCACAAGTATATGTGACTTTTGTACATTAACATGACATGTGATCTATAATAAAAACTTACGTCATCTAGAGGCGGCACAACTGAATGCGGTTCCTGCTAATTACGAGGGTCAGCTAATGCACCCTCGTCTGTTGGAGAATTTACATGGAAAGATGTCTCCTGACATCTCGGTGCACCCTCGTCTGTTGGAGAATTTACATGAAAAGATGTCTCCTGACATCTCGGTGGAGGATCAGCAAAGTCGTCATCATCGTCAGACAAAACAGTATGATCAGTACTACCATCGGTTATCTTGTGCACTGATGTAGATGATTTTACAACAGATGAACCTGGCTTTCCACTTGTTCCCACACGGTCAGCTGAACTTTCCATCCTACGCTTTTTTCTCCGACCATCGCGTGTATTATTTGGTTGTACTGGTCTGATATACTGGACCCCATTTATATATGGCATTGTCATCTCCATGTCTGATGGGTTTAGGTCACATATATGAATCTGCAGTTCAATAAGATAGTTAGGAAACTATTGTTAACAATAGACAAAATAAAACACAAGTAATTCAAAATAGTTGACAGAGTACATCAGGGTTTCAGAAACATTCGGATCCTTCAAGCTTAACAGCAGACCGGTGTTCATCTGCCATCCAATTATTGATTCGAGGGTGCGTTCTGGACATTCTTTTGACAACAGTTCTAGCAAGACTAGGAATCATCTCGTATATCCATACTTGAAATGCTACCAACAGACCTCTTAGCCTATAATGGCTTGTCCTCTTACTCAGAGCATCTCTCAATGCAGTCAAGGTAGTATCAAGAAGGATCTTTCCCCATAGGAACATGTTCATTGAAGAAAAATCTTCAACATGTACAAACAAGTAGTGATCGAAAACCTTCTTGTAGTCTCTTGGAAACTGGTAAGATGTAATAAAATACAAAGCTCCAAGCATTGCGGCGTCTTGGTCTGTAAGGATTTCAACAACATCTTGGTCTGGAAGTTGACAGGCTGGTATAAATGCATCCCTGACATCTTCATGAGTCACAATCTTCAGCTCACTAAAGTATTTTTCCTTCAAACGTGAAGGAGTATTTTCAAGTATATGAACATCACTATTTCTCGAGCATCTCAGTCTTGTTACTAAACCAAACTCAACCACAGAAAACCTAACAAATCAACCCAATATACAAAGCCAAATTTCATTTTCATTGGGTTGATGCACCTGCCTGATCAGAAAGTTGTGTATCAATTGTGATTGAACCACAATTTCATGGCATTCTAAAAAGTGTCCAAAGCATGTTCCCATGAGTATTTGTCGTTGGCCTATGCTTAGACATTTTTTTAGGTTTGTCAAAACACCATTTGTCATTGAATTGGTAATTTTCCCAGGAAACCACTTATCTTGTGGTATGATGAATTTCCACAATTGCATCACATGTTTACATGAATCATGTCACATATTGAAAAAATTATAAAAAGTCATGCCACAGACATATAAAGTCTCAGACAAATAGGAACAATAGGTCACAGATACATAAAATGTATATAAATCATGCATTTAATGTCACATATGCAGAGAATGGAATGCAATCCATTAACAGATCCATAAACATCACTTTAAGTGGAAAAATATTAGACTAAAATTAGGCAATAGACATATAGATTCTCAAAAAACTAAGTAAATGATGTCACATATACATATAATCGTATATCTATCATGCAACAAGGTCACAGATGCAATGTCATGCTATTGAGCAAGTCACAAATCCATAATATCTTGGTCACATTTTGAATTGACATGTCACATACGGCATACTGTAAATCATTCTACAATTTAGAACATATCTTTCACAAAGAAACCCCACACATTTCCTTTGATGCTAAAATTTAAGGGAATAAATGTCATAGATAAATAACAAAAAATGATAAAATTGAAAATACCACATTCACAGACTGTTTCTTGCCCGACCGACCCGATTTATTCCTTTTTGATGGCGAATTCTTCGGACTATCCTCTAGCTTTATTTTCTTTCTTCTGTCGGGCGTCTCCACCATCTTCTTCGTCTTCATCTCACCCTTCAATTTAGCCATTACATTTCAGTTTTGGAAGTTGGAGATTTATGAAAGATGATTTTGAAAAATCGTGGAAGTTGAGCTAGGAAATTATGGAGAATGTGTTTGAGTTCGGAAGTTGGAGATTTATGGAAGTTGATTTTGAAAAATCGTTGAAATTGTGTTTGAGAAATCGTGGAAGTTGAGCTAGGAAATGATGGAGATTGTGTTTGAGAATAATTAGGGCTTTCAAATGATGAAGGAAAAAGAGTTTATCCCGTATTTGGTTGCTTATTTCTCGGGACACGCGCACCATTTAATTAAAAGATTTAATATTTAATTAAAATGTTTAAAAACCTGAAAACTACTCAAATAAATTCGGTGCCTGGATTATGAAATGTGGTCTTCAAACACCTGCTAGTGTGTAAATTCCACATTCATAAATATGTTTAAGCCCATAAAGGTTTACCAAGCCCAAAATAACATTTATGATCATATATTACATATTGGGCCTTCATGCAATGTTAAGATAAAGTCCAACTACTTTTCTTAAAATAAAATCTAACATTATTGCACACTAAAAAATTCTTAATATTATTTTATCTAACATAAGTGACTTTTCTTAATATTATTGCACACTAAAAAATTCTTAACATATCCTCTCTCATCTCTGCCATTCCATGCATGGGGCCATTTGCTTGGTGAATTTTTCCCTTCTGAAGGCATTTATGTTTGGGGTTTGCTGACAGCCCCCCTGGTTACCATAGCAAAACCCTTTATGTTTTCCCACTGTGAGTTATCTGTCCCTTTCTCCTCTATGTAGCCCTTTTTATTTGTTTGCGAATAGGTTATAGGTTGTTGGCGGTAGGTGTGTGTTGTACATCTTTAAGCTGTCCCCTTTCCAACAATTTGTGCCTATCACAAGTCTCCATTTTAACTTGCGTTTTATTCTATTCACTCCCTTATGTTTTCTTTCATCGGTCTCTTCTTTTTAAGATTTTTTTTTTCTCTTTGATAATGGCTTTTAAGCCTATCCTCCCTTCATATCTGTCATTCCATGCATGGGCCGTTTGTTTGGTGAATGTTACCCCTTGAAGGCATTTTTGCTTTCCCACTGTGTGTGGTCTACCTGTACCTAAGTACCTTTGTCCTTTGTGGAGCCCTTTTAATCGGTTTGCCATTAGGTTTTGAACCCTGCTACACAAATAGGGACCGCTTGAACTACTGGTCTTAGATTCATAAATAAATAGGCTTATTCTTTGTTCACATGAATTAGAATTCCAATTAGAACTCAAACACAGATTGTTGTTTTGTTCGACAAATCCGAGAATCCAAATTTTATTATTGTGCCGTAAGAAAAAAAGGAATCGGAAAAGATTTTTTTCCTTTTATTAAATGTGTTCATTCCTTTTGACTACTTTAGCATATTTCCTCATAGTAATTTTGACTCTACCTTCTCGGAGTTCATTCTCCGGGGAACTCCGTTTAAATTATTATGGTGGATTCTTTCCAATCTACTTCTTTTATGATCTCGTTGGAAATCATATAAAGACAATTCATATTTGATATAGCTATTTGTGCAAGTATTTTACGATTAAGAAGCAACTGTCTTTTGATCTAAAATTTCAAATCTCATATCAAGGGCTGAAGTTGTGACACCTCAGCCCCTATCAGTTTGAGTAGCATAACACTTATGATTAAAACCTATTATACAAACAGGGGCCTATCAGTGACAGCGCCGAGGTGGTGCCTTTGATCTAAAATTTCACAGGCTACCCTGTGAAATTTTAGATCAAGGGCTGATGTGTCACCACCTCAACCCTGTCACAGCCCCTGTTTGAGTAGCATAACATAAGTTTGAGTAGCGTAACGCTTAGGTTTGAAGGTTTTAGGTGATTGGCGACTTGGCGGTAGGTGTTATATATACATCTTTATGCTGTCCCCTTTCCCCAGATTTTTCTAGTTTCGATTGGTTTAGTGAATTTTCCCAATTAATGTTGTCTGTGTTTCGTTTACAGCTTAGGTGCTTCTTGTAAGGCTCAAACCAAGGGACTTTTTACGTCCTACGGTGTTATTACTCTTCTCATTTATCTAAATATCTAATGATCTAAGTTGTATGGATATGGAAAAAGAAAATGAAATGCATCGGGATAGACACAAATCAAGATTTGAAATTTTTATTTTTGAAAAAAGTAAAATTGAAAACTACGTGACAACTTTATTCAAAAGTTATAATATAACTTTTAATTTAATTTTAAATATTTAAAAATCTATATAGTATTAATTCAAACTTTAATAACTAGATAAATGTTATTGTCGTGTGAAAATTTGAAGTTGAAGCCTAAAATTCTTAAATGAAATTAAAAAAAAAAAAATCATCATAATAATGTGAAATTCTTAATTTAAGTTTTCTGATAATTTTTGTCAAAAAAAGTTTCCTAAGATCTTGAATTTTTTTTAAATAAAAAATAGGAAACACTCTTGGCTTGAAATATTTTTTTTAAAAAAAAAAAAAAATATATATATATATATATATATGAAACACGTTTGGAGTTTTCCAAACATTTTCTAGACTTCTCAATGAATTTTAGTTTTAAAAACATGTTCGAAACAAAAGCACTAGCATTTTAGAAATTACCGTTCAAACTAATCATAATAATAGGGGAGCAACCTAATTAACGACAGGGAAGCTGTCTTCCAAACCATAGTAAACACAAGCCACAATTATAATTGTTAGAATTAAGGTGTGACTCGAATTCTATTTAAAATGTTATTTGGAATCTTATTCGAAATCTATTTGACAAATTCTAGTTAAAGTTTTATTTGGAAGCTTAATTGAGAGTTGAAATTTGTGTTGGATTTGAAGAGATTAAGTTATGGGCCAAGGGGAAAGTCATCACAATTTCAATAGCTGGCCACTATCTTGGCCCTCGAGCGGTGTCGTCAAAATTACAACAGAAACTTGGTGCATGTCTGACGTTCGAGCGATGTAGTTATCCTACCCAGGTCCGTTTCTTATTTTGACACATTTTGAGCATTTATTTACATCTATAACTCTATTATTAAGGTTTGAACGTTCTCTACTTGTTCCATATATATATATTTGTTTTTTCTCTACAATTTAGTTAAAATTGTGTAATCTCATTAGAAGTTAGAAACATGTTAAACACAAAATCTTTATATTATTTCTCTATATTATAATAAAATCTACATTCTCTGCAAATTACCTTGTTCTTGTACTTTTGAGATCTTTATTTCATATTGTGTCAGTATATAATTTCATATTTTCTCCAACAAATTAGTATTGTTATTCTTAGTAAATATAATTAATTTTTACATCTTGCATGATTAAGAATAAAAATTTGAAACAACTTGATGTGATCCAGGATGCCGATACAACAAGAGCAAGTCAGTGGAAGGATCCATTGATTGTTGACGATGGACAATGACACGCTTGAGGGCAAATCGAATAAAACAAGCTATGGGATTACTTGCACAAGCAACGGTGGACGACGTCATGAGCTACACGCAAAAAGAGGCAAGTTCCATGTTGGGGTCGAAGTCCGAATCAACGTGTTGAAGCAGCCGAAAACGAAGGAGAAAGTCACTTCTATGCGGCCGCATAGAAGGAACTTGGGTGCGACCGCATCCAATGGTCAGAGACCCCAGAAGAAGCGACCGCATGAACTATGCGGCCGCATATAATATAACTATGCGACCGTATAGTTGTTTTTAGGACAATTTCGGGATTTTTCCATATTTTGACGAGAATTTATTTTCTTTCCATATTTCGGCGAGATTTTAGGGTTTACACGTTTTTTGGCTAGGATTTTGGGATAAGTATAAATACTTATCATTATTGACATTATTATTAACACATTATTATTGAGAGAATTAATTGGCTTCAATTCCTTTGTTCTTAATTGGGCAATCTCTAAACTTATCAAGAATCGATCTTGTGGCGTTCAATATATTGGGTGAAGTTCTTAATATTGAATTCAAAAGGGGTCAGCGTTTCTTTCGGATCGTTGGTTGTTTTCGATTCATATTTTGAATCAGATCTACAAACCAAGGTTTAATTGGGTTTTCTTGCGTTCTTTAACAAACGGCGTGGGTTTGGTAGTTCTAATCTATCCGGATTCTCATCATTTGGTATCAGAGCACAGACTCCAACGAATCAAGGTTATATCCTTTCTAATTTTTGTTTGAGTCTTGTTTTCATTAATTTCAGCGTTCTTCATGTTCTTGCGTCCAGTAAAATTAAAGAGTCTTTGATTCGTTTTTCTTCTGCCAAAATTTCAAAAGTTGTTTTTGGGTTGAATTTTCACCCAAAACAGTTTTCGTTTGTTTTGCCAGACTCGTAGTTGAATTCTCGAGTTAAAAAAAAAAAATATTCCGTACTATTCACGTCGATTATTATAAAAAAAAATAAAAAATTCTGTTAACTCAAAACAATTCCGGCCAATTCCTTGTGTATTGTATCAAAATTCAAGAACCACTTTCTTGAATTTAAATCTCTTCTCACATATCCAAGTCAATTCTTGTGTCTTGAGTCCTTAAAACTTCAAAAGGGATTCACTCAATTTTCGGTTAAATTCTACTAGATTAATTCCTTGATTGAGTTCTATTTTGCCCTTTGAAGCACTTGGGTGGAAGCTTTGAGAGTGGAAAAAGGCAGAGTGGTGAGATTAATAGAGGGAAAAAGCCTAAATTGAGTGATACACGAGAGATAAATTTGTGAGGCACAAAATTAGATTTTGTTTTTAGGATGTCTGACAAGGAAATAGCTACGCCAGCACGAAACAACAACAACCAAATCAACATGTCTGAGGAGATGATTCGTAGGTTTGAACGTTTGTTTGAGGATGTACGGGATAGGTTGGATAGGTAGGATACAGAACTTGCTGATTTACGTAGGGGGTTCCAAATGCGAGGAGGCAGGGTCGACGGGAACATAGGCAGGAGATTAGAGGAGAAATTGAATATGAGAGTGAGGTGGATGAGGAGGCGGTTATGGATGCTGAAATTGGTAGGTTGAGGAATAGAGGAGCTAGGCTTGACAGAAGGGGTAGAAACTTGGTTGGAGACGGGTTAGATGGTGACATGGGCAACATCAAAATGTCCATTCCACCATTTAAGGGAAGGAGTGATCCAGAAGCTTATTTGGAGTGGGAGAAAAAGGTTGAGATGATCTTTGATTGTCAAAATTATTCGGAGGCGAAGAAGGTGAAAATAACAGTCCTTGAATTTACTGACTATGCTATCAATTGGTAGGATCAAGTGGTGACATCTAGAAGGAGAAATAGGGAGAGACCAATTGGAACATGGGAGGATTTGAAGGCCATCATGAGGAAAAGGTTTGTGCCTAGTCACTATTACCATGAGGAAAAGGTTTGTACCTAGTCACTATTACCGGGAGCTTTATCAAAAACTACAAAGCCTCTACCAAGGGTCGAAGAGTGTGGAGGATTATCATAAGGAGATGGAGTTTTCGATGATTAGGACGGACGTACATGAGGATAGGGAGGCCACTATGGCCCAATTTTTGAATGGTTTAAACAGGGAGATAACTAATGTGGTTGAGCTACAACATTATGTGGAGTTGGAGGACATGTTACACATGGCTATGAAGGTAGAGAGACAATTGAAGAGGAAGGGGACAGCAAGGTATTTATCGGGTACTTCGGGTTCCAACACTAC
Organism: Osmanthus fragrans; assembly: GCA_019395295.1. Taxonomy (NCBI): domain Eukaryota; kingdom Viridiplantae; phylum Streptophyta; class Magnoliopsida; order Lamiales; family Oleaceae; genus Osmanthus; species Osmanthus fragrans. Next base: position 10,462,253 of record CM033359.1, read on the forward strand.
TTTGAAACCGAGGTGGGACGACAACAAAGTGGATGGGGCTGCTCCTAAGGTTAAAATGGAGTTGCCACGGGGGAAAAAAGAAAGTGCTAGCAAGAAGGTGGAGTTACAGCCATCTAGGAACCGAGACATCAAATGTTTTAGGTGTTTGGGAACTGGACACATTGCTTCTCAGTGTCCAAATAAAAGAACCATGATTTTGCGGGATAGTGGAGAAGTGGAGAGTGCAAGTGAAAGTGATTATGAAGGCATGCCAGAATTGGAAGACAAGTGATGAAGACAACGTGGAATATGTTGTGGGCGAGTTGTTAGTCACGAGACGAGCTCTCAACACTCAAATCAAGGCTGATGCCTTGGAATTGCAAAGAGAAAATATTTTTCAAACGCGGTGTCACGTCAATAATACGGTATGTAACTTAATCATTGATGGGGGAAGTTGTACTAATGTAGCTAGCACCAGTTTGGTTGAAAAATTAGGATTAATAATGCTTAGACACCCTAAACCCTATAAATTGCAATGGTTAAATGAATGTGGGGAAATTAAGGTGAATAAGAGGGTGATGTTAAATTTTTCAATTGGGAGTTATAGTGATAAAGTGATGTGTGACGTAGTACCCATGCATGCGGGTCATATTTTATTGGGAAGGCCATGGCAATATGATAGGAAGGTCATGATAGGTATAAAAATAGGTACAGCTTGATCAAGGGGGGAAAACCTATTACATTAGCACCATTGACACCTGCACAGGTGTATGAGGATCAACTTAAATTGAAAACTGAGGAGGAGGAAAGAAATAGAGTGCTAGGAGAGAAGAGAGAAAAGGTGAGACACGAGAACATGAGAGAAAATAGTGAGGTGGCTAAAAGTGAGAGAAAATGAGAGGGGCCACATGAGAGAAAAGAAGAGGGGTCTGAGAAGAGAGAAAAGCCGAAGGTGAATTTCTTTGCGAGAGGGAGTGAATTGAAAAAGGCAATTGTGGAGAAGAAACAAGTAATCCTCTTGGTTTACAAAGAGTCATTCCTCAACTTTGAGGAAATTAACACATCCCTACCTAGTTTGGCTATTTCTTTATTGCAGGAATTCGACGATGTCTTTCTCGAGGACGCACCTAGTGGGTTGCCAATCATTCGAGGCATTGAGCATCAGATTGACTTTGTACCCTGCGCAGTCATTCCAAACCGACCGGCTTATCGGAGTAACCCCGAGGAAACGAAGGAGCTTCAGAGGCAAGTTGAGGAGTTGTTGAGCAAGGGACACGTGAGGGAAAGCATGAGTCCATGTGCCGTGCCAGTACTACTTGTACCTAAGAAAGATGGATCTTGGCGGATGTGCGTGGATTGTAGGGCCATCAATAATATAACGGTAAAGTATCGTCATCCTATTCCTAGGTTAGATGATATGTTAGATGAACTATTTGGTGCATGCATATTTAGTAAGATAGATCTTAGGAGTAGTTATCATCAAATTCGCATGAGAGAAGGAGATGAGTGGAAAACTACATTTAAAACTAAGTATGGCTTGTATGAGTGGTTAGTTATGCCGTTTGGACTCACGAATGCACCAAGTACGTTTATGCATTTAATGAATCATGTTTTACGTGCTTTTATTGGTAAGTTTGTTGTGGTATACTTTGATGATATCTTAATCTATAGTAAAGACCTCAATGAACATATGGAACATTTGAGATGTGTGCTTGTGGTGTTAAGAAAAGAACAACTTTATGCTAACTTAAAGAAGTGTTCATTTTGCATGGATAGAGTTGTGTTCTTAGGATTTGTTGTTAGTGCTAACGGGGTGAAAATAGATGAAGAAAAGGTAAAAGCTATTAAAGAATGGCCAACACCTACTACTATAACCGAAGTGAGGAGTTTTCATGGATTGGCTAGCTTTTATAGGCGGTTTGTTAAGGATTTTAGCACTATTACCACGCCACTCACAGAAATTGTTAAGAAAAGTGTTGGGTTTAAATGGGGACATGAACAAGAGCATGCATTCAATACTATTAAAGATAGGTTATGTGAAGCACCGGTTTTTAGCATTACCTAACTTTGACAAAGCTTTCAAGATTGAGTGTGATGCTTCAGGTATAGGCATTGGAGCAATCTTGATGCAGGATAAAAGGCCGATTGCATATTTCAGTGAGAAGCTTAGTGGAGCAGCGCTTAACTACCCTACATATGACAAAGAGCTCTATTCATTGGTTCGAGCATTGGAAACATGGCAGCACTATCTATGGCCAAGGGAGTTCGTGATTCACACCGACCATGAATCATTGAAGCATTTGAGAGGTCAAGGTAAGCTGAACAAGAGGCATGCTCGATGGGTGGAATTCATAGAGACATTTCCCTACGTCATCCAGTACAAACAAGGTAAAGAAAATGTGGTTGCGGATGCGTTGTCTCGAAGGTATGTGCTTCTAACTTCCTTAAGTGCGAAGTTGCTTGGTTTTGAGTTTATTAAGGGCATGTACGAGAATGATTTAGATTTTTCCAGCATATATGCATCATGTGATAAGGGAGCGGTGGATAAGTTCTTTAAACATGACGGGTATTTGTTTAGGGAAAATAAATTGTGTGTGCCTAATTGTTCTATGCGTGATTTGCTAGTTAAGGAAGCACATAGTGGGGGATTAATGGGACACTTTGGGGTTGCTAAGACTTTAGGGATGTTAAGTGAACATTTTTACTGGCCTAAAATGAAAGTTGATGTTGGAAAAACTTGTGAAAGATGCTTAACTTGTAAGCAGGCTAAGTCTAAGGTCTTACCTCATGGGTTGTATACACCTTTACCCGTTCCTAGTGAACCTTGGGTCGACATATCTATGGATTTTGTGTTAGGTTTGCCTAGGACTAAAAAAGGGCGAGATTCTATCTTTGTAGTGGTAGATAGGTTTTCTAAAATGGCACACTTCATTCCATGTCACAAAATCGATGATGCCACTAACATTGCTGATCTGTTTTTCAAAGAGATAGTGCGTTTACACGGGGTACCTAAGAGTATAGTGTCGGATAGGGACGTTAAGTTTCTTAGTCACTTTTGGCGTGTTTTGTGGGGAAAGTTGGGCACGAAATTGTTGTTTTCTACTACTTGTCATCCACAGACCGATGGGCAGACCGAAGTTGTTAATAGGACCATGATACAGTTGTTGCGCACTGTTATTAATTAAAACTTGAAAAGCTGGGAGGAGTGTTTACCTTTCATCGAATTTGCATACAATAGAGTTGTACACTCCACTACTTCACCATTTGAGATTGTTTATGGTTTTAATCCACTAACCCCTCTGGATTTAATTCCTTTACCTGTGAATGAACGAGATAGTTTAGATAGAAAAAAGAAGGCTGACTTGATAAAGGCACTCCACGAGAAGGTAAAACTGCAAATAGAAAACAAAAACAAGCATTATGCAGCACAGGCAAACAAAGGTAGGAAAAGTGTTACGTTCGAACCCGGCGATTGGGTTTGGGTACATTTGCGAAAGGAGCGATTTCCAAAGTTGAGGAAATCAAAGTTGCAACCACAGGGCGATGGACCGTTTCAAATGGTTGAAAAGATCCATGACAATGCATTTAAGCTCGATCTACCTGGTGAGTTTAAAGTTTCAGCCACATTTAATGTTTCTGATCTATCTCCGTTTGATACAGGTTCAGATTCGAGGACGAATCCTTTTGAAGAGGGAGGGGATGATGTGATCGAGGATGCCAATACAACAAGAGCAAGTCAGTGGAAGGATCCATTGATTGTTGACGATGGACCAATGACACGCTTGAGAGCAAATCGAATAAAACAAGCTATGGGATTACATGCACAAGTAACGGTGGACGACGTCATGAGCTACACGTAAAAAGAGGCAAGTTCCATGTTGGGGTCGAAGTCCGAATCAACGTGGATCAACATGTTGGAAGCAGCCGAAAACGAAGGAGAAAGTCACTTCATGCGGCCGCATAGAAGGAACTTGGGTGCGGCCGCATCCAATGGTCAGAGACCCCAGAAGAAGCGACCGCATGAACTATGCGGCCGCATATAATAAAACTATGCGACCGCATAGTTGTTTTTAGGACAATTTCGGGATTTTTTCATATTTTGACGAGAATTTATTTTCTTTCCATATTTTGGCGAGATTTTAGGGTTTACACGTTTTTTGGCTAGGGTTTTGGGATAAGTATAAATACTTATCATTATTGACATTATTATTGAGAGAATTAATTGGCTTCAATTCCTTTGTTCTTAATTGGGCAATCTCTGAACTTATCAAGAATCGATCTTGTGGCGTTCAATCTATTGGGTGAAGTTCTTAATATTGAATTCAAAAGGGGTCAGCGTTTCTTTCGGATCGTTGGTTGTTTTCGATTCATATTTTGAATCAGATCTACAAACCAAGGTTTAATTGGGTTTTCTTGCGTTCTTTAACAAACGGCGTGGGTTTGGTAGTTCTAATCTATCCGGATTCTCATCACAACTTGTCATTCAAGGGGACCAATGTTTTGAGTATGGGTGAACACAGTTCAGTTTGGACGGTTTGAGACAAATATTCAAACCAAACAATTTAAAGCGGTTTGAAATTTTTTCAAACCAAACAAAACCATTTCAATTTCTAAACCAAACCAATCCAAATCATTTTTTTCAGTTTGGTTTGGTTTAAAACCATGATTAAAATTATATAATTAAAATTTATAATTATTATAATGCAACAATATGATATAAATATTTTAAACTCTTAGTCGATACTAATGACGTCTATTAACAATTGTAATACACAATTTATTCTTTTCATAAATATAAAAATATAGTACATGAATTTATTAATTATAGTTAAATGATATAAAATAACTAATAAATGAAAGTGAATAAAAAAAATTTAAATACAATAATACATAGTTACCGTGACTTTTAGTGAATCATACAATATTTCTACTCCATCCAAAATTAGCAAATTACTTTAAGGATTACTGTGACTTTTAGTGAATCATACAATATTTCTACTCCATCCAAAATTAGCAAATTACTTTAAGGAGCCCGACAATTATTAGAACAAAACAACATAACTACTAATAAAAAAATAAAAAAATAAATTACAAAAATAAAAAATAAAGGATATTGGATATTGGATAATTTTACTTGAATTTAGACAAAATTTGAGAAAAATATTAGTAGAAAAAAATGAAATATGCAAATTTGAATTAAAATTTAGATTTAATTGTCTGCTCAATTGTAATGGGGGGATTGATGAATATGATTTAGCAGCACTTGTTCAACATTTTACCCAATTTAAGAATTTTACATTCAGATTGATGGGTATTTGGATATAATTTAAGTAACTAATTGATATGTATAATTGTTAAATTGAGTTTAATTGAATTATGTCTACTATGGATGTATCTTTTTCACTAAAATAAGCTGAGTTTTAATTGGATTAAATAAAATTTAGACTAATTTATTGTCAGAATTTTTATTTTTTTTCATTTTTTTTGTGTGTGGAAACAGTTTGGCGGTATGAAACGGTTTGCAAAGATTGAAACCTAAATCAAATCCTTCGAAGCAGTTCAGTTCGATTCTGTTCAATTCAATTCCAAAACGTTGACAGATTCAAGTAGAACATAACCAACGGTTTCATAAAAAAGGTTTCGATTCGATTTTGCAGTTTAGCGGTTTCATTTTTCAGCCCTAATTTTGAGAGTATTATGTTGTTTTCATTTACGACTTGATGATAACATTGTGATATGTTATTAAAATCATCATGAAAACCTTTCATAACACTATGAAGATCATATGATATTTGGCCGTTATTAAATTCCAAAATCTTCGTGTATAAATAAATAGTGAAGCAGCGTAAGCATTAGCTTCAAATTTAATGTACATGATGACAATAATTTGTTGGGAAAATTGAAAATTGGTCCACACTATGGCCTCTTAGCAAGTTTATTCCAAACCTATAAGACATCATTTTTGTCCTCAACCTTAAAACTGCTATCGTACCAGTGATCAGAATGGACTCGTTTAGTTTGTTTCGATAAAAACAAGGCATTGAATAGCAATGAAAGCTATCATAGGGAGAAATGAGTGACGGTTAATATTCATCACAAGAGGTCCATTGATAATGGCTCGCCAGCAAATGTCATAGTAATTTATTATGGCTGTAGTAAAAATAATTATACAACTTCCAATACCCATGACCTTACTTATAGCCCCTATGAAACCTTACAATTCATAATAATTTAAATATAAATTCAAAACACATGCAAGCAAAATGAATACCCATAATCAAAAAAAAATATTACGTACATCGAACTGGCTTTTAATGTATTATGCATATGCCAATGACCTTTCACAAAATTTCAAATCTGACAGTATCTAAAGTCTTGGTAAGTAAATAATCACTTGTCCTTCAATGTGAATGTGTTTTAGGACAATAATATTTTTTTGAACTAAGTCTATTATGAAAAGATGTCAAATATCAACGTGCTTAATTCTAGAATGTTGAACATGATTCTTAGATATATTTGTAGCATTGGTATTATCACAGAACATGGTAAGAAGGTTTTGATTAATACTGTAGTCATTGAACATTGACTACATCCCCGAAAGTAGACATTCCTCCTGCGTAACTATTAAAATTAGTTAACATAAAACGAGTATCAGTCATATGTCCAGAACAGCCACTAACAAAGTACCAGGAGTTAGGTACAATAGATTTATAAGCAACATTAACAGCGTAACTCCTAAGATCACTTTTACATATCCAAATTTGTCTTATTCTAGCCTTAGAATTTTGTTTTGAGGTATTAGTTAGCAAGTTAACTCTCTTAGTATGATTCGATTTTTTGCAAGTTAAACAGTGGTGTGAATTGTGTCCATACTGATAACAAATATTACATTTGATCGTGTGTTATGACTTATATGTTTGATATTTTACCGGTTTATCTGATCTTGTGATCTGAACCAAATTTTTCGAGGTAGTCAGAACCTTCCTCGAGTGACTGTTAGTGGTACTGTCTTGCTGGTGGCAGGTTTGTCTGGCACTTTGACTGTAGTTTCAAATTACTGATTTTACAATTTTTCTGATCCCTACAATTTTTCAGATCCCACAATTGTTTTAATGAACATTTGTTGAGTGGTTTCTTTCTCCTTTCCTTTTCCTTTATACCTTAGACGTACTTTGTCATTATAAGTCCTTACTTCGCTAAGGCGAGCGGATCGGATGGTCAACTGTCTGACTCTCTCATTGGTGTGGTCTAGTTCACCCAAGAGTTCCAAGATTTGATTTTCTTTCTTCGCTAAGCTTTTGGTGAGGGTTTCTTTTTTAGTAACAATTACAACTCTTTCTTTTTCAACTAATTTTATATTTGCATGAAGAGTGATATTTCTTTCTTGTTCAACTTTCAAATCTCTTTTTCAGTATTTTGCATTTGGAACACGCATTGTTGGTTCCAGCTGTGTCTATATTCAGTAGGTTCGACAATTGTGATATATTAGATTGAAGGTTGACAATTAGATAATTTCTTTGTTATCTGCAATTATGTCCTCCTCATCAGAATCTGATTCCATTTCATCTTCTTCACTCCAAGTGATGTTCATGACCTTCTTCGTACAAAACTTTTTTAGTGCATTGGCACACTCAGATGCTATATGTCCATATCTTCACATTCAAAACATTTGATATGAGTTTGAGTTCTTTCTAATTTTGTCTTGAATTGTCAAAAAACTTCTTCTTTTGTGGTGGTTGAGGTCTTGAGCTTCTTCCTTTCTGATTGTCTATTAGGAATTTCTTAAATTGTTTAGTGAGCATCTAGTCATCATTCTCACTCTCATCTTCTTCTTCTTCATCTATCTCGATCTTTTTGGCTTTAAAGACTATTCCAGATCTTTTTTCCTTCTTCCTTCTTTCAAGATGTAGCTCATAGGTCATCAAAAATCCTATCAATTTTTTCCATTTTCATTCTTTCTATGTCCTTGCTTTCCTCGATAGCGGTTACTTTGGAGTGGAACTTATCAAGTAATGATCCGAGGATCTTTTTCATAAATTTACTTTATGTATATTTTTTCCCAAGGTGTAGCCTAAGTTGGTGATGTCATTTAATTTAGCGTAGAAGTCTTTAAAGTGCTCATCATCTCTCATGGTCGGTTGCTGAAATTCAAGTATCAACATTTGGAGTCTAGAAGACTTCACAATTGAGGTCTCTTCATGAACAACTTACAAAATGTCACACGTCTCTTTAGCCGCCTTTCACGTAGAGATCAAAAGAAATTAATTAGTATCTATAAATGAGAAAATAGCATTCAAAGCTTTAGAGTTCCAAATAGCATTCAGTAGTCATCCGCTCATTTGCTCTTTTCTCTCTTTATGCATCATTTTCAATTACAGCAAGAGTTTTATAGCCATACACGATCAAGTACCATGCTGTCTCATCTGAAAATTGGACATATATTTTTATTCTAATTTTTCAATACGAATAATTAGTTCCATTTAAGATAGGAGGTCTAAACGGTGCTCTGTCTATTATTAGGTTTTATGTAGATCTCACTTTTTAAAAGTGAATCCACTCTAATACCAATTGTACACTTTCTGCACATATTTTGATATTTAAATATCATTTAAGTAAGCTAATAAATAAATAGTAAGTAAAAATATAAAATATATTTTACTCTCAGTTATAAAGCAGTGCATACCTCCTAATGAAGTTGTTCTACACGGTCACCAAACATCACAGCGAATATAATTCAAAAGCCATCAATTTGATGGATTGTGGTACGAATCATCACTCTTGTTTGCTTTCCAAAAACATAATGTTCACAAATTCATAACTTGCAAACCTTTTAACATTTCAACAAGTCTTGTTATATCAATCCCTGTAAATTGTAACATGGATGTTCGAATCTTGTATGACATAGCCTGGTGTGTCATGGTCAAGATTTCGGATATTATAGACGCTAATCCAATAACTTTTTTACCCTGAAAATAGTACAAGTTGTTCAATTTGTGCCTTTCATGGCAAGTGAATCTAATAGAACTTTCAAAATTCCATCCCATGTGGTCAATTGGAAACCTTTAGATTCAAAGGCTTCCAATGATATAGGGTTCTTTAAATTTGGTTCACAGCTTCCACTGTCAAAATTCTAGTTGTGCCATTTTCTTTACTCAAATAGATTGAGCATATCCAAGTTATTTTACATACGAAGTCATTCACTATGTAAAGAACTCCATTCTGTTCGGTGGGCTCCGTTGCCCTTACTCCGCTCCGACATCGGCTTCCTTATTTCAATAAAAATGTGTTCTACTCTATATGAGGTATATAATACAACAAGTGTAAAATTTAAATCATTGATAAGAGGTACCTATTTGTATTAATAGAAAATTAGTGTTCTCTTCAAAGCTTTTTTCATATGTATCTCTTCCAGCACTTTACTTACCTTTCTCACAGATTTTCCGTCATAACGAAATATTATTCTTATTTTTCTTTCATCTCCTGAAAGAAACAAAAGAATTGAACCACATGCCCAACAACTAATTTTTTGTCTAGACTACATCATCTATCTTCTTTGGTTTTTCTTCCAAACCTAATTTCTAACTCCTATGGATATTGGATGTCTAGCACCTCATACTACCACATACTAAGTTATCGGTACCATCGAATTTTGCACCTCCAATCTTGTATTGGCTACAATCGTCTTTACTACGTAGACGAGAAACCTTCCGCCATCTTTCAACACTATTATACCTAATAGTAAATAACTCCCATGCCGAACCATCAACTCTCGTACCACTTGTTAGAAAAATACTGAATGCAAAAGAAAAGAAGAAAAAGAGATACTAAATTTGAAAAAACTTATCGAGTTCCCAGACACCGCAAAACTAATTCACTAACTTCAAAAGGTGAATATTACAAGGTATAGGAAAACAATAAAATTACCCACAATTAAGAGATTTTGGAGGCTAGACCTTCCTAAACCAATATCAACAAAAATGGAAACAAATGGTGATCGTTGTTTACTAAAGAGCTCCACTACTCCTTTTCTAAATTTTGTCCAATACAATGGCTCCTTTTATAGCTGTCAAAAGAGACTCCACTTTCCTAAAATTTCGATGTGAAATTCAAGACTAAAGGCTAATAAATCGAATTCCCACAACAATGAGTTTAGTTTGTGATGAGAACCACGTAATAAAGATCACTACCCAACCCAGCAAAAGATTGATGATCCCAAAAAAGCCCAAAAAATAATCCAGTTTTAAATTTGAATCAAGAACAATGAACCAAGCAACCAAACAAAATGGAATTTGAATGGCCTCTTGATTACACAACCCGTGATCCAAACCCGATGTCGAACACCACAAGAATTATCTTGATAAGTTCAAGATGTTCAATAAAGAACGAGAATTCGAAAACAATATAGCATATCTTGTATTTAATATGTCAAAAGTTGTAATACAATTAAATATGAAAGTATTTATACTAGAAATAAAACTAGTAAAAAATGTGCATGTCTCAACCAAATTAGTGCAAAGTTATGGTAATAATATAATTCTAATCAAATATGGAAATCACCCAATTTTTGTTCTATGTGGTCGCACAGAAGTCTTTTTTGCGTGTCTTTTGTTCTCGGTAAACAGGCATGCGCTTATAAAGCTATGTGGTCACATAGCTTCACGTTTTGCCTTCTTCTTAGGCTGCCTCTATCACATTGATTCAAAATGTTTCGGACTTCGACCCCAACATGAAACTTGTTTCTTTTCTTGTGTAGTTCATGATGTCATCTACCGTTGACTGCACAAGTAACCACATCACTTGATTTACCTGTTTTGCCCTCTATTACGTCATCGGCCCTCCTTCGATAATTAACCGGTCTCATCCCGGGCTTGTCTTCGTTGGGCTCGACTCCTGGATCATATCATCCCCTCACTCTTCAAAATGATTTGACCTCGAATCCCTACCTGCATCAACGAGAGAGAGATCAAATACATTAAAAGCAACTGACACATTGTACTTACCCGGAATAACTAATTTATAGGTATTGTCGTTGATCTTCTCCACAACTTGAAATAGTCCATCTCCTCGTGGTTTCAACTTTGATTTCCTTTGCTATGGAAAGCGTTCTTTTCTAAAATTTACCCAAACTCAATCTCCAGGTTCGAATGTCATGCTTCTCCAGCCTTTGTTTGCTTACGATGCAAAGTGTTTGTTTTTATTCTCGATTTACATCCTTACATTTTCATGGAGCGACTTCACCAACTCGGCCTTTCTTTTACCATCTAAGCTAACTCGTTCATTCACAGAAAAATGTATTAAATCCAAAGGTATTAGTGGATTAAAACCATAAACAATTTCAAATGGTGAAAAAGAAGTAGTAGAATGTGTGGCCCTATTATATGCAAACTCTATGAAAGGTAGGAACTCCTCCCAACTCTTTAAATTCTTATTAACTACAGTGCATAATAGTTGTGTCATGCTCCTATTCACTACCTCGGTCTGACCATCGATCTGTGGATGACAAGTTGTTGAAAACAAAATTTTAGTGTCTAACTTACCACAAAATCTGCCAAAAATGACTTAAAAATTTTACATCTCCATCAGATACTATGCTCTTAGGTACTCATGTAAACGCACTATCTCTTTAAAGAATAACTACGCAATGTTAGTGGTATCATCGATTTTATGACATGCTATGAAATGTGTCATCTTGCTAAACCTATCTACCACCAAAAAGATCGAATCTGGTCTTTTCTTATTCCTAGGTAAACCCAATACAAAATCCATTGAGATATTGACCAATGGTTCACTAGGTTAGGCAACGGTGTATACAAACCTTGAGGTAAAACCTTAGACTTATCCCTTTTACAGATTATGCATCGACTACATACTTTCTCGACGTCACTTTTCATCTTAGGCCAATAAAAATGTTTCTCCAACATCTCTAAAGTCTTTTTAACCCCCAAAATGTCTCATCAATCTACCACTATGTGTTTCTCTCACTAATAACTCCTGCATTAAACAATTAGGGGCACACAACTTATTTGCCAGAAACAAATGTACATTCTGCTTAAAATTTTATCTATAGCCCCTTTATTACATGATGAATAAATATATGTGAAATCTAGATCACTAGCATACATGTCCTTAATGTATTCAAAACCAAGCAATTTAGAACTAAGAGAAGTTAGTAACACATACCTACGAGACAATGCATCCGCCACCATATTTTTCTTACATTGCTTGTACCAAATGACATAAGGGAATGTCTCTACGAATTTCATCTAACTTGCATGTCTTTTATTTAACTTACCTTGACCTCGCAAATGCTTTAACGATTCATGGTCTGTGTGAATAACGCACTCTTTAGGCCATAGGTAGTGTTGCCATGTCTCTAAGATTCAAACAAGTGAATACAATTTTTTGTCGTAAGTGGGATAATTGAGTGCTGCTCCACTCAGCTTCTCACTGAAATAGGCTATCGTCTTCCTATCCTGCATTAAAATTGTTCCAATACCTATTCCTGATGCATCACACTCAATCTCGAAAGTTTTATCAAAATTAGGAAATGCTAAAATTGGTGCTTTACACAACCTATCTTTAATTGTATTGAATGCATGTTCATGTTCATCACCCAATGAAATATCGCACTCTTTTTAACAATTTCAGTGAATAGTGTAGTGATTGTACTAAAGTTTTTCACAAAACGCCTATAAAAACTAGTCAAGCCATAAAAACTTCTTACGTCAATTATGCTTTTAGGTGTTGACCATTCTTTAATAACTTTTATTTTCTCTTCATCTACCTATACCCCGTTGGTACCTACTACAAATCCTAAGAAAATAACATTCTCCATGAAAAACGTACATTTCTTAATATTAGCATATAGTTGTTCCTTTCTCAAAACCAAAAGCACATTCCTAAGGTGTTTTACATGCTCATTAAAGCCCTTACTATAGACTGAGATGTCATCAAAATAAACCATAAACAAATTTTCCTATAAAAGCACGTCAAACATGATTCATTAGTCTCATAAAGTGTCCGGTGTATTAGTGAGTCCAAATGACATTACTAACCATTCATACAAGCCATATTTAGTTTTAAAAGCGATTTTTCATTCATCACCTTCCCTCATTTGAATTTGGTGGTATCTACCCTTAAAATCAATTTTACTAAATATGCATGCACCATATAGTTCATCCAACATATCATCTAACCTAAGAATATAATGACGATATTTTACCATTATGTTATTGATGACTCTGCAATCCACACACATTCTCCAAATTTCATCTTTCTTCGGCACAAGGAGTACTTGAATGGCACATAGACTCATGCTCTCCCTTACGTATCCCCTGCTCATCAATTCATCCACTTGTCTTTGTAGTTCTTTTGTCACCTCGGGATTACTTCGATAAGCTGGTTGATTTGGAATAACAGCTCTAGGGACAAAGTCAATTTGGTGCTCAATACCTCGAATGGGTGGTAACCCACAAGGTATGTCTTTCGAAAATATATCTTCGAATTCCTGCAATAAAGAGATAGCTAAACCGGGGAGAAGTGGGTTAGGTTCCTCAAGGTTGAGGAATGACTCATTATAGACTAACAAGATCACTTGTTTCTTCTCAACTATCACTCTCTTCAACTCACTACCATTTGCAAAGAAATTCTCTTTCGACTTTTCTCTCCTCTCGAAAGTATCTTTTTCTTTTCTCTCATGCGGCTCCACTCTCTTTTTCTCTCTATTAGCCACCTCGCCATTTTCTCTCTTATTTGTCATCTCACTATTTTCACTCATTTTTTCTAACTCTTTCACTCTCCTTTCTTCCTCATTTTTCAATTTGATTTGGTCTTCATACACTTGTGCCGGTGTTAATGGAGTAAGGGTAATGGACCTCCTATCCTTAACAAAACAATATCGGTTCTTGTACCCATCATGAATAACATTCCTATCATATTGACATAATCTACCCAATAAAACATGTCCCGTATGCACAGGTACTACATTACACATGATTTCATCCGATAACTACCAATTGAAAAGTTGATCAGCACCCTCATGTTCACCTTAACTTTCCCACATTCATTTAGCTATTGTAACCTATAGGGTCTAGGGTGTTTTAATACAGTTACTCCCAATTTTTCTACAAGATTTGTACTAGCTACATTAGTACAACTTCTACCATCAATGATCATGCTACATACATTATTGTTAACGTGGCATCGCGTATGTAATATGTTTTCTCTTTGTTGCTCCAAGTCATCTGCTTTGATTTGAGTATTGAGAGCTTGTCTCGTAACCAGTAGCTCTCCAACAACAAATTTCAATTTTTCCTCATCACTAACCTCCTCCAATACTGGCATACCTTAATAATCATCGTCAATGTCATTCACCACCTCTCCATTGCACAAGATCATTGTCCTTTTGTTTGGGCATTGAGAAGCGACGTATCGTGTCCCCAAGCACCTAAAGCACTTGATATCACGATTTCTGGTTGGCTGTGGCTCTGCTTTGGGTGTAGTTCTACTAGCACTTTCATCTTTCCCCTTTGGCATTTTAGTCATTCCCTTCGAAACAGCTTCATCTCCTTTGTTATCCCATCTCGATCTTCGAGATGAATTAGAACCCAAAGTACCTAATGGTTGTCTAGCTGTTCCCTTCTTCTTCGACTGTTTCTCCACCTTCATGGCCACATGCAACATATCTTCGATCTCCGCATAGTGCTGCAACTCTGCAACATTAACAATGTCTTTGTTCAACCCATTTAAGAAACGAGTTACGGTGGCTTCCCAATCCTCTTCCACATTCGCCCTGATCATAAAAAATTCAATTTCTTTATGGTAGTCTTCCACACTCTTCAACCTCCTGATACGAACCTTGTAATTTCTGATGCAACTCCATGTAATAGTGACTAGGCACGAATCACTTTCGCGTGATAGTCTTCAACTCATCCCAAGTACTAACCGTTCGCTCCCGATTCCTCCTTCTTGATGTAACCACTTGATCCCAACAAGTTATGACATAGTCAGTAAATTTAAGAACGACTATTTTCACATTTTTTTTCCTCTGAATAGTTATGGCACTCAAGTATCAAATCTACATTCTTCTCCCACTCTGGATAAACCTCTGAATCACTTATTCCCTTGTATGGTGGAATTGACATCTTAATATTGCCCATACTCTCATCTACTTCATCTCCATTATTGTTCTTACCCCTTCTTTCAAACCTACATCCTCTATTTCTCATCCTACCTATTTCACCCGCCATCAATGCACCCTCATCCAAGTCACTACCATATTCATAATCATCATGCATCTTCATCCTAAACTCTCGCCTACCCAGTCTCCTTGCATTCGGTTGCTCCTATGAAGATTTGTCATCGATGTATCTATCCTATCAAATCTTTCACTCACATCCTCAGGCACCCTTTCAAACCATCGTATTACATCTTCTGCCACGTTGGTTTGATTCAACTGCCTAATTGAATTGGAACCCTCTCTGACTAAAATCCTAATTCTATTGAATTTCTGCCTCACAAAATATTTACTCATGTATCACTCAGCAATAGCTTTTTTTCAAAATGACTCAAAACAAAAAAGAAAGTGTATGAATTGGAAGTAACAAAAATTCAAGTAAAACAAATAAAATAGAATTGAAACTTTTTTTTTTTACTCAAAAACTGAAAATTGAAAACTGCGAAAAATTCTTGGAATTTATAATAATTTTTTTTTAATTCATAATTTTTTTCTCGGAAATTCGACTACATGGCCAGTGAAACAAACGGAAATTGATTTGGACTCTTAAATAGCCAAAAAAATAACTTTGACTCTTTTTTATAAATTTTTTGGATCAAAACTCAAAAATTAAGAACTGACTCGAAGAATGCGAAAAACAATTGGGGGGGGGGGGGGGGGGAACAAAGAGTCAAACAATTAAAAGATATATAATGTTGATTAAGAGTCTTATATGTTATAACAAAAGTACAATTCACTTGACTTGTAATCTAGTGTTCTACGCTTGAATACAAAACATAGGATTTGACTCTCATTTCGTTTGATAGAAAGTTAAAGCTGAAGTAATTCACCTTTGATATCTTCCAAGCTATAACATAAGCCTTTCCTCAAGATTCGTTTGAAGATTGGTTACAAGCCTGGCATCCATTTATCTTCACTACCGAGCTTGAACTTGAAAAATAGCCACCAATTTCCCAGATGAAACACGAGAAAACTTTACATGCTTAAAAAATAAAAGTAAATAAATAAAAATCAAACGGTTGGACTCCAATAGATTTTTTTTTTTTTTTTTCGAAAGACTAACAAAGCATAGATGGGATTTCGACTCCAATTGAGTTGTATTTATGGCTATCTCTAATGGATTCAAAACAAGCCGATTATGTTAAATATATTCTCTAAAATCATATTGAAAGTTTCCTTTATCTTCTTTATAGCAGTTGGCTATGGAGTAAGGCTGTAAATATGCATCTCTTGTACAGACTTTTCAATTTTTGCGATTTTAATTCTGCTTGCTCTGATTGTGCTGACATTAAATCTTCTGCTAATGATCTTTGGCAGATTTAGAGAGAAATGTTAAGGGACTTTTTACTCCAAGATGCTAGACTGATACCTCCAATGCATCCAGAATACAAACATCATGTAGTTATTTTATCCATTTCTATATGAATTATTAAACTCTAATTGTTTTTCAGCAGACGAGCTAGCTAATTAGTCCTTAACAAAATTACAGTTGACCTACTCGAAATTGAACAAGATTAGACAGAAAATTTCGATTTATAAATCTAGGATTGACAACATAGGATAGCTTCCTCCTCAATTATTCTTAACATGTGGTGAACTGCAACAGCTATCTCATCTGCTGAATTTAGTTGGCAACCTTCTTCAACCTGCAACAAGAATTTGCAAAATTAAATACCAATACACCTTTGAATATTTCTTAAATTTACATGTAAAGACAACCCTATCTATATATAGAAATGCCATAAATATTGAAAGACACCATTTTCTCTCCATCATTGCACATGGAAAGAATTGTGAATTAATAACCTAAGTTTCGTACCATAATACCCTTATAATGTACATATACATCATATACATATATAGTCAAATCTGTAGTTCGTATTGAAGTACGTGTAGCATGTGTAAAGTAGATTCTTCTGCATTCTGTGGTCATTGTCTACAGTTTGAATTTTGTTAGTATTATACTCTAGGGTCTGGGGAGACTAGATACGCGACATAACTCGATAAGTAACAATGTTATTTCTAAGGTACATATGTTTAATTTACGGACATGATCCTACAGACATACCTTGGCACTGATAGAGTAGAGCACGAGTGGGTCCAAAGTGGTGACATTGAGGTGAAGTATGGAGAGAAACATAGCCTGAAAGGCAGAAACAATCTTGGAATGCTGTCGAATTCTTAGATGGGAAAGGATTCGCATGTTTGCATGAGTTTCAATCAAGGTGACTTCGATTTCTGCAATGGCTGCCTTATTCTGAGATGTGTAATTGTTGGGTAAATTAGAGCAGCTGAATTGTGGATGTGAGAAAAATTGAGCAAAAGGATTGATTTTTAACACTTTGTTAGAGCCATTGGTGTTGTCGTTTGCACCACCTATCTCAGCGGTAGCAGCGTGTTGTAGTACGAATTTCTTAGCTTCGAGTGACTGTAAAACGTGCTCGAGGTCCTTTACGAATTCTATTGCACCACCAACAATTGAGGCCTGGTCACCCTGCAGCCAAATATAAAAAATAAAAATTTGCTATTTAGGGTTTTCTTTTTGTGAATTTAAGAATGAATAATCATGTTAATATAGTAATAGATTTAATAATTACAAGATCTGGGGAAAGGCTGGAATCTTTTTTTCATTAGATTTTGAATAGAACTTGAAGAAGAGCACAAGAATCTATGAACTAATTTAAGCACTGTATATCAGATCTATTAACCAGAGAAACTGAATTTGCCCTTGTAATTATAAAATTATTCTCACAGCTGGAATTATTGGCTTTTCCTCAAACAAATCAAAACAAGAATATATGTCCAAAAAGACAGATAAATTATAAGATCTAAACTTTGGAATCAAACCACAGTTGAATCATGTTGACTAAAATTCTCATCCCACCAAACAATTGCCCTCCTTGATGATAAAAATGTAAATATAGGACAAACTGTGCAATTTTTACTAGAAATTGTGTAAAAATAAAACAAGATATCGAATTGTTGCAGTAAAGAAAATTATCATACTCTTTGTACATAAGATTCCGGCATGAGGGATCGCAAGACGGCTAGATGCTCGTTCATTTGTTTACGACGATTTCTTTCAACAGCAATGTGTGTCATTCTTTGTGTTTCAGCTTCCTCTTTATTCTTGCATACCTTTGGTCTTCTCCTTCTCTTCTTGCGGCCTTGCACGGTAAATTCTGGTGGCTTTTGGGTTGTTTCTGTTGCCCCTGGTGGGTGGCTCAGCCGTGGCATGGAGGAGCTGCCACCAACGTTTTCTTGAGGTAACAAGCTAATAGCGTCCGACGAGTCATTGCAGCTATATGGGGTAGCAGAAATGGAGTCATAGATGACGAAGTTCAAGAGTTCGTTAGAAGAAAGGGCTTCTAAAGCCATGTTTCGATTGCAGTTTTTTTCTTTCTCTTTGTGCAGTACAAGAGAATTGAGAATCCCATATATATTATTGACTTTGTTCGATTAAAAAGATTTCAATCATTTTTAGTGTCTTTAAACTTTTTAGTGCGAGTATTGTGTGTGAACAGAAGAGAGAGAGATGTAGGGCTCTAGGGTTAAAATCAGAGCAGTAAAAATGTTCGCCATTCGTCCCATCTTACTGACTGAGTACCATGTCGGTTCACAGTCTTCAAAAAAGAACAAGTTGGTCCTCAAATTTTTATTAGCACAATTAAGTCCTATTTGACATGGCTTTTAAAAAGCCAAAATGAGCTTTTAACATTCAAAAGCTGCTTTTAAATTGTTTGGTTAATTTTATGAAAGTGATTCTACTAAGAAATTTTTTTAGAGGAAACTGGTCAAAAATATCTTTTAAAAATTAATTTTCAAACAAAAATTAAGATAATTTTTTTCAAAAATTCTTCCACTGAAAATAAAAGTAAAAATCATGCCAACCGAGCCATTAGATGCGGACAGAAACTATTCAAATCTTTAATAACTTGACATGTAGTCGTCATGGTAAAAAATTTCTCTTAAATTTTTAGGGGCCAATCAAAATTGAGACAAAATAGCTTAACAAAGTGGTAAAAGTGAGGAATGCGTGATAATTAAACTGAGATTTGGACAATTTGCATCACTAGGACTCAATTTCACGTACTTGTAAGATTGAATCCATTAAATTTCTTTAAAAAACTACTAATTTTTAACTTTTCAAGCAATCTTTCTTCCAGATAATCCTTGTGCTTGAATTTAATTCTACTTGGAGATTTTTTTTTTTTTTTTTTCAATATAGAATATGTTGCTCTAACCATATCTACTTGTCATTGATGTGTACGAGTAAACCATAGTAAAGTAGTCAGGAAAGCTCTTACAAAATGTTTTCATGATTATAATGAAGAGTGAAATATTAAGGGCACATTTGGCATAATTTTTGTTTTCACTTTTGAGTAGAAGGATTTCTCGTGTAAGGTACTTAATTTTTGTTTGAAAACTAATTTCTAAAGTAACTTCTTATTAAATCAAAAAATATCCTAAGAGCTCGTATCCCTTGAGGCGAAATGTAAAAGTATGCGAGGGTAGTTAAAATGTAGACATAGAAGGCTCGCGGTAGGAAGGGACGAACCATTCCCTATATGGCGGCAAAAGGCGTTATTAAAATACACGTGGAAAAATGTGAAATGATGACTTCTAAATCGATGAATAATATGAAAATGCATAACATAATCAATTATCAATTCATCACTAAACAATCGCCACTCATTATTTTTTGGAATGACCTAAAGCCTCCAAGGAAATCTATAAATACCCACTTCAAAGAGAATGAGACATGCAAATTGAAATATCTTCCACCAAAATAGCCATTTCCCTTCTTGTTCCTATTTAAGCATCGAAACTAGAGAGTTTAGGTGAGAGAAATTTGTCGATTGTAATTTTAACGTCGACAAATTGGTGTCGTCTATGGAAAAGCACGGCGACGATCCGGTGAATGGTGATGCAAAATCGAAATGATGGAAAGAAGAAACAACGGTAAAGTTACAGGTCAACATTTCCGTTGCTCAACATTATCGCTTACGGAAAAATATATCCACAACAAAGACTACACAATAAATGGCTGAAAGCCTTAAAGAACTAACAACAAAAAATGAATCTTTGCATGCAAGGTGAATTCGGTAAGAGTGTAATGGATACTATTACGAGCTTCTTTCTCTGAAAACAACAGCAACCTACAGATATCAAAAAGATACGATAGTATGTCAAAAAGAAAGCTGAAGGAGCGACGGATAAATATGTTAAGATTTGGAGTTCTATCTTAAAATGTCAACCTTATTAAGAGGAGGAACCCCTACAAAATGGTGGCTCGTTTGAGCAAACCAATCTTGAAATTCGTATGCTCATTTTTTGAGTCTTAATCGGATCAAATCGCTCGTTGAAGTTTAATGGGCTTTGATACCAGGTAAAGATTTGGGTTCCATCTAAAAATGTCAATCTTGTTAAGAAGAGTAGCTCAAATCCTTTATAAATTGGTCTATATTTTCCATCTTTATTCGATGTGTGATTATATCCTTAATAAAATAAAGCAGCCTTGGAGAAGCTTGTATGCGTGATAAATTTTCATGAAAGAAGGTATAATCAGCGCAATCGCCATGAAGATCGGAAAGCAGAAAACCTTATCAATCCATATAACATTCCTCTGTATAGGAAATATGAAGACCAACTTGCAACAGAGAAATATAGTAGAAAGGAGAGTCTTATGTACCAGTTACTAATAAGCTCGATCAATAATTGGCCACAACTAAAATGAGCAGTCCTAGGGACATTCTTTAAAAGTAAGATAGGACAGGCGGATTGAATGGTGTGATGCAAGAGGAATGAGAGTCCCTCACGAATTATTTCGCACAATTTAGCATCGAACTGATTTACAAGTCCTTAATTCAATATGAATAATAAAATCGAATTTTGGGTACTATTTGTTAAATCAATAAAAATATATTATGAGCTCGCACCCCTTGAGGCGAATTATAAAAATACACAAACGTAATTAAAATGTAGAAGCCTCCTGGAAGGAAGGGGTGAACAATCTCCCATATTAGTGGCAAAAGTTGTTATTAAAATACACATTGATAAATGTGAAAAGAATGATTTCTAAACTGGAGGGTAACATGTGAATGCTTAACAAAATCAGTTATCAATCTATCACTAAGACAAACTCCACTTATTATATTCTAGAATAACCTAAAGCTTCCAAGGAAATTTATAAATACTCCTACTAAAGAGAATGAGGGTATGAAAATTTAAATACCTCCCTCCTAAATAGCCATCTCACCCATTTCTTCTGTTTGAGTTTGAGTGACAAGTGCATTTTATACACTTATTCGAGCTTCCATTCTTATATATTTATATGTAAATTGAGCGAATATCTATTAAATTTTGTGTAAATTATGTTAATTATAGAAAAATTTCAACTTGGATACAATTTATGTGAAAAAAATGTTATTTAGAACTTACTAGGTGTTTATTCGTAACAATTGAACATTAATTGGATTGCAAGAGATTAACTGAAAGAATTAATGGAGCATTCGATAAAAAAATCATAAGTTTTGGGAATTAAATTCAACAATTGAACGTTAGGGAACTAAATTACAAAATTTCAAAACTTGCCTCGAGTCAGCTATAATTAGAATGAAGAGTATTTAATTTCAATTATTAGAAGATGAAAGACTAAAATCGCATGAGAAAAATAGTTCAATTGAGAAATGGATTTATTTCCTTCTTCTTCTTCATCCCCCCCCCCCCCCCCCCCCCCCCCCCCCCCCCTCAAACGCTTTGATAGAAATCTTGTTCTATAAATAATACCATAATCTAACCATTCAAGAAAACTTGTAAGGTTTCATTATACATGGATATCCAAGCTAAGACTTGAGGGATTCATTGTACATATATTATACAAGCTCAAAAGGAGGGAAAAATCAAGAAATCAATTAAGAAGTTAGGATTTCATGATTTTATAAGAAGAAAGCGAAATCTTAGCGCAAGGTCTTCATCTTTTTTTTTTTTTTCGTTTTCTCTTAAAACCCAGTGACGTACTTTAATTCTATCTTGATTTATTATTTTTCCATGATGTGTCATTAAATAATTAGTTAAAATGAATGATTGTAATCTATTTTGAACCTTAATTTTAGTTTAAAAGTTTTAAATCTCCAATTGATATTGTAATTGTTTGTACTTTTAGTTTTAATGCTTGGAATAATTGGTCATTATTCCATTGATTTGTGAGCGATAATTACGTTGAGGGGAAAATTATTTGTTTAGACCATATAGTAAAAGCTGGGAACTAGTATAAAAGCGTAGAGATATATTTTCTAGCTAGTATGATCGTTACATGGGTTCTTAAAAAATAATGTGTTTAACTAAGGTGTATAAGAATTCACATAAAGGTATAGAATTGAGTTAGTTAAATAGAATCAATTTGAACTCGAGAGATGTAAATTGAACACCTTAGAAGATCATGTGCACTTAATCAATTGTTATAAAGCTTGGTAATTGAGATTAAAGGGATAATTATAGTGAATTGATGAATCCTGAAACTTAAGCAATTAAGCTATCATATAAAAAATTCACTTTTATTATTTTCGTATATTTAAAATAGAAAATCTCAAAAATAAGATTAACACCTTTTTATTTGTTTTCAATCAAATTGAACTTAAGAATAATTTAACAAACGGTTAAATAGTAGTTCTCGTAGAAACGATAATTCAGATTTATAAATACACTACATTACTTGTTACAATTCGTAAAGTTGTGGGATATAAAATCAACAATATTAAGCATCGAAATCAGAGAGTTTAGGAGGAGAAAATCTCGGATTTATGAGAGAAACTTGTTGGTTGTAATGGTCAATACTTTCTATCCCAAGTGTGCTTTAAGAAAAATTAAATTGAATAAATTTCATCTAAAAACTCTTTTAATTAAAAATAATACGTTTATAAAATAAACTAAACGAATCCAAAAGTAATTTTTGTTCCAACTCCTCGAAAACTATGTGAAATGGACACCAATTTACTTATTTTTAAAGATGGACTATCTACTTACCACTTGAACGATAAGTCGAGAACCAACGGTTTGAGGGGGGTAGAACCAAGGATATGATGCACGTGAGATGTCACTATAGATGTTTGTGCTTTTCTGCAGAAAAAAGTTGGTGAGAAAAGGAAAGAGGTTTCTCTCTCCTCTTTCTCTCTCTCACACACACGTAGTATTTTGTTTTCCTTCCCAAATTAATAATTGCTGTGAAACATATACTGCCATGATGTCTGCAATGGAGGGAGTGTGGGGACCCAAATTTTATATTCAACTCTGCATAAAAACAATTCAACAAGCTGTGCAAAAGCTACTCTTCCCGTTCATTTTTTGAGTTGGGATTTGTAAAAAAAAGGTGAAAAATTACTGCTCGTCGCTTGTTTTTTTTTTTTTTTTTTTTTATTACGTCTCATTATTGGTGCCTTCATCTGTCCTATCTTGAATCTTCGCGAAGGAGATAAATCGCAGATTATGCCTCCAAGGGTACAGGATGAAAAACTGTTTGTACACTTGTATTTACCCAAGAGCCAAATCCATATTTCAGGATTCGAACAAACATTGTTTTAGATAAAATTATCAAAGTTCATGTTTACTATAAATTTTTATTAAAATTTACTAAAAAAAATTTAATTTTAAACTACACCAAACAAAAGTTAAGGATAAAATATAATATCATTTAAGTACAAAATATTAATTAATATATAAGAATTTGTGTCAAGTTGATGATATAATTTTAATATTTAGGCTTCGATATTACATGTGCATGATGTTAACATTTAAATTTTTTGCACTTGAATCTTATTGGACATTTAGATTTTTAGTAAATTTGGATCAAAGTTGATGAATTTTATGGTTAGAGTATTGATAAAAAATTATGAGTCTCATGAAATGTCTGATTGAAAATAAATTTGAGGAAAATTGTATTTTGGATAATGAAGAAAAATGTCTTAAATTCACTTGACAATTTAAAAGATTATTTTGTGTTTAGTTTTATTTTTAATGAAAAAAACAATTTCCTTTTGATAGGTGACAAATATTCTTAACCCACTGCTTGATTTAGTTAAAAACCAAAATTTTAATAATTCTATAAAAATTAATGAAATGTATGGTTGAAAAGTTAAAAAAAGTAATAAACAACGTGAATGTGTGAATTTAAGGAGAAAAAATGAGTTTTGAAAATGAGGGCCAAACAGGAACATAATTTCCTCTGTCGAACCACCAAACTACCATCTCGAGAAGGTTGGAAAAATGAGGATAATAGTACTTAATGTCCGCTGGGGATAGAAGATGGAGGAGGTGAAGTCTAGGTCAGGGGTAGGATAGAATTGCAAGAGCAGGCCAGTGGGCGATGAGGGATTGAGATATAGTGGACAACTAGGAAAGGGCTTCTGTAGAGGTAGAAAACCTACTGCAATTTTACTCTCAAAAGATTTAGAAATGTGATCATTATTTTTTTTTTTTTTTTTAAGGTATCATATGGATAGAAATCATCTCCTTTTAGGATACGCGTGCTACATAAAATTAATGAGGGACTGAAATGCAAAAATAAAAATAAGGTTTAATAAGGACTACATTTGGAATAAATTTGGGATATTTTATTTCAATTTTCTTATACTAAATAGATAATTTTCCTCATTTATTCTGTAATCATCATTATTTTCATATCAAGCTTTAAATGAAAAACGCAATCAATTCAGAGAATACTTCAAGAAACTTACCGAATAGGGAAATAAGAAAAAATGCTTTAGAAAGATTTCAAGATGGAGAAAAAAGTGCCAAAACTTTCCTACTCTGCTTTTGATTTGTCGAGTCTTGATTTGGGAAGCATGTGGGTTGGAAACCCACTTAATCCGTTCGATGTCTCATAACTACGACTCGACATTCAATAGGGCAAAAGATAAAATGTCATTCTTCTTTAGACTCTTTAAATTTCATGATTAGCATAGCTATCGGATTATTACAGTTAATTATGTCTTTCCTATAAGTTGGAAATGATCATTCTATTCTCTCAAGCTGCTCTGTACCGTATCCTATGAGACTCGATCACTAAGCGAGATCTAGCCACTTTCATATAGTCATCTTTGATTTTTCGTAGAAGCTACAACTATTTGTATTTCAGCAGTATCTCACTTATAATAAAATAGAGTTTAAAACAATTAATCTTCAAAAAGAAGTAATATTATAGTCCTGAGATATCATTAGATTGTAGTCCATGACATTAAAAGGGAAAAAGAAAGTGGAGGGACAAAGGGAATTATTTTCCATTGTTATAGTCTAATGAATAAGAATATTAATAATGAGTGATAGTTCTCGTGATCTATCATATGTTAGAATCCATATCTCATCATAAAAAAATTGATTTGAAATTTTGTTGTCTAGTAATTGATTATAAGTAGACTTTATTATTTTCTGTTGTATATTATTATTTCTCGTTTGTAACAAAGATTGTCCTTTCTTAGGATGTCCGGTGGGTACTTGTTCCACCAGTGTGACATTTAGCAATTTTACTCGATGTTGCCACATTAACCATTTCTTTTCAGATTTTTCCTTTGGGATTTATTTAATTAACAAAGAAAGTGGTTTTATCGTGGTTCAGCATGATCAAATCTACTGTTCTTCCAACGTTGTTCTCTCAATAAAATTTTGACACATCACTATAATTTCGAGGCATCAAAATTTTAAAAGTGTGCTAGAATTCAGACACGTCAACATTTTAGCAAGTGTCAAATTTTGAAAGGAGAACAGATATGACTTTTGATTCAAGAATCATGATCTTCTTTACATTTTTACGCTGACTTAATCATTTTTCGGATAATTAAGTTAATTTCTCAATATTTAAATGTTTTCGAGAAGAAAGAGTTAAAGTGAAAGTGCACAAACTTAATAATTTTCATAAGCTCTAGGTGTGACTCATATCAATTGTGCGTTATCGATAGCATCTATATTTACGTGTCAGTACACTAAAAGTTCTCTATATGCATAATGTTATGCTGATGGGATAGAGGTGAATTATGCTATATATCAATATAAATGAAGTATGTCAAATTCAAGGTATAGACATAGTTTCAAGAAACTAGTACACATACATGTATTGTTAAAAATATGTACAGTCGTCTTAAGAGTGAACGAGAAGGGGTCCATGCTAGAAAGTTATTACGGACTCGCAAGTTCAAAGATGTGGTTACTTCTAAATGTTAAATCATTACTGTAAATGATTTTGATAAATGTTTTAGGGTAATTAACATAAAACATCCTTAATTCTTACCTTTCATTTTTTTAGTATTTCCACCTCTATTTTTAGGGGTATAAACAATCCAATTTTAACGGGTTTTGACATATTTTCAAACCAAACCGTTTAAACCAGTTTGAAAAAAATCTAAACCTAAACCAAACCATTTTAAACGGTTTGAAAAAAAAAATCAAACATAAACCTAACGATTTGATTAGATTTTAAACCGTCGATTTTGCCATATATTTTTTTTGTTTGTCTACTTTTATGCAATTAATTCTTTAAATTCAATATATATTTATATTTTACTAGCAATAAATCTAAAACAAATTAAATACATATACTATAAATTGAAATATCAATTAAATCAAAGTGAAATCACAATAAACTAAAACATAGTTTTTTGTTTGCATTTTTTATGCTAATCAAAGTGAAATCACAATAAATTGTAAAATGAAAAATATACCCTCCTATTTAAATAAACACAAAAATAAAAAATAAATTGTAATTATACTCCCAAACTTTTTAAAAAACTACAAATGAGTTCAAATAAATTATTAAAGTGTAATTAATACAAACGTCCTTACATTTCAATATTATTGTGCAAAACGTTCATAGCTTTCATTTTTTACATTTTCACCCCTACCTTCACATTTTCATTGCAGAAATCAGCATTTTCATCAAATTCTTATGTAAAATGACAAATATACCCTCTTCTTTACATAAACAAAAATAAAGAAAATAAAAAATAAAGAACAAATTGTAACTATACTTACAAAATTTTTCAAAAAAATACAAATAAATAATTAAAAAAGAAAGTGATTTTTTTAATTTTTAATTATTTATTTGAAATTAATTTGTACTTTTTAAAATTTTTTGAGAGTATAGTTACAATTTGTTCTTTGTTTTTCTTTTCTTTAATTTTGTTTTATTTAAAGAGGAGGTATATTTGTTATTTTACAACTTTTAATTGAGAAATAGATGAAAATGATTGTTTTTGAAATAAAATGTGGAAATAAGGATACAAATGTCAAAAAATTAAAGGTATGGACGTTTCGTACAATAATAT
The DNA here is from genome assembly GCA_019395295.1 of Osmanthus fragrans. NCBI lineage: Eukaryota > Viridiplantae > Streptophyta > Magnoliopsida > Lamiales > Oleaceae > Osmanthus > Osmanthus fragrans. Next base: position 10,489,778 of record CM033359.1, read on the forward strand.
TGAAAAGTATGGATGTTTTATGCTAATTACCATTTAATAACTTATTTGGACTAATTTGCACTTTTTTAAAAGTTTAGGAGTGTGATTGTTATTTGTTATTTTTTTTTAAATTTAAATAGGAGGATATATTTGTCATTTTACATAAGAAAAAATTGGATGAAAATGATAATTTTTCACAAGGAAATGTAAAAATGATGGTGAAAAATGTCAAAAAAAAAAAAAAAAAAAATCAAAGGTAGACACGTTCAACAAGATTGAAAAATAAGGACGTTTTGTGTTAGTTATCCAAATATTAAAAGGGTAATTAGTACAAAATGTTCTTACCTTTTCATTTTAATGTACAAAACATTCATACCTTTCATTTTTTCGCATTTTCACTATTATTTTCAATTACATGCAAAAATAATCATTTTCATCCATATTCGAAATTATTAGCTGTAAAATAATGAATATACCCTACAATTTAAATATAAAAAAAATAAATTACAAACTATACTCGCAAAATTTTCAAAAAACGTACAAATAAATTTCAAATAAACAATTAAAAAAATTGATTTTTATTTTTTTAATTATTTATTTGAAATTTATTTATATTTTTTTTAAAAAAAAAAGCTTGGGAGTGTAGTTGCAATTTGTTCTTCATTTTTTCTTTTCTTTATTTTTTTTAAATAGGAGGCTGTGTTCGTCATTTGGGTAATTAACACAAAAAATCCTTACATTTCAATGTTACTTTGGAAAATGTCCATACCTTTTTTTTCTTTTTACATTTTCACCTTTCATTGCAGAAAAATATCATTTTCTCAATAAAAATGTAAAATGACAAATATACATTCCTATTTAAATAAAAAAAAAAATAAAAAAGAAAAAAAAAATTTTAATTGTACACCCAAACTCTTTAAAAAACTGCAAATAAATTCAAATAAATTATTATAAAGGTAATTAGCACAAAACGGTCCTACATTTTCATATTATATTGTTCAAAACGTCCATACTTTTCAATTTTTTTTTATTTGCATTTTCATCATTACATTCAATTAGGATAATTAGTACAAAAAGTCCATACCTTGTAATGTTATTGTGCAAAATATTCTTACATTTCATATCCCCTATTTTCACCTTTCATTGCGGAAAATCTAATTTTCTCAAAAAAAAAAAAAAAAAAAAAAAAAATTGTAAAATGACAAATATACTATCCTATTTAAATAAAATAAAAAAGAAAAGAAAATTTTAAAAATTACAATTATACTCCCAAACTTTTTTAAAAACTTTATTAAAAAGATAATTAGCACACAATGTTCATACATTTCCATATTATTATGCAAAATGTCCATACCTTTCATTTTTTTTTTTTTTTTTGCATTTTCACCATTATTTTTACATTACATTGCGAAATCATCATTTTCATCAATTTTCTCAATTAAAAACTGTAAAATGACAAATACACCATCATATTTAAATAAAAAAATAAATAACAAATTGTAACTATACTCCCAAACTTTTTTTTAAAAAAATACTAATAAATTTCAAATATATAATAAAAAATGCTTTTTACTTCTTTTTTAATTTTTTATTCAAAATTTGTTTGCAATTTTTTGAAAAATTTGAGAGTATAGTTGCAATTTATTTTCTTTTTCTCTTTTACATTTTTGTTTTATTTGAATAGGAGAGTATATTCGTCCTTTTACATCTTCAGTTGAAAATATGGATGAAAATGATGATTTTCTTAATAAAATATGAAAATATTGGTGAAAAATGTCAAAAAATAAAAGATAGAGACGTTTTGCATAATAATATTGAAAGATAAGGACGTTTTTTGCTAATTATATTTTCAATAATTTATGTGGACTCATTTGTAGTCTTTTAAAATGTTTGGGAGTATAATTGTAATTTGTTCTTCAAATTTTCTTTTATTTTCTTTCTCTATTTTATTTAAATAGTAAGGTATATTTGTTATTTAACATTTTTATTGAGAAAATGACCTTTTTCGTAAAAAAATGTGAAAATAGGGGTGAAAATTCCAAAAAATGAAAGGTAATGACATTTTGCACAATAATATTGAATGGTAATGAAGTTTTGTGTTAATTACCCTTTCAATAACATTGCGAAAATCATCATTTTCATCCATTTTCTCAATTAAAAGTTGTAAAATGACAATTATATCCTACTACTTAAATAAATAAATAAAATTGAAGAACCGTGGAAGGAATTCATGATTCAATATTGTTCTTCCATCTTTCTTCCAACTTTTAATTTCATGTGATGTTGTAACCATTTATTTATTTAATTATTCTTGTAATATTATGATACTTGGTTAGTTGTATAGATGCTAGGATATAATGATGAAACCTATATCTTATAGTTTTAATATTTATTTTTATATTTTGGCTCTTAAATATTTGTTTGTTTTTGAATGCTTATTATGATCTTAGTGGTTTAAATTAATTGGTCACTAAATGAATTGATGTGTGATTTTTATTGAGTGATATAATGATGAAACCTATATCTTATAGTTTTAATATTTATTTTTATATTTTGGCTCTTAAATATTTGTTTGTTTTTGAATGCTTATTATGATCTTAGTGGTTTAAATTAATTGGTTACTAAATGAATTGATGTGTGATTTTTATTGTCACTCAAGAGAAGGAATATGAAAGATAGCATGTTATAACAAATATTGTGAAGTCCTATAAAAGTTAGGGATGATTTTCTATGATTTGCATGATCCAATTGATTGTTCTTTTGATTTAATGCAGCTTCTTAAATTTGCACTCGGGATTTGAGGTCTGGTGTTTTATTCATTATTTGAGTGTTCATACATGCTTTTATATTAGTTTGTTAGTTTTAAGTTTTTAATACAAACAATCTCTCTATATAATTGTGTTGTACGAGTAGAATTAGATTGATTGGAAACTAAATTAAATGATTAGTCCTGGTGGAATCGATACTTGAAGTAATGTCCACTTTATTACTTGTTTATGATACCATTCACCTTCAAGATTTTAGCGCAACAAGTTGTTGACTTGATTGTTGGGGATAGAAATGAAAATCAACAAATTTTTGCGGCGTTACCGAATACTAAGATTTTTAATTAGTTTTTAGTTAATTCTAACATTAGTTTGAATTTTTCATTTTTCTTTTATTTTAATTTTTGAAGTTGATCTACTTATTTTTCTTTGTTTTAATAGAAATGAACAATGAAAAACAAACCGACCAAAGATAAATTGCAATTATTAATTCCGATATTGATGACAAAGACATGCTTGTAGGATATGTCTTTAATATGCAACAAGTTATTGATGAAGACGTACTTGTGGGAGATTTTGTTCACCCTTCAACAATTTAAAATGACTGGATACAATGCACTTGTCAAATTTAATGAGGATGACTTGCTCGTGGGGGATTTTTTCCACCCTTCAACAGTTTAAAATGACAATCGCGCTATGGGTACATTGTCAATGACACGGAGGTTTACATGATGACGTGGCAGTTGGAAATTCAAAAAATTTGATGGGTCAAAACTTACCCGGCCCAATAACTGATCCGCCCATTTCCTCCCATTTCATTTTCCCAAATCTCCCAATATCTTCTAGGAGAGAAATCCCTAGAAGGCAAAAACTCTTCCACTCCTCCATCTCAACCGGAAATCGTTCCTTCCCACGAAGTCTTGCAGCAAGCTTGGAGGCGAACCAAACAGCATTTCGTCCATTCATTACACTTTCCCTTAAAACCTGAAGAACCAAAGAAAACCCTCGGAGACAAAAAAGAAGATCGAAGTCCAGTACTCCTCCATCTCGACCGGAATACATCGCCTTCGTCGGAGTCTTGAAGCGACCCTGTGCTTTCACTCTCTTCGAAACGACAAAAAAGCTGGGCGCCTCTTCATGCTCGACCGGTGGAAATTTGTCAGATTATGAAACGCCATCCATCGCCTTTGTAGCAGACAGTGTAAGCATGATGTGCTTCGTATCTATGTCCCTTGATTTTACTGTTTTTTGAACCTTTTTCAATAGTGTGAAGATTTTACAGCGGTTTTGTGTATTGTAGCATAAGCCATTCAGTGGTTTGGGATAGGGATGACAACGGGTCGGGTCGAGGTCGGTTCTGCCAAAATCATAATCGCACTACCAATTTTTTGGTCATATCATAACCGCACCATAACCACGAAAGTCAGTTCGATTCGGCTCGGTTCGGTTCGGTTAATAACCACGAAAATAAATTATTTTTTATAAGTCCAACCGTCAAATTGAAAAAAAAAAAAAAAAAATTATGAAATCTACACGACTTATCTTTTTTCTCCATAACCTAACAAATCCAGAAAGAATAATTTCTTTCTCGATGAATGTTCATTTCCTATAGCTTAAAGAAGAAAAATATGTTGAAATCTTATTCTTTTTATATTATTACGAAATGGCCAACATGCACTCAAAAGAACTTTTACTAAAATGTGATTTCTGTCTCAAAGATCCTCTAGATGGTAACTTACTAAAATGGAGCAGTTTAATCCATTGTAAATTTACAGACAATGAAGAAAAAGTATTATTTCAACAATCATTATTGCACCATAAGGAAATCTCATTAGCTAAAACTTATCCTCACCTCATTGTGGATGACAGTCCAACACATTAACATGGAGAATAACATCAAATTCAAATGTCATCCATCATTTATCATTTCCAAATGAATGAAGAACCTTGTGAAAAACTGATAATATAGCACATGGGAATAATAAGTAAGTGAGATTGCTTAATATAAACGTGTAATTCAAGGTACAAGAATTGAAGCATACTTAATTATAGTGGAGAAGAATACTTGACCTCAGCAGTCTTCGAACAAGATCAAAAGCAATACTTGTTTTTGGCAACATAGAGATAATGTGAAAATAAAACAAAATCTATTGAAACAAAATGCTAATTGCTAAACCTTAAGCAATGTATTATAGGCAACAAGCATTGCAAGCTAATAAATCTTATTCTCAATAAACTTGGAGTCAGCAAGCATAATATTATTATATGCACTAACAAAATTCCTAGTACCTTTCAAGGGGAAAGTCCTAAGTTAATTTACTCGACAACTCAAGCCCTTCACCCCATCAGTCAAAAACATCGAAGGACATAAATGGAAGCTGGCGAGCGACGAGTCAACGACGAGTGTTTTGTAGAATAAGTTTCCAAATTTCAGATTGAAGGGGTTACAGGTAGAGTTAGTCTGAGGTGAGGTTACTGCCTTACTGGGTTAGTGGATTAAGGGCCGGTTTACTTAAGGATATTAATTGGGCCAGAATTTTGGGGCCCAATTAATTTTGGGAAAAATTAATGAAAGACCCAATTGTCTAATTAATTTTTTTACAGGTAATCGGTTCGGGGCGAGGCATCGTCGCTAAATACCATACCCGCCCCATCCCGAATCGGGTCATTAAAATCAAAATCATAACCACCCCATTGTACCATCGGTTCAATTTTTTTCGCCCCATTCGATTTAGTTAACCGCGATTTTTTGTTTTAACAATTCGAATTGTCATCCCTAATTTGGGGTGGTTGAATATTTTTGCGTGATATGTCATTTTTTCTTGTACAGTATACCTGGGAAGAACTCTGAGGTATGTCATAGTTGTCGCGAGAAGGGTTACTTCTTTGCTGATTGCTCGAAGAAATGGCACTGCCCTTGGTGTAGAATTGGCTTCGTGAAGTGCTTTGAAGTCGAGAGGGAGACGAAGAACAAGGGAAAATTGTTCAATTGCTGTAGTGCAAAATGTAAATTTTGGGAATGGGTCGACAACGGAGAATCAAGCGGTGGACCAACTTGCATTACTGGGAATGTGAATAAACAGGCGACGGTCAAAGAAGATGAACACTTGTCTTGCCTGTTCCAAACCCGTTGTCGGGTAACTAATGAAGACAAGTTTGAGATTGAATTGACCGTGACAATACACAGGGCCAATGACAGTGCGGATGTGGAAATGAAAGGCAAGGGAAAGACCATTGTTGATGTGTAACTGGTGTTCTGTTGTGTGTAGTGTTTTGTTATGTGTAGTGTCCTCTGTTCTATGATGTTCGTGTTCTACTTGGGTGACTGTGGGTTGAAGATGCTAGGGATGTTGATAAGGATGTTGGCGTCATGTGTAGTTGGTGTTCACATTTCGGCTTTGTATTCACATTTTGACTGTTGAATGGCGTTTAGTTAGGTGCTTGTACTAGGCCAATGTATAAAATGTTCACATTAAATTGTATTTGTTTAGCACGTTTATACCCCTGTGTTCATAATAACGGTATACAACCATAGCATATGCAATATGTCATAAACTGAAAACTGATAAATATGATGCAAGGCCACTGGTGCCAAAAATGCAAAAATTGAAGCAATGCAGTGATATATATGATGGAAGTCACTGGTGAAAAATGCAAAAAATAGGTGAACATTGTTATAAAACCCAGTTGAAGAAGATGTCAAAAGCATACAACCAGTACTTGATCTATTCATTTGTTATACATTACGATACAATATTATACACCCTAGTGTGCTACATAAAAAAACAACTCAGTCATCATACACTAAAGAAAATCCATGCTGGGACTAAACATTTGGAAGTAAACCACACTCCAATCAACATGTTTTCTCGAGCACTTTCTTCGCCTCCTCTGGAAGTAAACTATACTATGTCATCCTACAATTACATCAAAGTACCATGAATATCATCACAACAAAATGCAATAATAACACTCTTGATGACTTCACAGATAAAGAAAATTTGGAGATGATTAATAGTACCCGTATCTATGTGAAAGCACTAACGTATGACAAACAGGCATAATAACTAATATGTGTAAATTATTCTTAACACATACCTTGATCATGTGCATGTAAGATCGGCGCAACCTCTATCGGTGTACTTGTGCCTGTCTTCCGTCCCCTTCCCTTGGTTGAAGTAGGACGTGACTAAATAACCAACAGAGAATAAGATTACAATTTACAATACATTTTAGAAATGAGACATCATGAAATGAAATAGGATAAAATAACATTTTACAAATTCATAATATACCTTAGATTTACTGGATGTTGCTTCCAAAGGGCTTTTGTTTCGAAAATTTTTCGACGCCCCTTTTCTTTTTGAGCATTTAGGATCTTGTATACCTAGATTGCTGGTATGTTGCGATGCTGCTCCATCGTTATTCATCTGAAATACATGCTAGGACACATCATTACTTCCACATCTCAATCTCAATGTCTGAATGAGTGTTTTTTGCATTCTATCCACTCCAGTATATCATGGGTTTGATCGTCATTCCCTATAGCCATGTCCGCAAGTGAAGCAATGCTTGACGCATTTTATCATATCTCAACTGGGCAGGGGTGCTACTCAAACCATCATAATTCACTGCAACCTTGGTGTGGGCTCTACATACATCTCTTCTCCATCGTCGTAATATGTAGTGGTCTGGCAATGCAGTAACATTATTACGAAAAAGTACAGCAATCGCGTGCCTGCAAATTATACCTCAAAACTCGAACAATCGGCAACTACAAACAATTTCACACCGCTGTCTTTCAAAGGTCATGAGAAAATTCTGTTTCTTCACTCGATGTTCAAGTATGACATCCTCCAATACCTCATAAGTTGTCCCCGAATAGCCCTCCGCCGAAGATATGAGGTTGCAATAAACCTTTTCAATGAATTCCTCTTGAACTTCACGAAATTTTGAAATTGTATAAACTTTTGAAACTGTTTCTCCGACTCGTACTTCGTTGCAGCTGGTACCATTTGTGAGTCTGATTTAAAATTTGTTTGAAACTCCTTCTCTACCTTACTTCTTAATACTCGCTCGTACTGTTTGACAAATTGTTTCAACGACGTCTTCGAGTGCACATAATCATCGAAGAACGCATTCATATTCTCACTCCATTGAGTTGATGACATTGCCGCCCAGAAACTGCTTTTTAAATAGCAAGGTACCCAACGATTTCTGTTCCCAAACATTCCCGACAACCAGTCATTATCATGCAACGAATATTTGTCTACCATCGCCATCCAACCCTCTTCAAATTCCTGAACTGTTTGACAATCATATACAATACGTGTATAGCAGAAAAGATCTCGCCCTTATCACCGTCCAACCCTCTTCGAATGGCATTCTGCATGATCCTGTCTTGATCAGTAATAATCCTAATAGGAGCTTGACCATGCATACATTGAAGCCAAGTCCTGAAAAGCCATACAAATGTTTCAGTATTCTCATTTGACACCAACCCACAACCCAAGAGTATTGATTGCCCATGATGATTAATGCCAACAAAAGGAGCAAACGACATGTCGTATTTATTAGTTAGGTACATGGTATCAAATGTTACGACATCACCGAACTCCTTATATGCTTGTATACTCCTATTGTCGGCCTAGAAAAAATTCTTCAACTGTAACTCATCGCCTAGATCCATACTGAAGTAAAAACCTGGGCATATTGCTTGCATGTTCGACAAATAGACTCGTATTGTCGCGGCATCTCTCTCTCCAAGTCTTAACCGCCTCACTTGTTCAACATAATTTCGAGCATCTTTTTCCACGCAAGTCATATTTTCATACCCCCTGCCTCTACAACTGTGGAGTTGAAACTTTTGTGCAACGGAATACCTGTCATATCATTCACCTCAAGTCGTCGTTTCACATGGGCACTCAATTCTCGATTGCAACGATACAACCTCGATTTCAAAGGGCTTGTTTTATGATTATTGATGAGATTAACTGTGTTAATTCTCCATATTCCACATGCGTCAGCAGAAGCAGTCATCCTGGCTTTAAAGCCTGTCTAAATGATAGGTTGCGGTTTCAAAGAATTCCTCATACTACTTATATTTCTTCGACCTTCACGGCTACATATAAACACAACATATCTCACAATTCCATCGTCATCTTTTTGGGAATTTTTTTTCCGAACTGGAAATCCTACGTTGTACGCATATTGTTTGTAGAAATTATACATTTCTTTTTCAACGTTGAACTTCATACCCACCTCGAGCACAATCACACCGTCTACTCCTACATTTCCATCATCCATGAAGTTCACACCATCTAAAATGTGATCATTTTCAGACTCTAATAGAATCACATCATCAACCTCTTCCGAATTTACCTTGCCTGCAGTATAGCAACTAGTTAGAAGGTTGAGATCATCCACCTCTTGAGAATTTACCTACCTCTTGAGAATTTACCTTGCCTGCAGTAAAACAAGTAAACAACCAATTATTGTGGTTTCCATTTTATCTTCTCAGCCAAACATTTACAGTCAAAATTTCATGGAAATTATACTAGTGAACATTCATTAAATTGGCTATTATGAAAATTGCTTGATACGGAATGGAAGCTAAATAAATGACTATACATGAAAGTGCTACATTTTCCTTAATGACAGTGTTAAAACCAATGTTAGAAATTGAAAGCAAACCAACAGAATACCAATACAAGAAAGAGTAGCGCTGCCTTACAGAAGTAAAAAACCAACAGAATACCAACATAACATCGCCTTCTCATCAAACCAACAATTAAACTTGTTTAACGCAAAGAAATTCAAAGCTACTACCATTACCCAACAAATGAACAGCAAACCAACAGACTACCAATACAGGAAAGAGAAGTGCAAACCAACAGAATACCAACATAACATCGCCTTTTCAGCAAACCAACAATTGAACTTGTTTAACGCAAAGAAAATGCAATGTTTTTCCCCTAACTCTACTCCTTCTAGCTTCACAGAACAAGTGCAACTCAAATGACTGTTAGGTTTAAGCTTTCCCCTATTTACATTATTTTTATTGTCACAAAAAGGGTGGGGAGAAAATGAGATGACAAGAAATTGATGTAGGTAAATACCCTTGTCTGTCATCTACTCTAATCAAGGAAGGTCGTCGATAGAATCAAGCTGGAACAACTGTGACTGTTTCAAAATGGGTCGACAACTTTCTTACACAGGATAAAGACGACGACTGCTACTCCCTCTCGTCGAACGACTGTTTCTATCGCTAGAGAAAGCTTCAATCGAATACAGCAACCTTCAATCTGGGACGACTATGACTGTTTAAAAATGGGTCGACATCTTTCTTACACCGGAGAAAAAAGATGACTGTTGCTCCCTCTCGCCGAAAGACTTTTTTATTGCCGGAGAAAGCTTCAATCGAACACAGTAAGCTTTGATTTGGGATGACTATGACTGTTTTCGCTCTTTGGAGCCAGAGAAATCGCGAGTTTTTGTTTTCAATTTAATTCACCTGTCCCAATTGAAGTGTAAGTTTTTTTTTTAACTCCACTTTCCACGTCAGTGTGTCAACAAACGGGTGACGGGAAGGGTACCAATAGCATTATTCTTAAAATGATTGAATACAATGCACTTGTCAAATTTAGGAAAAAGCTACTCGTACCTTTGCCTTCACCTGTTGTTTTACACGATGACGTGTAAATAGCCATTTTACACTTTAAACCAAAAAATAAAAAAGCCTTTTACACTACAGCTGGGCCGGGTTTTACACTTAGAGCGGGATAGAAAAGACCCGCTAACCCGTGAATCATAAGGGCAGAAATTCACGACCGGGTTATTCAAAAAATCTCATAAATTTCCCCGCGACTTCTCTGCCCCCAAAAATTGAAACTCACCGCCCGTCAAAGAAGGTGCCCTGGCATACTGCAGAGTTCATTGTGAAGCTATAGTGGGCTTCATCTATTCAATGGAAATGGCGCACAAAGGTAGATGAAGGAAAAAAATATTTTCTGTTGTGGTTTAGGGTGTTGTAGTTAAATATGTTATGGATTCGAGTAAAATGGAATGAGCACTATATTAGGTTGATTTCTAGTTAAATGTGTTGGATTCAAGAAAATGTGTTCGATTCAATGACGACTGTAAAAATCATGTTGGTTTCAATGATTTCCCTCTTTATTCACACACTTTCATTTTCTTTGTTAGTCTAGTTTGATTGTTTAGCTTCAAGGTTGGTTTCAATGATTTTCCTCTTTATTCATACACTTTCATTTTCTTTGTTAGTCTAGTTTGATTGTTTAGTTTCAAGGTTTGATTTGATTTGCCGTTGTAAGTGCTAAAGATTCCTGCCTCAATAGCTAAACTTTGCAATCTTCAGACCTTGATTGTTTTTGGAAAGTCTAATGGTAACCTGTTGTTACCAGAGGAACTCTTGAAGATGCCACAGTTAAGACATCTGTTGTTCGATAAAGGTGTCTTGCTTTGTTCTCATGGTCCACAAAATGTGAACCTCCAAACACTTTCTGGCGTACTAAATTTCACATTCGATCAGAAGGCCTTCAAATATTTCCGAACTTGAAAACATTGGAAATTTCTTACTGTTTTGACTTTCAAACTGAGTTGTCATTCTGTGGTCTTGAAAATTTAGTCCATCTGCAATAACATGTTCCTCTGCCTCAGAACCTTCTTAAAATAAAGGTGCAAGGATTAGTTAGCTAAATTGTTATTTGCTTCGTGAGGAACTAGGGAACATTCTGTCTAATGCCTGTTTGATTTGTGGCTTTACTTTTTACCTCCTTTTTACTTCACGTCAATAAAATTTTTGATTTGTAATGCCCTTGCCTTTTTTTTAATAGCAGGCAACAACAATTTGGAAGAGGTTGAAGACGTAGTTGTATTTCAAGACGAGAATGACAACATTTGCGACAGTGCAAACTTCGTCGATGTCGGAGTAGATAGTGTCATAGTACCCGAGGTGGGTATGAAGTTCAATGATGAAAAAGAAGTCTATAATTTTTACAAACGATATGCGTACGACATAGGATTTCCAGTTAGGAAAAGAAATTCACAGAAGGACGATGACGGAGTTGTGAATTATATAGTTTTGACATGCAGCCGTGAAGGCCGAAGAATTAGTACTGCAAGTGGTTCTTTGAAGCCACAAGCTACCACTTAGATAGATTGCAAAGCTAGGGTAATGGCATGCCGTTTGCCGTTTGCTATTACGATATAAGGTGTTCGGTGATATTGTGACATTTGATACAACATACCTAACTAATAAGTACGACATGCCGTTTGCTCCGTTCGTTGGAGTTAATCATCATGGACAGTCGATACTCTTAGGTTGTGGGTTGGTGTTGAACGAAAATACAGAGACATTTGTGTGGCTTTTCAAGACTTGGCTTCAGTGTATGCATGGGCAAGCTCCTATTGGGATTATTACCGATCAAGACAGGGCCATGCAGAATGCAATTCAGATCGTGTTCCCAGAAATGAAACATCGATGGTGTTTATGGCACATCATGAAAAAGTTACCAGAGAAGTTTGGATACCACACCGAAAAGGGTGAGATCTTTTATGCTCTACATGTATTGGTATATGATTCGCAAACTGTTGATGCATTTGAAGAAGGTTGGATCGCGATGGTGGACAAGCATTCCTTGCACTATAATGAGTGGTTGTCAGTAATGTTTGAGAACAGAGGCCGGTGGGTATCTTGTTTTTAAAAAAATAGATTTTGGACGGGAATGTCAACAACTCAGCGTAGTGAAAGTATGAATGCATTTTTCGACGGTTATGTGCACTCGAAGACGTCGCTAAAACAATTTGTCGAACAATATGAGAGAGCATTGAGGAGTAAGGTAGAAAAGGAGTTTCAAGCTGATTTTAAATCATTCTCACAAATGGTACCTACTGCAACGAAGTATGAGTTGGAGAAACAATTTCAAAAAGTTTACACTATTTCAAAATTTAGAGAAGTTCAGGAGGAATTCACTAGGGTTCCAGTGAACTATGATGGTTTGAGTAGCACCCCAGCCCAGTTGAAATATGACAAGATGTGTCAGTCATTTGCTTCACTTGCAGACATGGCTACAGATGACGACCATCGATTCCACGAGGTACTCGAGTGGATTGAATCAAAAAAACTGTCATTCGGTACGACATCGGGTTGTGGAAGCAATGAGATGTCCCTACATTTATGTCATGTATCGTCGGATGCTGGAGCGTCGAAACAAATTAGCAATTTTAGTATACAAGACCCAAAATGCTCGAAGAGAAAAGGAGCTCTTAAGAAGCTTCGAAATAAAAGCCCGTTGGAATTAGCATCAAATAAGGCAAAGGTCCGTGAGATTTTTGTTTGTAATTTTTTTTAAAATAAAATCATCATCATGATCTACGTAACAACTTGATTGCCTGTTTATTTTGCAGTCACGTTCGACTTCAGTCAAAGGAAGAAAATGGAAAGCAAGCCCAAATAAACCAAGTATGGTTGAACCGTCGCACAAGCACATGATCCACCACTGAATGAAGATATGCCGGCAGAACTCTCTCATTCACAGCTTCTAATGGTTCGTCTACTTCGATTCACCAATGTATTTCATTTCCAAGTTTCCTTTACATCATGAAAATTTGTGTAGGGTGTTGGCGACGGTCATGTATTTACACAACAAGGAATTTCTCAAAATGTCTTCCAATCGGCTTCATTATTCGATGGTCAAGGTATGCGATTAAACATAATTAATTAATTTCAAGTCATACTTCACTTAGCGTAGTAAACTTCATACTCTAGTTTGCATAATGAATTTTTTTTTTTATAGCGGGAAATGGAATGTCATACTACTTTCCAAATGCACATCACCAAAGTGGGAGGAACATATGAATCAATGATGTGAAGACATTGATGCAGTTATCAGTTGGTAGGAACATATGAATCAATGATGTGAAAACATTGATGCAGTTATCAGTTATCAGTTGGTGAAGAGTTGATGCTGTTACATTTATGTGTAGTTTTGTTTTGAAGTATGATTTCATTTGTATATATTAGCAGTTAGGTTTCCAGTTGGATTTACATGTGAACAGCAGTAACTTCCCTTTCTATATATGTCAATGTGGTTTATGAAATTAATTGGCGTGTTCAGTTATCATGTGTATTCAAAAGCATTTTGGTATTCAGTTAGGAAATATAAACCCAGAAATCAGAGAATGGAAACAATAAGCCAAAGTAGTTTCTCTGTGATAGTAGAACTGAATGCAAATTACAGTTTATTCCCAAGCTTACACTGCCCTAAACCATTCGTCACTTCACACAACATAACATATACCACACATCAACAGTGGTAGAGGACCACTCAGCCACCATTACAACTACATCCTACACAGCCAATACAGAACCGGGCAACCAACAAACGGATTGACACAGCCAATACAGAACTACGCAACCAACAAACGGATTGTCATGTTCAACAAAATGAGAACCACATAGCCAATACAGAACCACGCAACCAACAAACGGATTGTCATGTTCAACAAAATGAGAACCACATAGCCAATACAGAATAGAGAGAACCAACTGCTGCTAATTCGGAAAGGAGACAACTACTGCTCATTTGGTCCCTTCCCTTTCTTATCTACTTCCGCAAGTTCGATGGCCTTGCGTATTGTCATGTTCAACGAAATCTCGATATTTCTGTCTTCGGCTATCCGACATACGGATTCGAACCAGTGAGAGAACTCTTGAAGGTCTTCGACCCGCCCATGATCATTTGCGTTCACTGTAACGCTACTACTCGCTCCTCCACTGGATTCTCCTTTGTCGACCCACTCCCAATATTTACAATTACCACTGCAGCAATTGAACAATCGACCCTTGTTCTTCGTGTCCTTCTCGATCTCAAAACACTTCACAACGCCAATATTGCACCGGGGGCATGGCCGTTTTTTCAAACAATCAGCAAACATGTGACCCTTCTCCCGACAGCTATGACAAATTCCAGAGTTCTTTCCTGGCATACTGCACACGAACAAACCAGAAATGATGCTACATTACAACACATCCACCGACCACTGTAAAAGCTTCAAAAATACGTATTATTCGAAAAAATCGAAAGCGAGTCAAATTGAAAGCAAGAACATCATGCTTACATGATGTTCGCTTCGAAATTCTGCCGAATTCTATGGATGGTGTCGGAGATTGAAGATGTTGCTGCAACCGATTGAGCTTCGGTTTACGAATTCAAATTTTTTTTAGCAACCTTGCGATTCTCCTACTGTGGGAAGCCCAGAACATGGAGACGGTTTCACATTAACCACCGGGTTCTTATTCCGGCTTAGAGACGGAGGACTGCCAGAGTTCGACTGCGTTGAGTGCGAAGTCAAGGGTTTTTCTCTTTCGATCGATTTGGGAATGAGAGACCAAGTGAGGGTAGTGGGTAATTTCTGTAATGGGCCGGTTCAATTTTTACCCGGTCATTGACCCGCGTTTTTACCCACTTGTTGCACCCAATTTTTAGCCATATTTTGGAGTAAATCAGGCGCTTGACACGTCACCATGTCAACCTCCGTGTAAACTGGCAGGTACGAATAGCGGGGTCGTCAAATTTAATGATGATGACTTTCTCTTGGGATTAACATGGAAAATAAATCTATAGATCTTCCAAGAACCAGTTGTAAACGTAGTAAATGAGGAAGGCTTTCCCTTGAGAGTATTATGGTGATTACACGTCCCTTGATTGGAACATCATAATAGTGGTAATACCATTAATCATCAACAAGAAAGGGAGACGTCCCATAAAGACTTCATTGTGCAATTGTCCCAGACTGGATAGAAGACCAATCATTCAATTTGAGGAGATAATAAATTAATATCTAAAGAAGAAGAGCCTGTAGAGTATGAAAAATTATTCAAAATGGAGCCAAAAAAGTGGTGGCCTTCAATGATGTTGGAATTACCATGTAATCCTCCAACATCATTTTTTGTTTAAAAACTGATTTTGTCATTCCAGCCAATGAGGGGGTAAAAGTCTTTATTATTAAGTTTGAGTTGGGTAGAGTAGGCAAGTCCTGTTTCGTTGAAAATGGCAAGGTAAAAGGTTGGAGGATCAATGTAACATCAACCTATGCAAACTATGCAAGGCATTAAAAGCCATATTCAAAATGTTGTAAAACATCGTTGCAAAAGTCGAGTTGGAACTATAAACAAGCACTTACTAGTAGGAAACCAAATTTCAAACCTTTTTATTTACTTGTTTTTAGTATTTGTTTTGCATGTTGTGAGTTAGGATTACATTTAGTACTTCAACATGTTTAAACATCGCCTAGCTTATATTTTTCGCTATTTTATATTAATTAGGATAGTTTTCCTAGCATCACAATCATCTCTAATTTCCTCGGATCCAAAACATACCTACAGTCGTACGATTCACTTTAACTCACCTATATTATATTCTAATTATTTCCCTATATCTTTTCAGGTTTCATGAAAATATTTCTCAAAACAAATGAAGGAGAGAGAAGGTAGATAAAACAAGAAGTGCTAAGTCGTCATGTAAAACGTCTAGTACTGCTAACCTTTTCTTTAACCGTATTTTTGTGAACATATTAATGAACATGTGTATTTTATGTTTGATGGTGTGAACTTAGCTAATTTGCTTTAGTTGTATGTGTGATTTCCCATAAAATTTCATGAAATAAAAAAATACAAATTGAAAAAATAAAAAATAAACATTTTATTTTTTGGTAACTCAGGTGTTCATGCTTCGCTCGATTAAAAAACATTTCTTATTTTATGTATGCTTTGTGAGTTAAATAGTCTTTTCAGCTAATGATGATGATTAGTTGAAATTATTTATGATTTATGGATTATGATTAGGTGATAATACTTTTTGCTAATTTGATATTAGTTAATGTGAGATTTTATTATTTTGATCACAATAGTCATGCTAATCATTATATATATATATATATATATATATATATATATATATATATATATATATATTCGAGTTGAGTACATTAATAGAATACATTGAATGAACTCGGTTATTAAAAACAAGATAAAATAAAAACCAACCACTTAATCTATTGAAAAGATTAGTTTGAGGGTGGTTGATCTGGTGTTTGGAGCTATTGTGATAGATGTTGATTTTATGCTTGTCGAAAAAATTGTATGAAATTTTTTTTTTGGGCTAAATGGTGGAACCAAGGTGTTAATTATATTCTAGGGGTTTGATTTAATTTACTTGACCCTCTATAAAGTATTGCTGTAATGACCCGACTTCTATGTCCTAACCTTTATATTATACGCACTGTTCATTTTGAATGGACATTTGATCACTTACTCCCTCATGGATTTCTATCGTGTTTCCTAGGATTCGAACACAAGAACTCTGTCTAATGAAAGACTTAAGTTGAATTTGTATCTCTCTTATTAGATAGAGGTCTTGGGTTCGAATCTTGAGGGACGAGATAGAAAGATATGAGAGAGTAAGTGGGTATCTTCTACCTAAAGCGGACAATACGTATTATATAACAGATTGGATAAAGAGGTCGTATTGTTACAAAAAATACAGATTTTTTTTGTAAGGATCCAGGTTACGGCCAAATCGTTAACTTACGTACTGTCCACTCTAGGAGAGTCTAAACTCATCTTACCCCTCACGAATTTCTATCGTGTCCCTAAAATTCAAATTCATGACCTTTCTCTTAAGTAAAATTTGTACCAGGATGCAATTTAAATCTCTCATTAGGCAAAGGTCTTGTTTTCGAAGTTTGAGAGACGCGATAGAAAGCCATGAGGGGATAAGTTGGAAGATGTCCATCCAAAGTGGACATTACATATAATACAACGGCTTGAACAAAAAAGTCGTGTCGTTACAAAAAAGTGCATTTTTTTGGTAACAACCCGAGCTTTGTGTCTAAGTTGTTAACTTACGTACTGTTCGCTCTGAGAGAACTTGAGTCTATCTTAACCCTTACAGATTTCTGTCACTTCCCTAAGATTCGAACCCATGACATTTCCCTTAAGTTAGACTTAAGTTGAATTTTGGTACCTATGTTCAACTTAAATATCTCATTAAGCAGAGGTATTGGGTTTGAATTTTGAGGGACGCAATAGAAAACTGTGAGAGTTAAGTGGGCAAATGTCTACCCAGAGTGAATATTATGTATGATATAACGGTTTGGGCAAAGAGATCGGGTCGTTACAAGTGCATTTTTTTGTAACAATCCGAGATCTGTGTCCAAGCCTTATGGATTTCTATCGCATCCCCATGATTCGAACCCATAACCTTTGGTATCGGGATTCAACTTAAATCTCTCATTAGGTTGAGGTCTTGGATTCGAACCATAGAGGACGCGATAAAAAGTTGTGAGGGGGTAAGTAGGCAGATGCCCAACTAAAGTCGACAGTACATATGATATAACGGTTTGAACATAGAGGTTGGATCGTTACAAAAAAAATGCACATTTGTTTAACGACCGACGTCCATGTCCAAACAGTTATACCATACGTATTGTACGTTTTGGGTGGGCATCCGTCCACTTATCATTTCACATCTTTCTATCACGTCCTCTAAAATTCGAACCCAATACCTTTGCCTAATGAAATATTTAAGTTAAATTATGGTACAAATTGAGCAAGTTGTCCAATTGATATCAGGATTCAACTTAACTCTTTCATTAGGTAAAGTTCTTAGGTTCGAATCCTGAGAGATGCAATAGAAAATCGTAAGGGAGTAAGTGGACAGATGTCCAACCAAAACGAATAGTACATATGATATAATGGCTTGTGCATAGAGGTCGGATCATTAAATTTACACTATCTATGCTATGTAGGAAAAAAAATTACCTACACTGAAGTATGGAGCTAGTATTGAGTAATCACTCCACATGTATCACTAATGTTAGGATACAATCTATTAGAAAATAAGGCAACCTATAGTGTAGAGTGAAAACCATCTTTGAAAACCAATGTAATGATTTTAAAAAGATATGAAGGACACAATAAAAAATAAAAAATATATCAAAGTGTGTTGTGACATTGACAAAACAACTACGAGCATTGTTTCTATTCAACTAAATCTCAAATGCTTAACTCAGGATCTAGATTCCTAGTGAGACTATTAGCGTATGTGAAGGTTGGAGGTTGAGACTCTTAAATTTAGGGAGACTCACCACATACCAAGGTAGTAACTTCTATTGGTGAAACACAATGGAACTTGAGTGGAAAATAAATGAGTATCGTGTAATATATCTTAGAATAAACATCCCAAGTAAGATATTTAAAACAAGTTGAGCGTGTGCATCTCATGAGAGATGAAAGAAATTTTGGACCACTCAGGGTCGAAAAATTAACCAACCTAAAGAATCATGGTGATTAGACTGACTATGTATACATACACATCGATAGGACATTGAATAAGTGAATTTGTTCTGGTTGCATTTCTTATGAATCTTTTATGAATTGTCGAACAGTTTCATTGCTTTATGTTAGTATGACGAGTTTTCTAATGCATTAACATTTATGTTTGTTCGCTTATGTATTAAGTAGATAATCTCGGGACAAACATGAGTTTAAATTTGGAGGTGTGATGAATATATTTTATACATTTATCCGGGCTTCTTAACTTGATTATTTATTGCTAAATTGAGCAAATTTCTACCTAGTTTATGTAAGTATGTTAATTGAAGGAAATCTTTGACTTGGATGCAATTGAAATTAAATATATATATATATATATCATTTTGAATTTGATTGAAATTGATTCAGAGTAATTGAAGATCAACTGATCAATAAAAAATATTAACAGAGCAATCGAAGAAGATTCACAAATTTTGAGAAAAAAAACTGTCATTTGGAAAGTGTGGCGACTCAAGTGCAACCTCTCGGAAGTTCAGATTAATTACGACTGTGGACGATGAGATTTGAAGTACAATGATTTAAAGATGAGTGATCCAAGATGCAAACATGAAGGGATTCGAGTTGAACAAAAAGACTAAAATGAGGATCAAAGTGAACAAGGACCAAAAGTATGTCCTTACAATCACTAGGACACATTAGCTGCAATCGCAACAATGGTATGCTGCTTTCCAGCTGCTCAAATTCTTGTACCATGCGATCACAGTGTTAATACCATGTGATCGCTTGGGTAATTCGTCCAGCAAAATTTTGGTTTACTAATTTGTTTCAACATTTTCTTGAAAAGTAATTGGGTTATGAAATTTGACCTAATTCTTAGGTTATAAATAAAATTCTTCGTCTACAATTGAAAAGGCGAAGTAAGGGGCTCCTGTATATAGGCAAACACGTATTCCATAAATTCAAAAAAAGGCTCTTGGGTAGAAAATCTATATTTCTTTCAAAGATTTGAAGACGCTTTTGATACAAAATACTAGCATACATATTTTCATACGTCAATTGCTTGGCTTGAAGAAGAAGAAGTGTGTTCATTTAGTTTGTGTTTTTGTAATCTTATAATACTTGGCTAGTTGTATATATCAATATTTTCAAAATCGAATCGGACTAGTCGGTTCAATTGGAAAAATCAAGAATCGGTTTTCAAACTGATTTGATTATGACTAAAATCCACTTGTATTATAAATCAGGAAAAAAAAATCCCAGCTAATTATAAGGTTTAACCGTAAAACTAGCTTATTTTTAAATAGAAAGAATTGAAACTTCATAGGCAAATGACTAAATAAGGTCCAAAAAGTTGTTTAACTATTTCCTAGCCAATTTTTATTGTTTATTTTTAACCTTTCCTTTTACTCATTTTCGATATAGGATTGTTTATCCATCCTAAAGTTCAAGCATTCTAAGTTTTATGTTGGGAAATTGTATAAAAAAATTTAAAGCCAAAAATAAATTAATTCTTGAATTTCAATATTTGATTTTTTTTTTTCACTTTGCCTCTATTTTTCTTGTTTGATTTTATTTTTACATCAAACTAAAATGATATAAGAATCGTTTGCTGAAAATTTTGCTATATTTATTGTCATTAGAAGTGGGCATGATCAAAATTAAATGTAGTCAAGTATATAAATGTTTTTATCTCTATATATTAATTGATTTGGAAATCAACATATTTTTCTAGTATATATATATATACACCTTCTGACCTTAGACCCTTTTACTTTTTGAGTCAATGATTGAGTCAATTTTGAGAGCATTGACATATATGCTAGGTGGTGGTGGCAAACGGGCTGAGCTGGCTCGAGCTCGTATTTAGTCGTGGCAAATGGGCCGAATCGGCTTGTGGGTGGCTCGGGCTAGTAAAAATACGAGCTCGAGCGCAAGCTGACGGATCTGTCCGTTTGGCGAGCCGATCGGCTCGTGGCTCGTTTATCACTTTTTCAGTGGCCATTCTGACCACTAAAATTTAAATTTTTTTTTTTTCTTCCCTCCTCTCTTCCTCTATAAATACATGATTTCTAATCCATTTTCTTTGCACCAAATTCACCAATACTCTTCATTTCTCACTCTCTTCCACAATCAAGTATCAACATTATAAATTTATACACAATATACATTCATTTTTACAATTTCATTATCTTCAATTTCAATTATTACATACAGTTTTTGAAGTGTTTTCTTTATTTTCTTCACAATTCACAAATGGATCCACAATCATTTGTTGAGAGCTTGTTCGGTATCCGAGGCAAATCACCTGTGACGCCGCAAAGTCAATTACATAATCAATTTTTCGATCTAAATGAAGTACTCATTCTTGATGATATTCCAGATATGACTGCACATAAAAGCAATCATCCAAAATTTCCAATTGATTTGGATAACGTTGATGTTCCCGAAGCACGACATGATGAAGAACCTGAATTAGACATTCCTGATGCTAGAGGGAAGCGAAAAGTGAAAAAATAGGCAAAATATTAGGAACACTTTAAATTGGTTTCAACGGATCGTGTGGTCGATGGAATTCCAGAGTCAAAAGCAGTATGTAAATACTGCAACAACGATTGACAAGGCAAAATGGTATTAGTACCACCCACCTCAACCGTCACTACAAATCATATACGGTCAAACATGGACTCCTTCCATCTGATCAAACACAAATTTCCTTTGGTAGTCCAGGCATCGGTTCTACGACTTCACCCTCACCACATGGATGTAATCGGAGGAGAATGCTCGAACGGGAATGGTGAAACTTGTTGTAGGTGCTAAGTTGCCTCTAACAATAATGGACAACCAACATTTCGTCTCGTATGTAAAAGAATATCTTCAACTGAAGTACGTTGGGGTAAGTAGAAACGTTCTTCGTTTAGATACAATAGAATATTCCATTCACACAAAACAACAATTGCCCACAGATTTACAAAAATATGGGGGTGTTATATCTTTAACTTCAGACTTGTGGGAATGGATTAATAAAAGAGCTTATATAGTTGCAATTGCACACTACATAGACCCACTTTGGTGCATGCATGAAAAATTAATGTTTTTAAAATTATTGAATTCTCTCACAATGCTAAAAATATATTTAATACTATTATGACCATTATTAGAGAATATAATTGCGAGAGTAAAATTCTTTCTTTTACATTCGATAATGCTAGTGTTAATAAACCAGTCATTGATAAATTGTTAAGGGTATTGCAGCCTGAATTTGGTAGTTATTTGTTTCATATTCGTTGTGTGTGTCATATTTTAAATTTAATTGTGCAAGATGGCCTGAATTATATTAAAGATGAAATGCAAAGAATTCGGAATGCATTAATATATATCACAATCTCCCCTAATAGAATACAAGTATTTGATGATTTTTGTAACGAAAATGTGGTGATGAATTCGAAAATATTTGTTACTGACGTAGGGCATAGATGAAACTCCACTTATTTACTATTAAAGTAATGTGAAAGTTTTGATGCTTTCATAACTGAGTTTTACAATAATAGACATATTAGAGACGAATACGACACTATTTTAAATAAATCTGATTGGATTTTAGCTTTAAAAGTTAAAATATATTTGAGTAGTCTTTATGAAACTACAAATACTTTATCTGAAATTTATTATCCAACAAGTTGTATGGTATTTGAATGTCTTTATATAATTGCGAGAACATTTCATAAATATAGAAATGACCCCGACTTTACCACAAATATATATTCTATAGAATTAAAGTTTAGAAAATATTGGCAATACTTGCCAATGTTATTTTCTTTAGCATGCATCATGAACCCCTATATAATTTATCAGGGACTAAATATGTAATTGAACAAATTTTAAAATCTTTAACTTTTGATACACGTATCACGTATAGAAATTTAGAACAAGCTTTAAGTGAAATGTATAAAATATATGCAGAATGATTCTGTACAAATATTAGTCGAGTACCCTCTTCACATACTCCTCCCACACATATCGAAGAAGATGACGCTGAAATAATGAATTTGTTCGAAGGTATTAACACATATAGATATGATGCAAATGCAATAGGTTCATCTAGTAATACTTTGTCTTTTGCTTGTGCATCTAATCAAACAATTTCAAATCCATTGCCTGCTGAATTAATTGATTACTTTAATCATAATATGCTTGCGAATAAAATAATTAAAAAAAGTTTAGAAGAAGTTATCGAATTCTGGCGAAGGCATGAACGGCGATGGCTAGGGTTTCTGCAATTGCAAAAGACCTATTAACACCAGCGGTTAGCACCGTAGCTTCTGATTTTGCATTTAGTGCAGGTAAGAGGGTATTATCCGAGGTCACGAGTCGACTAAAAGAAGATATTTTGGAAGCATTAATGTTCGTGAAGGATTGACAAGACGCTCATTTCCAAATACATGATAAATATGTCAAAATTGTATATCGTCAGGTAAATGATATATAATTGGATCATATTAATCAAAAAAAATTATTTTATAATACTGTTTTTAATTTTTTTTAAAAAGTTGTACACGTTACAAGTTGTTCGTGTACAATTTTTAACTCCGTCTACTTGAAATTTAAGTAGCTGGTCCCAGCCCCGATAAAGGATGAGGGTTAAATACTTAAATTATATAATTTTTTCTCAACAACTTTCTTCCCATCAATTTATCCAATTCATAAATTCTTTTAGAAAATAAAATTGGTACTAGATGTTTACATTTTAAATTCTTTTCTCAAACAATGTTGCGCATACCTTTGCGTATAATCTTCAAAGTGGATACATTCTGAAAATTGAAAGGTAATGAAATGATTACTCTTTCAATTGTTAGAAGGCATTCACTTTGAAAATTATATGTAAAGTACGCGTAACGTTGTTTTAGAAAAGAATTTTTTTTAATCTTCTTTTATATACACAAAATTTACATTTAAAATTACTTTTTTATTTTCCATTTTACCTATTTAATAAAAAAAATAAAAATAAAAATAAAAAATCGAAAATGGGCAAGCTCGTGAGCTGGAGCTCGACTCAGCTTGTCCCAGGCCCACGAGCCACGAGCTCGTCTCATGCGTCCAAGGCCGGCTCGGCCCATTGCCACCTCTAATGCAAGGATAACGATGAATCATATGTTTTAAAGATTTTATATTTATTTCTAAATTTTGACACTTAAATTTTTGTTTGGTTTTGAATGTTTGTTATGATTTTAATTCTTTCAATTAATTGACCACTAATTGAATTGATATGTGATTTATATAGTAATTCAAAATTGGAATAGGAAATATAGCACGCGGTAACAAACATTGTGAATTCCTATAAACATTAGGGATAATTGTCTATACTTTGCAATCCAATTGAATATTTTTGTGATTTAGTGCATTTTCATATGTTCGCACTAAGGATAGATATATTTAGGTTATATGTGAGGATATACTTTATTCTACTCGAACAAGATTATTATATAAGATCGGAACATTGATTTTCGAGTCCAAATAAAAGTCATCAAATTTTGGGATTAATATTAAGATGGAACAGTATATGGGGATTCGAGGTTCTAGCATTTTATTCATTATTCGTCAAGCATATGAGTTGTTTGTAGTCAATCTCATAACAAGTATCCTGGCTATTTCCCTCCAAACTCTAAGTAATATCATGTGATCCATTCCTAATTTTTGTGTGTGCAAGCGCACCTCAAAAAATTGAGACATGGACAGTCCAAATTAAAAATATTTCATTATTTTGAAGAAAAATCTATTTTTGAATTATTTCATTTATTTCATGATTGGTACATAAGATGATATACGTTATGTCACATTTTTGAATCAGTAAAGAAAATTCTAGAAATGACGACTCTTTTCACTTTATGATCGATAACCAAGCCAGATCTTGTGTATTATAAAGAGTTTGGATTTTCAGTCCTTATCTATGATATCAACAATTGAAATATAATCGAAAGGAAAAATTCTATATTTGAGAGGGCAATTTGCAAATTTTGTATTTCTTGTAGAGTGGGAACTTCAACTGCAAATGCCCTAAAATTCAGTATTTATCTGGATAGAATAATACCTCCAATAAAAATAATTGTACGGATTAATGGACAAATCTAATGCAACACTATATGCACCAAAAATGTATATAGAAAAAGATGCACCACCTCTTTCCCTGAGTTGTACAGTGTGCAGTTACTTGTTTGAGAAATGCATGAGCAGAGGCAGCTCTTAATACATGCAGATGAACGTGCTTGCTGATGACAGATTGCTCTCACGGGCACCATAAATATGTGGCCAGCATTGGATCACAACGTCAACTTGACAGTGTGTTGGTTGCTGAGCTCGATAACTAGAGCTTATAGAATGGTGCTAAATTTTACTTACTACTTATAACATGTTTGATGCGTTAAAAAGAGTGTTTTTTTATTTTATTAATTTTTTTTTTGGGGAAAAATGTGTTTTAAAATAGTGACTTTTTGGAAAATGTGTGGTTAAAATGTAGGGAAAAATTTTGGGTTTACGCGTAAAATATTTTTTTGTGTGATTGTATGGTTGAAAATGAGTTTTAGAAAAAAAAAATTTGAAGAATGATAAGATTAATTGATTGGAGTTTAGTAAGATAATAGGGTAACATTTCCTTATGGTTCGGACCGTTTGAATGATTCTTTTGAAAACCTTGTTCCAAATAATTTGATTGACCCTAGTGGATATTAATTAGTTAAAACATAATATTAACCACCACCCCCAACAATCCAAATATTAGAATTTGTCCTAAATCATAAAATTAGATGTTTTGCCCTAGGTAGTGCTGAAAGAATCATTTCTACTTGGAAAAGTGGGATTAGTTGAAATTAGACCTTCTGAATTTGTGACTGATAAACAACAATATGTATTTTTTTTTATGAACGTGCTTACAAACACTTGTTAAAAGTCAAATCATTTTGTACCCACATATTTCATGAAATTAAAAACTACTTATCCACTTATCCACAACTCATTTCATACTTTTTATTAACAACTGCCAAAAATATGCTAAATTATTGGTTAAGTGTGGACTAGATTTCGCATTGGGCCTTAATACTCCCCAAAGGGATATGCAAAATTTCCTTGAGCAGCTTAAGCTCAACTATGGAATGCTTTTCCATTACATATCTTGATCATATTTATTTGATAAAAAATAGTGCGAATCATGTTATCGTAACCAAAATACCTACATGCAAAACGAGCAAAGTGACAACTTATAGAAATGTAGAAAAATGAAGAATTAGATTCGATCTAGGTAAGAATTGGACTCTTTCTCCTTAATTTGAAATTGTACAGATATTGGGTCTCCGATAATCACTTATTAAGACCGGTCAATTTGTGTGCTAATATCCGGTCTTTTATCAGAAGATTTTGGTTGGAAAGTAATGACAATAAAAGGGAGTGGCTTGGCTGGAATGGGTGAAATTGTGTTAAGACTTGAGGATCCATTTTAAAAAGTTAACCTTGTTAAAAGAAGTAGCCTAAAATCTAATAAATTGGTTTATATTTTTTATCTTTATTCGATGTGAGATTATATCTCTTAATATGCCCCGCAAGATGGTGACTCGTTTGAGAAATTTTATTGCAGTTTAAAATCAAATTGGACCGGCGAAAAAATATATAAAAATTAAAAAAATGAAATTTTCTAAATTGTAACTTGTAAGACTTTTGTGTTGGGTTTTTTATTTTTATTTTTCAATGAGGCTTATATAATCCATAGGCTCTTAAACTGAAAGTTTGAAACGATTCATCAATCAATGTCATGTTGTATTCCATATAAATTACTATCACCAAACAATCATCAACTTAAATAAACTGCATAATACTCCAATGATTAAACAAATTTCAATCAAAATAAAAAATTCTACATTGAATTGGACATCCTTTAAAAAATTATTGAAACTTCTAGTTTTGTTGATTATAATTTGTAGAAATTTAAATGAAAAATTTTGATCGGATCAACAACTATGTAATCAAAGTGAAAACGACCTTATCTCGAACCACTTTCTCCTCTCTCCATCACTTTTGAAATAAAAAATTTCGAATCTTAGAAATGAAATTATATATTATAAATAAATTTATTAAGGTATAGATTTGCCCAATATTCTAATTTAGCTTGAGAATCAGTTAATCAAAGAATTATAAGAAGGGAGAGAAAATAATCAAAGAGAAAAAGGAAAGTGCTGAGGTTTAAAATGAAAAAGGAACTCTATTATTTTTTTTTATAAAAGTGATTGGAGATTGAATCATATATTTTACCCAAAAAAAAAAAAAAAAAATCCGATGAGAACCGTCTGATTCCCGACGGTTCCCATATTAGAACTAAGAACTGGACCGGAACTGGTTGGTTCTTAATAATTTGTCCCAAAATCAAATTACTTTTTTAGAAGATCCGAAACCGAATCGATCGGTTCTAAATGGTTCCGGTCTAATTCCACCGGTTCTAAAAAAATAGGTTCATTCCTAAATTAATGGTATAAAAGTAGACAAACAAACAAAAATATATGGTGAAATCAACGGTTTAAAATCGGAACAAACCGTTAGGTTTAGGTTTGAGTTTTTTTCAAACCGGTGTAAACGGTTTGATTTGAAAATCTGTCAAAAATCGATAAAATCGAACCGCTTACACCTCAATACTATGTTAAGACTTGTGCTTCCATCTTAAAAGGTCAACCTTGTTAAGAAGAGTAGTCCATGACCTTATAAATTGGTCTATATTTTTCATCTTTATTCGATGTGGAATTATATCCCTTAATAAATTATGTAGACGGAAGGTGATTTGTGATTCATGCATCTAGAATGATTTATTGGGTCTTTTGTAGCACTTGTCTTTAAAGGGGAATAATTATGCAATATAGAAAGAAGAAGATTTCTGGGAGAAATCGAATTAGAAGACATGAATTTTTAGTATTCGTTGTCGAAGAATTTTGAGTCCATTTTGGGCGGAAACGGTCAAAGTCCACAGGAATTATTATCTGCTCCTTCGCAGCCGCTAGAGACCATCTGACCTGATATCATACCTAGGATACTAACAGAGGCTGATAATATGGCACTAAAAAGACTCCCTTTAATTGATGAGGTGTGGGTGGTGATTTTTAGCATTGATACTAATAGTGTCGCGGGCCCTGATGGATTTTCATCCTGTTCTACCAGAATTGTTGGGATATTATACAGGAAGATGTGTACAATGTAGTCATTGACTTCTTTGAAGGTGGCCATTTACCGCGGGGCTTTGTCGCTACGTCTATTGTTTTGCTCCCGAAGAGATATAATGCTAGTAGATAGACGGACTACCGACCTATTAGCCTATGCACGGTGTGCAATAAGCTTATCACAAACCTATTGAACACCAGATTGAGCTCTTTATTGTCTCGTATTATTTCCCCTTAGCAGAGTGGTTTTGTTCTCGGTCGTCTTATAGGGGATAATGTATTGTTGACTCAGATGCTTCTGCACACATTGGATCATAGAGTGCGTGGAATGAATACTATGCTGAAGTTTGATATGGCTAAAGCATATGAACGTATGGATTGGAGATTCATTTACTCTATTTTGGAGGCATTTGGTTTTGACCAGTTATAGGTTGACAGGATCAGACGGTGTATCTCAGAGTGTCATTTTTCAGTTTTTATGAATGGTTGGCCCTGTGGTTTCTTCCCATCTTCATGTGGTCTCAGACAGGGAGATCCTATATCCCCCTCCTTATTTATTATTGCTGTGAATTGCTTCTCTCGACTACTTACTCAGAGGTTCCATGCATACCTAGTATGCAGTATTAGCATGAAGGTATTAATCTTGTCTCTCATCTTGCTTTTGCTGACGATATAATTATATTCATCAATGGCCAGAAGAAGTCTATCAAAAAGATCATCGACTGTTTGGAATACTACGAATGTGTATCTGACCAATTGGTGAATAAAGACAAGAGTGCTCTTCTACTTCCCAAGCAGGCATTGGAAATTCAGATACGTAGGCTAGTGATTTTGACAGGATTTTCTCATCAGCAACAATCATTCACTTACCTAGGAGTCCTTTATCTAAGGGGACTAAGAGGAGCATTCTTTTTGACGATCTCATTATGAAGATTAGAAGTAGGATTTCTGGATGGGCTTCAAGACTCCTTTCTACTGGTGGGAGGATCACTCTGCTGAGGTCAGTTCTCTCCTCCTTACCAATATACATTTTTCAGATTCTACGACCTCCCAAGGTCATGCTGAAAAAGCTGGAAAGTATATTTGCGAGATTCCTGTGGGACTCTAAAGATCATGCGTAGCGCTTACATTGGCGGAGCTAGAAGGAGATTTGCCTCCCTACTAATGAGGGTGGATTAGGCTTCAGAAGATTTCATGATATGGTGGACACATTCTCCCTGAAGCTTTGGTGGTTATTCAGATCTCATAGTTTTCTTTGGGCTCAGTTTGTACTGGGCAAATACTGTAGAGGGACACATCCGTCAATTGCGCATGTCCCTAATTCAGCCTCTCCTATATGGAAGAGATTGAAGAGATTTGGACAACGTGCAGAGCCATACATTATATGGCAACTTGGGGTAGGTCAGATTTTCTTTTGGCATGACTGTTGGATGGATGACACTACTCTGGCGTCCATCTTTCCACACAAAAGCATACATTTGAGAGAGTAATATTTTTTTGAGGTAATGGATGGAACTTTGACCGATTACTACAGGTTCTTCCACCAGTTATGACAGAGCAAATTGCGGACTTGCCGCTATGTGTTGATACACCAGATCAAAAACATTTGACGCCTCCATCGGATGGTAGATTTACCACCAAGTCAGCATGGAAGTTGTTCCGTTCTAGCAGACCAGTACAAGATTCATTTTGCCTAATTTGGAGCCCTATCATCCCTGCCAAAGTCTCGTTCTTCTGTTGGAGATTATGGCAGGACTTGATTCCAGTGGATGTTATTATTCAGAGGAGGATTGACAGTCAATTGGCTTCTCGATGTTAGTGTTGTTCTGAGATTGAGACCAGCACGCATATTTTTACTGGTAGTAGTGGTATATCAGAGCAGGTTGGCAGCATTTCGAGGGTGTATTTCAGATTACTATGATTGCAGGTAAGAGCGTCAGACAGAGATTTCTAAGATAACAATATTCAGGACAGTTTACCTGGAGTGGACACATTCGCATCATTATCCCTCTATTGATTTTCTGGTTTATATGGGCTGAAAGGAATGATGCAAAGCATAGGGATATCCGCATGAGACCAAGACGAATCATTTGGAGGGTATATCGTATGATCACATTCCTACACATTGGAAGATTATTTCGACCACTACATTTGCATAATGACTTGCAGTTTGCTCCACTTTTTGGGATTACTATGACCCTCCCTCTATCTACTCCCCCTATTATAGTCTAGTGGCGCACTCCATCAGTCGGATTTGTTAAGATCAACACTGATGGATGTGTCAAGGATGGCTTTACGAGCAGAGCAAGCATCATCAGGGACCACACAAGAAAATGTACAAGGGCATTCTCAACATCATATGGACAGTGCAAGATTCTGGAAGCAGAGCTCAGGGCTATCATTGATGGAATACTATTGGCTAGAGGTCTTGGATTTTTAGATATTTGAGTTGAGGCAAATTCCAATATAGCCATTCACTACATCATCAAAGGTGGAGGTCCATGGGCTATCCAGGTTATACTTAGGAAGATCGCAGACATCATCTCCTTCGATAGAGCCATGGTTTCCCACATCTACATAGAGGAGAACTAGGTTGCAGATGCTCTTGCAACAGAGGGCTTAGATCATCGACGATACTAGATAAATGGACCAGCTGACATACCACGACATACTATGGCACTCATACAAATAGATAAACATGGATTGCCCAGCATTAGACTATGAATTGTAATTTCATTTATTTTTATTTAATTTTTGTTTTTATCTTCAATTGCACCAAATATTTTGTAAGGGAATTAGTACTTCATCTTTTACTGATCTACATTTGCTCTTTAGCACTTACTTTTTATTGTAAGGAAAATAGTCTTCCTCATTTACTGTTTTCATTATTTTCACTTGTAACCACAGTATTCCTCCGCCATAAGTGAAGGCAAATTAACAAAATCTTGAAAGTATCACACTCCTTCAACTAAAAACAAAAAGGTCAAAGTCCATCGTTTAGGGCTACAAAAATGAGTTTTTCATTTTTTTTTGAATAATTTTAATTAGATTAGAATTTTAATTCCATTTAGAGTTAGTCGATATCCTGAATTATATCATTATCTAGAGTTAATCGTTATTTAGGAGTTTATTTATTACTGAGATTCTATTTACTACTTTAAATAAGAGTTGTAAGACTTATGGAAATTAGTAAAATTTGATTATAATAAAAAGTCTTGATAAGTTTCTCAAAATTGTTCTCTCTTTTGGTATTCACGAGCGGATTAAGTTTTATCGCGAGTTTTGTTCTTTCTTATAAGTTTCCACCACGTCAGTTGGTATCAAAGTCTTATTCGTTTCTTCACAATTCCAACTAGAAGACAACTAGTTCGTGTTGTTGAGTTAGAGAAGTTTAATAGACGTGATGAGATCACACAGTTGCGTCAATAGGTAGAAGTGCTTATACAGCAACTTGTTGCCTCATTCCGCAGCACCGACACCTGTGGCCCACCCCACGGTAGAGTTTGAGGGAAAAAAATCCTTTTACTCTACTTGAGCAACCAGCAGATCTACAAGTTTAGAGTTTAGAGGAGAGCACGTGGACAAGAGGATAATCGACATTCAGAATAATATTTAAGGTTGAAATCCCTTAATTTCAAGGTGGGTTTTAGTCGAAGATCTCTTAGATAGATGAATGAATTTGAGGATTTCCTAAAATGGAAGAGGTTTCAGATTATAAATGTGTGCCTATTGTTCTAACATGATTTTGTGGTTGGACAGCAGCGTGGTGGCAATAGCCCAAGGTAACAAGAATAAGAATTATGAAAATAAGAAAGAGACTTGGGATAAGTTCAAGAAACACATTCTTATCATATAATTACATATTGAAGATGTACCAATGATTTCTAATTTACGTCAAGGTATTAAATCCTTTATTTACTACACTATGGAGTTCTACTTCTATATGTTGATCAAAATGAATGATATAAGATATACAAAAGAGCAGTTGGTGTCTCGTTATGTGGTGGTCCAAGACCCTAAATTTAGGATACTCTCAATATGTTTGATCACATGACGGTATTCAAAGCGCAACAATGAGCTATACAGATTGAGAAGCAATAGTCTTGACGAATAGGTGTAGGTTCTGCCAAAAAACTACACCAATAATAGCAGTAGTTCTACACACTAGTCTTGTTGAACCAAATCCAAATTAATAATCGATAACACATCTGGGTGGGGGTTTTCATTTTTAAAGTTGTGGTAGAATAGGCCATAGGCAATCCCAATGCCCGAAAAACTCATGCAAAGGATTTTCAACGATGAAGTCAATGAGGATTATGATAGTGAGCCTGTCTATGATGAAGGGGCGAATGAAGATTTAGTGGAGGACAAGTAGCAGTTGATGATGAAACAATGTTGGTGGTGCATAGGAAATACTTGACTCTACTGAAATGACGGTGATTGGCTGCATAATAATATCTTCCAATTTATGTATAAATACAAGGAAGAGTTTGTAGATTCATAATTGATTTTGGAAGTTATGAGAATGTGGTGGTTGAAGAAGTAGCCAAAAAATGTGATTGTAGACAAAATAATATCCTAAACTATATAAGCTTGCCTAATTGAAAAAAAAAAGAGTTATAGATGTCGTAGTGTCTCAATGTGCTTTAATCAGTTTATCTATTGAATATAGTATAAATATGAGGTTCTATGCGATGTGGTTGGAATGGATATGTGTCACCTATTGTTAGGGCAATCTTGTCAGTTTGATCATTATTCAATACATGATGATTTTACTTGGAGACGGTACCAATCTATTAACCCTGGGAAAGTTGGAGATGGAAGATTCTTGTGTTATATATATGTTGGTGGGTAAATTTTTTGATACTGGGTCTACAATTCCTAACAGGATTAGGCCATTGATTGAAGAGTTTTAGGATGTATTTCAAGGAAAGTTACTATAAAAATTACTGCCACTACAAGATATCCAAGGTCGAATTGACTTGATGCTAGATGCAACATTATCTAACAGGGTGCATTCTAGGATGAGTCCATAGGAACACGAGTTACGTAAGAAGGTTGAAAAACTTTTGGTAAAAGGACATGCTCGAGAAAGTCTTAGTTTGCATGTTCTCCTTGCTTTGCTTATGTCAAAGAAAGATGGAACATGGCATAAGTGTGTAGATAGTCGTACTATAAACAAGACCACAGTATGATATTATTTTTCGGTTTATCATTTAGATGACTTACTGGATCAACTTAGCGGTGCATGCATATTCACTAAGTTGAACTTGAAGAATGGCTATTACTGGATTCATATTCGACCTGGAGATGAGTGAAAGATTGCTTTTTAAGATATGAAAGTGCTCTATCAGTGGTTAGTTATTTCATTCGGACTATCCAATGCCCCGAGCACCTTTATACAAATAATGAATCAGGGCCATTTATAAGTAAATTTATCGTCATTTACTTTGATGATATCTGATTTATAGTGCTAACCTTGATGGTCATAGGAAATTGTTAAGTCCAAATTGTAATTGACAATTTCCTAAGTCAAAATCAAGCCCTAATTGAATTGTATTATGTGTTTATCGAGTTATAATCAAAGTCAAAATAGTTAAAGATTGGTAGTATAGGTCTTGAAGGAATCCAATATGTCAGAAATGTCCAAGAAGATCAAATATGATCAAGGAAATGCAATTAGAAGTCTAAAGGGTATCAAAGAGTTGCATAAGTTATGCTGCAAATTCTTAATCGTAAATTTCAATGCATTTTTCACATAGAAAATATTCGAATTTGGAAAAGTCTATTTCTAGACAATTGTATCTCTCTAACTCATATTTATAACTCATTTTGAATCACCTCAATCCGAATTCGGGAGAGAAAGTTATGATGAAAATGCTAACGACTATTTTGTTGTCGCTAGTCCGTCGCTAGTCTAGCGCTCAAGCGATGGGCTGACATTCAGAATTTTGTTTTGCTTCAAAAACTAATTTTTCAATTCATTTTCATCTCAAACACTTTTTCCTATATATATCATTCTCTATGAACGTCTAAAAGGGTGTTGAATCAAATTTATTCCATAGAGATCAATTCTTTGACGACCAAAACTATTTATTGATTCTAATATTCAACCACGACATATTACTTGATTCATAAATTCTTCAAAAACATATTTTGTTGATCAAGTCATATTGTGTCACACTAAACCACAAGATCAAAAAAATAGAAGATCATTTGATCAAACACCAAACCACCTAACCCATCGGAGATAAATCGATACCAGAGATCGGAAGCTATTGTAGAAGCTCAAATTCAGAAGGACTAAGGTGAGGTACCAGGAATTGGGATCTCGCATTAGGAGCACGTGGTCCAAGAGGGCTAACGTATAAACCAAGAGTATAAATTTGTTTGAAGAAGCACACCTCCAGTACGATCAGGGGAGACTACAGGAATTGAGGTCAAAAGTTCTACGAGGTAGATGGGTTTGGACCGTACTATACGTTTGCTTCCATTTATAGTGGGTTACTAACTGACAAAGTATCCAAAGACTTTACCCGGTTGGGGTTTCTCCGTGATCATATTAGTGTTATTTACTTATGCAATTTACAAATCGTGTTATTCAAACTTGATAAATTGACTTGGTTGACCTAATAATCTAGAAACAATTAAAAATGACATATTGCTTTTAATTGTGTAATTTCGCATATTGGGTCTAAACAAATTGTCTAATTAGAACTTTTAAGTGGTATCTGAGCTTAATTACGATCCTTGACCCAATTTTTGTTTAGATAAATCAATCAATTTCTAATTCAGGATCTAAGTGTGATATGAAAATTTGGGAAGCTTATGACCAATTTTTAAGGAGTACCTTAAGTTGAAAAAGGCGAATTGCTATGCCTATAAAAATTTCAATAATCTTAAATTAGAAAAGTAGAGTCTTGTAGCCAAACTTCAGGAATCCACAAGAAGTTTGAATGAGTTAAGAGTTAAGAAAGAGTCCTTAAAATTTAAGATTAAATCTCTTATGAGTGATTTGGAAAAATCAAATACCCAACTCCAATCTCTTATGCGTCCTTATGTGCTTATTGATAGGGGAGAAAGAAATGTTATACATTGAAAAATCAATATGAGCATTTTATTCAAAAGGTATTAGTAACATTGGGTTTAACTCCATAAGTTGGAGAATGTATTCATTCACCAGTGATTTTTGCTTATCCTTTCTCATTGATTTCAGGTTTTGAGACTTACAGGAGTTTAGGGACACTTATAACACATTAGCTTATAGAATTTAGTCCATTTAGGTTTAAAATAAGTTATGTGGGAAATGTTTACTTTTTTTTGAACTATGCATATATAGGTATGCAAATAAATGTTCAAGATGAAAATTCATGAGAAATAAAAAAAAAAAATAGTTGGTCTCAAAATTGGAAAATTTTTATTCTCCTATCACATGTTTTTGCAGAATCTTTGCGTCATTAGACATGTGCATATTTTTAACTCATTCATCTTTATATTTTACATGATTATTACTTGTATTTTCTTTGTTATTCATGACGAATGTTGGGGGCGGGGGAATTTGTATTTATTTCAGAGAGTTGATTATATTAGTTAGGGGAGGATTTTAAAATTTTGAAATTTTCAATTAAAGATGACTTAGGAGTAGGGCTGTACAAAAAAAATCTCGAAATCGCAAATCAAACCATAACTATTGGTTTGAAACTATTGGTTTGGGTCCACATGGATCCGCTATTTTTTTTTCTCAAACCGAAGCAA
This sequence comes from Osmanthus fragrans, assembly GCA_019395295.1. Classification (NCBI taxonomy): domain Eukaryota; kingdom Viridiplantae; phylum Streptophyta; class Magnoliopsida; order Lamiales; family Oleaceae; genus Osmanthus; species Osmanthus fragrans. Next base: position 10,525,816 of record CM033359.1, read on the forward strand.
ACCGTTTCAAAATAGTTTGGTTTAGGTTTTAATTTTCAAAAATCGCAAAAAATCAAACCGAACCGCACTTTTTAATTAAATTTTTTTTATGAAATTATAAATTTTCATATATAATTTTATTAAACTATAATTTTTAGAATTTAAAATGTAAACCATTTAAAAATGATGCCTCCAAAATAGACCCAGAAATTCAATTTTTGAATTTATGTCCATGTCCAAGTCCAAGCCAAAAAAAAAAAGGGAACAACCCAAAACTCAACTCAAAGTCTCAAACCAAAACCTAGATTCTATTTTAGTTTTAACTTTTACGTCTCTAGCTCTCAATTGGAATCGCCATCTTTGGCTCTCTTTGATATCGTTCTCTTCTCCCTAAGGTATGTTGTCTTTTTTGTTCATCATCCAACTCTTTCTATAGTAAATCTAATTCAGCACGTTCAGATTAGCCCGTTGTTTCTTTTTACTCCTTGCATACCTAGATTTAGATTTCTTGTCTTTCTTCTTTATTTTTGTTTGTTTCCTTTAGCGAATGTAGATCAATTTGATATTCGACATTCGGTCCATCCGAGCAGTGGATCTAAGAGCTAGCTACTATACTATCTTTAGTGAGCAACACTGTAGGTACTGCAATTTTCGGTTACAAATTTTGTTGTAAATTTATTATGTTCATTCTGATTTTGCATTCAATAAAAATTTGTGACTTCAGATACATTTACTACCCTGGAAACTTTGGTAGACTATAATTTTGGCAATTGCGGCATGGCTATATACAACTAGTTAAACTGAACTCATAATGTGTTATAATTTTATCTGACATTGTTATCATAGAACTCTAATTATCAACAGTACTACACATTTTTTTGTAAAGCATGTTGCTATATCACAAGAATTTTCATTACATGGATTTTGGATAATAATTTACCCTCCAATCTGGTGCTAATCACCTATTTCAAAAGAGTACACCACTTTTCAATTGTGGGTAGTTCTTCTGTCTTAGTTTCCTGCTTGTGATTTTACCGGGACGACTTATTCGTGGCTTATTTTAGTTTTTTAGTGGATTAAGGACTATATGGGAGTGCTGAAAAATCTGCTTAGATAAAGGAAGTTTTGAGTCCCGGTGATATTTGTTAAGTTCTTGAGGACATTATATGAAATGACTTTAAAATTTAGTGGCTCGAAGTATGTAACTCCTAACTCTTTCTTTCAAGAAAAATGTGAAATTCATAGAGAGTTGAATGAATTAGCTAAAGAGCCTAACACTTTGATGGGATCCATGGCAATTAGTATGCGGAAAAAATATGATAAGTATTGGGGCAATGTTGAAAAGTTTAATTAGTTGTTGTTCATTGCAACAATTCTTGACCCAATGTGCAAGTTGGAACTTCTTAAAGTCGGATTTGAAATTATCTACAATGTTGACATTGCAAAAATTGTTGTTAAAAAGAGTTAAAGAGACACTCCACAGGTTGTATGCATATTATAAAGAAATAGCGACTCCAATCACTCCACCATCGGCTTCATCAAATGAGACTGCCAAAAATAGTAGTCAAAGTCCTTTACAACTTGCTTTCAATCTTTCTAAACAGATTTCTTCTATTTCTAAAGCTAAACTTATGCAAAACATGCAATCTCAGAATAATGATTTGGTTGATTATTCGTCTGATCGTTGTGAAGATTTGACCGATCCCAATTTTGATAAATTAGATTGGTGGAAATTGAATGCGCACAAGCACAAAATTGTCTCCAAAATTACCAAGGATGTATTAGCAATTCAAATATTCACAGTTGCTTTAGAGTCAACATTTTTCACAAGTGGTCGAATTCTTGACTCCTTTAGGAGTTCATTGGATGAAAGATGGTTGAGGCCTTAATATGCTTGAAGATTTGGTTGCATAGCAGCAATGAACCTATAGTTCTTCGTCAATATTTGGATGAGGTAGAGATATTGGATGACTCAGAGAAAGCTGTAGAAGGCGACATTTGTTTTCTATTATCAATTTTGATATTTTCATGAATATTGTTTCTTAATTGTTTGTTAATATCATTAATAAGGACTAATAAGTGTGTTTTGATATTTGCAAATTATACAAAGACTGAATCATGTGTTACAATAGGGGATATTAATCCAATTTTTATCAAATGAGAGGTTAGTACTTTTGTACTTATTCTGATATTGTTGCTTATAAAAGTTTGAGTGGTACTAGCTTAATACTATCTTTTTTGCATTTTTATTATATATCGAATTTCAGACAAATATGAATGTAATTTAACATTTAACATTATTAGTGTTTGTTTAAATTTATATGTTAACTTGTTTTAGATATATTATTATAATGTCGATAGGTAAATCGCGGATTAAAATCGAACCAAACTGCATATAATGGTTTAGTTTGGTTTGGTTTAAAAAATAAAATGGTTTGGTTTGGTTTGGTTTGAAAAAATTTCAAACCGCTTCAAATGGTTTGAATTGAAAATATATCATAAACCGCCCAAATCGAACCGTATTGGCCCCCACTTAGGAGGAGTCTTTTGATGTATTAGCCGAAATTTTATTATTGATATACTGTTGTATTTTGTCTATATTGATATGAAATTCTATGGTTTATTTCTAAGTTTATAATTCACATGATATTGCATGCTTCGGTGTGACACATATTTTTTTTTTTTTTTTACTTATGATTTTTGTTTTAGTAGTTTCCTTTCGCTTTTCACATGGTATTGTGGTTTTCACGTGTTACGGAAAACAGGTTTGACAAGTTGTTGGAGTGTAGTTTGAAAAGTATCTATTAGGTAGATTGCAGTGGACTTTTAACTTTGAAAGAAATGATTTTGGCACAGAATGTCAAAGGGGGAGATTGTTAAGTCCAAATTGTAATTGACAATTTTCTAAGTCAAAATCAAGTTCTAATTGAATTGTATTAAGTGTTTATGGAGTTATAATCAAAGTCAAAATAGTTAAAGATTTTGAAGGAATTCGGGATGTCAAAGATGTCCAAGAAGATTATATATGATCAAGGAATGCAATTAGAAGTCTAAATGGTATTGAAGAGCCACACGAGCTACGCTGCAAATTCTTAGTCGCAACTTTCAATGCATTGTTCACATATAAAACATTCGAATTCGGAGATGGCTATATCTAGAAGAATTGTAGCCCTTTGAGTTCCAATGCATTTGAATCACCTCAATCCAACTTCGGGAGGAAAAATATGATGAAAATACTGACGACTGTGCTGCTATCGCTCGTCTGTCGCTAGCCTAGCGCTCGAGCGACGGGTCGACGTTCAAAATTTTTTTTTGCTTCAAATACTAAGTTTTCAATTCATTTTCATCCCAAACACTTTCCCTTATATAGAGGTGTTGAATCATATTTATTCCATAGAGATCAATTCTTGATGATCAAAAATATTCATGGATTCTAAGATTCAACCACCACTTATTACTTGATTCATAAATTCTTCCAAAACATATTTTGTTGATCAAGTCAGATTGTTTCATACTAAACCACAAGTTTAAAACGACAGAAGGTCATTTGATCAAACATTAAACCACCTAATCTATCGAAGATAAATCGATACCAGGAATCGAAAGCTGTTGTAGAAGCTCAAATTCAAGAGGACTAAGGTGAGGTACCAGGAATCGGGATCTGGCGTTAGGAGCACGCGGTCCAAGATGGCTAACGTATAAACCAAGAGTCAAAATTTGTTTTGAAGGAGCACACCTCAAGTGCGATAAGGAGAGACTACAGCAATTGAGGTCAAAAGTTCTACATGGTAGACGGGTCATGACCGTACTATATGTTTTCTTCCATTTATAGTGGGTTATTGACTGACAAAGTGTCCGAAGTCTTTATCCAGTTGGGATTTCTTCGTGATCATATTAGTGTTATTTACTTATGTAATTTACAAATCGTGGTATTCAAACTTATGATAAATTGACTTGGTTGACCTAATAATCTAGAAATAATTAAAAGGTGACATGTTGCTTTTAATTGTGTAATTTATCATGTTACTCTAAATAAATTGGCTAATTAGAACTTCAAGTGGTATTAGAGCTTAGTTGCGATCCTTGACCCAATTTTTGTCTAGATGAGTCAATCAGTTTCTAATTTCGAATCCGAGTGTGATATGAAAATTTGGGAAGCTTATGACCAATTGTTTAAGGAGTACCTTAAGTTTGAAAAAGGCAAATCGCTATGCCTCTTAAAATTTGAATAATCTTAAATTAGAAAAGGAGAGTCTTGTAGCTAAACTCAAGGAATCCACTAGAAGTTTAAATGAGTTAAGAAAGAGTCCTTAGATGTTAAGATTAAATCTCTTATGAGTGATCTAGAAAAATCAAATACCCAACTCCAATCTCTTATGAGTCCTTATATGCTTATTTGCATGCTCATTTATTGTGATATGTATATAATTTTGTTCGAGAATGAACAAATAATCAAGTTTGGGAATATTTTATAAATGTATTATATGCACTTATCTAGATTATTAAATATGAATATTCGGGAGTACTTTTAGGGAAAAAAATTGTATAACTTAATCTAGTGTAAATATTGTTTGTTTAGGTAAAACTCGATGTTGAAAGTGATTTTGGAAAAAAAGAATGACAATCGAACTAAAAGGATGGATATTGTAATTAATTCAAAGGATTGAGGATTGTTGGAAGTAAATTAAAATATCTAGGACATGATTTGCAATTACATCGGACTTGAGCTGACAAAATAAGAGAAACCATAAACCAATTTGTGAAAAATTAATAGTTGAAGCCAGCAATCATAGGGAAATCACTCGTGCAATCGCAAGGTTGTGTTTGACGAACTCCAAGACCAAATTACTTAACCCATGCAAAAGTTAGGCAGAGTGCCATGCAATCACTCTAATAAGATCACTTACTATTCCAATTGTAATATATGCCGAATCACCTAGATTTAACTATCAACTAGAACATCCTTTGAGGTCATGATCGTACCTTTTAAATAGGTGACAGATTCCATATTTTGAATATATGTTTCTCATTATTTCACTTTAATTTTCAAGATATCGAGATATTGACCAGTAATTTGATCTCACCATTGATACCTCAAGGAAGTACAAGTTAGTAATCAAAATTCATTGCCCACTCTTACTACAGTCCTAAGTATGATAGTCTATATTACAAATTAATTTTCATGTGCTCCATTCCTATACATTCTAAAAGTAATCTTAATCTTATTGCGAAAGTCAAATATAAATATTGATAAAATTGAGACAATCTTATCAAAATAATTGTTCATCATTATTTACGATTGTAGACTATAAAATATTAGTCTAAATTACAAATTGAATATTTCTGTGCTTAACAACTTAACCAGTCAATTTATATTATCAAAAACATATATGAACAAATGCGAGCTCATATATCTACAAACAATTCATCAAAAAATAGATTAATATTTTATTTTATTTTTACGACTACAATAAATTTATCCAGATGGACAAACACTATCCAACAAATCTCCCACTTGTGCTAGAGTAAATGGGGCTTGTTATGTATTCTCAAGTTTTCAATATGCTTATAAAGCTTCTAGTAGCTAGGCAGCGGCGAATCCAGCATAAAAGTTCAGCTAGAGCGGAAGTTGACTTTGACCGTTGACTGTTGACCGTCGACAATCACCCGATCCGGCCGGTCGTTTATGAAAATTCGATTAAATAATATAAAAAATTATTGAATATATATGTAAATGCACTAAACGTAAAAATTATATACATATGAAAATATAGTTCAATACAACCCAAATCTCAAAATACTAAAAAAAATACAATACAACGTTACTCTGTAATTGTAAGCTTAGACAATTGAATTCTACGAGACCTCATATTTTGAAAACGTTGCAATATTGCCTCATTCTCAAGCTTTACAAAAAGATCTTTCTCCACGTACACCATCAAACTGTCATTCAACAATTCATCTCCCATTTTGTTGCGCAAGTCACTCTTGATTAGATTCATAGCAGAGAATACCCTTTCAACACTTGCAGTTGCCACAGGTAATATCAAAACCAATGTAATCAGCCTATAGACCAACGGAAAATAACAAGCACTTTTAGTTTCTACCAACTTTTGAGCTATACAAGATATGCTTTTGAGGTTGAAGAAAGCTTCGTCCATTCTCACAAGCATAAGAAACTTGTCAAGTTGAGGTTCAAGTAATAAAAGGTCTTCAGCATTGAAATCCAAAGGATAGAACTCAGCAAGGCGTACCAATTTACAAATATCAAAAGCTGCAAATGAATCACTTGGATTTAAACACGACATGCAAATCAAAAGCTCAGTAGATGTTTCTGGAAAACGATCATTCAACTCTTGTAAGATTGAATCTATCACGTGACAATACAAATCAACATAAAAGCGATGATAATAAGTCACCTGCTGAGCTGCACGCCTAGGTCGACCTTTCAATACTACAATATCCTCCATATTGGGTACTGAAATATGTCTATCAACACAAAATTTATTCACCTTACTGAACAAAGTATCCCAACCACTGTCTCTCATGCGCTGCAATGCGTGCTTGCACAACTTCAATTGCCTCATAGCATTCTGAATATCTTGATCCTTTTTTTGTAAGGCTTGAGAAAGTTCATTTGTAATTGCAAGAATGTGAAACATAAAATGGAGACTGAACACAAACTGAAAATCTTGCATATTGTTCATATGTGTTTCGGCCGATGATTTTTGCTCCAGATTTATGCCATCTTCTGATATATTCTCAAGAACATCTACAATTGCATTAAACATACTAATAAAACGAGTAATTGTCCTTAGATGTGAGCCCCATCTAGTATCACCTGGGCGTGCCAAACTCATTTCTTGAAACTGACCAGTTCCATCAGAAACTTCCCCAATATTAATCTTTGCCAAAATTTCAGAATGATAACTTGTTCGAAGAGCATCTACACGTTTGCATGATGCACCAACCAAATTTACAATAACCCCAAGCATGTCAAATAATTCACCAAGCCTATTATTTGTACGGGCCACATAAACAATTGCCAACTGAAGCTGGTGAGCAAAACAATGAACATACATAGCATATGGGTTCTCTTTTAAAATTAAAGCTTTCAAGCCATTGAACTCACCTGACATATTGCTTGCTCCATCATAACCTTGACCCCTGAGACTAGATATGCTCAATCCATGTGTAGAAAATAGCGCATCAATAGCATTCTTTAGTGATTGAGCACAAGTATCAGGGACATGAGAAATACCCAACAAACGCTCCTTCACTTTCCCACGGTTGTCAACAAACCTCAAAACAACTGCCATTTGTTCTTTTATAGAATTATCCCGAGACTCATCAACCAAAATTGAAAACAAAGAATTACCCATCTCATTGATAATAGAACTTGTTGTCTCTACAGCACAACAGTTAACCAAATCCTTATGAATAGTTGGTGAAGTCATTTGGTCATTTCCAGGAGCATTACTAAATATTACGTCATTAATTTCCTTACAACGAATTGCATACCAGTTTAGTAGCTCAATTAGATTTCCTCTATTAAGAGACTCTTTCGATTCATCATGACCACGCGACGCCAATCCTTGCATCAAGAGTAATCTAGTACAATCTAGGACCGCAGTCAACCTTGTCCTATAATTTTTTTGTTGGCTACTACTTTGGCTAGACATAACATAGGTGATACTTTGCTTTTGATTCATCAAATTGGTACACTTTATAAGAGCTTGATTATGAGCACTATCAACGAGCCCGACATGATCTCTCAATGTATTTTTGTGCCTCCAATCCCTAAAGCCGGTATTAGTGAATATATGTCCACCCCCTTGACCCCCTCTATCAGGTTTGAACAGATAACAATGCAAACAATAAGCCGCATCAGTTTCTATACTGTACTCCAACCAATGAAATTCAGAAAACCATTCTTTTCGAAAACACCGGTTATCATTTCCCATCCGTCTTCTTGGAAAGTCATGTGCATGAGGTTGACAAGGACCTTTTTTTAAGTATGACATCCTAATATCATCTCTGATATTAGGAGCATATGACTCGATAGGAGGACGTTTTCCTGGATCAGATACAAGATCATCCACATTAAATTGCAAACGAGCCTTCTTTGTGCTATCTACCAACTCGTGTGCTGGGCTAGAAACAGTGGCGGGACTAGACGCACAACTAGAACTAGGAATACTAGCACTAGGTATAGATTTTCGTTTCGGTTGAAAAAATCGTTCCATATTCTGCAAAATACCCAATTTAATTTTTAATTAGAATATCCAATTTCACAATTTCAATATCCAATTTCACAATTACAACATCCAATATATCAATTTCAATATCCAATATCCAAAATGCCCAATTTAATTTTCAATTAGAATATCTAATTTCAAAATTCCAATATCCAATTTCACAATTTCAATATCCAATTTCACAATTCCAATATCCAATTTCACAATTACAACATCCAATATATCAATTTCAATATCCAATATCCAAAATGCCCAATTTAATTTTCAATTATAATAGCTAAACAATTTCACAATTGCAAAATACCCAATTTCACAATTATAATATACAATTTATCAATTCCAATATCCAATTGCAAAATACCCAATTTCACAATTACAATATACAATTTATCAATTCCAATAACCAATCTCACAATTCACAAACTGAAACACGAATAAGGGAATAAGCACAAACACAGCCACAGCCACTAGCCCACTACTGAGTCACAGGCAGAACCCAATTCCAGTTTCTCCACGCACACAATCACACAATCACACAATCACGCAAACACAGTCAAGAATCATAGAATCACAGTCGCACACTCGCATTCTGCTGCCTTCACTTGAAGAGTCGAAGACGCACAGTCGCACAGAGCCACAGACGCACACAATCAGTCACACAATCGCACAAACACAGTCAAGATTCAAGAATCAAGATCAGACTCCCTCACTCACACAGTCGAAGACGCACACAATCACACTCACACCGCAGTCAACCACACAAAGAAATCGAACTTACATCGAAGATGAGGCGATTCTATTTCTGGCGAGTGGCGATTGGCGAAGAAGAGTCGCGAACTCACGAAGTCCGAATCCGACGCCGGTGACGGGTGAACTCCAACTCCAGTCTCCAGTCTCCAGTCTCCAGTTCCAGTCGCGAGCTCCTCTTAGGTTTGAAAATTGCCAGATTGAGTCGCCGGTTTGGGGAGAAATGAATCAATTCGTTTGGGTTAATGGGTTGGACGGGTACCGTTTGGGTTAATGGGAAATGGGTATGAAATTGGGCCTGGAGCTGGGCCTGTGGCTAACTCAACTAGAGCCCAATGTTTTTTTAAACTCCCAGAGCCCGCCCAAGGTGTACCATCGTCTTCTTCCTTCGAGTCTCGCCAGAAAACCAGAGCAGATCTGCAGATCATCAACCTTCCATCTCCAGCTCCGGCAGGTCTCCAAAGAAGTCCAAAATTCCGGCGAATCCAGCTAGAGCGGCCGCTCTAGCTCGCCTATGGCTGGATCCGCCACTGTAGCTAGGTAAGCTCTTGGTAAATGGCCAATGGGTCCGCAATATTTTTTGTAGATTCTATCTTGCACATCATCACATCCCACGTTGAACGATTTCCTAACCAAATGAACCGTTGATGGTTACTTGGTTCTTTTGTATTTGCCACGGATTCATTGTGGTCACAGTATAAGTAATGGGACGTGATGTAGAACGAACTACCTCAAGGCCTAACTAAAACTTCATCTTCACAAGCTACTATGTACTCCGCCTCCTTGGTGAAATTAGCAATACAAGATTGCTTAATACTCCTCCAGACAATAGCATTGCCAACCAGTGTGAAAACTGATCTTAATGTAAACTTGAGAGAGTCCACATTATCTTGAAAATCACAATCAGTGTAACCTGTAGGGACTAAATCTGGAGCTGAATAAACTAACATATGATCTCTAGTTCCACGAAAATAAAATATTTTTTATAGTCCAATATTTAGGCCATCGGTTTGAATGATATGTACTGACAATTCCAAAAGAGGAGTAAATATCTAAATTGTGTACAACATTGCATTCATGAGGCTTCCTATAGTCGAGTCATAAGGAACATGTTTCATGTATTCCACTTCATTAGGAAATTTAGTACAATGCTCTTGTGATTAGTGAATCATTGCCTAAAAGGCATTTGTCTTTCTTGGAATTTTGTATAACAAATATCACTAGTATTTTGTTTATATATGAAGTTTGAAGAAAGGAAATTCTCCAATGTATCTATAAGACCCTAGATTGGGTTAGTTTACATAGATTACATTTTTGAGTCCATGACACTCCATTAATGCTCAACGTCCATAGCTTCTTTAAACCAGGTGGGATCCCTCCCTTGCTCGATAGAGACTTCCTAGAAAGACTCTCCATAGGACAAGTATTTGGAGTCAACTAAGTGGCTCCCCGCTGTTGTTGTAGAGGTTCTTGATTGATTAGAATTTGGAATTATTCTCTCACCATTTCTCATGTATAATGTCCCTTCACTTCAGTCTCAATACCATGTGGTGAGTAAACAGTAGGAAATTGATCCTCTGTCGCCTCTGATGTCTTAAATCGTGAATATGGTAGGTGAAACCTCCATTTGTCTCTAACTATGTCTAGGCACCATTGGGAAAAATGGACCTGAATTACTATTGAATATGTTCAATATGGATCTCTAGATTAGATAAGTTGAGAACTTTTTCCCTCATTTTATCCAAAAGAATAGTATTCTTAGATTTACATTCTTCTAAATATGTCCTCTAAAAAGTTTGCATTTCACTTACATATATCTTTGTATTTTGAGGACTATAGAAGTAATATCATCTCGTCCCTTTGGGATATCCTACAAAGATGCATACTTCTAATCTCGATTCCACCTTTTCTGTCTTTCCTTTAAGCACGTGTCCTAAAGCATATGTCTTATGCTAGGTTTATACTCATTTTGCAATTCCAGTGGTATCTTAAAGATAGACTTCGATATAACAATGCCCAATAAGTATATTATAGTTTATAGCGCATATCGCCATATCCTCAAAAGGATGTTGTTAGAGTTGGAAGCCCAACACAGACCTGACTATGTCCAATAGGCCTATTTCTCCTTTTCGAGATACCATTCTATTGGGGCATATCGGGGTGCACTCATTTTGGATAGAATTTGATTCTCAGGTAAGTATGTTTAAGTCGTGGGACGTATATTTTCCACTTCGATCTGATTAAAATATCTTAATGTTCATACCTAATTGCTTTCCTGCTCTAGTCTTGAATTTCTTGAACCTTTTAATAGCTACAAACTCACGAGCCATTTGGTATAGATAGTTGTGTAATGTGTATTGAATAATCATCTTGAAAATGATAAAGTACTCGTATCTACATCTATCCTAGACAATAAGGGTGCGTTCTCTTCGTGTTTCTGTTTTGTGTTTTGAGTTTTGAAATTCGTTTTGTGTTTTGTGTTTTTAGTGTCTGTTTTGAGATTATTGAAAATGCGTTCTCTTTGTCATTTTGAAAAACAGAAAACGCGTTCTCTTTGCACTTTTTTAGAATATTATTTGATAATATTTTATTCCATAAATCTGATTATTCAATTAACTTTAATTGTTTAATGTTAATATATTATTAAATATATTATAAACCTGAAATTTCTTTAAATTTTGAAATATTTTTGAATCATGAAATATTTTTTCATATATTAAAATAACATATAAATTTGTGAAAATTTTTATTAATATTATTTTATTCTAAAAATATGATTATTCAATTAATTTTAATCGTTTAATGCTAATGTAGTATAAAATAACATATAAGTGTAAAATATTTATGCATTTTCAAAAAAAAATTTCACTTTTAATAAAATAACATATACATTTCAATAATAAACACTTCTATAAAATTAAATATATTTTTTGGGATTGCATGAAATCGATAATAAGTTTATTTTTCCATACAAAATAAACATAGAAAATAGAAGAGAGAGAAGGCAGAGATGAAGGAAGACTTTTTTTTTTTTTTTTTTTTATGGAAGAAGGAACACTGTTGAAAAATGGAGTGTTTCGTGTGTTTTCAATTTTTTCGAGTTTTGCACAGAAAACGTCCAAAACGAAAAAAACTCGTTTTGTGTTTTGTGTGTAATTTTTTTTTGTGTTTTGAAAAACTCGTTTTCCAAAACGACAAAGAGAACGCGTTTTCGTCGTTTTGAAAAACAGAAAACAGAAAACGGCCCCAAAACGACAAAGAGAACGCAGCCTAATTGGTCCAAACATCAAAATGCACTAATTCCAAGATTTCTTAAGCTTATATCCCTTAGATATGAAGGGTCTCTTTGTCAACTTATCCTTCATATGATTCGCATATTTGTAGGAATTTTAACTTTAATTCACTTAGAGGACTTTGATGGGAAATGGATTTTTGTTTAATAGGTTATTATTGTTGACTAATGTACTTACTAAGCTTCTAAATATCTTAAATGTAGCAAAGATGCAAACTTAACATTCTTGCAGGATTTAATTGTTGGACTATTTGCATTACTGTGTTAGTGCTTGAAATAAAAATTGTGGAAATGATGCCTCTTTTGCATTAAATGTTTCGTTGGAGAAAAATGATGAAGACTTTGTGGTCTAAAATAGTAATTTTTGAATTTTAGTTATCCCTTTTTTCCCTGTTCTATTTCTGATGATCTTTTGCCACTGTTCTAATTCATCATCCTAAATTAACCTTACCTTAATCTAGGAGTTGTAGAGGTTAAGAAATAAGAATTATGAATGGTCATAAATGTCTCTACTATGCTTATTTTTGTAAATTCAATAATGAGTTAGGAAAAAAATGCTGAATTTTAAAACTTTCATTTTCCTTTTTCCTCGGTCTCCAATTTCCACTTCTTAGGTATTAATTAGTAATTTCTTGTGTGGACACACCCACAATTATGAAAGCATCCTAGAGTAAAAAATTTGTCATCACCGAAATGGCCTTAATTGTTGTTTATGTGCTATTGATTTTGGTCTATCCATTTGCTTCATATTTATTATTTTCTTTACAAGATATTTATTATTTTCCTTGTAGGTAACCAAACAGAGCTCCTATATTTGTACATGGTGAATTTTGTATATAAGGGACAATAGTAGCTTCAAGTTAGTTTGATAAAATGGAGATGCAAGAAGAAAACATTTATTTTCATTTTATATTTTGTATGGTTTAAATATATGTAATGAAATTTTAATCTCATTTTATCAAAAAAATTTGCTTAATTTACATATCTCAGTTTCACGTACTATATATTGGCATTAGTAAAAGTAGGTGAAATAATTACAAATAACGCGAAAAACAGCAAAATATTTGTTAATAAACTACAATGTTTCAGCAACGTTTAAAAATCGCTGCCAAAAGTTAGCCAACAGGACCTTTTTGGCAACATTTTTTAAACGTTGCCAAAAGTGGTCACTTTCGGCAACTCTTTAAAAACGTTGTCAAAAGTGACCATTTGGCAACTCTTTTTAAACGTTGTGAAAAATCTTTCACAACGTTTAAAAAGCGTTGCCATATCCTTCCACTCTACGACAACACTGAGTTTTGTAACATTCGTTCAAACGTTGCAAAAGGTCTTTAGCAACATTTTTCAAACGTTGCAAAAGACTTTTTTTGTTGTAGTGAAATAAAGTTATATTAGACCGGCTTTCTCGAAAATCTCCTTCTAACTTTTCAAAAATCATGCTAAACTGGCTCTAATTGCAAAATAAGCATTAACACTATTACAATAATTAATTTAAATCAAAAGAAAATATGGAGTCATGATCCACCCTTTATGCTACAAGACTCAATGAAAGAATACATTTTCACCACAAAAAAATCTATGGCCGTAAATTGTTTTAAAAAAAAAAATTCATTCAATAAAAAATTAAATCGCATAATTTAATACCGCCCTTTACTAACAAATGAACATATTGACAAAAATTATTTAATTTATATATGTGTGTGTGTGTGTGTGTGTGTGTGTGTGTGTGTCAAAACCTAAGTTTTAATACAAATTGTTTGGGAGAAATGAATGTTAACATCACAAAAATTAATATCTTGTGATGACAAACAACTAATATGTAGGATTTGTTTATTTTGTACTTGAATAGAGTATAATAATTTTGTTTTAGAAATAAAACATGTGTGTTTTAGGAATTACATTTTTGTAGTGTGTTTTATAAAAATTCCTTTCTAGTTCTTCTTCTCGATTCCACTTTCAAACATTTTGATCTTCTCCGATGTTCTTCGAGAACTCTAGATGTAGAGATTTATGTATGTAGTTATAATAATAAAATCATGTAGGAAAATTGATATATATGTGTTGGGTTTTGATTCCCAATAAATACGGATGATGATGAAAAATGATGCCGAATATTTTATTGACACCAAAAGTTATGGCTCGACTCAGAAACAATTAATACACATTGGAGGGCCTAAGTTTGGTTGAGTTGGTAGTTTGGTTAATATATGGATTTGGTTATCGTTAGTCCATTAACTTGGCCCATTATGAGTGAGTCTTGACCCAAACTTAAAGCCTAAACCTAGCCTATTTATAATGTAGAAACCCTAGCCATTTAGTGTGTGATTATGTGGGAAAAAGAGGGGAAAAAACGGTTGATGCTGGTGGAGAGAAAATCGGCCATCTTGTTGGAGGAGAGAAAATCGGTGGACTTCCTTTGTAGTCGTTGTGTATCTTTCTTGCCTTCCTTTGTGGTGTTTTCCCTTTACCTTTGTGACTACAAATCACCACCCTCTTTTTGGATTAGAAGAAGGGTAATCGAAGTGGGTAGAAAGTGGCAATCTAAGGTGTAAAGGGTTGTTGGGGTCGAGCTGGTGGATTAATGTTCCTTTGGTTGATTTCTGAGTCTGAATCAAAAGTTTATCGAAGAATTTCCGCGACAATATGCCAATGTATAGTATATGATATAATTTGGATAAGGAAACATTCCATTAACATAAATGAACTTTTCGTTTTTCTTTTATTCAAAATTATTCTCTTCTCATATGCAACCAACACAAGCGTGGCACGCGCCGCCGTCACGTGCTCAGTACACATGGCTGCTTGATTGGCACGTCCTCATCCTATTTAATTTAGTTATTCATTTGTAGTCCACGATAAATTATAACTTTTATAATATATCTCAACTAATCGAATACAATCAAATTAAGTTCCAATTAATTAATATTGACCTTGGTAGAAATAATTTATTATTTTCATTATTTTCTACTAAAAGAACGAAATTGCACTCTCAATTTAATTTTTAAAAAAAAACTAAAATTAGATAATCAATAATCATATCTTCCGACATATCATTTTTACGTTTTTATCCTTGTTAATCATGTCAATTATTTGGAACAAAGCTAAAATGATCAAAACACCCTTTTTTCAAATATATGCAAATCCCCAAACTCTATTTTCTATCTTGACAATTCCTTATGATCATTTCAAATATTAATTCGACAATAATGTCGAACTAATGAGCTTAGATTAACTATCCACTAGAAAATTCTTTGAGTTTATGGTCAAACCTATTAAATAGTTGACATATTTCGTATTGTGAATATATATATATATATATATATATATATATATATATATATTTCCATTATTTCACTTTAATTTTCAAGACATAGAGATATCGACATGTAATTTGATCTCATCTATTAATGCTTCAAAGAACTTGAAGTTAGTAATTGAAGTTCATTATCCACTCTGAATTAAGTTTTTACATATGACAATCAAGCGAAAACTAAATTTAAGTGGTCAGTGTCACAAATTAATTTTCACTGGATGCAGTCCAATACATTGAAAAGGTATTTTCAATCTTTTCACAAAAGTCAAAGATAAACATTAATAAAATTGAGATGATCTCATTAAAATAAATTGTTCATCTTTATTTACCAACCATGGACTATAAAATATTAGATTGGATTATAAATCGAATTGTTTTCGTGCATAACAATTTAAACACTCTATTTGTAAACGATCTACGAAGAAATGCAAGCTCATATCAATAAAAACAGTTTATCAATAAATAAATAAATAATATGTTATTTAAAAATATTACGAGCACAAATAAATTTATTCGACTGTCAAATATTATCCAATAATTTTAGCATGATACAGACATCAGTATAAGGGTGTGTTTGATGGGGGCCAAATTCCATGAAAAATGAAATTCATTTTTCATTTCCACCCAAAATTGTGTGTTTGATGGCAAAACATTTTCCAACCCCCCCCCCCCCCCCCCAGCCCCTCCATGAGCCCACTTTTCTTGATTTGGAGGAAAAGCTTTTCCTACCACTTTGGTGAGAAAAGAAATTCCAATTTTTTCCTTTTCTTTTTTAGGTAATTAGAAAAAATTCTAAACTCAATGGTAAAATTTTTTATCACTTTTACTTACAATTTTCATGTAAAATAAAGCCAAACAAATGGTATTAGGTATGATAATTTTTTTTTAAAAAAAAAATTTTGGCAATTAAAACAAATTCTAGATCCAATGTAAAAAAAATTTATCACTTTTGACAATTTTCATACAAAACAAAGTCAAACGGAAACTAAACTTTCAACATTTTTCAAGTGAAAAATTATACCAATAAAACACAATTAATTACAATTCTCAGTAAAACAAATTTTAGGTAATTCAATTCCTTATAATTCATTTTCTTTCCACCCAAATTCCACCTTTACAATCAAACGAACCCTAAGATATTTGAAAATGGCCATATTTATACATAATTACAAGATGCATTTTCAAGAATGTCCAGAATTATGGGTGTGAATTGAAAAGTGTCATATTTTATAATCCTTACAAAAATGTCCAAATTTTGTATCAAATTATCTACTTTGCCCTTATGAAAAAATTAATCAATTTTATATATTTCTTTTTAAATTTGACACAATTTTCGAGATGACCAAGTAGCTTCCATGAGAAGTCACAATAATGTTGCTATTATCTAGGTGAAGCCACTTGGAAATATTTTTAATTAGATTTTAATCAATTATTATAGGAAAAATGAAGAAGAAGTAGAAATTTAATTAACACTTTAAAACAGTGTTCTAAAAGGCACCAAAACGCGTCGCCTAGGCGCAATGCGCTTCAAAAAAGCGTCGCATATGCTGTATGCGCGTAAAAATGCGGTCAAACCTTTTGTTGACCGCCTAGGCGCAAGTAGGCGCGCCTAGGGCCGCCTAAACGACCCCAATGCACGCCTTTTTTTTTTTTTTTTTACGTAAACACATTAAAAAAAATTTCACTCACTTACTGGGCCCAAATGAGTCAAAGGCCCATTCATTAACTGATAAGGTTCTAGCTGGTTATTAGTCATAAAACACAGGTTTTAACTTTTATAGAAGCAAGTTCCTTCAAATGTTAGAAAAACTTCCTTTGTGGGAAGACATTCCAAAGAATAGGTGAAGTACTTGTGAAATGTGATTCTCTCGTCTCTCTCTCATTCTCACTTCTCAATTCTCATTCCACAGAAGGTTCAATTTATCTGTCAATCATTTGTGGTCTTCTCTAGCCGGTTCGGAAGTCGGAACTCGAAAATGTAAGGATTGATTTTTCCCTTATTTGATTCTTTCACAGTTGGGTTTCATCTTTTCCACCCCCCAACACCCCACTCCCCTAAACCCAACCAAAAAACCCACCACCACAGCCTCTTCGTCGCACGTTGGGGGGTAAACTCATGGCAGATATATCGGGAGCTTCCTTCCTCGCATCGGACTTGGAATTCAGTTGCCCAAAGGCCTTGGCCACCATTCTCTGCATCTTTGAATCTTTCACAGTCCGGACACCAAAAGGTTGGGTTTTCGATTTTCCATTCTCTGTGTTGCAGATTATTGAAGTCTGAACTGTATAATAATGTATAAACCCTTGATTTTGGTATATTGTATAAACCCATGGTATAATCTTTCGCCAGTCTGAACTGTGTTGTAGTCTTGCAGATTATTGATTAGGTTTATTTCTTGATTCTTTTGAAGTAGATAGCGTATTTGTTCATTTTTATATTCCAATTTTTTTTTTTATCTTGCTTCAAATTTTCTAGGAAGTAATGGAGCAAAATGATTCTGCAATGGTCTATAATTGTAGTTTTGAAGATAGTGATTTGAAAAAAGGTTCTGGGAACATTGGATGGGAAACTGGAATTCTTGAAGATCCTAATGAACCTAATGATGTGAAATGAACATTGTGTGGTAAAGTTACAAAGGCAAGAATTAATAGGCATAAAATTCACATAGCGGGAATTACAGGAAAGGGTGTGAGACCATGTCCTAAAGCTAGCAAAGAACAAAAGACCAAGTGCTTTGAAGCAATTGAAGAGAATAAGTCTAAAAGGTTAGAGAAGGCATTGAATGAGGCTAAATTGAGGGATGATGTAGTTATGTCTTTTTCTACACGTGAGGAAGAAGAGGATGAAATTGCTATCATTGAAGGGGGGTCTAGGAAGAGGCCTATTTGTGTTGGTCCCATGGATAATTTCTCAAGGCCAATCAAGGTAGATGGTGTTAGTGCAAGTAAGATAACGAAACAACAAAATATCTATGATGCAATTGGTAAGAAAAGGACATTAGAAGTTCATCAATATTTGGCAAGATGGGTATATGAAGTTGGAATTCCTTTTAATTCCATTGATAATGATAGCTTTAAATGCTTTGTCGAAGCTCTTGGTGACATATAGCCCAGGTTACACCCCTCCTTCACAATACCAACTAAGAGAGCCACTTTTGAAGGGAGAGGTGGAGAGAACAAAGGAAACTCTTAAGAAGCAAGAAGAAGAGTGGAAGAGTAATGGGTGTTCTATATTTGACCATTCTTGGAATGATAGAAAAAGAAAAAGCATTATGAATTTGTGCATGAATTGTAAATTGGGAATCACATTTCTTTCTTCAAAGGAAACTAATGATAATGCACACACTGCTCAATACATATTTGACTATGTCAATGAATGTATTAAAGAGGTTGGAGAGGAAAACATGGTTCACATTATAACCGACAATGCTTCCAATAACATGGCCGCTGCAAATTTGTTAAAATTACATTGTCCTACCATCTTTTGGACATCGTGTGCAACTCACACATTGAACATTATGCTTGAAGGAATCTCTAAACTTCCTAGCTTTAAGGGAGTGATTAAGAAAGCAAAATCATTCACTATTTTCATCTATGCACATCACAAAACTTTCACATTGATGAGGAAGTTTACAAAAAGGAGATAGTTCGGTCGGGAGTTACTAGATTTTCATCCTCTTTCTTGACATTACAAAGTTTGCTCGATAAAAAACAAGAGTTGAGAAATATGATGACTAGCAATGAATGGGATAATACTAAATGGTCTAAGAGCAAAAAAGGAAAAGAGGCATTTGATGTTGTTGTTCCTAACCATTTTTGGAACATGATAGAGTTGTGTTTGAGGGTGTTCACTCCATTAGTGAAAGTGCTTAGACTAGTTGATGGGGAGGAGAAGCCTTCAATGGGCTATGTTTATGGAGAGCTACAAAAGACAAAAGATGACATTAGAAAGACATTGAAGAAGGAAAGTGATTATATGCCAATCTTGAACATTATTGATGCAAAATCCAAGGATCGACTTGATAGTCCACTTCATACAACGGCTTATCTTTTGAATCCATTTTATTACTTCAAGAATCCAAGTATCAAAGATGATGAATTGATGACAAATAATGTGATTATTTGTGTTGAGAAGTTCTTTCTCGATGTTCAAATGCAACTTCATGTGATAAATGTCGAGTTGTAAAGAAACACTCAAAAAGAAGGTGCATTTGGAAAAACTTTAGCTATAAGTGGATGTGAGAACAATACTTCAAATTACAATTCGGGTATGTTTAAATTATTTTCTTTTCATTTTTTGTTAATAGTTAAATTACTATAAAACATGGATATATAATATATAATATTTATCTCTCTTTTTTGTATATACTAGTAAGTTTTGGTGGGACTTTTATGGCAATCAAACACCAAATTTGAAATTCATGGCAAAGAGGATCCTTGGTTTGACTACGAGTTCATTGGGTTGTGAGAGAAATTGGAGTGTTTTTGAAAGTGTAAGTACAAAGTACTAAATACTTAATTATGTTGCTGTATTTTAGTTATTACTTTGGTAGTGGTTTGATGATTTAAAGTTTACTAAAAAATTTCAACTTCTTTCATGTAGGTGCACCCAAAGAAGAGGAACCGCCTAGATGCTACAAGGATGAACAATTTAGTTTATGTCCAATTCAATGCAAGATTGATGAACAAAAAGAAGAAGAGGGAAGATAAATTAGAAACTCTACTAGCAAGTGATGCTAGTAATGCACAATCTTGGATTGTTGAGGGTTGTGATGAGGAGGATGAGGAGGAGGAGGAGGTGGTGGAGGTAGAGAATGATAACTTACAACCTACAAGAGGTTTTCGAAATGATGAAGATGAAATAAGGGAGCCTGACAAAAATGATTTTGTATCGGATGGCACGAAAGATGAGTTGGATGAAGAAGAAGAAGAAGAAGAAGAAGAGATTGAGTTAGAATCCGATAGAGAATTAGACAAAAGTTAGGCAATGTGACTTAATGTAGAAGTGTTCTAACTTTTATCATATTTTGTTAATTATCATATTGTATGTTGATAACTTGATAACTTTTATCCTATTTTGTTAGTTATCAATTTATCAATGATTCAATATCATGAAGGCATTTTACTATTATGAATCTGATATGCTATTATCAAAGTTTGCTTGTCTAGAATTGGTTCCTCAATGAATTTAATTGTGCAAGACCTCAAGAAAATCCATTTTACTTAGTGTACGTTTATTTTTATATATATAAAAAAAATTATTTTTTAATATAAAAATCTATTTATATACTTAAAATAATATTAAAAGTACGAAACTCATTGTGACGCCTATTCTCCGCATTGACACGTTTAAACTCGTGATTCTTGATTCTCGACCTCGACGCATCACAATGCATTACGCCTTTTAGAACACTGCTTTCAAATAAGTATATGATTTCATCTCCAAAGAAATCATTTTTTTGTTGTACTAAATCATCTTAAATAACTTAGTTAGATAGTAATTAAATATACTCCTGTATTTAGAATGTCAATAATGGTAAAATAAATTATTTGCAAAAATTGTAGTTGAAGTTGAAGATGACAAATGCATATGGTGAATTGGAATCCCGTCATGTCATTCTCGACATTTATAAACGTCGATAATGATAGTTTAAATGTCATTCTCGACATTTCATAAACGTCAAGAATGATATCCAACCCATGCATTTAATGTGGATTGACATTTGTACTTTTTGATACAAGTAGTATAGGTTATGTGTCCAAATTTTATTGGTCAACACCATTTTTAATGATATGAAAAAATTTGAATTATAGTGTGGAAATAAAAATTGCTAACAATGGTATTTTCGTCTAAATAATTGAAAAATGAACATTGAAGAAATTGTGGACATTTTTGCAAATGACTAAGTGAAAATGGATATTATGTGAAATTTCCTCTAATTTTACAATGATATTTGAAATTGTTCATATGAACAACATTATTCAAATATTACTATTCATAACTTTACATCCAGAGTTTACTGCCTATCTACTATTTGCTCTGCCTATGTACTATTTGCTCTTTATAACCTTTTGAATGCTAATTCAAGAATCTTATAGAGTGACAATCGAAATTGGATTTTGGTATAGCATATATTGGTACATTTTTTGCAATAGAATAGATGTTCTTTTTCGATTTATTTTGACAAATTAGATATGATCCATATCTTTTTTTTTTTTTTTTTTTTTCCATTTGTAATTAAATTTCAATAAACAATGTAGCCATATTCTTGATTTTCATGTAATAATGTGTCCATAGACCTCAAAGAAACTCAAAAACATTCTCCACATTTAGTACTATGCCACGTGCCAACAAAATTTACACTGTTTCTGCCCAAAAATTTCCTAAGTTTCTCTCAACTAGTATATGATGAATATTATATTTGTTATTACAAAATTGATGAACAATGTATGTTAAATCCCTAAGAATAAATAACTAAAATAGAAAGAATAAAATATAACTAAAGAAGAAGAAGAAAAAGAAGAACATATAAGCAGGGACGTATAAAGGGGACTAGGTTGTCCCCAGCCCATTTAAAAATTTTTTAGTGCAAAAAAAAAATTTATGAGTAAATTTACTTTTTTTTTTTTTGACATATTAGCTCACCTTGTAGTCCGGTCCTGAATTTTTCCCTGCATATAAGAAAAAGGAAAGAAAAACCTATACTTTGTTGATGTCTCCAAAAGATGACAACCCTGAAGCCTCACCAAGATTACTATTTCCATGGTTGTCTTTAGTTTTGTATTCTCCATACGTTGTCCAACTTCTGCTAGAACTGTGTCCCTTTATAAGTTTTGTTTTCACATGTTCTGGTAATCTCAATGTAAACTTATCTTCTTCTTCCTTTGTTCTAACTATTGAATGGCCTGTTGAATGAGATCTCGAAAACTTGTCAACCTCATTCAATGGTGGTGGATCGACTCGTTCATGAGCATCTGTAGAATCCAACGTTTGGTCGCCTTTGTGTTCCTCAATTGTGATGCGAAAACTACCATCTACTTGTTCATTTTCGTGTACAATGTTGTTGATGGAGTTGCTGTGGATGGACAATGGAGACTTCATCGGAGTTTGCGTGGGGGAATCGAGGTTTCTCCGGCAAACAGGACATGTTTTATGAGATTCAAACCAAAGGTCAATGCATTCTTGATGAAATACATGGCTACATAATATCACAAGGCGAAGGACATCATTATCTGAAAACTCATCCAAGCAAACAGCACATTCTAGTCCATACTTTTCCTTGCGACAATCTTTGACAGTTGAATAAGTGAAGCTTGGAAAAGATTGTATAATCAACTTGTCTAGGCCACAAGTATCATTTGAGGCTGGACCTTCCACCGGAGTTCCGTTGGGACTATGCCGCAGATGCCATGTATATATTAAATTTTGCAAGAAACACCTACAGAAATACAAGGAGAAAAAACTAACAAAGAAAAATACTAGGAGGATAAGTGTGAGTGTGACTGTAATCGGTGGTGCTGTATATTCTGGAGGTGACGGCGAAGCTGGTTTGACTGAGCCTGTCGTCATTAATGCAAGACGCCTCAACAGTTCCTTGTATGGCCGGAGATCAAATTATCCGGCATTGGCCAGCTTTGATTGTTCTGAAGATGTGAAAATGAAGAAGAAAGTAGAGGAAAAACATTATTTTTCCTTTGCTGGTAAGAGAGTAAAATTAGAATCAGAAAATGGCGGAGAAGCATGCACAAAATATGGTGTCTTAATAAAGAGGTATTGAGGTCAAATTTGTTTAATGGTCAGAATCCAAGTCATTGAGAGAGTCCTTGAGAAAGGGGTGGCCACATATCTTAATAAAGTTATATTTCAAATATTCCGAAATCTCTTCTCTTTAAAATAAGGGACATCAACAAATTTATGGTAAAGTGAAAATCACGAATAAGAAGAAATGAGCTTGTGTACTATTTAAATGTTAGTTCATGAACGTAAGTGGCAACACTCGTAGCACACATCTGGTACACAGCATTTGATTAGGAATAGAATTAAGAGGGATAGTATTAAAGAGGATAAGATTATATGGATCGTATGAAGATGAATTAGATGTATTATTATAATCCCAATAAAGTTACATAACATTACTCTTTCCTAATACGATGTTCGATCTAAACCATATGGAAAGATCATAAAAGTAATGAAAAATCACTTATAATTGACTTTTTTTACTTACAAGTAATTTTTTATATATAAAGTGAAATTTTAAGTTATAATTAGAAACCATATGGAAAGATCTATAAGTAATGAAAAATCACTTATAATTCACTTTTTTCTACTTATAAGTAATTTTTTATATATATAAAGTGAAATTTTAAGTTATAAGGCCCTGTTTGATTGGTCAAGTTTTTCGTGGAAGGTGGAAAACGTTTTCCTACTTTTTACTATTCACCTGTTTGATTGCACTAATTTTCCAGGGAAAACGTTTTCCAAGGTACAAGCGGTTGATGCACAAAAGCTAGAAAATATTTTTTCACTATAGTGGTGGGAAAACGTTTTCCAACTTTTTGACAAATTTTTTTTTTTTAAATTTTTTTTTTAGCAATTGGAACACATTCCAAAGTCAATGGTAAAAAAAAATTATCCATTTAATTGACAATATGTGTAAAAAACAAAATCAAACGAAAAATTTGCCAGGTGAAAAATTATACTAATCAAACACCATTAATTACAATTCCCTGTAAAACGTTTTCTAGGCAATTCAATTCCCTGCCATTCATTTTCTTTCCACCCGTTTTCCACCCTTGCAATCAAACAGACCCTAAGTGTTAAGTGATATAATCTCACATCGATTAAAGATGTAAACATATGCCAATTTATAAGGTTTTGGACTACTCCTCTTAATAAAGTTGACATTTTAAGATGGAACCTCAAGTCATAACATGATATCAGAGCCCATTAAACTTTAACGAGCGATTTGATCTTTGTAAAACTAAAAAATATGAGCATATGAATTTCAAAATTTGTCTGTTCAAACGAGCCACCATCTTGCGGGGGCATGTTAAGGGATATAATTTCACATCGATTAAAGATGTAAACATAGGTCAATTTATAAGATTTTGGACTACTCTTAATAAGGTTGACATTTTAAGATGGAACCCCAAGTCATAACAATAAGTAGTATTTTTCACTCATAAGCAATTTTTTGCATGGAAGTGATTATTTTACTTATAAGTGAATATTTTAGTTGTAAATAATATTTTTACTTATAAGAATTTTTTTACATAAAGTGAATTTTTGTTTCATAAATGATTTTTTTAATTATAAGTAATTTTTTTTACTTATAAGTATCTTTTTAGTTATAATTAATAAATAAACTTTTTACCTTTAACCAAATGTTTTACCAAGTAAATTCATACAATAAATTCTTTATAATACATCGCTTCTAATACAAGTAACAAATTTTATGGTATAAATCCAACTCATTGTTAGGGATCGCATCATGGCGAGGCCAGAATCCCCTGGCTAATCAATAACGGGGATGCGGAGTTTGGACAAACCTCGATTAATACATATATTTTAATTAGTATATATCTATAAAGATAAGAATTATACTATTAGAAGAAAATTTTAAATACCAAACATCCATTCATGGTCTATTCAAATATAAATTACATTATTTATTTGATGATAGATATTTTTATAGAATTGTCTTACAACATATTTACTTGAAAAATTAATGTATTCATAGTTTAACTGCTAGCGCTTTAGTAGGAATTTTATTTTGTCTCACATCGAAAAACATTCATGGCAGGGGCGGAGCTAGTGGTGGGCCCAAGGAAATTACACCCCACCAGGTGTTTCAAGAATCAAGTGCAAAAATCAGGTGCAAAGAATTTATAAGCAAAAATCAGGTATCAATCTAATTAATTAATATATATATATATATATATATATATATATATATATATATACATATACAAATTAATTTAATCAATCAAACCCTAGATTCATTTTCAACCCACAATTTTCTCTCTCTACAAATTCTCCCCGTCTTCTCTCTATAGTCGCCTCTCTCATCACTCTCTACTTCTCGACTCTCTCTCTCTCCTAGAATCTGCGCCCGACGACTCTCTCCAAGAAGATGAAGGAGCTGCGCCGGCGACTCTCTCTACAGAAGTTGCGCCAGCTCTCCAATGCCTCCGGGCGTCGCTTGCAACGACGAGCCGCTCGATTCGTTTCGCAGCAATTGAGAAGCAGATCCACGACCAGCTCGAAGCAGATGGTGCGACGGTGGTGGTGGGAGATGTTACAGGCGGTGGATTTTTTTGGTATGGATGTGGCGATCTGGATCGTTGGTGTAGGTGGCCGATCTGTTGGTGGTATAGCTGGATGCCTGTGAGTTCGGTGGTGGTAGTGTGAGTTCGGTGGTATTGGCTGGATGCCTGTGATTTCGGTAGGTGGTGGTGAGGAATCGTAAACTGTAACTTTGTGTGGAGTAGAAACTGCAGTGGACTCGAAATCAATAGGCGTGTGTTGTTTATTTTGGGGTTCCACTCAAATCAATAGGCATGTGTTGTTGATGTTGGTAGTGGTGGATATGGGATGCGGTGGATCTGGTGAGGTGTTGGTGAATCTGGGATGCGGCTGTGGTGGTATGACTGGATGCCTGTGAGTTCGGTGGTGGTGGTGTGAGTTCGGTGGTATTGGTGGTGGTGATAGTGGTGACCGTGGTGTTTGTGGAGGTGAAGGTGGCGGCGGCGGCCGCAGTGAAGGGATGTGACGAACAGTATCTGTGACCAAGTATTTGATTATACGTGACCTAATACTCAAATGTGACCTAAAAATTTGATAATATGTGACTGAAAAAAATGTGTGACTTACTAATTTTCAAATTTGTGACCTCAAAATAAATTGTATTCGATAATTTGTGACTTCCAAATAATCTGTGACCTGTGAAATTTTTGAATTGTGACTCCGAAATAATATGTGACTAATCAATTTGATAAAATGTGACCAGTGAATAAATTTGTGACCTTAATTGTGTATCTGTGACCATTAATCAAATAATGTGATTTTATTATATTTAATTAATAAAAATATTTAATTAATTATGTATATACCTGATTTTTAAATTTTTAAACTTTGTACCTGATTTTTGAATTGGAGGAAACTTGACACCTTAAATATGAATTTTTCCCCATTGTCCCACCATTCTCCAAGCCCAATAATGTAAAAATAAATAAATGGTTATAGCCCATTTTTACATTGTTCAACCCAATTAACCCACCATACGATGAATTCCTGACTCCGCCCCTGATTCATGGTATGACTCATTTGACATAACTTTTGAAAAGTCAAAATAAACTTTTGAGACTCAAAAATTACTTTTAAACTCGTTTGATTAATTTTATGAAAGTAATTCTTCTATTTAAAAAGGATTTTAAAGAAAGTTGGTACAATGTGACTTCCTTTAAAAGTATTTTCGAAATAAAAAAAATCTTTTAAAAATTAGTTCTAAAATAAAAATTAAAATAGATTATTTCAAAAACTCTTTTACAGGAGAAAACAAAATTAAAAGTCATGAAAAATGGATCCTTAGAAAAGGTTTATAAATAATGTATTCTGGCAAATTGTTTGTGTCTCTACTATTTAAGTATTTATATTTTCAAAATTAAATAATTTAACATGTGCATTTAACATCTAAAATAATAATATTAAAAAAATTAATAATTAAAAATTAAAAATTAAAAAAAAAAGTTAATTGATGATAAATGGGATACAATGTTCCTGCGACCCTCACTGCCCCAGCATAAGCGGGGATAAGGAATGAGATTTTCGGCATGGGCCTATCTCGTTGTTATTCTTATTGGATGGTTAAATTAATACAAAGTGGCTATGAAAAGATTAACTAATCGGATGAAAATAATTCGAGTATTGTCAACATCAAACATCGTGTTGGGATAATTATTATCATATTAAATCATAATACCATATATACCCAATGTAACTTTAAAGAAACCTATAGACAAGAACTGATTCTCTTCGTGGACTAGATACAAGATGAAAATTCTAACTTGTTTATTATCTCAATAAAGATATGGTGATACTAACCCACGTAGCAATGATAGTTACGAAACCCGCACAAGATTGATTCAAATCCAAGCAAGCCAAGAATCGACGTTTAAAGTTTGATCCAAAACTATTGAACCAAAGAATTAACACAATCGCCTAAAATATGTTGACCCCGAATCACAAGACTCAAGAATCTCATCCGGATTATTTGAATGCCACAAGAATTAAATCTTGATAAATTTGAAATTAGTTCAACGAAAAAAAAAATTGAAAGCAAAATTTGCTCAAAAGTTAATCTCTCAATTGTATCTATGATAAAATTTCTTCTACAATGAAAATAATGAGTTCTATTTGTAAGGAACTCATAAAACCCTAGTTGACACAGAAATAAGGTCTAAAGATTACTAAAGATACCAAAAAATAGAGTATGAACATAATTAGGAGATTACGAGAATTTCGAAAATTCGCGTCCTGGAATTATATTTTGCGCCCGCATCCTATACGGTCACATAGGTCATTTCTAATCCTTGCTGAATTTTTCTGGATGATCGCAAGCCTCTTGCTCCTCCATCTATAGCATGAATTAAGTTGATCTATCGCGTTTCTTCTTCAATGCCTAACATGAAACTTGTCTCTTTACTTGCCATGATCAATGTTTCGTCCACCGTGCCTTAGTAAGTAGTTTCTCGCTTCTTTAACCCTCTTCGCTCGCGACCTAGTCATAAACCCTTCTTTTACGATCATTTGGATGAGAGTTGCTCTAGTGGTTCTCATTATGCACCACATTCTATGGCCTCAGTTATTGTTAGGCCTAATCTAGTTTTGCCTAAGGATATGGGTAAGGTGAAAGAGCTTCTGATTGCCCCTCGCCAGAGATAGACACTGATTAAGAGAAATCAGAAGAGACTGGACAGTACATCAGATGTGATTTCCCATTCTACTCCCCAAATTGGTCATTCTATTGCTCCCAGTATCCCCGTCACTACAGATAATACAACACAGCCAACTACTACACATATGGCTCTTATTATTTGCACTGCTCCATCAATTATTAGCACCACTGCTCACTACTTCTCTACTATCAGATCACTTCACAATTGCTCCCATTAGGATGGATCCTCAGAGTCACCCTGGTGTCACATTAGCTGCTCCTCCAATTGGTCATTGGTCAATCTCCGTTGATAGTGCCCCTATGATTGTTAGCTCTACATATTCAAAATCTACTCTTGTGGATATGTTAGAGAGGGCACATGGCTCAATTGGTTCAGATCTACCTGTTATCTCTTCGCACTGTCAGCAGAGTATGGATGCGTCTTTATCTACAGATCAATCAGATCTAGAGGGTTTCTCTCGGATTGAAGTTCATAAGCGGGGTCCATATCGTAGATCTTCTTTTGAGGATCCTTAAAAATGTGGAAATTTGCACTAAAGGAGGACACTTTATACACAGCTAGTTAACTGAATTAATAACCAAAAATTGATAAATTCAAAAAATACTCATCCTACTTAGGTTTGAGAAGAGAACCTTAATACGATTATTACTATGTTTTGATTGCTAGATCAGGTAGGTTCTTGGGAGATAAAGTCAACATACAATCACATTTAAGAGGATCATCAAAATCCTAATAGCTTTACAAGCAACCAGGGGCGGATCCAGCACTTGACGAGCCCCCGCGGCCGCTCGTGCTGGATCCACTGGGAGGAATTTTTTTTTTTTTTGTTGACAGTAAATTAACTTTAAGCTTATATTATTGATAATTGATTTTATTTTCAAGCGTTGCTTATAGTTCAGTTGGCTAGGACATCTATCTATATTTTTAACGTCTTGGGTTCGAATCCCTTCACAACCATTTTTATAAAACATTTTTAGTTGTAAATTTTTTAGTAAAATTAATGTCATAGAAAAAAGGCTGGAGGAGATTTGAACCCGTGCGCATTTGTAAGTTATACACAAAGCGTGACCATTATGACAATGGGTGGAAGTTGAAACAAAATTGAACAAAATAATATATGATAGGTTTTAGTGATTTTAATGCAATTTTAATTGTAAAGATTTGAACCAGTGTTCTTCCTTTGAATTACACAAAATTTGGCCACAATATCAATTGATGAGTACGATGAAATCTTATAATAGAATTTTATATGTTCAATTTGAGCAAAATAATTGTTATATTGAAATTTTAGGCATTGTTTGATTCCCATTTTTTTTTTCAAAATACATTTTTCTCTCTTATTTTTAATCACACATTTTTCAATAAAATAATATTACATGTAAATTCAAAACTTTTTATTATTTTTAGCCACACATTCCCCATCAAAATAACTATTCCAAAATACATTTTTTTTTACAAAAAAATAGACATTAAATGGGCTCTTAATATTTTTTTACGATCGACGATCGCTCGTGCTGACTCAAAACGCTGGATTCGCCCCTGCAAGCAACCTTAAGATCCATCACATAACCAGTCTTTGTGGTACAGTTAGCAACACATATATAGCTCCTCCAATCTAAAGGTACACGTTTTAGGGATAACAATTATCCAAAATTATTTAATTGCCTCATATCGACTCCAAAATTTGAACCATGACCTTATCAAATTAGATCACCTCCTGAGTAAACAAGTATCTCATCCTCAAGATGGAGACTTAATTTTTATTCAGGGTCCTAGGCCAAGGTCCAACTGAAAATTGATTAACGATCTGAACTGAATAACGAACATCTTGGTACACAACAATGCACAAATATTGGAAAAACCTTCCATACTGAAAATACAAGAAACTTGTCTGTCATATACATGCCATTCTTAGTAGTCACGAGAGATTACTTCCTCAGAAAGATCGATTCCACACTAAGAGGTGCAATACTATTTTTAAGAATCCCATATCGCATACTTCACAATATTTATTCACATACGAAACTTATGATAATTTCACAGTTATGTTTATAACATAATTAATTATTGTTTAAGTTCTTTATGTCATTTTGTTGAGAGTAACCAAGAAATTTACCAACGATTATTCAATATATACTCAATGATTTTAAAAATACAAACTAAATGGATACAAAACATCCGGAATTAAAAGTTTGGAAAAAAGATTGAAAACAATCTTGAATTCCTTCAATAATTTTTGAATTATTTACTTTAATCTCCTTTTTTTTTTTCTTCAAATCGAAGTAAAGATATATTAAATTATGTGCGAGTATGTTTTGTATCAAACGCTTCTTCAAAGCTTCTAAAGAGTATGTCTTCCTCTTAGCCTCTTCTTTTTGCTCTCCTCTTTGTAAGAATTACCAAGAGCATCTCGTAAGCTTCCTCATTTTGTAAAGAATAATATATCTCGTATCCTCCAAACATCTCTAGCTTCTCCACTTCAAATTGCAGATGAACACATTAATTTATAACCTTAAAACTATGTCAAACTCGTGCCTTAGTTGTTTTCCCAGAAGAGGTTGAATAAAACTAGGAAACAAAATCTTCTTGATTGGGGCACACCATACAATTGCATAGTACTAACCGTTGCAATAGCATAGACGAGCCTTTTAACATGTAGGAGGTAGAATTGTCCTCTTTGTGATCGCAAGGTTGATCTTTTGTCCATATCCTATTTGGTTCCTAAATTCCTTCTTTTGTTTAGGATCAGTCCTTTCTTATTCGCAACATGAATCCTTCATTCTTTGAATCTTTACAATTTGATCATCCACATTCCACAATCATTACTGATTGATCTAATGCAATTTTCAAAAGTTTGCAATTGAATTCCCATACATTTCAAACGTTGGATATAACTTCCAGAACTTGTGAATCTCTTGTGATTGCACTCTTAATTCTTCCAATTGATCGAATGTTTGATCTTCAATTGCTTCAAACCAAATATCATTAAGCTCAAAATCCTCCTTTTCACGACATTTGCCTCCTAACATATTTACATGTAAAATACACTTATCATCGATTTTCATGTATAATATTTAGGACAAAAATATATATATAAATAAATTTTAAATAAAAGATTAATTGAAATGCCACAATAATTTCACAATAATTGGTCATGGCGGTTTGAGGACCTCCCCAGAGATAGAATCGTCTTCAAAAATAGAAATATTTCTTGGCATTACATCTTCCATTCCCCAACCCTCGGATCACCCTAAATGACCCCTAAAGAAGACGACGACGTTTCATCCAATTCCTCTCCCACAACCGCCACTGCCGCAGCCGCTGTTGGCGGTGGCGTAGATAGTGGCTGCTTGATCATGTCAACCACCGATGCTATCCGTTCATTTCTCATCACCGCCTCCTCAGACTCCAGCCTCCACCAGGACTTCAGAGATCTCGCCTCCTTTCTTTCGTTGCACCCTTCTGTGCCCTATAAATCTTTGAAGTCCATCTGGCTTCGGAGTCGATCAGACTACCCGCCCGGACCTAGCAACCCTCCTCACTGGGTCCAATTTCATCTTTACCAGCCCCAAGCCCAGAGAAAAGGTAATAGTAAGATTAACAATTTGGTGAATAAATGGAATCAAAGGGATTTTGTAATACTGATCTGTACAGTTCATGCGGTTAATAATCAAAATGCCAAGTGCATATTTGTTTAATATTAATATTTTGCTTAATGTGATCTGGAAGTATAATTACAGCTTTTTTTTTTTTTTTTTTCCCTTGTTTTCAAATTTCGATTTTAGAGTGTAGAATTAAAGATGAGGTTGAAGAAGCTAGCGGAAGTGGCAGAGAGGAAAGCCTATGAAGAGTTGGTGAAGGACATTACTCCGAGGAAGGGTGTAGAGGAGCCTTTCTCCACCTACAAGGATCAACTGGGCTTCGGTGAGCATCTTTTAGTTGTTTTAATTCTTTAGTAGATATTTGGATTTTAATACAATTGAATTAATTTGGGCAATTTGAATTCCAATTTGGTTATTGGATAGTTTTTCAGCATTCTAAGATGCAGGCTGTAGCTTTATTTATGTAGTCTCTGTAGAGCTTAAAATCATTCTTCTTTTCTCTCTCCTCTTCTGCAAAATGGGACAAGATCGGTAATGTTGTGTTGTTTTAGATATTAAAGAACAAATATGATGAATGTGGAGTGGCGTTTTCGATATATTAGTTCTAATATTTAGTTACATTTCTAAGTTTTTGTATGTGTTATATCATATATGCATGAGCCCGAGCATAGAATGCAAGTTGAAACTTGTGTGATTTGATTGTTGTTTCATAAGAAATCAACTGCATTCAGCATTCATTGGTTTCTTTGACTATAAGAAAGAAACAAGAAAGGGAAGAAAGTTTGTTAGCAAAGTGACATCACACCTGCCCATACTATTCAAAATACTAGAAGGGCATGTTTGATTGGCCGTAGTTTTCCGTGGAAGGTGAAAAACGTTTTCCTACTTTTTACTATTCACCTGTTTGATTGCACTAATTTTCTAGGAAAAACGTTTTCCAACGTTTTCCAAGGTACAAGCGGTTGATGCACAAAAGCTAGAAAACGTTTTTTCACCATAGTGGTGGGAAAACATTTTCCAGTTTTTTGACAATTTTTTTTTTTTTTTTTTAGCAATTGGAACACATTTCAAAGCCAATGGTAAAAAAATTTATCCATTTAATTGATAATTTGCATAAAAAATAAAGTCAAACGAAAAATTTGTTAGGTGGAAAATTATACCAATCAAACACCATTAATTACAATTTCCTGTAAAACGTTTTTAGGCAATTCAATTCCCTGTCATTCATTTTCTTTTCACCCGTTTTTCCACCCTTGCGATTCAAACAGGCCCGAAATTCAAAAGCAAAGACTCGGCCTTCATAAATGCCCAAACTTTGTGACCTCTCCATTATTCTGATTGGGCAAATGCTAGACTAAGTCCAACGGATAATTATTCATAAAAAAATTCGAAAATTCACACAGCTCACTAATCCAATGTTACTCACATTCAGGCTTTCAAAGTGCTCATAAATGCTAACTAAGAAAATGACACTTCGAACTATGTCAATCTCAATTAAGACCACAAACTTGAGCCATATCATGCTGACCGCTACGAGGCCATCTAGAATCCACCAGGTGTGTCCTCAAGACCTCGGCTCAGCTAGGTCTTTGGTTAATCAGATGCATGACTCCTATAGATTCGATTTGGTACGAAGTGTTCTAAGTATGTGCAATGATGCAAAGACCAATTTTTTACAATTGCAGCTACTAAAATGGTGGTTGTGAAGACAACAATGTTATCGACAAGTCTAATAGGTAGAGTAGATAATAATTGTAGTGACATCGACTAGCTGTGTGCTCATTTGCCCAATTGCTAAAAT
This sequence comes from Osmanthus fragrans, assembly GCA_019395295.1. NCBI lineage: Eukaryota > Viridiplantae > Streptophyta > Magnoliopsida > Lamiales > Oleaceae > Osmanthus > Osmanthus fragrans. The sequence goes on from CM033359.1 coordinate 10,559,765, forward strand.
ATTTGATAACCTCACCTAATGTTCTAACACTTAGACAAAAAATTGTCCATTCAATCTTTCAACATCTGAAATTTGACTTGAGTATTGAAGTGATTTTGCTATTGCACTCTAAGGTTTCTCCCAAGTGTGGAAATTATCTAAGGTTTGACAAAAGGTTTTTGCTCATGTTGTTGACTTAAAAGTCATCCAAATATCAACGCTGACATGTTTTATGGTACAAAGTATTGGGCTATTAAAGAATTAAATATCTATAAGATGAACATAGTGAAAATAAGGATGTTAAAAAGGATGTGTAGTCATACTATGATACTAATACTAAAATATATAAGATAACAAATTGGAATGTACACCAATTGTGGGGTGGCAAGCTTGAGGATAAGTCGAGGGAATGACAACTTCTGGGTGGAACATATTTTCTACAGATGTAAAGACATGGTTCGTGAGAGTTATTTGGTGATGGGAATCTTAGTAGAAATATTATTTAATTTAGCTCTCATTTTTTACGCTTATTTTAGGTAACATAATTATCGTTTGATTTAATAGATTTTATTAGATATCTTCACTTAGAACATGATCTTTGAAACCCTATATAAAAGGCCTTATGCATTGTAATATACACAACTTGTATGAATAAAAGTGATACTTTCTTCCCCCAATTTCTCTTCCGTTTGTTTAATTCTTCTCAATTTCTATTCCTCTTCTCATGGTTTAAAAAGGCGGTAGTGAGGTACGCCTCACCGTGAGGTGGTATTTTTTTGGCTAAAAATATGAGGCTGTCACTTCATGCTCTCCTCATTTAAAATTTGAAATGGCTCTTCTTAAAAAAGAAAATGACTCATTTAAAAAGTCATTTTGGGTCCAAACAAAACAATGAAATACCTAGAAAACTAAACGGCAGCCAGAAATTAGAGGATCAAAAACAAAAATTCAAAAGTCAGCATTAAAAAAACTAATGGTTATATATCCTATTTACTATAAGCTTCAACTTTGGTTTTTTTGTATTTTTGTATTATTTTAATTCTTTTACTTAAATTTTTTGTTTTTTTGTGAGGCTTACGCCTCGTCTCATAAAGAAAAACTGTCTCAGTACTTAGTTTCGCTTTCTTCTTTTTCTCTTCCCTTCTCCTATAATTGTTTGATTGCTTCGTACATCAACCGGTGTATGTAGAAGACGAAGGAGTATGCCTTAATTAACATGGATGGTAGTTATTAAGGTTCTAGTTGCTTTAGATTTTTATGTAATTCTAGCAATGAACAGATGGAATGACCAAATGACTCATGTTTCCAACCCCAAATTTGTTGGAGAAAGGATTTCTTTGTTGTGGTATCTGGTTTGTTGGATCTAGAAAAGGCATGTCTGAACCAGCTATGTTGTCCTTCAATTTATCTACCATCACAAATTATATACATTGACATTGCATCAACCGAGAAGTATACGTTTGTTGTATTTTCATCTTTACTAGCTTTAAGAAATATTGTCATAATGCTTTGTTTGGGGTAGAATTGTGATAGGTCTCCAATTCTAGAAGAGCCTGGAAGAATTGAGAAGAATGTGCAACAACAGAATTCTGTTACAAGGGCAAGTGGGGGGAGGGAATTAGTTAGGAAATAGCTATAAATAAAGATAGAAGGGAGGGTAGAAGGCAAGGAATATTTTAGAGTGTCCCGTTAACAGCCTTCTATAGGCCTTGTTTGCTCTTTCTTTTCCTGTAATCGTTCTTTCTTTCAATTAAAGGCTACTTATTCTTATTAATCATGTTCTATCCAAGTGGTACCTTATCAATTGGTATCAGAACTCGTTGATCCTCATGGTCATGGCCCATAAGAAGATGGAAAGCAGGGTGGAAAGAATAGAGAAGGAAATTGAGGAATTGAAATCAGAGATGAAGCGCTAACCTAGATTGGAAAAATTAGTGGAGCATCTCAATCAGAGCATGGCCAAAATGATGCAGTTAATAGAAGAAAACCAGAAACATATAGCTGCTTTGATTATCCCTAAGGCAGCAAGGAACTGGGTACTGGAAGGAGATGGATCCGGAAGTGCTATGGAAGGGAAGCTACCTCCTAGTGTCCACCAGGGACCCTTGGTGTATCAACGAGCACAAAGACAAAGGAAAATGGCTGGAAGAAGCAAGGGAGGCAAGTGCGGGAGAAGTTACAGTAGCCTTTGTTCAGAATAGAGATGATGGTTATTGGCGGCGTGCTTGGAAACTCGAGACGTTGAAACTTGTAGTTTCTCCTCAACCAGAGGTTTCTGAGCAAATATTGCTGCAGCTAATCAAGTCGAAGAAGATGAAGGTGTCGACTAACAAAAAGGGAAAAAAATATGTTAGTGGGCTGACAATGACGCCTAAAATTCATATGGAAAAACTTGTGGGCTTGGTCTTGGAGAGGGCCCAATCAATTGAAGGCAAAGGTGTGGTAATTAGGGCTGAACTTCATAAGAAAAAATATGTTGGCTTGATTTTGGGAATGACCCAATTTGTAGAAGGGAACTTGCTGCTAAAACATGTCCCAGGTGAAGCAAACCCAATTCAGTATACAAATCTGATTTCTTCTTGCAATGAGACTACACCGACTTTCTTTTCAATTTGCAAAACAGCAGCTCTCTCTTCAATCCCTAAATTGGTTTTCAACCCATCTTTGAATGAAAATTGGGCATTCTCTGGGGTGGGGCAACTGGTTATGGAGCTGCCTTAGATAATATAATCGTAATATTTGCTCGATTAAATTCTCTCTTTGCCATTAAATGTGGTGGTCGACAAGCTCATTATTCCGACAAGATTGTGTATCGCCAATTTAGTATCAATTTGAACCCTAACAAAAATAGGCAACGATCAGAAGTTGAGAGGGAGTCCCAAGTTGATATAATAGCTCGGCACCGATTATACACTGGAGTTCATGAGTGGCGCAAGCTGATTCAATGCTTGATTGAGATGAAATTTCTTTTGGAGCCTTTTTGTGATGCGTTCCAAACTAGGATAGTGACGGTTGGAGCAACATGTTATGGAGTTTGCTAGGGCAGTATACTACTAATATTTAGTCAGTCGACCCAGTCCCTTGGATTGAACTGTTCCTTTTTTGCATCAACCTTGGCAGGTATTCGTGCCAAAGAAATTGTTAAGCTACATGATACTCCAAATTTTGCAATTGAATCACACTCCCACCTTGAGGACAAGGTGTCTTTTGAACCAAGGGGTAATGATAGGTCTCCAATTCTAGAAGAGCCTGGAAGAATTGAGAAGAATGTGCAACGAAAGAATTCTGTTACAAGGGCAAGTGGGGGGAGGGAATTAGTTAGGAAATAGCTATAAATAAAGATAGAAGGGAGGGTAGAAGGCAGGGAATATTTTAGAGAGTGTGGTTGAGAGGTTCTGTCCCGTTAACAGCCTTCTATAGGCTTTGTTTGTTATTTCTTTTCCTGTAATCGTTCTTTCTTTCAATTAGAGGCTACTTATTCTTATTAATCCTTTTCTATTCAAGTGGTACCTTATCAAATTGTCCTGATTCATATTAAAATGTTTTTAAGAGCATTTTTTCCTTTTATTTTTCAAATATGTTTGTTTAGAGACAACTATAGTCCTGAATCTAAAGCGTTAGACATGTATATTATTAAATTTTGAGGCATGAGGTTGCGTTTGAATAGTGTGTTCACTTAGGATGAAGCTCTACTGGCCCTATCATATTTTCCTATTACTTTACCTTTTGAAAAAAAATTAATTAAATAATAAGACAAGGGACAATGAAATGGAAAAAAAAAAAAAAAAAAAGGAATAATGAAATTGTGCATGGAAAATGAAAAATAGAAATAGAAAAGGAAGTGTAAAAAGCAAAAAGGATTTTTTTTTCTTGCTAAATGTACTTTAATTTTTGTCTTTTTGTACAATTAACCAATCCATGTGTTTGTGAAAATTTGATTTCAATGGACCTTGTTTCTACACTTTTAATTTCATTCAACCTTTAAGTATGTATAGCATTGGAATAGACAAAATAGATAAAAAAGAATGCATTTTTCTTGCACTTAATATACTAGGAATACGATTTAGCATCTTTATTATTGAAGTATTGTCATTTTTGCTCTAGATTTTCAATCCTAGAACCTAATTAAAGTAATAAGTTGAATATGTGTTGATATTACATTGAAATTTCTACTTGAATGTAACTTTGAATGCATATTCTTTACGGGATTCACAAGTGGAAATAAACAACCAGATAATTCGAAGTTTAAATTTTTCGTTTCATCCATTTTAAAGATTGTGTATGAATTACAAGAGTTCAATATTTTGTGAATGAGATCTCATGGAAATTGACGAACATCATGAAAATTGACAAAGATTATGACTTAACATAATTATATATATAATTTTATTTAGCATATTTAGGTTGATTACACCTACCATGTTTAGATTAATATCATAGTTGTATAAGGTAATACTCTTCCTACATAATGCAAGGAATTCCTTAGGGGAAGAGGATTCAGTAAAATGTTGACATGGTATTAGAGCCTACCTTGTAGATGTTATGCTAAATCCTCGATTTTCTTTGGGCATAACTTAGCCTATCACATGTAGGTTTCTTGTGGTAGTACACGGTTGACGGAATATTGATAAACGCGTGACTCTTCTGTGCATTAAGTGTGCTACAAGCATCGGTGGTTTTCCCTGTGTTGTAAGATTTATGGTTGGAGCTTTGGTTCCATTGTCAGGATTCTTCTAAGTAGCGTCTTCATGTTTGAATTTTGCAGTAAAGACGATTTGTGGTTTTGGTGAATCTTGGAAATTTTAGTGTCCCAACATTTTGGTTCAGTGGAGGAGGTAAACGCCACCTTCTGTCATGATTTTTTTAGCTATGGGAACGGTAGACCTAAATCAATTTCGGCTCTAGGATTTTTTTGGGTTGTACATGTTAGATTTTGGAGCAATATATTAAAGCAGCAGCTCAAGAATCCACCGCCTCATCCAGAGCCGTAACTATTCTCTCCTGTTATCAACAACAAAGTGGGTATTTGTTGCTTTTGTGCTGGTGTCTACGATAGAAATAGATCGGGACTGTTGTGTGGGCTAGAACAGTGGAGAGGTGAAGGAGTTGGTGGTGGTGGCCTAACGGCTTGGAATGATAGGGCAGTGTCAACTTTGGGTCTTGTGGATGGTGAGGATGTTGACAATAAAAGGCGTGGCCAGTGGTGACGAGGTGGCTGCCAGCAGTAGGTGGTGGGGTTGGGGTTTGAGTGGAGATGGAGGAGTTGGACCAGGTTATGGATTGGTATATGATGGGTATGTTGATTGATGGATATAGGTTTTGGATTAATGGGCTACTTATGTTGTTTGTGAGGATGGGCCTCTAGAATGTGGCTTTTGGTATAGTTGGGTCCGCGTTTTGTAGATTTGGATTGAACCTTGGTAGATGGGGTTGTTGTTGAATAGGTGACCCGTGTATTGGACTATGTGCTAGGTATTTGGCTTGATTGGCTATAGTTTTGTGTATATGGATTTGGGTTAGTTATACTAGGCTTGTGGTTTGTTTAGGTTTGGGCCTGGGAAGTTGGGTAGAATGTTTTTAATTCCGGATTACTAGGCTGTGGGGAATTGGTTTATTTGGAGAAGGTATTGAGGTTTAATGGGTTTGAGTGTATATTAGGCCGTGGGGATTCTCTTTGTGGGTTGATCTAGATTTGCTTACAATAAGGAACTATGTCAGTGGAAGACTTTTGTTTTAAATTCATAGGACGGAATTATTTTAGTACATGGGAAACAAATTGATGCTTCTTGATCATTCAACATCAATTTGAGGGGATGTCAATAAGATCGACAGAGATCATGAAAATTGACAAAGATTATGATTTTACCTGATGATCGTTCTCTAAATTCTATGATGCACCAATACAGACATGTGTGTCCAATAGGATACATGTCAGATACGCTGACACGTAATTTTTCAAAAAAATATCGAGACAATGACACGTCAACACGTTAATTAAATTCTTTAAAATTATTCATTTATATAGTATAAATTTAGTTTTATATTTATTATTAATTTTTCTTATTGAAATATTTTAAACATGAGTACATATTTGTTATTTATGAATAACTTTTAGCTAAAAATATATAATATTTTTTAAAAAAAAAAAAATATGTTGATGGTAGAGTGTCCGAGAAGTGTCGGTATTCACACATGTCGGACATGGACACGCAGCACATGCTACCATAATTGAAGTGTCCCGTGCTACAGAGTCTAAATTTAACTCCTTAATTTGCCAAGGTGAGGGTATTCAAATTTATAAATTGAATTCCTTGCCCTCTCTCTCTCTCTCTCTCTCTCTCTCTCTCAGAGATCAAGTTTCTGAGATTACTGAATAACCTTGCAATGTTGATCTTGAACCTTGTTGTTTTATTATGTGGCGTGATTTGTATTGAATTTATGTGATTTAGAAAGTTGGAATTGTAATATTTTCTTTGTTTACTTGACAGGTTTACATGTCGTGCTTATAATGTTCACTGGTTACTTGGTTGGATATGCAGCATTCAGAGCCTTGTTTAGCCACAGTCCTGCAATGGTAACTCTCACAGTGATTCACAGTTATTTCTTTGTATTTGACACATGTATGTTAATGGAAGGCCATTGAAACGTATTTCCTTATATTTCCAAGTAATACCATTCGTTTACTGCCTACCTGTGTTTGCTTTTCACTGTAATGATCAATTAACTCCAATAAATTTTGCTCATTTTGATTTCAGAGTGCTGCTGGAGGCATCCTTGGATTGGTTGGCGGCATGCTGGTAGAGGCATTTCTGTTTATAATTAGGACTTCCAATCAAGATCTTCAACCCCGTTCTTCCACTTTGAAGATTAAGAAGAATCAATAGGCTTCATCATAAGAGGTTTGGTTTTTATTTCATATTTATTTCTCGTAGGAAGCAAAAAAGGAAGATCCTCTGTTCTTTATTTGTCTTTTCTTATGAGGAATAAAAGAAACGATTGTTCCATCACATGCTTGATATATGGACTTGTTAAATTTACCAACAGTCTACTAGTAAATTTTTGCCAGTTAACTAATGGGATTTTTCTTTGTGGAATAAAGACAAAACTATCTTCTATCTGATTATTTACATACTGAATCAGTAGGTTGACTACATCCCGTAATTTTTGTGCTTCAAATGCAATTAAAAAGTGGTTTCTGGTCATTGGGTGATAGAATATCCAACGTAGTCTTAGAATCAAGTGTACAGCAAGTGTTAGTGCTACATGGCTAAAAGAAAAAGAATTTGATAGTAAGTTTGAGAAATTTGTGACGACATTTACATCCTTGTTTCATGTTTTTCATTTTTTTTTTTTTTTTTTGAAGTATGTGTATTTTCCTTTCATTTGCAAGTGTGTGCACAGTTCTGTTTCTTGTTTGAACTATTTCAAACAGCATTTGAATAGTTGCATATTGTGATTACTGCTTGAGCCCAGTTCCATGTTACTTGTGTTGCATGGAAACGAACAAGATATGAATTCTCACCATTGCTATGGTAGACTTGATTTAGAGATAGATGTTGAGTCTCTACAAGGTGTTTTATAATCCCAAGGCTAGCAGTTTAGGATTCATAGATATTGCTAGAGAAGTTTATCGTAGTAGGGCACTCCGTAGGTATTGAAGTGGCACCTAAAATTACTTGCAATTTTCCTGTCTGAGATTAAGCTTTCCTGACTTACAATTTAACTTTTAATTGAGACTTCCAAACAACCGGTCAAGTTACTCAGGCAGTCTCAGAATCGAGCAGTCCTCCTGGAAAATTGCCGTTTGAGTGTATTCCAGCAGGTTGGAAGGTGGCCAGGGAAGGAGGGGGGCTATTATATACTTGAGCATCTATGATTGAGTTGTTGAGGTTTTGCTTTAATTCTGAGCTCCTTTTCTTGTCTTTCTAACACACTTTTATTTAATAGAGAAACGAACAAAAAGGGGATTAAGGGTACCCATATGTTTAACATTGACATGAAATGGCATGTAAAATTACAAGCAATGGGGGGGTAGAAGATTACTAAAAAGGTTATAATTTTTTAACTGATTTTTTCTTTTGTTTTCAACCTAATCAAGACAGAGCTATATGGATTAATTAATCAAACAAGATTTGTTTTTTCATGATTTTAAAGTAGATAAGATTGTGCTGAATTTAGTCAAAGAAAATAAGATGAGATTTGGTTGACTTCCTAACATCAAACAGTTTTCTTTTTATATTGGTGTGTTCTCACTTCTCACGGCCTAATTTTTGACCAATTTTTATTATCTTAAAACCTACCTATTAGACATCACATCGAATTCAATAGGTTAATTATCTTTCTACTCCATCTTAAGAGGTTTTTGTCGAAAATTAGGTTAAGTAACTTAATATCATGAAGATTATTGTGGCCTTCATTTCTTAAGCTCCGTTTAGATTATTGCCGAAATGTGCATTGGATTTCCTACGTTCCGGTGACCTGAAAAAAGGGAAGGAAATTTTTTTCCAGCATGGGAATATATTATAGAGGCGAAGTGCAAGTATTAAGTGGTATGAAACGTAAAAATTATGCTTTCGTCCTTCAAGCCCTATAGATACGGAAATTTACATTAAAGACGTGACGCAAGGAACTTTGGACTCGATTGGTCGAATGATACTGTGGTCCGATTTAGCCTGGCCATGTTGTCTGTCTTCACACAATTCTTTCTCTATTATGCATATTTTGATGATATCAAACTTCGCTTATTTTTCAAATAATTTTTACAAGCTATCTGTATCAGAAATATTTATAAGTGGATAGTGAATCTATAATGTGCAGATTGGGTTCCCGTCGTTTGCTTACATTAAAGTGACATCATCATCTTGCCTTTAAAATTTTACTATATTGAGTACATTTCGAGGATAGTGCACACATTTTTATTTCGACTATATAAAATTCACATCTTGACACCTAAGAAAATGTAGTTTAGATACTTGTCTAAGAAGATGACATTTGGAGAGAGAGATGAGAGTGATAGAAGAGATGGCCGGCAACGATTGCCGTTGGATTTGGATTTGGGAACTGGGAAGGGTTGGGAAGTCTGGAGTCTGAATCGAGTTCTATTTATTTTGTTATTTGTTAAAAGTGCTAAAGTTAAAATGATTTAAATCAAAGGAAAAAAAGGGGGGGGGGGGGGGGGGTCATGAGGTAGGGTTGGGTTCAATTAGTGTTGTACAACCAGCCCGAGAACGTACCAACAAATTTCACTAGCTAAACAAACCGCCAACCCTCCCAAAATTTACCCAAATTAACCTGAATCAAGTCAGGTCGACCGGTTTGGGTAGGTTGATGGTTATTTTGCCTAATCCTACTTAGGGATGGGCATTGTGTAGTTCGATTTGGGTATTACAAGAATCGGATGGGCTTTGCGGTTGCACCAATTTGGCATTTGGGACATTTGAATTTTGAATTTTGAATTGTCATCTAGAGAATCTTTCCTTTAGCAGCACCTCGGTTAACAGTAGAGTTGCTCGGAGGTGGGGGGGGGGACGAATAAAACTATAAAATTGAATTTCTAAGTAAATGGGTTTCAGTCCAGGAATTTTGATTATTGCAACCATCAATTAAACTTCGAGTATTCCAACTTTAAGTTTTTTTTTTTGTGTCAACGAGATAGGTAGAAACGCAATGATGCGAGAATCGAGTTATTTATTTTCTTACGTTTACAAGTTTTTAGCCTGAAGAACAAACAAAATTAAGTTTTACGTATTTGTCTGGGTATTCGTTGGTTCTATAAAAATATTTATGACATCTTTAAAAGTTGAATTGAATGTTATGAAAATGTAGATAAATATTTTTTATCAGTTATATATATTATTGAATCATACTGCTAAATTGGCCACTACCCTTTGTCTGTTCTCTTCTTGGAAGACCATGGCATTAAACTTAAAGAAGGCTCGAAACTTGAATTTGGAGCCATGCATTGATAGTTGAGTTTTCTTGCTATGCCCATTGCCCAACATGTGATGGAGGCAAACGTATGTTATTATGTATATATTAAATTTTTTTACTATAGATGTAAAAAAATTTAAAAATATTATGAGAGCGGTTTCTATCCTTAAACAATCCTTATCCATTAGCTTGTTGAGTTCGAGTATTTGAGCAAGAACTTCATCTTTCAACACGATGTGTAAGTGGGAGCAGTGACTCCCAACTTTTTGTAAACATCTGCGTCTACTGATCTCGAGATCATACAAAATAGAATGGTATACATACAGAACAAAATATTATGTATTAATGGAAAATGGAAAAAAAGAAAAAGGAAAAAATTAGAGGAATTTGGCCCACGTGAGGACCAGTTCTCCAGCACGTGAGAGAGTCAATTCGGCCGGACAAGCAAAGGAGCTTACTCCAAGTCAAAGAAAAGAATGGGGTTTTAATTTCACAAATGGTCCCTTAAGTTCAACTACAATTTCAAACTGTCCCTTAAATTATTTGATTGATTTAATTACTAAAGTTTAAATTAATTACATAATTGATGACTCTATTAGCGACTTTCTCCAGATCCAATGTGTCCCATTAAACCTTGACATTGACAACAGCTGCTGTGTCAATATCTTGAAATGACAAATCTTAAAAATACTTGATTCTTGAAAAGGAGGAAAGCTCGCATTTATTTAAAAATTATGAAGTACTCCCTTAAACTCTATTCCTAATTTTCACTACTAATAAAAAGTGAAAATGTCTCAATAAGCGGAAACAGTAGGCTAGGTGAAGGAATTGATTACTATAATAACTATAATAATCTGCACATAAACGTTTAATGATAGCTACGTCAAATATAATATTAATTAGATGTAAGGATCAATTTGAAATTTCTCAAATTTCACTTAAACTTCAGTGACAATATGTGAAATTGGAGTTAAATGTTCTATTAGCCACTGAACTTTGATACATAACACGGACTACTTACTCAACTTTCAAATTTGTCTTACTGGCCATTGAACTTCAATCCGTCCAACTTCATTGGTCATCGGATGAAAAATGTTAGTGAACTTGTCCACGTGGCTGATGATAAGGTGACATGGCACGCTAAATTTAATACAAGGTGCCACGTAAAGACAAGTTAAATATTTCATTAGCCACTTAACTTTGATACATGTCACGGACTACTCACTCAACTTTCAAATTTGTCTCACTGGCCATTGAACTTCAATTGGTCACTACGCATTATTCACCAACTGAAATCTGTTAAGTGACGTGCCTACGTGACTGACGAAATGTCTAGCTAACTCGTTAAATGTGCCCAAGTGTTTAATGTTTTTCCAAGTCATCGATCACGTCAACCCATAAATACACATCTTTGAACATTTAACTCACCATTCATGTCTTTCTCCACCCCCAATTTCATTATATTTCATACACACAATCAACCAAGTCCGGAACCCTAAATTTCCCAAATCGAACTCAAGCCAACAATTGAAAATGGAATCCCTAAATCTAAATCCTCTGAGTTGAAAATCAAGAATTTTACTCAAACCAAGGTGGTTTCGCCCTTTTTTTAACAGTTGAAAGACACCTACCAAACGTGAAAAATGGTTGAAATCAATAACCATCTTTTCCAAGATTTGTCAAACCCTAATCGATTTAGGGTTTCATTTCCCAAATAGCACGAGAAGTATACGAGATAGTAAAATTCTTGATTTCTAGCTCAGGGGATTTTGATTTAAGGATTCCATTTTCGATTGTTGACTTGATTTCGTTTTGGGGGATTTAGGGTTTCAGACTTGGTTGGGTGTGTATGAAATGAAATGAAATTGGGGGTGGAGAAATGCATGAATAATGAGTTAAATGTTTAAAGAAATGTTTTATAGGCTGATGTGGTCAGTGACTTGGAAAACACTAAACACTTAGGTACATTTAATGGATCAGCTAGACGTTCCGTCGACCACATAGGCATGTCGCTTAATAAATTTCAGCCGATGATTAATGCGTAGTGATGGATTGAAGTTCAATGGTTAGTAGGGACAAGATTGAAAGTTTAGTAAGTAGTCCGTGACATGTATCAAAACTAAGTGGTTAATGAAACATTTAACTCGTTTTTACGTGACACTTTGTATTGAATCTAACGTGTCCATGTCACCTTACTGTTAGCCACGTGAGCAAGTTTACTAACGTTTTTCATTTGATGGCCAATGGAGTTGAACGGATTGAAGTTTAATGGCTAATGGGATAAATTTTAAAATTGAGTGAATAATTTGTGACATGTATCAAAGTTCAGTGTTAATGGAACATTTAACTATGTGAAATTAACTAAAAGTAGAAGTGTTTGAATATTATAGGTGGTCTGTGGTTGTTGGTGGGATGGGGTGGGGTCGTGTGGGGGCCTGCGTGTAACCAAGGAAAAGAACTGCGGAATGGACATGATGGGGGATGAATTGGGCCGTATTTGGTTTCTTTCTAAAGCCGTAATCCCAAAACGATGTGCTATTCACTAATATTTTAATGGTTTGAAGTTGATGGTTTGAGAGTGCAAAAATAAGGAGGAGCGCATAGATTTCTAATTTTACTCCTAGTTAGATTTTCAATCATTCAACATTGAACCACTATTTTATGTGTTGCACTACTTTATAATTATATTTAAGATCCTCAATATTTTGTGACATTCTAATTTTTAATCTTTTATTAATTAATATAACTCATTCAAGATAATGATTTTTGTCCCAAAAATATGTTGGAGGGCATAAAACGACTTATTTGTCACTGTGATAAAATATATTTTTCAATTTCAATTGCTTACAAACATGATATTGTTGGGGGGGGGGGGGGGGACTACCATCAGCTTTGAGAAGTGCTAATGAAGAAATTTGAAAATAAGAAGTCGATGAAAAAGGTTAGAGAGAATAATGCTATAATTAACGAAGATTGAAAATCTTAAGTACAATTAAAATGTGATGCAATAAATAAAAACTCTGAAATCAATATAACCACCATTGTCAAAAGCTTAAGATATTAAGCTTCTGTTTGATGGCCATTATTTTGTAAAAATGATGTTTTGAGTAGTGATTTTTTGGTAGTTAAAAAGAATAAAAAGATTTGAATCTACATGAAAAATATTTTATTGTGTGAATGTATGACTGGAAATTGGTATAAGAAATAAATTATTTTGCTTTAAAATGAGTCAAACAGGGGCTAACGAGGATTACAAATGAATGATTTAGATAGTGTTCATCTCGACGGCCCCCTTACATGTGTTCAGTATTCATTTTATACAATTAAAACTTTAATGCTACAATGTTGTTAGGGAGGATTTGACATCCTTTTTGATAGCACACTCACAACAGGAGCACTTTTTTGAAACTTTTTATTCATGCGCTCCCATGTGCATGTGAGTGTAGGTCAATCTAGTAGGTAAAATTTTTCTGGTAAATCAGCTTAATTCTTAAAAACTTTGAGTACAATTTCATTAAATATTTGGTGACAATACTGGAATATGGAACATTTGCATGAATGTTGAATGTTGAACCACAAAAAAAAAAAAAATAATAATAATAATAATAAAAAAAAAAACACTATTAAAGAGGAACGCATACGGCATACATTCATTTAAAGAATTTCTCTAACCTTCAAGATACTCATTTTCATAAATTTTGATTTATCTTAGATATTTATACTATAGGAAATGATCTAACAAGATTCATGTTTAGCATAAGCATTGATAATATAGTATACGGTGGTTTTAAATATTGGAATTAAATTTTTTATTCAACAATGAATTGATGTATTATGTAACCAATATATAATATAAGCTAAGCACTCGACTTAATAGATCATTTCACCTTATACAGTACATTAATATATAAATAATTCGCAATATTTAGTGCTACAACAAAGAAGAATTTCATTGAACATGGATTGATGCACAAAGAAAAGAAAGAAAGAAATAAATAATCTCGAATGCAGAAGTGGCCCCCCTTAACTCCAAAAAATTATCGTAGATTGCATTATCCTATTAGCTGTTTGCATTTTTGTGTTTTTGCGCTGTAACAATCAGTGGCCATGCTCATAGTTGGACCATTTGATGAAATAAAATGTTACGCCTAGAAATACGTGGCTCCACTTGGTCACCCCATGTGGTCTCACGTGTCCGATCTACTGTAATTGTTGGACCATTTAAATTAAAGCACCATGCATAATGATCGAGACCCTCACGTCGAGCTCCGTTGCAGCGTGACCAAAGTTAGCGCCTCAACAAGAGCATAGGACCATAAAGCCGAAGCCCTTTAAACCGAGGCAAAAGCCTCCCCCTCAAATAGATCTACATAAGGATCTTATTCAAATGAGTGATGTGACTTTTGTAATAAGTATAAATGTCTTGTCAATAGGATGACTGTTATGATTAGAAATATTAAATACGTACATGTTAGGAAGTCAAATTGATGTATAGGATTAGATGCTTTGGTTAAGGAGACTAAGCCACGTGTATATTTATTTGAGGGCCACCATTTCATTTGTAATATTATAAATATCTCCCTTCCATATTATATTCAGGGGCCAATGCATTTCAAAAGATGAAAATAATGCAACTTTAAATATGAAACACTACTTTTCCATTTGTTCTCTTGCACGGCAATGGTATTTACTTAATGTTAGTCCACGCTGTTGATAATTATTTCACAATCTATGCGAGTGGATCTGACATATGTTGTCCATGTGATCCTAACCGAAAACGAGGTCAACATAAGAGGTCTTCAATATAATTAAAATAACTAATAAATTTCTCGAACATTATTTTTTATTTATCTATTTTTTGTATTATATTTCTCCATTTCCATATTCATTTAGGGTAAACCACAAATTTAACAAAGATAAAAATAATAATAAAAATTATGACTTTAACCTAATAATGTTAATTTTTAAAAATGAAATCGTAATTGGTACTCAAATTAATATTTTCAAAAAACTCTCATTTTCTTTTCTTTTAAGGATGAAAAATTTAGAGAATCTCATCTTGCTTACCCTATTCGGTAGAGAACATTTTGTTTTTTTAAGCCACAACTGAATTCATGGATATGCCAATTTTCATATAGTCATAACAATTAAAAATGGAGATTATTCATTTTACCAATGAATTTGACAGAAAATCACATCCCTTTTTTTAAGTAATCTAACAATGTAGATCTATTAAAATCTTTTAAAAAATCACTACACCCACATCCAAACACACCCTCATAAAGGTATTAATAGATCTACAACATTAAATTAATTTAATAAAAGTTAGATTACTTGTCAAATTATTGATAGAAAGAATGATCTCCTAAACAAAAAATCTAAATTTCAATGTGCATATTTTTATTTAAAAATCTAATTTCATGTAATTTTGATGGCACGTATCCATTCCAAAAATTTATCCATTATGTCACATTTGCTATAATTTATTAAAAAAAAAAAAAATCTTGAATATTATTATTGACAATTTCGAACAATAGAAAGCTCACTACTAACTCAATTCTCATACTTCCACGTATCCTTGTAAAGTCATACTTTTCTTGTTGAAGTTTGACGACCCAATTAAGACTTCTTTCAAAGTTGAGTGACCTCCAATAAAATTTATCCCCAACCCCCTACATACACAAAGCACAGACCCACGCTCCAACTTCATAAATCTTGTCTTCCTTACTGAACTGGAGTTTGCTAGAAGAAAATGAAAGCCGTGATTTTCCGAACCGGATCCGGAGCAGTTCCGGTCCAGACCGGATTAACGTCCTGTTTACCTCGGATCCCTGTTTCTTTATCTGTTCAAGATTTCTCCTCCAGTTTGCACTCCGTGGAGAGTAATGGTGGTGTCTCGTCCCCAAGAATATCCCTACATATGGACGTGGACCGCCGCGGAATTCGCCGATGCTCTTCTGAATCTGATGTCATCCGACAGGAAGTGAAGTGTTTGAACAAGCTCGGATCAAGATCGTTTCCGGTGAGGATACCGGAGGAGGAGAGCGACGATGCTGTTTTGCTGAAAGGGATTCCATTGTCGACTTTAAAGCAGGAGGGTCTGTGGGGATACGTCGGAAACTGGACTGAAAGTGGGATTTCATCGGACGAATTGGGGTTTTCCGGTGGAGGGATCAATAAGAACCGAAATTCTGGCGGCGGCAGTAGCGGAGGGAAAGGAGACAGCGGAGATCGGAGCAAGATTGGAGCTTATTATCAAGAAATGCTCAAGACAAATCCCACAGACTCTTTGCTGCTGAGAAACTACGGCAAATACTTGCACGAGGTAGTCTTTAAGTTGCACATGAATCAATATCTCTATAAGCAGATTATTTTTATGAATTAATTCTCATTTTGATTATTATATATGAATTCTGATTTTGAATATGAATGATAAGGTGGAGAGAGATGCAGTGAAAGCAGATGAGTATTACGGAAGAGCAATTTTGGCAGGTCCAAGTCCTGGAGATGGAGAAATTTTCTCGCTATACGGGAAGTTAATATGGGAGACAGAGAGAGATAAAAACAGAGCCAAATCCTACTTCGATCAAGCCCTTTATGCCTGTCCAGACGATTGGTATAACTTTCAGATGAAATGATTTAAAGTTCAAGCAAAGAATTATCCCTATTGATTTAAAATTCTTATTTCTTTCTTTTTTTTCCCTCGAAATTATGGCAGTTCGGTGTTGGGATCATATGCCCACTTTATGTGGGAAGCCGAAGAAGAGGAAGATGAAAAGAAGAAGAGGAAATGCCGATCACAGCAATGGCGGACGCTTACTAACTTCAATTCAGGTTGAAAGCCTCAAAACTATATGAAGCAGAATTAACAATAACTTCGAGTAGAGAAGCAGCTTTCTGCATGTACAATACAATCCCTGTATTTTAGTGAAATCTAATCCAGCTTCTTAAGTTTGATTACCGTTTGTTTTATGGTTTAGTGAATAAAAATGTTGAACAATTGTTGTAACCTATAACGGAAGTAATAATGATATACGAGATTATAGATACAAAGTCCCTGTTTTGTTTTTTAAAACAAGTTCCATAAAAATTTTTAGTTACTGTCAACAATTTATGTTGATAATATATATCATGTGAGTGAATCTCAAAAAATTTCAACTTTTGAATTACACATTTTATCGAATTTTATTAAAATTTCCTAAAAATATGATATTTACCAATATCACACAGAGGGTAAATTTGTGTGTGTTAGTTTTTTGTTTCGTTTTTGATACACACATCAACAATTAGTAAATGTAAAAATAATTTTTTAGTTCGGTTCAGATGTAGAATACTTATCCAAAAGTTTTTCGCAACTAAATGATAGGTGATGGAATCATCAAAGATTTGACCTTTTTGAACTCTGCATGTAACTCACTAGAGACCTAAGAAACAAAGTGAAGATGTTAATAGGGATAGTCGTAGTCAATGCAGTCCAACTTAAAGGCATAAAGCCGTCCACCGTTAACCTGACCAGACCTGACCTGCCATTTTAGTTTCTTGGTGTAAGTTGAAGCAGTCCACCTGCAACCCGACCTATCATTTGAGTGGCTCGGTGTAGGATGTGCCCGTGTCCACTTGACTCACATTTTCTAAACTTGGATCATCTTCATTTTAATTTTTCCGCTTTCTAGAAAATGCCCAGATGGTTAGGCCATGTTAAAAATAAGGATAAAGCTATGTGTACACCTCATGGTGTACACAATAGCTTACACCCCTCTTACATGGAGAGGGGTCCACGAATATTTTATTATGTGTGGGCCCCCTCCCATGTGAGAGGGGTGTAAGCTATTGTGTACACCATTGTGTACACATAGTATAGTCCTAAAAATAAAAGAAAAAAGGGATTCTTTGTAAATGCAGAAGTTCGACTTTTGATATCATTTCTAAAGTATAAAGAAATGTGGTGCTGGATTGAGTAAGTAATCTGGGGAGGAGCAGATCGGTTTATGCTCAGCAAAATAGATGGTTTCATTCATGGGGAAGAATGGCAGTGAACAATGTTCACGAAAATACCGTTCGATTTAAAACCACCGCAAGTGTACGGTTCGTTACAAGTAATAAAGTGGACTTTTAGAGTCCGAATTGTCGATCCCACAGAGATTGAGTATTTTAATGCTAATTATCTCGACCTTAACCGAAACTAGATGAGTTTTTGATGAGTTTTGTACTAAATGCTAACCAAACTAAATTATGAAAACTACTATGGATGATTTGACTAAACTAAATGCAAATTATACTAGAATGCAATATGAAAGACGAATGCAAATTGATTAAGTTAATAAGAGAAAAATGCACTAGGATCACGAATCCTCATGCAACAATTCATTTAAATCCTAGTTTTACAATTTGACAACACGATTAAATATTGAAGAATCAATGTTCCTATTGAATTTAACAATCTCTTTCGAGTAATGTTAAACATATTCTATCATGCGATCCGACTATATTTCTATGATGAATACAAATATAAAAGAACGCATTAGTTTTTATGAACACTTAAAGATTCACATAGAGCATAGCGGTATATTTCTATCCCCTATCGGACCCTATGACAATTTATACTATGTCGAATCTATTTCCCTTCTTTCGAATGCATAAAATAGATCACCACATTCATATAATTAACGTGCGCACAATAATCATATGGAATAAATACGTATAAATCATTCAAACATCCAAAAACGTGTTTTAATGTCAAAAATATAAAACTAAATATTAAAATATCATGTTACAAAATTCATCGATCTCCTAGACAAAAAAACTAGCCTAACATGCTAAAGGAAGAAAAACAAAAGAATAAATGAGGAAACGTCATCACCCGAGTAGATATTCAATTAATTTCTGGAAGTGCTTGATGAATCTTCGCGTTATTCCTTATGTTCTTGCTCTCCAATGTCAAAATTAATCTCTAAAAGTGTGTAGCGCCCTTTTTATTGTCGAGTCTAGGGTTAAAAAGTCGTCCCAAGTTGGTTTCCGTAAGAGTTTAAGTTAAAAATGGAAACTAGAATTTTTCTCGCGAAAATCAACCATGCGGCCGCATGGTTCAAATGCTGCAACTCCGGTAGCTCTCTGGGATTGCCATGCGATCGCATGGAAGTTTACACCATGCGGTCGCATGGTGCAATTAACTTCACAATTGTGCTGTTTTGGTCCCCGACTCCGTTCTTCCTCATTTTGACTTATTTTCTTCATTTTCTTCCTTCTAACACCCTTTGATTTCGTCAATCTCGTACTTAGTTCATTTTCGTTCTTGATTTGGGTCTCGAGTCAACTTTTGAATAAGTGCATCTTAGTCCCTGAACTTTGCCTTTCTTCCATTTTGGTAATTTCTTGCTCGTTTTCACTCACTTTTCATTATTTCCATCGATATAGTCCTGCAAACACAATTTATATTGAATTAAGTCATATTTCAACATAATTACAATCAATTGTCCATGTTTTGTGACCTAAATAAGTCCGTAAAATGCACTTATCAAACTCTCCAAACTTGAACTATTGTTTGTCCTCAAACAAGATGGTGACTTAACTCTAAACAAAATATGGTTCAACAACCTGCCGTGTCTCAGAATTAAAATTGAGTAATAACATAGTGAATAATATCAACAGTGCAAAATCAAATCAACCTCCACTTATCATATGTAACTTGACGTGTGTGTGTGTGTATACTCATGATAACATGCTCAGTTTCTGATAGATTCAAATCCCGACCTACAGTAGTCAAATTTTTCCTTTCTTCACTCGAGAGATACACACCCCCAAACTTATTTTTTTACTCATTTATCCCGGGGTGTGTTCTATACTTGAGATTTGGTTAACTTAAATTCTCACTCTCTCTTAGTTTGGACAGGACTCGCAATTACAAGTTTACACTTCAACAAGCAGAGATTCTCCTATTTCTTTGATTGTTTCAACCTCTAAGACTAAACTAACTTACTTGTCTTACATCAAAGGTACAATTCTATTAACTAAATGTCATGGAGCACTTTTCTCACTCTATTCTTTTTCTTTGCTTCAACACATTCTTATTTGCTTTCTATATAACCCATGTATCAAGCTTTAGGCCGATGACTCTCAAATCAATTGATTTTAGGGCATCAGGTTTGTATTAACCCTTACAGGCTTACTTGCTCAAGTTATAAAGGCTCGAGAAATGTGTTTTCTCTCTTTTCTTTTGACTCTTTCCCTCTTGCTTTCTATATGACCCCTGTATCGAGCTTTAGGCCGATAACTCACAAATTAGTTGATTTTAGGGCACCAAGTTTTTATTCACCCTTACAGGCTTACTTGCTCGAGTCATAAACACTTGAAAAGAGTGTTTTCCTTACAAAAATTTATGCAAGACCCTATTTTCTTAGACAGTTTCAAGAACCAACCTCTGATTTCAGACTTTCGCCTCATTTTTGTCTCATCAGTCTACACAATCCACACAACTCAGTTTTCATGCATGGAACCCCTACTCATCTCAATGTTCCCTTGCAATAACTAATCCTCAAAACCACTAAAACAACGGAATATCTTTAAGCATAGTAGAGGTAATTCAGGTGTAACCTATCATGTTCGAATCTCCTATAAAAATTGAACCCAATCATCAACTTAACATGTCAAACATAAGTCTCTTGCGCAAGAAATGTCAAGTATCACATAAATAAGCATTGGCTAATCTAGACAAGCATCATTTCCACTATCCACAGTTCATACCTATTCCACAATTCACATCATTGCTGGAAAGGATATTGAACCTACACAAGCATGCAAATTGAACTAACTAAACAAATACTGAAACAAAAATATCAAAAACGATTTTTTTTAACAAACACACAAAAGTAGTAAACAAACAAACAAACCAGGCTAATACTGATGAACAACGAATAAGCGATGCATAATTCAATACACATACTGAATCCTTAAGCTTGTTCTACAAATTCGACCACCCCCCAAACTTTTACAAAACATTGCCCTCAATGTGTAAAGTGTAAGATTGAATACAAAATTTGGGGGGCAAAGCTTATACAAAACAAAATTTGGGAGATTAATAAAGACTCCCTTGATCAATACGGTGGTGGTGGAGAAGACGGTGGGAAGAAGCTCGATCCCGTTGTATCATCTGCCGGCGTTGGAGGTGGTAGACGAGCTAGAAATTCCCGAAGTAGAGCAGACTGCCCCTGCACCTCTGTAGCTATCGTGTCAGTGCGTAGCTGGAGAGTGTCCATCCGACTTGAGTATAAGTTGAGTCGGTCACTCAGTCCCTCGACAACCCTTCTAGATGCGACAGTCTCTCTATGTGAGCTCACCACAAAAGCGTGTGCGGTGTCCATTCGCTCGCTCACTCTATGCATCTCTGTGCTCATAACACCAAATGCATGCTGGAGGCTCTGTATATCCCGGTTTGCCTTGTCATCATGGCAAACATCTGCCTCAAAAGCTGTGTGTCAACCTCGTCAGGTGGTGGTGGATGTGGTGCTGCGGCCTGAGGCATATCAGCATCATCAGGTGCCTCCTCATCATGGACAGCCTACTGCTGTCGTCTCTGTGCCTCAGTCAATCGCGCTCGTCGCGCCACCCGAGCTCGCTCCTGAGCCTCCCACGTAGTAAGCTTGATAAATGGACTCGGCTTCTCCGGAAGCTCCCCGGATGGGATGGTAACACCGGCTACCCTGAAGATGCCACTAATCAGACTCGAAAATATCAAGGAGCAACGACGATCTGCCCATGTACCCAACGTGTGTATCTGATTATATATGTACGTTGCAAGATTGATATTGTTCCCCCTAACCAAATAATGTAGAAAATCGGCTATGGGATCTGTAAAGGTGGTGCGGTGAGAAGTCGGCTCGATGTTGTGGCACATGAATAGCCATAGAATGGCTATGGACAGTGTGAGCTCATTTTGGTGCCAAACAGGAGCCTGTAATGGTCATGCATTCGCCCGTCCTAATAATACCTCCGCTACCTCGGGCCAGTAGAAATTCAATGGGATAGGGACCATATTGTCCCAGGTGAGCTGATAATACTGGTGAATCACCTCTGGGAAAAATATAATCCACTGTCCCCTCACCCATGTTTGATGTAGATGTGCAGAACCCGGTGTATCGATATCACTATTGATGTTTGCATAGAATTTTCGGGCGAGGCCTTCATAAATCGGGTGTGGCCTTTCTATCAATTTTTCCATCCACAGTTCGGAATCAAGGTCGCTAGCTTAATAGCAGGAAAATCTGAGAGTCTTACCGGTCTCTCGGGAATGATAGCCCAATGACTTATGATGTCGGAGTATTGAGTAGAGGTCTCAGAGTTGAGAAATCTCCTGAAACTTGTCTCAGACTCCCATGTACCGGAGGTGGAGCCAACCTTGTCTTTCCCTTTGGAGGTTCTCTTTGGAGGCATCCTGTGAAAATCAAAGGCAAGAATTAGACCAAATGCGATGCAAATATATTAGATATGGAATGATAAGCACATAGACCCCCCAAACTTGCTTGAAAGCGCGTATGTAGGTAAAGAATGCACATGGTGTCAAAAGTGAGGTTATAATGCCATAATCTGTGAGAATGCGTGAAAAATGTGGGTTATATTATTAAAATATGTCAACATATAGCTTAGAACCTAAATAGAAGTGCAATGTATGCATTTCTCAAAATTTCACCCACGCTCGACCAAGGACTTTCACCTATGGACACCGTCGAGAAAAATCGAATTTTTCCTCGAGTATCATCTAGACATATGAAAGTAAGCAATCTATTCTAGCATATATCCAACATTCAGTTCATTTGGACGTCATATGGGTATAGAAGCATATGGGCAAAGTAGGTGACATGAGTGACGCGAACCTAGGCACGGTGTGACATGAGGTGACATGGAGTGACATGACCGAGCCACGGGCACTAAAATGTGCAACAACGCATATGTATGAACACATAAGGTGTAACAAGTGATGTTTAACCCATTTTGAACCCAAGTTGTCAAATTTCCAAAAATAGTACATGTTCGACTAAGCATGTTCGACCCCGGACACCGTTGAAAAAAGTAGAAATTTTCCCGAGTACCATCTAGGCATATGAAAGTATGCAATGTGTACTACAACATATCAAAAATTTGGAGCATTCGGATGTCGTTTAGATGTAGAACTCGGTGGCCGAAGTTTGTGCAGTGAGATGTGAAGCCTAGTCATGGTGGTGCCTAAGTGTTGCAAGTGTAGTGTTCACCGATGTTAGGTAATGAAAATCATCACATTATGCAAATGAATGCAGATATCATCATGCAAGAATTCGAAATTCACAAGAAAACACCAAAAATTTCACGTAGACATTTCATCGAACACTTTGAAAGCAATGTGATTTCTTCTTAAGGGATATGAGATTGGGTATTGAATCAAAACTAGACTTTTGCATACAACACAACCACATAACACTATCCAACAACTACCTAGCCCATTCTCCTTTAATATAATCGACTAAACCTTAAGAAATAAAAGGGAAAGCCAAACTTACCTCTAACAACTTGGAAGAAGATGGAGGAGGGTTGTTGGAGTGAATTCGTGTGTGTGGTGTGGGAGATGCCTCATTTTCTAGGTAGAAATCGATGATGGAAGATGAAAATATGGAGGAGTAGTGTTCTGGAGTAGCTTCGGGTGCGGGAGGGGTCAAGAAATACCGTAAATGAGGTGTGGATGTTTAGGTTTTGTGTTTAAAAACGGACCCCCATTTTTAAAAAAAATTTACACCATGCGGTCGCATAGTGCAAATCCATGCGACCGCATGGAACAAAAATCGAGCTAAACGAGAGTTCTAGTAAGACCATGCGATCGCATGGGATTTTAGCCCATGCGACCGCATGGACTACCAGAAGTCCAAAATTTGCCTATTTTCGATTTTTTCCAGCTCTAGACACATCTCGATACCAAAAATCTCGTTTTTCGTGCCTAACAAGTTAAACGAGGTATGATGAGTGTACACAACATGAAAAAGTTTAAAACGCACTCGACTTCTCGAATACTTGTGTTTAGTCAATTTTCCTCAAAATTTCAACTTTTTACCAATAATAACCCTTGATTGTCCAACGTCCCTAAAATTTGTCAAAACTCATTTTAAACGACGTGGGGTGTGTGTACTCTATAAAATCATTTTCAAAACCACTTTTAAAACATGAAATCACTTGTTGGTTTAGGAGATGTACTAAAAACTCATTTTTGCCTTGAAATGCGTGATTTTGATAAAAAATCTCTCAAACATGATTTTTATACCTCGGGAAGCGTGCAAAACACATTTAGAACTTGTGTGAATCATGAAAAGAAATTTTTTGAACTACCTAGGTGATCGATGACCTAAAAGCTACCAAAATGCAAAAATATGAAAAATCATAAGTTAATGCATAAAGTATAATAAATAAAAGGGAAGAAATATTGGGTTGCCTCCCAACAAGCACTAGTTTATAGTCTATAACTCGACTATACCGTGCTAGTTTGATTCCGGTGGTGTGAGAGCATCTTTTTCAACGATTTCTTTCTTACTACAGCTTTCCTCCAGACTTTAACCGCACCTTTACCCATGTCTTTTGATTTCTCCTCATCTCCTGCCTCAAAATCCACAATGTAGGCTTCTTGCTTCTCATAATTTTGAGTGGGTTGAGCATGCACATTATGATGATTAGCAGTGTTTGAAGAGTCTTGAGAAATAATGTTGTCCTGCGCCACATCCTCTACCACATCAAGTTGATAGCACTTATCTGATTCAGTATGGAAGCCATAGCTTTGAACAAGAGAAAGGTGATCTGTTCTTCGCCAAGTCTCAGATTTAATTCCCCATTTTGAACATCAATTAGAGCTCTGCTAGTAGTTAGGAATGGTTTGCCTAAAATAAGTGGAACATTCTTGTCTTCTTCTATATCCAGAATAAGGAAATCGGCTGGGAAAATGAATTTGTCCACCTTAACCAGTTCATCTTCAATTATCCCCCTCGGATGTGCCAATGATCGATCAGCTAATTGCAACGTCACCGTGGTTGCTTTGGCCTCGCCTAATCCAAGTTTTCTGAAAACAGAAAGAGGCATTAAATTAATACTGGCACCAAGATAACATAAAGTTTTACCAATAGTGCAAGGTACAGTAAAACTTCCTGGATCTTTCAGTTTTGGTGGGAGCTTTTTTTGAATAAGAGCACTGCACTCCTCTATTAACATCACTGTCTCATGTTCCTCTAGTTTTCATTTCTTGCAGATAACGTCCTTCAAGAATTTGGCGTAGTTAGGCATTTTAAATAGTGATTCCGCGAATGGGATGTTGATATGGAGATTTGTGAAAACTTCGAGGAATTTTTGTACTGTTGCTCCCATTTATGCATTTTCAACCTCTGAGGGAATGAAATTGGTGGCTCGTAAGAATTGATCGGGGCAGGTGTTTTATTCTGTGATGTGTCTAAACCTTCCCTTGAAGATGTCTCTTTTGTCAGCTCAGCTTTTTCCTTCTCTGAAGACGATAGTGTATCTTTGTTTGCACCCGGTCTCTTCACAGTGACCTCTGGTAGTTGAACCCCACTTCTTCTAATAATGGCTTGACATTGTTCCCTGGGATTCACTTCGGTATTGCTAGGTAGAGTCCCTGGTGCCCTGTTTGTCATAGCAAGTGTCATCTGCCCCATTTGAATCTCCAAATTTTTAATTGCAGAATTTTGTTCTTGGAGATTGGCTTGTCTTCTTCATAAATTGATTGTTGGATTCCATGTACTGATGAGTTGTTTCTATGAATTTTCCAAGCACCTCTTCCAACTGTGGCTTCTTCTTCTGCTGCTGAAATTGACCCTGTGGTTTGTTCTGGTTCTGATTTTAATTTTGATTCTGATTACTCCACGAGAAATTTTTGTGCTTTCTCTACCCCGGATTATATGTCTCAGAATTCGAGTTGTTCTGCTGGCGTTGACCCCATTTCACATAATTCACATGCTCTATCGCCTGTGTGAGAATTGGACAGTTTGAAGTATTGTGATCAGCTCCACACTACCCACAACTTGGTTTCTTGACAGTTGCTGCATTGGCGGTCTGTGACATGCTTTCAACCTTATGGAATAGTGAATCAATCTTCGCTGACAAAGCTGAATAAGATCCACCTCGAACAAACCCGGTGCTTTCTTCTGAACTGCTTGTTCTGAAGACCACATGGCTGAAGTAGTAGCCACAGTCTCAAATAGCTTCAGTGCATCATCAACTGTCCTAGTATACACCGACCAGTTAGATGAAGAATCTATATTGCTTTTGAAAGACGAAAGCAGTACCGTGTAAAAGTATTGGATCTGG
The DNA here is from genome assembly GCA_019395295.1 of Osmanthus fragrans. NCBI lineage: Eukaryota > Viridiplantae > Streptophyta > Magnoliopsida > Lamiales > Oleaceae > Osmanthus > Osmanthus fragrans. The sequence continues at coordinate 10,585,997 of CM033359.1, forward strand.
AGTCCCTTGCTGATACCGTGATGTGGACACTTTCGAAGCATGTTCTTGAACCTGTTCCAAGCCTCATCAAATGATTCAGAATCCCCTTGACGGAAAATAGAGATATCATGCTTTAGCTTTGCGATCTTGGCTGGTGGAAAGAACTTGGTACAGAACTTTTGAGCAAGATCATTCCATGTGGTGATACTAGCAATCGGTTGAGAATCTAGTCATTCAAGTGTTTTGTCACGCAATGTGTGTGGAAATATCCTCAAACTAATGGCGTCATATGAGATATCCTGATATCTAAAGTGTTGGCACATCTATAAGAATCTAGAGATGTGTGTATGTGGATTCTCCTCAGCTCTCCCATAAAACTTATGCCCATTTTGAAACAAGTGTATGACGCTGGTCTTCAGTTGAAAATTTGGTTGCCCAAATGGTGGATACACGATTCTGGACTGACTCTGAATGATTTGGGGAATCATGAAATCCCCTACAAGCATGTTTCTTTCGTCCATTGCTTCCTCCTCGTTAGCTGGAATTATTGAATTTTGTCGTTCGTCAGCCATTTGCTGTTATTGTGCTATTCTAGCTTCTCTTTGCAATTGGCAAAAAGTACGCTCGATTTCAAGATCAGCTAGAATCAAGTCCCCTCCAATCGATCTTAGCATGCAAATCTGAAATAGCTAAAATTGACCAAAAATAAGCAAAAGTCGAAATAACGAAGTTCAACAAGTTATCTGACTAAACTAAAGTCAAAATAAAAGAAAAAAGTTCGAATTAGTGTCTAAATAACCAAAATTAAACTAAAACTCAATCCCCGGCAACGGCGCCAAAAACTTGTTCACGAAAATACCGTTCGATTTAAAATCACCGCAAATGTACGGTTCGTTATAAGTAATAAAGTGGACTTTTAGAGTCCGAATTGTCGATCCCACAAAGATTGAGTACTTTAATGCTAATTATCTCGACCTTAACCGAAACTAGATGATTTTTTGATGAGTTTTGTACTAAATGCTAACCAAACTAAATTATGAAAACTACTATGGATGATTTGACTAAACTAAATGCAAATTATACTAGAATGCAATATGAAAGACGAATGCAAATTGATTAAGTTAATAAGAGAAAAATGCACTAGGATCACGAATCCTCATGCAACAATCCATTTAAATCCTAGTTTTACAATTTGACACACGATTAAATATTGAAGAATCAATGTTCCTATTGAATTTAACAATCTCTTTCGAGTAATGTTAAACCTATTCTATCATGCGATCCGACTATATTTCTATGATGAATACAAATATAAAAGAACGCATTAGTTTTTATGAACACTTAAAGATTCACATAGAGCATAGCGGTATATTTCTATCCCCTATCGGACCCTATGACAATTTATACTATGTCGAATCTATTTCCCTTCTTTCGAATGCATAAAATAGATCACCACATTCATATAATTAACGTGCGCACAATAATCATATGGAATAAATACGTATAAATCATTCAAACATCCAAAAACGTGTTTTAATATCAAAAATATAAAACTAAATATTAAAATATCATGTTACAAAATTCATCGATCTCCTAGACAAAAAAACTAGCCTAACATGCTAAAGGAAGAAAAACAAAAGAATAAATGAGGAAACGTCATCACCCGAGTAGATATTCAATTAATATCTGGAAGTGCTTGATGAATCTTCGCGTTATTCCTTATGTTCTTGCTCTCCAATGTCAAAATTAATCTCTAAAAGTGTGTAGCGCCCTTTTTATTGTCGAGTCTAGGGTTACAAAGTCGTCCCAAGTTGGTTTCCGTAAGAGTTTAAGTTAAAAATGGAAACTAGAATTTTTCTCGCGAAAATCAACCATGCGGCCGCATGGTTCAAATGCTGCAACTCCGGTAGCTCTCTGGGATTGCCATGCGATCGCATGGAAGTTTACACCATGCGGTCGCATGGTGTAATTAACTTCACAATTGTGCTGTTTTGGTCCCCGACTCCGTTCTTCCTCATTTTGACTTATTTTCTTCATTTTCTTCCTTCTAACACCCTTTGATTTCGTCAATCTTGTACTTAGTTCATTTTCGTTCTTGATTTGGGTCTCGAGTCAACTTTCGAATAAGTGCATCTTAGTCCCTGAACTTTGCCTTTCTTCCATTTTGGTCATTTCTTGCTTGTTTTTACTCAATTTTAGTTATTTCCATTGATGTAGTCTCGCAAACATAATTTATATAGAATTAAGCCATATTTCAACATAATTACAATCAATTGTCCATATTTTGTGACCTAAATAAGTGCGTAAAACGCACTTATCAAACAACAACATTAAAACATAAACACAATAAAAGGAAAACATAAAACACATAAACGTAAATATTCACAAATCTCTCTGCTGGTGAAAACTAGCAGAGAAGAATGAGAAAATGCTTGTAAAGTCTACATTTTTGTATATTGATTGTGTGTCAATGAGTACAATGAGGGGTTCTATTTATAGAGCAAATCCTAGACAATCTACCAATTAATCAATTATCATACTCCACTCTTGTAGTAGGGCATACTAGACAATACATTTGCTAGTACAATACCATACTTTTCCCAACATTTTACTTCACAATGAGTTGGACTTTAACCGAACTCAAACTAAACTAGAAACCGCAAATTACAAATAATTTGGTTGACAAACTAAGTGTCACCAATACCCAACAAACTCCCCCTTTGACACTTAGCTTGGAAAAATATTTTTTTGTTGTGTCAAAGTCTTCAAAATTCGATCCATTCTTTATCAATTTGTTCTTCATTTTCTTCATTTTTTCTGGCCATTGCTGCTGTTGAAATGTTGCTGAAATTTGTGCCATTTGAAATACCGGATTTTTCCAAGTTTTGATATAATACCGGATTTATAGTTTGAGACTCATCGAATTTTGAACATACATACCGGACTTCACAATTGCAAGCTTACTGGATTTTGAGCATTCATACCGGATATAGCTTTGTTTTGGCACTTACCGGATATAGACAAATTTTTTGGTAGCATACCGGATATCAACATATCGGATTTTGGATGCATACCGTATTTCAGCTTTCGAATATTGGATTTCAGCTTCCTTGGCTTACCGGATTTAAATGTCACATACCGGATTTAGTTAGCCTACCGGATATGGACTTCAGCTTACCATATATGGATTATGCTTACCGAATTTTGACAGAATCGGATTTTACAGCTGCATATAGGATTTTCAACATTTAAACACCAGATTTTGGCCATTTTCATCTTCTTTTCCAGCATTTAACTCCCCTTGTCTAGTTTCACTCTTGTTTTTTTTTTTTTTTTTGAAAAAATGATCCGCCATTTAACACAATGAAGGCTGCTGGTACTCCTCAAATTTTCCAGCATTTTGCAACATTGAAACACAGGTTCTTCAGCTACTTTTTAAGACCACAAGGGAGAGCTTTCACCGGGTTTTTTCCCATGATCCTTGAGCCATATTTTAGGCTGTCACTCCAAGGTTTCAATGGCCATTTGTACCGCCAGAAATTCAGTACTTTTAAACTGGTTTTATCCAAGAGTTCTTGAGCCATTGCTAAGAGGGCTGTCTCTACAAGATTTCAAGAGTGGCTGTTGCTGATCCTCAAACTTCTAGTGATTCTAGTCACTTTTTAAAATCGCTAGGTAGGATTAGGAGCGAAGCTGAGTGACATTTTTCTCACTGAAAAAATGCTCAAAAAAGAGGTTGTTCGCTACCTGTTAACTGAGCCTGATTTTTTGATCTTCCCAGGTCTGAGCTAAAACAACAAATGTGGCTTCTTCCTTCTGTGGAAAAGCTCTCAAGATGCGGCAACTCTCTATAAGAGTGTTCAAAAAATGATAAAAATGTCAAGACAAAAAGGGGTGATGAAATCTGATTTTTGACAGAGCAAATGCAGCGTTTTGGAAACATTTTCTTGGCCCTTAAGATCATTTGTAGCTTTGATACCATGTTAAAAATAAAAGAAAAAAGGGATTCTTTGTAAATGCGGAAGTTCGACTTTTGATATCATTTCTAAAGTATGAAGAAATGTGGTGCTGGATCGAGTAAGTGATCTGGGGAGGAGCAGATCGATTTATGCTCAGCAAAACAGGTCGTTTCATCCATGGGAAAGAATGGCAGTGAACAACATTAAAACATAAACACAATAAAAGGAAAACATAAAACACATAAACATATATATTCACAAATCTCTTTGCTGGTGAAAACCAGCAAAGAAGAAGGAGAAAATGCTTGTAAAGTCTACATTTTTTGTATATTGATTGTGTGTCAAGGAGTACAATGAGGGGCTCTATATATAGAGAAAATCCTGGACAATTTACCAACTAATCAACTGCCATACTCCACTCTTATAGTAGGTCATACTAGACAATACATTTGCTAGTACAATACCATACTTTTTCTAACATTTTACATCACAAATGAGTTGGACTTTAACCAAACTCAAACTAAACTAGAAACCACAAATTACAAATAATTTGGTTGACAAACTAAGTGTCACCAATAACCAATAGGCCATTAGCTTGAACTGAACCATTACATTTTGAATTGTCAAACTGCCTTCCATTCGCTATACTTGTCATTTGGGCATAGTCTCTTGAAGCTTGGTGTTATTTTCTGGATTCTTGTAATGGGAAGCCCTTATTTTGTTTTTTTTATATTTACTTTTCAATGACCCTATCCCTCAGGGCCAATTATTTTGTGAGGGAAAAAAAATTGAGAAAATTACCTAAAACCTATAATGAGGTGGATTAGTTTTAAATTAAAAAATCAGGTTGAAAATAAGATTAGTTAAAATAATAAAATTAAATTACTCCAACCCAACCCAACCCAACCCAACCCAATTCAAAACCCCCAAAATCATCTTTCTCGTCTTCTCTCTCTCTCTCTCTCTTTTCTCCATTACGCCTTCTCTCTCTATCCTCTCTCTCCCTCTCTTCCGGGGGCAAAAACCTAGCTAAATCCCTACCTCAAATCCACCACCCCACCCCACCTCCACATCCACCTCCACCTCCACCCCCAACCAAATCATAGTTGCAATGCCACCACCACCACTACCATTGTACAGCACCACCACCACCACCACCAACCCTAACACACAGCCCAAACACAAGTGCACAGAAAATTATAGATCTCACCACCCTCTGAAAATGGACCTCACCCGACGGAATCGCTTCCTTCAGTTGCGAAGAAGCCGGGCTAGGACATTGTGGAGTTCACTCAATCTTATTCACTGAATAAATTGCTTGCAGGAGAAGCTTCAAGAAAAATATCTTGCCAAATCTGCTTTTCCCAAATTAAGTGTTGTCATCATTGAGGGTTCCGGTGGGCTTCAATGGTGGGATAATAGTTGATGGTCGTGCAACACCAATTTGACGATGGTGTTGTTAGCACTGGAAAGTGGATGGGGTTAGGTGTTTATAGGCAGTTGTGTGAATGGGGGTAATGAACAATGATGAGCGACGATGGGTAGTAATGGTAGTAGTGTGAGTATTCATGGTGGTTGTGCAGATCTGTGAATGTGTGGTGGTTGTGTGAATCTGTATGTTTGTGGTGGCTATAGAATATGTATTGTTTTTGGCTGGGTGTAACGGGTTGTATGTTTGTAGTGGTTGTATGAATTTTGGTGGCTTAGAATCTGTATTGTTTTTGCCTTGATTTTTAGTACGTTTGAGAAGGTATTAGGCCTAAATGTTGGTCGAGGTTTGTAGAGGAGGTTGAGGTGGTCATGCTGATGGTGGAATTGGACAACTTGGACGGTGGTTTGCTGGTGTTTGGAGGCTTCAAATGAGACATGCCACTACTTGCAACTATGAGCAACAGATCTTTCATATGGTGGCAGTGGTGAGGTGGTGGTGGTGGTTAGCATTTATTAAAGGTGTTGATGGTGGTGGTGGTGGTGAGTCATCGTGGATTGTGGTGTTGGTCTTTGGTGTATGCAGATTTGTTTGTAGTGACCCTTTGTGACCAAGCATGTGTTTATTGTGGCCAAATGTGACCAACTCTGTATTGTTTGTGACTATCTTTGACTAGATTAACAATGAGTTGCAAATTAGACGACTTCACAAACAGTCACACTGAAAATAAATTTGATCACAATTAGTCACATATAACATAGGTCAGTGATGATAGTAATTATGGTCGTAGATTTGAGTTGGAAGGTGGCAGTAGTGGTACATTGGAGGTGATGTGTTGGTGATTTGTGGTGGAGTGTGGTGTTGTTATGTGATTTGTGTAGATTTGTTCATGGTGATCCTTTGTGATCAAGTATATGTTTATTGAGATTGGTTATGACCAGTTTTGTATTAATTGTGACCGGTTATGATTTCATCACATACTATCACAATCAAGATTGATTTGGTCACAAATAGTCTACTACACATAGCACATGTATAGTCACAAATAATAAATCAATCACAGATAACACAGTTAGTCACAAATCTGGTCACCTCAATGTACCACTACTGCAACCACAATTTCTGGAAAAAAAAATTCTATAGTGTGCCGGAGCGGTTGCCATAGTGGCTGCCGAAGCAATCACTGAAGTGGTTGCAGAGTAATTGCCGAGCTATCGCCAGAGCAGATTGCCATCTTCGATGGAGAGGTGGAGGAAAGGTGGTGTAATGGGGTGATAGGATGTGGTGGGTGAGGTGGCATGAGGTGTAAATAATTAATATATATAATATTATAATTTAATATTTAATAAAATTATTTACCACCTGATTTTTGCAATATTTTAGTAAGTTTGTTATTTATGAAATGTAATCTTCAGAACTAGGACTTATGTCTTGATCCCAAAAAAATATTTTTCAATGAAAATTCAACTGTTATATAGAGAGAAATTGAGAAGAAGGTAGAGAGACCAATAAACTTGTATATTTTATTAAGAATTAAAGCCCGATATTAATAGGGAAGAAATAGGGATACATTGATAATAAAAATAGAGTTGTAGGGATATAATTGTCATTCACTAATAATTATATTATTTATAATACTCCTCATTGAATGATAAATTACAAAATATTTGTTTCATTAAAAACATTGTTAAGAAAATTCAGTAGAACAAAACTTTTGCTAAGGAAAATTACTACAACCGTTCTCCCTGATTTCAATTCTTTTATCAATTCATCATTGTCTTCTACGTTAATATTTTCAAATGCCGTCTTCATACAAGATATTTATCAACTTTTGATTATTATTATTATAGTAACATGATGATTCGAAAAATAACTTTTGTTGATCTCTTTGGGTGTTTCATACATATATAAGTATTATTTTGATGGTAAATATTTGTTAAGTTATGAATATTCATTATACAAAGAATATAACTCGTTAAAACCTTATCAGAAAAAAAAACTGTGGAAAAATTTTAATCAATGAAAAAAGTACATAAATAAGTATTATTATTTTATCTCATTAAGAACCTTGTCAGGAAAATTTAATGGAATAAAACCCTGATCAAAAGAAAAAGAATACAACCCGTATTCACTTTCCTTCATAATAATATCACTTGAGTTATATGCTTAAGGTATATTAAATCTTTCAAGGTAATATTAATAATCATGTCAGATAAGTTGGCTATAATCAAATTTATTACATGCATATCAAATATCAAGCATTGTCAGAATAGTAAAATAGAAATTTGTAATTACATCTATCATATGATAATTTATATATTTATACAAGTTTTCGCGAAATTCATTATGTAAAGAGTCATACATTTCATATTACGACTTTACTTTTTCTATTTTCATTTCGCATAAGTATGTACATTTAGAGGTTCAGATTGTAAATCTAGAAATTTCAGATTTCTCTAGTAAATTCAATTTTCTAGGATTTCGTTCATTTATTTTGGTCAATCATTTCTTCGATCGATATGTTTTGACTAATTTATTTCGATTCTCTATTCGTAATATGATGTAGTACATCATGTGCATAGATATTATCGATAACTTTTTTATTTTCGATTTTATATATTTTCTCATAATGACATAATTTATTGAGATATCTCTACTTTTAACATTTCAAACACTTGAACCTCTTCTAGAATTTTATAATTAGTTATTTCTAAATACTTATCAAGAGTATATGTCTCCTTAACAGGATAATCGTTGCTAATTGTTCCATTTTTGTTTAGAGATCTTTATATTAGAATTAAATATCATCACTCTTTAGGCGTGCCATAAATTTATCAAATATAATATTAACTAATTGTACTATAAGATGTTAATTCGAGTTAAAGAGCATTTAAAGTTGTTGTGTGAGATATTTTTAATTTGTTTGTTCAGTAAATCATATAAATAAATTATTTTTCCAAATTCTGGTTCGAATGATCTTTTATGAGGATTTGTACATTATTTTCAACTTTTTAATTTCTCTCCTAATGTTGAGAGAATTGTCCAAATCAACAATAAGAAAAACTACGTTCTAAAATATCAATCGTTTGTGATAAGGGTTCAAAATACACATTTATTCTCAAATTTCTTTACTTTTCATCTCAGTGCAATGTGGTGGATTAATTATACATATATTTCATTATCAAATAATTAGATGAAAAAATTAGGCTCTAACTATAAGTCAATTATAATAGGGAGAGACTTTTATATTGGCATGATGCATAATATCATTCTCTTAAACAAAATTGGAAATTACTTTGTTCTCAATAGTGACGATTAAGAAATTAAATGGAGGTACATAATAATCAATTATGTCAAACCATTTACTATTGTCCCAGTTAACATTTATTAAAGTTTGGGATGTAGACTCACTTGCATTAACAAGACACGTCATCTTGATTGAATAATCTAAAAATTGTATTCATAATTTAAAATTTGAGCAATAATTTATCAAAATTTCAGGTTGCGAACACCAGGTCATCATCTAATAAATGTATCAAGTCTATTAGATACAAATAATATTTAGATGGTCAATATGTAGGATGACAAGGCCACATATATCGTTTTAATTAATTTTTAGAAATATAGAGAATTCAATCCATATTTTAGTTAGTGTGATCAATTACCTATTTTTAATAAAGAGAACTAATAACATATAGAAATTTATTGGATTAAAGAATCTTCTAATTTTTCATTGAATGTTCATTTAAATTTGTTTCACATCATTCTTGATCTAGAGATGATCTAACTGGACATGCCAAACAATAGAATATAAGAGTTATTGAACTTTTAATTAAACACAATATTTGTTATTTGAAAAACTATTCAATCAAATAAAAGATATAGTCAATTCTTGAAAATACGATTAACTATGAAATAATCATATAAGAATCAATATTCACATTACATGAGTTGTGTGTCTTTCTTCAGGGATAAACACTCTTTAAAAATGATATATTTTTAGAAAGAGCACGTTGTATTTACTATTACTTCTTCAAGAACAATATATCAATTTTTTTTTTGGAATATTAAAATTTTAATATCATATTTTTCATGAGTAATAACATATTATTATTATTTATTATAAATTATATAAAGATTTACTCTTCAGGAGTCAAAAACACAATTTGTTTTTTTTTTTTACTTAATTATGCTTTTCGGAAGCTAGTAAACTCTAACTAGAACATCAATAATAGATAATAGACATATATACGAGTACTAAATTCATAAACTATACTTGTTTAAAAAGAGCACGAAAGAGATAATTAATCGAAGGATGAGCAAAAAATAGATAATTAACTAGGAAAAAAAGATGAAACATGCATAAAATACTAACTTGAATTTATTAACGTAAATTCAATTGAAAAAGTAGATATATTAACAGAAAATTTACCTTTTCTCGTTAACGTGATTGACTTGATCTCATAATTGATTCATGTAAACAGATTTTTCATATAGAATAAAAAATATAATCACTATGAGTACAACAAAATAAGCATTTCTTCTTTGGAATAATGAAATTGTAATATCATGTCATTCTAGGACAAGTAATATATCGCTGGAATATTAGAATAATAAATAGTTTTTTTTTTAGCTCTATATAATATTCTTCATGAATATTAATAAAATTGTAATTTGTGTTTCTTCATGAAAGCACAATTAGAAACAAATTATATGAAAAAATAATATACTTTTTCAATAGTAATAATACAATATTATTTTAAATATTGTATGTGTAAATTTGTGGATTTCAAGAACAATAAAATAATACAAATATCATATTCCTTTTCAAGCATAGCTACAATATTCTTTTGGAATATTGAACTAAAAAAATTGATATTCATGCAAATATTTATTTATCATAAATTGGTATAGTCAAATTGATATAATCAAATCAAATGACTATACTTCTTTTTTTATACAATTTAAAGTTAAGATAATGATAACATTTTCTTTGAGCAAATTAAAAGAGTATCTTTGTAAATTTAGTTGGTTAAACTCTTTTTTTTTTTTTTTTTTTTATAACTAAAGGAAAAAAAAAAATAATAATAATTCTACCTCAACTAGTTAGAACATCATGATAATAACATGTTCTGAAATAGAAAGAAAGTGAGAAGAAAGCAGAGAAGTCAATAGACTTGTGTCTTTTATTAACAATCAAAACTCCATATTTATAAGAAAGAATAATGAATACAATGATAATAAAAAAAATTAAGGCTACAGGAATATAATTGTCATTTACTAATCATTATATTATTTACAACAAATTCTTCCGTTTAATGGATTTTTTTAATGTATCAATCCAGTTTAAATATTTTTTTGTTTCGTACATGTTGTGAATGTACTTAAACATGCACAGTGGAAATAATACAAATTTCAAATTTCACCAAAAATCTGCTTTGTATTTAGATAGAAATTGTGATAGAAATTATACATTTATTTATATTTGCAAATTTATTTGCTATTCTTGTAGTTCCAGCAATCATGATCTGCCTACCACGGCTGTCTAATTGTCTAGCCTCCAATGGAATCCACACAAAGAACAAGATTGAGAGAGAACCAAAGTTTCTTTTCTTGTGCTAGCAAGAATAATGAAAAATCTCTCATATTACAAATCGTAGCAGCTTATTTATATAGGCCCCGTTTGATACACATTATTTGTAAAATGAGAATGAAAAATATAGTCGTTATGGGCCCCACACAAGAGATGTAAAGTCAAATATGGTGGTTGAATGTGATGGATAACGGTCATATTTTTCATTTTTATTGTGAAAAAATGGAAATCAAACAGGGGCATAATCTCAAACCAATTTGACCCATCTCTTAAACTTAACTCGGTCTAATATTTAATTAATTCAATTAATTAAATCCGGTATATGAATTAATTCAACTAATTAATTAATTTGAGCATATTAATAAGCAATCCAATTAATTAATTATTCAACGCTTGTCAATTAATTAATTGGTAACTCTCAGTCTTCTAGTTCTATTTTTTTTTTTTGTGACCAATTAAGTTCTCAATCACGATACCTAACAACATGAATTATTATTTTAATCTAATCAAAATTGATAAACCAAAATATTTTTTTGATTTATCACTAATTCACATATGTCGTCCCAGATTGACATCTAACAATGAGTCAGGGCAATACATGTGACGAAAAATGTCACGTGGTATGACAAAATCAAACTCGTTCATTTGTCATAAAATTATAATCCCTTCATCAATATGATCTGATCAATTACGAGATATGTATATGTGTCAATCTCAATTATTGACTATATCTTTCATTCAACTATTAAGTCAATGTAAGTCGAAAACTCATTTTCGACTTTTAAGTACACATTGGCCAATGATTTTATTATCAACTTAACTGGGTGAAATGTAGATCATAATCTCTTACTGTCTAAGAGTGATCAATCATTTATTGATCATTCACAATATTCATTCTTGATACACCCGAACGATGTTGTATTAACGGTCATTTGCATAGCAACATCCAACATCACCAAAGTATGATAATCCTCATATAAGGTACTATGATAACCTCAAGTCAAAGAACCAATTTCACTACCGAACGTTAGAGATTAACCACTGACACTCAGATAGTTATACATGTGGAATCTCCCAAGTGGGTCTCCAATGTTTTGTTCTATAACAAAACATCCACATGTTCATTTAAGTGTTGCCGCACTTTAACTTGTGAGATCAGTTACTTACTTTAAAAGTAAGAAATGTCACACGTGATGGCCTATCCGTAATAACGATATTCGTATCTCGTTATTACTTACGACCACGGATGAATTAAGATTCAATCGTATGTAATTTGTATCTCACGATCACAACTCCTTGTGATTAACAAATTATCAAGATTTAAATCTACGGACTCTAATATTTAATTTAATTGAATGTTAATTAAATATTTAACAGATTTGATAATGTCCTTATTGAAGATATCTCTATCATTTTGCACTGGTATAGTTGTTTGGAAGTCTTATATCCTTCCAAAAACGATTATTATCGTACAACTCTTTGAAATGAAAAGTCATGTGTTAGCATCTATACTCTTAAGTTGCTTTTAAAAGTCAGGTGACGTAGTTTCAAGCATCGTATATGTTGCAGTACTATCGTCATCTCCGTGTTTGTTATAGCAACTACATCTTCCTTAGTTGAGGCATTAACAGGTGTTTCTATAAATGGCTACTCAAGGACATAACCAATTTTCTCATGTTTGAGAACAATTCTCAGATTGCGATGCCAATCAAGAAGACTTGATTTGGTTGTTGGCATCCAGTATGATACTCAAATACATATGGTCACTCATGATTTAATAAATATAAATGACCAAAAGTAAAAGAATAATATATAAGATGCATTAATTAATTTAACGTGATTTTTTTATTAAATAAATTATGCTCCCACTGTTTAACTCAAATTTATGACACTCTCGCATAAATTTATTGAATCCATACTTGACTCCCAGTGGACTGGGATCCCATTTGTTATATATTAAGACCTTGAGTGTACTTACAGCCTTAAAAATATTTGGGTAGATACTGTTATCAGTTGTATCTCCATACAACTCCCAAATAATTAAGTTGAAACTCTTTTTCTTCATACATCTTATGTATTAACTTAGCATGCCTCTAAAATTTATCTTCTTGAGTGTACTCAACAAAAGATAAAATTTAGTTAAGTCGAACCCATTATTCAGAAATATCGAATATTTCATAGTATCAAACATATTCCTAATAGACCAATTTTGAGTGTACTCAACAAGTTGAGACGATTTATGACTTTTTTTTTTACTATAATGATGGAATGCGAATGTGTGTGTGTGTGTGTGTGTGTGTGTGTGTGTGTGTATATATATTAATTATGCATCAAACATGCAAATAAACATACATATAATAGTATGGATGATTATGGACTAATTTTATCTTGTCTTCCTGAGCCAAAATGAAGACTAATTGGTCAATTCTTAGGGAATATTGCATTGAATCAATATTAATACGACATCTCTATGATTTCCTCCTCTTCTAGCGTCTTCAATTAGACTAGCTACAACATGTATCCTATACTAGTTGGCACACAGATTGAAATGAAATTGGACTTGAAGTCCATAATAATAATAACAATAACGGACTCACATGTCCAAAACAATTAAGAGCTCACAAACCCATAATAATAACAATAGTAATGGACTCGCATGCTCAAAACAATTAAGATCTTGCAGACCTATAAAGCAACATGAATTAAATCATTCATTTAACACATTCACATGGTCGAGTCCATACATCCAATAATAAAAATTCATCATATAAATGTTTTCCTATACAATATCTAATATTATATGCAAACATGTTTCAAGAATCCAGCAATTAAGGTCTTCTAAACTATTTAGACAAATGGATCGAAATAATTAAACAATCAATTAATCATATTAATCAATTAATTTAATTAAAATCAAATTTTAATTAAATACCGAAATAGAGTCCAACTCTAATTTTACAATTATAGAAGCGAAAATATTTAATTAAAATTTATAGCAAAATTAGAGTCCAACTCTAATTCCATGATTCAGTGCGAACTTATTTAATTAAAATCAAATGTTAATTAAATATCAAATTAGAGTCCAACTCTAATTCCAAGAAAAATTTTTAAGGCGGGACAATTCAATTAAAAGTCAAATTAGAATCCAATTCTAATTTTAAAAATATAATAGGGTGAATTATTTAATTAAAATCAAATTTTAATCAAATATCAAATTAGAGTTCAACTCTAATTTAATTGAATTAACATTTTAATTTAGGATAAGAATCCTAAATAAAATAAAATTTAATTGAGGGTCAAAGTTTGATATTTAAGTTAAAATCTAATTTTAACGAAAATATAAAAGTCGTCAATTTTAAATAAAAATTTTAATTTTGGGTCAAAATTGAAGTATTAGTCAAAACCAATTCGAAAATAAAATTTTAAACCATTTTAATTTTTAAATTCAATTTTTTTTGAAAATTGCAAAATTGACCATTGGTTTAAAATTACAAATTGAGCCTCCCAATTTCACAAATTTGCATAACAAGCCCTCCATTCAAAAATTGCAAAATGACCCCTTTTCATAATTGTAGGTGGGCCCACAATTTCAAAAATTGCACACAAGGCCCATGTCCCAACCTTTCTCAACCAACTGCAAAGCCTAGAAAATCTTCTTCTACATTTTCTTGGCGGCGCTGGTGGTAGCCACTGTCACGTCTTGCAGATGAGGTGTACCTTTATGGCATATCACAGGTAGACGACATCGGATGCTGCAGCTGCAGCTACAGCAGCCTCCAATGCTGTCATAAGCTGCAGCGTGCGCAGGTGCAGTCGACGTTGCACCTAAGAGTAGAGGCGCGACAACTGCATCTCACAACGGCAAAAGCACCGTTGCATAGCCTGCTCCAGCAAGTTGCAGTCATGCGGCGCAAGAGCAGCTGTCGTGCTGGCGGCAACATACGCCGCCAGTCTCCGCTAGACCTTTTTTTTTTAAATCCAAAAATTTATTTTCCTTTCAAAATCAGATTTTAGATATAAAAATAATTTTCTAAATTGCAATATTCAAGAAACAAATATGAACAACCAACTTTTGATTGTTTAATCATGCAAAACAATTTTTAACAAACACAAAGTAGACTTTGATACTATTGTTAGAAATTTACTTAAACATGCACAGCGAAAATAATACAAATTTTAATTTTCACAAAGGATCCGTTTCATGTTTAGATAGAATATGTGATACAAATTGTACATTTTTTTTAGATCTGCAAACTCCTTTGCTATTCTTGTAGTTCCAGCAATCATGATCTGCCTCCACAGTTGTTCAATTGTCCAGTCTCCAATGGAATCCATACATAGAATAAGATTGAGAGAGAACCTGTGTTTCTTTTCTTGTGCTAGCAAAAATAATGAAAAATCTCTCCTATTACAAACCGTATTAGCTTATTTATATAAGCTCAAACGGACTTAACCCGTCTCTTAAATTTAACACGGTCAAATATTTAATTAATCTAATTAATTAAATTCGGTCCATGAATTAATTAATCTAATTAATTAATTTGGGCCTATTAATAAGCTACCCAATTAATTAATTATCCAACGCTTGTCTATTAATTAATTGGTAATTCTCATTCTTCTAGTTCTCCTTTTGTGTGTGACACATTAGGTTCCCAATTACGATACCTAACGACATGAATTATTATTTTGATCTAATTAAAATCGATCAACCAAAACACCCATCTTGATTTGTCATTAATTCACATTTGTCGTCCCAAATTGATATCTAACAGTGTGTCAAGGGCATTATATATGACGAAAAATGTCACGTGGTATGACAAAATCAAACTCGTTCGTTTATCATGAAACTATAATCATTTCATCAATATGATTAGATCAATTACGAGATATGGATATGTGTCAATCTCAATTTACGATCATATCTTTCATTTCACTATTAAGTCAATGTAAGTCGAAAACTCATTTTTGACTTTATGAGTACACTTTGGCCAATGATTTCATTGTCAACTTAACTGGATGAAATGTAGATCACAATTTCTTACTATCTAAGAGTAACGAATCATTTATTGATCATTCACAACCTTCATATGATTCTTGACACACCCAAACGATGTCGTATTAGTGGCCATTTGCAGAGCAATATCCAATATCACCAAAGTATGGCAATCCTCATATAAGGCACTATGATGACCTCAAGTTGAAAGACCAATTTCGCTATCGAATGTTAGACATTAACCACTAACACTCAGATAGTTATCCATGTGGAATCTCCCAAGCAAGTATAACAAAACATTCACATGTTCATTTAAGTGTCACCACACTTTAGTTTGTGAGATCAGCTATTTACTTTAAAAGTAAAAAATGTCACACGTGATGGTCTATCCGTAATAACGATATTCGTATCGCGTTATTACTTATGACCACGGATGATTTAAGATTCAATCGTATGTAATTTGTATCTCACGATCACAACTCCTTATAATTAACAAATTACCAAGATTTGAATATACGGACTCTAATATTTAATTTAATTGAATTTTAATTAAATAATAGATCTTTCATAAATTGTATTAATTATATATTAAAAGTGTTTATACTCAAAGTTGATTGGACCTAGGACATTAATTATATATTAAAAGTTCTGTTGATTTAAAAGTACTTATGCCCATAAATTGTATCTATCAAAGTTGATTTTTTTTTTTGTATACGATATTATGGGGGATTTCTTCCAACTGCAATATATTGGTAAGCGATGTATTGTTGGATTTTTGGCAGATGCATTCGCCGTTAGACCTCTGATGGAATACGAATTATGTGTTCGACTGAGTTCTCTCGACTGATAGAGTTAACTGTGTATAGTAGGCGTACTTCATGAATTTCTTTTGAAAAATCTTCTTGGAGTGTGAACCTTTTAGAGTGGCATTGGGGTGTTCTTAGAGTAGTTCTTGGTTGTTTATGCATTATTTTTTGTTCATGGGTGTCTCGTCGTCACTATTTTTTGTAGATGGTTACTGTGCTTTGAGTCTCTTTTTTATGGGCTCGAGCATTATCACCACCCGCCAGTTCATAATTGCAAATTAATGCTTTTACGAGCTTCAATTTGAGGGGGATGTCAGTGAAATATATAAAAAGCTACCATATTTAATAGATTACCATTAATGAATATTGTAATTAACATCTACAATATTTATTCTAATTTTAGTTCTGTATAATGAGAACCTCTCGTATTGAAAGATATCGAGTTATTGAGTATATTTAACAGTCCTTAGAGAACATAGGTTTGTAATTACTCTAAAGTTGTAGGTTCGGATACACCTCAACATAAAATAAAAGAATCTAACAAGAGAATTGATAATTTAATCCTCGTGATTTAAAAAGAAGTAAAACGTAAGGAAAGGAAAATCATTGAATCAGATTTCATCATGCATCTTGTCGAAGGTAATAGGGACTTACATATTTAACAAACTAAAATATTGTAGTCTATTGAGTTGGTTCATTTATCATATAAAGAAGTAATGAAAACTACTGATTTTTATTGAAAAGAAGCAATAGATGATGAAATATAATCAATAATGAGCAACAAACTTTTGAAGTTAGTAGATCTTCCGTCGAGTTCAAAATCTATTAGTTGTAAATGAATCTTAAATAAAAAATGAAAAAGATAGATGAAAGTAGATGGGAATTATTGAAAACTTCAAAACAAGAAAGACTGTCACGAAAATCCCTCGAAAAACCTTTGATTTAGGCTCAGAAATCAACCAAACGAACACCATATGAACTGGCTCGACCAAAACTTCCTACACCTTGGTTCCTACAGTGACGCGAACCTGGTTAGCACGAACGCTATCGAACCCACAGGAGAATGAACCGGATCCCAAGAACGCCCAAATACGACCAAGGTTTAGGATTTAACCTCTAAACGTTGAACCAAGCAACCGAGGGTATATTAAACTAGCGACCTCTTGATCATAAAGTCTCGAAATCTCACCCGAATAGTTTTGGATTTTGAACCCAACAAGATGAAACAAGTAACCCAAAGATAACGATGATGCAATGAACCCCTTGCTCACAAATTGAAAAACCACGATCCGATATTTTGAACGCCACAAAGATTATTCATCTTTGATAAGTTCGATAAGGATTGTCCATGGAAGAACAAATGAGAAAAGCAAAAGTTTTATTTTAATTCATATCAAAGGTTCCTAATACAATGAGAATAAAATTCTTATTTATACTAAACCTAGGAAATACAGAAATAACGAATTTTAAGAGTCCTAGAATATAGAAATTACCAAAAATAAGAATTATAGTCTAAATAAACAATCTCGCTAAAACTAGAAAATTCGGCTTCAGTTTTGTTCTAAGCGGTCGCTTAGTTATTTTCCAAGTGGTCGCTTAGAAGGTCAATTTTGCTCCTTCAATTTTCGGTAGACGACTGAGCGACCGCTTCACTAGATAACTAAGCAGTCGCTTGGTTATCCCGGTTACTTCCTTCTTCGACCCTCCATTTTGTGTTGATCCAATTGCTTTCGACCCTCAACTCCTTCATCAAACTTGGTCTTTGGCTTGTTGACTTCGACCTTTTGGACTCCAAAGCTTGGCCAATGATTGTCTATCCCGGATCACATCATCCCCTCTCTCTTTGAAAGGATTCGTCCTGGAATCCAAACCTTGAATGCTCAAATTATAGCCCTTGCCTCCAATCAACTCAAGCACATGGAATGGTCCATCTACCCTTGGATGCAATTTGGACCTCCTTTGGCCTCGAATACGCCGTCTCCGATTGTAAACCCAATCTCTATCGCACTGATCAAAGTGCTCTCGCCTTAACTGCTTAATTCTGTAAGTTTGAAATGCTCCAAGAACAACTTCATTTGATGAATATCCATGCATCTTCCTTGCATTACTTAGCTCATGCACTTGTTTTAGTATCACGTCCAATGTGTCATTATTACCGTTCTGATCATCTCCTTCACTCAGCTGTTTGCATATAAGATTCCTCCAGTGCCTTTGAAACTTCATCGTCTCCTCGGGAATCATAAAGTCAATCTTTGGTAGATAAGAGAAATTCAACCCATTGCACAAGAAATCCTTCCAATGCCCCTGAAATTTCGTTGTCTCCTCGGGAATCACAAAGTCAATTTTTGGTATTGAAGAGATTTCCAATTGTTGTGACACCAACTGATGAACATTGCCTGGAACGGGTGGTAAGTCAACATGATTGTTTGTTGGGACCAAGTGGTATTATTGTTGGTATCTAACTCTATTATATCTTCTAGGCTCATCCCAACATTCCCGATCACGTTGATCCCTCCTACAAAAATGATTAGGCGCATAACGCTTCCTCATAATACTCATCAACTCATCCCAAGTTTCAATACTCCTCTCACCACACCTTCGCATAAATGTTGTTAATTGATCCCACCAAATCACAGCATAGTCTACGAATGAGCTCACACCTAACTTTAATTTTTCCCTCTCGGAGTAATTATAGCGCTCAAACATTAGTTCAATATTTTCTTCCCATGCCACGTACGCCTCTAGAACATTCCTACCCTTAAATTGTGGAATTTTTATTTTTACACCTCCCATCCTCCGATTAACACCATCTCCACCAAAATTTCTATGTTCCCGTTTCTCCCGACTACTCACATTAAACACATCATCACATTGAACCCTATAAGTTCTATTCGATTTCTCATCCAACCTATCCAACATACTCCCCATATCCACCAACATCCTTTCCTATCGATCCATCCTATCACTCATTTTGACTCAAAGACTCAAAGGACTTGAACTGGACAACTTTGATTGGACTTTTTAAATTCAGGAAAGTAGTTCTTGAATTGGAGTTTGAATTTTTTGTATAGAGTCAAGAAAGTGGTTCTTGAATTGGAGTTTGGATTGGATTGATCACAAATTGATTTTGAATTTAGAATAGACAGTGGGATATTAAACGATTTTCAAGATTTTTTTTTTACTATTCCCGACGTGAACAGTATCTCCGTACGGATTAACAGTAAAAATTCGAATTTTTTTTTTTAGAAAACTCAAAAAATTGACTACGAGAATAACGAAATAAACGGAAGTTGATTTAGACTCAAATTGAGCACAAAAACATCTTTTGATTTTTTTTTTTGAATTTTTTTGGATCAAAGACTCAGAAAAATTACTGAATACAAGAACACGAATAACACAAAAGAAAGAAAAAAACACAAGACTCAAAATTGCGTTTGAATAATAATAGAGTTGACGTCGTCGATGGAGGAGGAGGGTCGGGGTTGTGCGTGTGAAATAGACGTTTCGCACACTTAGAACGACTAGGGTATGTGACTTGACGATAATTTATGTATCAGCATTTTCTATGAAGTTGCAGGTATTAAATTTTTATGTTGACATTTTTTGTAGGAGCCCGATCCAGTTGATCGAGGATCATCTCCGCCCATGGCACCCCCTCCGCCCATGGTTTCACCTGTGCGGAGGGCGTCACCTCCACTGATGGCATGGTCGCCCCTTCCGCCCGCAGCATTTTCGTCATCCTCATCCCGACAGTTCCCCTGTAGATCTCCTACACACGGTCAAAGTCAGGGCGATGATCTATATGCCCGATTGACTGAATTTATTGCAGGGGAGGTCGGCGTACTACGACGAGACTTGACGGAACAGATTGCTGATTTACGCCGAGAGTTGACCGATCAGAGTCGTGATATGACCGACAGAGTCGACTCTCTGTCACACGATGTCTATGTGCTGCGTGGCCACATTGCAGATCTTCAGGAAGAGGTCGCATCGCTTCGACGTGATACGTCTGGTAGAGGGAGAGAGCGTGGCAGAGAGGGGGACGGTGGAGGAGACAGAGAGGGAGGTCACCCACAGTACTGGGAAGATGAGGATCTCGCGAGTTGGTTGTTTACTCCGACGAAGACTGGAGAGGTGGCGGAGGAGGGGAGGACGGAGGAGGCAGCCCCGGTGGCGGAGGAGAGGAGGACGGATGAGGTGGTTGAGGAAGGGAGGTCGGAGGGGTAGTTGAGGGGGGGAGAGGACGCCGACCGTGACTGAGGGTAAGAAGTTTTCTGTTAACATGTCGGAGCAGGTGGTTGACAAGAGGCCTAGGATGCCATCACATTACATTGTTTCTCCCTACACGGCCGAGGCCAAGATGAGGACATTTATTGATGGAGGCGTCCCAAACATGTTTAGGGAGGTTGATAACGCCAAATGGAAGGCTTTCGAGACGGAGTGGAGACAGTAGAGGCCCGGGTAAGTATCGTGTGTAGTTTTAGTGAATTACGATACGCTTACTCATGACATATTTATTTAAAATTTTATTTGTTCCTATGTTCAGGGTCACTCGGACAATCGCTGGAAAATCGATCCAGGACGTCTATAACTGGTTCCATGACATCATCACTTCTAGTACTTGGCTCACCGACGATGTAAGTGAACTAGTAATATTGTTATTTATTATATGTATATAATTTTACAATTATTAGATGAAGTAATCGTCTGTACTTCTTGATGCAGCACATCGACCTTGTCATGGATCTATTGCGTGACCGAGCTGAGAGACTCCCGAAATCCTTTTGCATCTCAGGCCGACTCATATTGAATATGGAGTTCTTTCAGGCCATTGGCATTGAGTACGAGTCGTTTAGATATCTAGGTGGCGACTACGTAGTGCCGAATTATTTGACTTATTGGATTTTCGAGATGTCGTCGAAGGTCGGGAGGAGGCCATGGCCTGGTTGTACTCATATGTACATTTCAGTCTGTGCGAACTATCACTACATTGTACTGGAGATTGTCTTTCCGGAGTCGACGGTGTATGTGTATAACCCCGATCACTCGTGTTTGACACAGGGTCAGCTCGAGCAGATCTTGGAACCGGTGGCTGTATATGGTACATGCAATAATCATGATGTGTAAGGAAATATAGTCTCTGCGAACGTTGCTCTCCAAGAGTTAGCCGTGTAATAAGAAGAGCATAATGTTCTTGGTGCAAAGCCTCGATATATAGCCACCGCGACTGCATGATCACATGGAAAACTCTCCAACTGAAATCTACTACAACTCCATGTATTCTCAATCAAGTCAACCACGTATGTCGTAGTACGTGTACATTTCACAAAGCATCGCGACTCATCCAGTAGTTCCACATTCAACTTTCTCGCAACATTTGTAGATTTACAGAGTTTCTGCTCTTGAACCGGGGCTAACATGCTCGAACAATTACGTGATTCTACACGTCGATCGTGAAACCACTGCTGTAGCTTGTTACGAACGTTCTCAATCATTGCAAGGATGGGTAACTCTCGATCCTTCTTTAGTAATGCATTGAGAGACTCCGAGTTGTTCGACGTCATTATGTTGTATCGACGGCGTGAAAAGTGTGAACCCAATGTTCAATCCCCATTTTGGTTAGTTACTCCAAAGCTTCGAATTATTTCTTTCCTATTTCTTCCATGAACGAGTTACACTCTTCAACATTGTACGCTTCGGCCGCTCTTCTAAACAATGAAATGATGCCTTTGCCGCGATGCCTGGTCTTCAGGTTGCCTTGTATATGGTACATGCAATAATCATGATGTGCCTCAGGAAAAACTTCAGCGATACCATTTATAAAAACTGTCCCCGATCAGTTACAAATGCAAGCTCTTCGACTTCCCCGATTACTTTCCTCAACTTTGTAAAAAATCAACGCATCGACAGATCATTCTCACTATCGAATATGCCGAATGCAAGAGGGTAGATTTGGATATTAGCATCTTGACATGTAGCAACAATCAACTTGCCTTCGTATTTAGATTTCAGAGTTGTGCCATCGAGCCATGAAGAAAAATTTGAAGCAATTATCGCCCTCCATCTCAATAAAATATGCCGATCTAGGATTAGTTATCTCCATGTTGTGGCAGTACTTGACCAATTTAGCATAGCTCTCCTCAGCCGATCCCATTAAATCCTCAAATGCACATTTTTTAGCCTTTCAGGCCTTTTGGTAGCTCAAGATCTCTTTGTAATCTCTATAGAAGTCGTTCCGAATGTCTGAAGGTTTGCAGATCGTCTGTGGGTCCTGATACCTGTGCATTATCTACCGACCAATAAACTAAGCACGGGTTTGTCTATGATCACTTCGACCAATTCTCACTTCACAAGTATGTTCCCGTGTATACTTACGAACTATAAAGTACTCGTTTGTGTCCATCTTTGTTGCTTGCAAACGCCAACTGCAATTGTCGTCGATGCAGGCGATCGTCAACGACTTGGTTGACTTTTTCACTTTGAACTCAAAGTTTTGTTTCATTGCAAGTAGATGTAGAGATTCCTGCAAATCTTTCTTTGTTTGAAACTGTTACATGACATACAAATCATCATCATCGGGAATCACACGTGAAGAGTTAGAGGACGGTCAACTCATTCCAACCCTTGAGGTCCCACACTGCTCATATCTCTGACGGTAAACAAACAAATCCTCATTTGTAAAGTCATTCTGATTCTCGTTGTCGTGAACTACAGATGGAATCCTGTGTGTAACGACCCAATCACGACGAGGAACATCTGTCTCTGGAATAACCACATCATTTTCACGAGCTGTCTCCACAGTATTCCAAAAATCATTACCCTGATCACCTCTATCCGAATTACCTTCGACGACATCCTTCCTCACTAAAGTCACACAAAAGAGTCGTGTGCATTTGGTTCATAAGGAATAGATAATTCACTTTAACATCAGAATAAATCCTAATAGGTGACATGAAAATTGATTCGTGTTCATTGAATATAAATTTCAATTCCATATCGTACTGAGAGAGATCAACATTCAACTTGTTCTGTAAATCACTATACAATTATGAATATGAGGTACTTGATGTTATGGCAACTGCGATAGTAGTGGGTTTTTCGCCTGTATATTTCCATGCCCATCGATCTCTTTCATTTAGTTCGAAATCACCAAAGTAACAAACCGTGACTACATTCATATCTGCATGACGAAATATAATTTCTAGAAAAAATCAGTAGCAAAAAAAGAAAAAAAAAGTTACACAGTCAGCTGTTTCGTCTGTAACGCATTTTTTTCATCAGATCTATTTTTTCGTCTGAAAGACGCAGATGGATTTTTTTCTTCTTCATGCTTAAAAAAATTACAGATCTATTAACAATTTAATCTACCACATTATGATCATAGTAAATTTTATTGATAAAAACGTATACTAATTTCTAAAAGATACAAATGAATTTTTTTCTTCTTCATGCTTAAAAAAATTATTGATCTATTAACAATTTAATCTATTTTTTTATCGATAAAAACGTATACTAATTTGACGAAAACGAAATTAAATATACGTAAACTGTACTTACTGAAATTATAGTGATCGATATAAAAAAATTTCGATTTTCAGCGTTCGATCGATTTTTCAAATTTTATTGTTGAAGCTGATAAAAGTTGAGAAATTTTTTATCTGTGTTGGAATGGACAGATAAGAAAAGGCAATCAAGTTTGAAAATTTACGTAGTGTTTGTTTTTTATTTGTGAAATAAAGGGTATTATTGTCTTCAAACAAAACAATATTTAGTAATTGTTTTATATACTTAAGGGTCTTTTATCTTTTCTCATCATGGAGGTCATTGTGGAAATATTCATGTTTTGATAAGTCAAAGTAGAATTTGAACCTTTTGATTGGGTCAAACTTAAAAGAACCCCATATCCCACTCGCGATTGCCTTAGCCTTAAGAATTAATCTAAGTGTACAAGGAGTGCCTTACTGGGGTGCTACAGATTTTTCACTATAGCGGGCCCCTCCATGAATAAAAAATAAAATAAAAAATTGCAACGAGCCCCCACAATGTGAGAGTCCTGACAGGGCCTGGCATGCCCCCCTATACGTGAAGCACGCTTCTAGGCTTAAACACAAAAAAAAAAAAAAAAAATAGCATTCAGATCTGAATCTACCTGTCTTCCTCTCTAGTATTTTTTTCTTCCATGGATGGCTCTGTACAATATTTTCTTTTCTTCTTTAGTTTATCATTTTCTCAAGAACTCATATTACCAAAAGGTGCTATTATTCCAGTGTCAAAAGATCCTTTAAATCTTCAGTATGTAACTCGAGTTTTCTTGGGTGAAGATCTTGCCCCTTTTAAGCTCGTTATTGATGTTAATGGTCCATTTTTGTAGGTTGATTGTGTTTCTGACCCTCTGTCTAAATCTCAAAATCCCAATAAAAGCTGCTCACTTGAGTGTTCAATGGTAAAATCCAGTGGTTGTACCATGTCTTTTTGTACCAAGAACTGTACTCTGCAATAAGAAAATACCATTTCAAGAACGGTTACATCAGGAAATTTGGCAGAAGCTAAAATTTTTATGGAGTTTTGAGGATGGGGTAAATTCAGGTTTTATGGCTTCCATTAATAACTTTGTTTACGCGTGCAGCAAAAATGGTACAAAAAAAGCTTTGTTAATGGTGCAAAAGGGGATTTAGGGTTACGAAACATTAGAATTTCACTACCATCACAAATTGCTAGAACAATTGGGTTTTTTGGGAGGCGATTTCCAGTGTTTTTATCCCCATCAGATGGAGTTAATTCATTGGCCGAGAGTTCTGAGTTGACACCTTTGGGTAGCGAGTATGAAGGAATTTTTATTTTTATTTTCTTCTAATTTTTTAATAATTTATTTGGGACTAATTTGAATTTTTTTTTTTTTAATTTTGGAATTATAGAAGCAATTAGTTCTTTATTTTCTCTTTGTCTTATTTAACTAGGATGATATATTCGTTATTTTACAATTTTTTATTGAGAAATTGGATAAAAGGATGTTTTACGCAATCAAATGTGTAATTAATGATGAAAATGTCAAAAAAATGGAAGGTCGGGAAGTTTTCCATAATAATTGTGAAAGACAAAGATGTTAGGTACTAATTACCCAATAAAGTTTTAAAGAGATATACTTTTTATATAACCTCAAAATAATATTCTTATATATATATATATAACTCCTGAAGAGTGATATAAGAGTTATTTTTTGAATTATCATGTTACTATAGTTATCAAAGATTAATAAATATTTCACATGAAAACTATACAAGACAATATGAAATATATCTTACCAAAAATTGCAATACTAAAAATATTGACGTCAAGATAAGGATAAATTGATACTAGAATTGAAATTAGGGGAGTAACTATGCTCTTTTTCCTTCGATCAAAATTTGTCTTAATAAATTTTTTTGACAATATTTTAACGAAACTGATATTTTTTAATGTGTTAGTCGAGTGAAAATTGTAAATAATATGATTATTAGTTAATGATAATTATATTATGAGAAATTTTCATAAGTAAGAGTATAATTTTATCCATTTCAATAATAAGAAAATAAGTTTCAACTTTAAAAAATCATATTTTTATTAAATTTTATTTATAATTTAATTAATTAAATATATATTTAATTAATTAAATATATTAAGGTCACATATCTATATAATTTGGTCAAAGATTCACAATTTAATTAATCACATATTATTTTCGGTCACAAATCAGAATTTTTAAATGTCGAAAATTATTTTACGTCATAATTCAAAAATTTTATAGGTCACAATTTGTTTATCAGTCACAAATTCACAATTTAATTAGTAACATATTATTTTTCGATCACAAATCAAAATTTTTAAATATTACAAATTTTTTTACGGTCACAATTTTTTCCTTGGTCATATATGAAAAATTTATAAGTCACAATTTCTTTATCGGTCACAGATCACGAACATTATAAGTTACAACTTAGGTCACACGTTATTTTTTTGTCACAGTTCATTTTTTTCATTAGTCACATATTATTTGTTGGTCACAGATTAACTAATTTAATGGTCACAGTCAACAAAAAAATTTGTGACCACCAACATCACTTGTGACCACCACCTCATCACGGCCTAAATCACCACCATCACCACCACCTCCTGACAACAACACCACCACCACCACAACACCTTCACCACATGATCGGTGCGAAACTGCAAGTGCACAGTGTCGAAATTTTATAATAAAATGATGAGAAAAGTATCGTACTCAGGGATTGGTATCTTACGTTTGTCAAGTACCGAAATTATGTTAATCTCAATTTTATTTAGGAGATCACAAAGATTGTTGTAGTTGCAAATTAAAGTAAATTCAACTATAAGAAAATTGTTTAAATAAAAACAAGGGTTTTTATATTGTTGAAGATTAATCGAGATAGAGACTTCTAGGAAAATCGACTTCACCTAGATCTTCACTATGCTTTTTTCAATTAGCTAATTAAATTCGTTCTCTTGTTTGTTAGCAAATCGTCCATTCATCCAACGCCTCTTTCGACAGTCAATTGAATATTATTCTCGTTTATCAAATCACATATGCATACGCAATTTTAATAAAACAAGGAAGCAAATAGACCAATGATTCATATAAGTCTTTCGATCTCAATATTTACCTATGCCGAATTATCTAAGATCTACCATATAATTCCCTTTTTCGACAATAAATTATAAAATTGAAGTCATCTAATTAATGGCCTGTTAATTAGAAGCATTAAACTCAGAATAATCAAGACAAGCATAGATGAGAATTAAATCAATTTAGCATAACCAATCAAACATAGTTTCAGATCCAGATTACATCATATCCCTAGAAGTAAATGGAATTAGTTCATGCTAAAAACTAAAATCAACTAAAACGAATTCACCATGGTTTTCTAGAGAAGAAATGAAGGCAAGCCAAACTGATAAACGCCTCCTTGCAGTAGCAGTCACAGCTACGAGTTCTCAGCAATCTCTTCTTTCTTTTCTTCTTCAAAATCTCTATCTTCTTCTCCAAAAATCTCCTCTTAAGTGTGCTACGTTCTTCCCCTTTTCTCGTCGCCAAAACGTCCTTAGCTAGGTCTTCAGAGTGGTTTTTATATCCCTTGAGTGTTTGGACGGATTTGGACTCAAATGGGTTGAGAAAATATTTCAAAACCGTAAGGTTTCTCACACAGGTGGCGCCATTGCGCCGCGTATCCTGTTGGTCATTCATTCCGTTGGACGCCGTAGCGTCCAGACCTCACGCCGTGGCGCTGAGCTGTCTGTTCCATTTTCTTCAACTTTGGACACCGTAGCACCCATATTACACGCCGTAGCGTGGCCTGTTCTGTTGGCGAGACCCATTGTTGCATATTTGGACGCCGTGGCGTTAAGATCTCACGCCGTGGCGTAGAGTGTTCTGCTTTGATTCCCTTTATTCTATTTCCAGACCTCTTTAGTAGTTCTTTCTCCTCTTTCTTCACTAACATTCTATGCTCCTTTCTGTGATCCGTCGTCACCCTCAATTCAATCTTCAAAATATGTCATATTCTCCCAAGTTATCAAGGCTACAAAATAACACGAATACACCCATCAAAATGCTCACAAATGCCGGAGATCGAGCCGAAAACTATGGTTTAGTGGCGTTTGTTCTTTGAATAAATCATTCTCATCAACACCACCACCGTCACCCCACCGCAACCCCAACCCCGCCTAGCCCAGTCCACCAAAAAAATTGTGACCACCAACATCACTTGCGATCACAAATCACAAACATTATAAGTCACAACTTAGGTCACACGCTATTTCTTGGTCACAGTTCATTTTTTTCATTGGTCACATATTATTTGTTGGTCACAGATTAACCAATTTAATGATCACAGTCAACCAAAATATTTGTGACCACCAACATCACTTGTAACTACCACCTCATCACGGCCTAAATCACCACCACCACCACCACCTCCCGACAACAACACCACCACCATCGTCACCCCACCGCAACCCCAACCTCGCCTAGCCCAGTCTACCACAACCACCAACCTACACCACCACCACCACCACCGTCGCCCCAACCTCAACCCTGCCTAGCCCAGTCCACCACCACCACTGCACCACCACCTCTACGACACAACCACCGCCACCACCTCTACGATACAGCCGCCGCCACAACCGAACAGAGCAACCACCTCTGCGACACATTCATCGCCACTACCACCAAATCCAACGCAACAGAGCCACCATCACCACAATTCGAAAGCCGCGATTCCACCATCCAGATCTCTTGTCACCACCATACGAAAAAAATCCAGATCTATCAACAAATTAGATACAAACCGCCAACCACCGAACCACCAGATCGCGTCATCTACAAACAAAATTTGATCCAAACACAGCGACGATCTGCTTCACTTCACTACACTGCCGACTTCTGGCCGACGACTTTCTTCTGGCCGGTGATGGTTTGCCTGAGAGAGAAATGAGAGAGAGGATACGGTTTGGGACGGGGTGGGTAGAGAGAGAGAGAGTGCCGGAGGAACCAGTTTTCATGTGTAGAGAGAGAGAGAGATGTGGGTGGGAATTAAATTGGGAGGTAGGATTTGTGATGTGTGTATTGTAGTATATATATTTATTAGAAATATTTATTTTATAAAAAAATTTAATTAAAATAAAACTTCTGATTTTCGAAAGATTAAGGGTGCGTTCTCTTCGTGTTTCTGTTTTGTGTTTTGAGTTTTGAAATTCGTTTTGTGTTTTGTGTTTTGGCTGTTTGTTTTGAAATTACTGAAAATGCGTTCTCTTTGTCATTTTGAAAAACAATTTCTCAAAACAGAAAACAGAAAACGCGTTCTCTTTGCACTTTTTTATAATATTATTTCATAATATTTTATTCAAAAAATCTGATTATTCAATTAATTTTAATTGTTTAATGTTAATATATTATTAAATATATTATAAACCTGAAATTTCTTTGAATTTTGAAATATCTTTGAATCATAAAATATATTTTCATATATTAAAATAACATATAAATTTGTGAAATTTTTTATTAAGATGATTTTATTCTAGATGAATAATGGGGTGTTAATATATTCATTTATATTTCTAGACATAACTCATTTTTGAATTTTTGCTCTTATTTGAACCCTTCCTATTTTCTAAAACTATCGAAATGAAGAAAGTCAAAGTTCAGGGACTAAGAGGGATGGAGAGAAGGAAGAGTGGAAGAGGGAAGGAGAGAAGTCGCGATTGAAAAAAATGGGAGGAGTGAAAAATTTGAAGCTACAGTATTTGTTTTGGCGTTTTGGAAAATTTTCGTGTTTTTAACTGAAAACGCCCAAAACGGAAAAAGCCCGTTTTGTGTTTTGTGTGAAATTTTTTTTTGTGTTTTGCAAAATTCGTTTTCAAAAACGGCAAAGAGAACGCGTTTTCGTCGTTTTGAAAAACAGAAAACAGAAAACGGCCCCAAAACAACAAAGAGAACGCACCCTAAAGTTTCCACCTTATTTTAGAACTCATGATTGTTAAGGTAGGGAAGGGTGTAATTTTCACTTATATTATTGCAGTCCTAATTTTTATTACCATTTTATGACCAATTCTTCACCATAAATATGGAGCTTTGATTTTTGGTAAATAATACAAGTCTATTGACTTCTTTATTTTTTTTTATTTTTTTCTCTAATTTATGACATAATATTCTTTATAAAGACGTCAAAATTTTATCGAGGAGATAACGTTTAAGGGAACAGCAAAAATGGAGCAGCAGATAAGTTAGAGATCGTGGAATATGTAAATGTTACTTCATGTGATGACAGAGTTTGAGCTTTTATTCTAGCAACGAATTTTTCTTTCTTCCACATTTGCTTTCTCTGCATCCTGTTACCTTTTGAAAAAGTTACTGAAAATTTTGACTAAGAGAACAAAAATCCCTTTACATATCATTATTTTATGCTTTAGTACCTTTCAAGTATCCAAGGTAAGGAACCCTAAGTAGTGGGCAGAATATCAAAAACTTATAATCCAAGTTCACTTTTCTATCCCCCAATATTTCATCCTTCCTATTCTCCTAGCAACAAACCTAATTGAAAATTAATCTGATTTTTATCACGATGGCACTAAGTAATAATATTATCGGTGCCATTAATTTTGTTGCTATGCTTCTTTCAATTCCAATAATTGGTACTGGAATCTGGCTTGCAACAGAACCTGATAATTCTTGTGTGAAGATTCTACAATGGCCAGTAATCATTCTAGGTGTTCTTATTTTAGTGGTGGCACTTGCTGGATTCATTGGAGGGTTTTGGAGGATTCCATGGCTACTTATTACCTACCTCATTGCGATGCTTATTCTCATAATATTGCTTGCATGTTTGGTTGTTTTTGTCTATATGGTGACAGTTAGAGGTTCCGGCCATCCTGCACCGAGCCGGGCTTATTTAGAGTATCGTCTAGACGACTACTCGGGGTGGCTCCGTCGGAGAGTTAGAAGTTCTTACAAGTGGGACAGAATTAGAAGTTGCCTTAGCTCTTCCAGCATGTGTGGTGAATTGAATCAGAGTTATCGTATGGCTCAAGATTTCTTTAATGCCCGTATCACTCCTTTGCAGGTAAAATTTCACCAGTTTTTCGATTAATATCTCATTTCTCCTGTTGTTTTAGCAATTTTTGTTGTATCCAGTACTAAGTTAATCTGCTTTCTTTATAAAATGAAGGATCTACATCCTCTCACAAAGTATTTAACATTTGTTTCAGTAATTCCCAACTTCAACACGTCATGTTTTGTGAATGTGTTTTTTTTTTTTTCCATCAAAGGCCTAACGAGCGAAATTTTTTTAATAAATAGTTGTCTGCAAGATCTCAATCTAGTACTTTTGTTGGTTTTGATATCTTATTAAGTCATCTCATATAAAAGCTTATGATACTAGGCCCCTATTTGATGGGATTAAAAATCAGAATTTTAGTTGATTTTGATAAAATTTAACGAAATTTATGGTTGAAAGTTGTGGGTCCAATGAAATATGTAGTTCAAATTAATTGTTGACTTTGACTTAAATTAAAATCTAAATTTTAATCTCTACGAAAATGTCACATTTGTTTATGTAGCTTTAGTCTTCAACCAACAATGTTCATGTGAAATTAAGAGCCAATTTGATTCTCATTAATTGGGAAAAAAAAGAGTTTTGAATTGTATTTTTAGGAGAATGTAGGGTTAAAAAGTAGAAAAAAAATTTGACATACATGTAGAATATTTTATTATGTGAATGCGTGATTGAAAATGATCTTGTAATAAACTATAAAAAAAATTAATGAGTGTCAAATAGACACTAAGTCTTGTTTTACATAAAGTACGAGATATTAATGTTAACAAAGAAAAGAATATAAATTGTTGCATATTGTAGTGTTGAGTTTTCCACAAGAATTATGCCCTCAATGTTCTAAGCATAGTAGGTTATAAACGTGTATCAAAGTGTAACAATGACTATTATTTAACCATGTGTATTATCTTTCTCTTCTCCTAATATATTCCTTGTCTTTATCTTTTTACAATTCTCATTCTCTTTACTCTTTTACAGTCTGGATGCTGTAAACCACCAACAGAATGTGGCTACACATTTGTGAACCCAACGTATTGGATTAGTCCAATAAACACAGTAGCTGACATGGACTGCTTGCAATGGAGCAATGAGCAAACACAGCTATGCTATTCCTGTGATTCATGCAAAGCAGGATTGCTGGCTAATCTCAAGACAGAATGGAGAAGGGCAAACATTATATTGATCATAACCCTAGTTGCTTTAATATGTGTGTATTTAATTGGATGCTGTGCTTTCAGGACTGCCAAAACTGAAGACCTATTCAGAAAATACAAGCAGGGCTATACGTAAAACGGCATGCTTTGTATGATCAAGATTTCAGTTGTTTTTTTTTAACATCCCAGAAAAATACTACTTCTAGATTGGTTGCAGTAAGTGGAGAAACTTTGTGGATGGCATTTATATTTTCTTGATGGTTCTGTGATCAATGGTTTAGGTGTTGTATTGGTTTCATTTTTTTTCCCTAAAATAATTAGTAGAAACGAGAGGTAAATAAATAGAATTTGCGAATTTTATGAAATGTTTAGCCAAAATTAATGTTTGAATGAGCTTTGAAAAAATAAAATAAATAAATAAACAAAAGTTTAGCCCTTGTTCGAGTCTCGTTCTTTGAAAAAAAAATGCATTCTTAAATAATATTTTGAGCTAATTTCAATCACGTATTTTTCAATAAAATAATATTATATACAAGCTCAAAATTTTTTCTTACTTTTTAATAACACATTTCCCATCAATATAGTATTAAAAAATAAGCTCAAACAAGATCTTAATTTGTGGTTATTCATGCTTGGACCATGCTACTTTACCACTTTGACTTTGCCATCCCAAGAAACTGTTGTAAAGCATGAATGGATTATTTTACTTGACCACTTTAGTTGACCTCTTGGATGATCTCGGCCTCATCACTCCCCTCACATGGGATTTGAGTCCCCCATGTGAAGAAAATGATGGAGCCGAGATCATCTAAAGAGTCAATCAAATTGACCAAGTAAAATAATCCATTCATGCTTTACAACAGTTTCTTGGGATGGCTGTCGTTAGTGTTCTAACTAGATTTGCGGAAGGCGCCGAAAGTCAATTAACGATTGAAATTTTGTCGGTATCATAACACGAGGCAAAAGTATTTGCGGTGGCCCAATTGTTTGAATGAATTCAAATGGAGTTAATTATATAAATAGTCATTGAAGTTGCTGCAGAATTACAAGTGGGCCCTTCATAATAACTTTTGTGACTTATTTACTCAGAAAGGTTGATTAATTTTACGGTGTTAGTGGCATCCAGTCAAGATGTGGATGTGATTGTGATGTGGACTAATTTTGTTAAATATATTGACGATCAAACTCAAACCGTGAGTAATTTCCCAAAAGGTCACTAAAGCTTGAGTTATATTCCAAATTGATCCTTCAAATATTTTATTTTATTCATTTAGTCAATGAAGTTATATAATCAGATATATGCCGTACTCCAATTTTGAAAGGCAAAAAAAACGATATTTCCTATTAAAAACAGACACGCCATGAACAGTGAAGAAAGCAACATCATTAGATAATCGACAATTTGGCAAGACAATTCACTTTTTCCAATAGTATCTAGACATAGTGAGGCTCAATGCCTCCGTTTATATCCTTTTAGTTGGTTCATAGCCTAGCGAATCCACAACCTAAGTGAGATAAAAAAAAAAAAAAAAAGGTTAGTCTCATTGATGAAATGGCTCCTTTACAACGACAATAACTCCTCGATCCTTAAAAGAGAAATCCAACTGAAGTTGTAGAAACTTCAATTTCTTGATTGAAACAATCTTCGTCAACATTTTGTCGGATTTTGACTCCCTTAAATCTTCTCATGTATCAAGATTCCATCTTTCAAGGTCAATCTGATAAGTTTGACGGACTTAAAGTAGGGATGCTATAATAGAGCGTCTAACAGCTCTTATTGAGACTCAATCCTGACAAATATTGCAACACATAATATTCCACTTGTACAAACTGAGGAAAGCACGGGAAAAGATTCTAAAAACCAAATCATCTAGTAAATGACAGGCTGTTACCTTTAAAAATGGAGTGGATCATCCCTATTGAAATATGTTTATATATAGCAGTAGCTATTCAAATGTGTATTGAGATAGTAGCTACTATAACTTGGGAGCAATTTAAGGAATTATTTTGAATAAATATCTCACTTCTATTGCTTGATAACGAAATATGAATAGTTCATTCAATTATGACAGAGGGCAATGTCTATTGGAGATTAAGCCTCCATTTGATTTCCATTTTTTCACCATAAAAATAAAAAATATGATCGTTATCCATCACATTCAGTCATCATATTTGACTTTACATCTCTTGTGTGGGGTCCATAACGACTATATTCGAAAATGTT
Organism: Osmanthus fragrans; assembly: GCA_019395295.1. Taxonomy (NCBI): domain Eukaryota; kingdom Viridiplantae; phylum Streptophyta; class Magnoliopsida; order Lamiales; family Oleaceae; genus Osmanthus; species Osmanthus fragrans. The sequence continues at coordinate 10,620,734 of CM033359.1, forward strand.
AAGAATTGTCTTTTTTTGCCTCCTATATTGTAAATAAAGGATGAGCACAAAGTGGAACGATTTTTAGAAAAAATTAGGCCTAATCTGAATCGGGATGTAAAAATAGTGAAAACTTAGGGAATAACATTTGTGAACTTCTCAAAACAAGCTCTAGAGGCAAAACAAGCTAAAAATCGTATGTAAGATCCCACGAATATCATCTAGTGGGGTGGAACAAGGGTATAATGTACGATATGAAGTATTAAACTCAACAAGATGAACACAAAGACAAGAATTTAATTTGGTGGAGGAATTGAAGATTTTATTCAATTATAATGGAGAAAGAATCATAACAATTGTGTTTCTCACAATTATTCTAACTTCTGTAATAAATCAGCTTGTAAAAAAGAGTAAACTATATATAGGGGATATATCAAAATGGTAACAATATTCTTAAAGTTGGAAATAGTATCAAAAGTGCGTGGAATAAAGAAAATAATATTTTTTTCAATAAAAAATGCGTGGAGTAAAGGTCGTGGTAGCAATCGAGTTGAGTAGCTTGTCGGCTTGTGAGCTCAACGAGCCACGAGCTGCTTGGGCTCGTAAAAAACGAGCCCGAGTTCAAACGAGCCGAGCCGACTCGTGGCTCGTCAACTTTAAAAAAAATTTAAAAAAAAAAATTCAAATTTTTTCAGTGACCGTTTTGGTCCTCTAATTTTTTTTTTTTTTTAAATTTCATTTTCTTCCTATAAACACCCATCAATTACAACATTTTTCTCATCAAACTTACTATCAATCTCTTATTCTCTACTATACTCTCTACAAATCAATTATTATCAATATTATTCATTCATTATCATTTCTATACTCCTACATTTTATTTTGAAAACATTGAATTATAATCTTGATTTTATAATATATTTTCTACACTACTACATAATCTTCATTCACTTCTCAATTCTACTTCACTTCTTCTTCTTCAACATTCAATTTCAATTATTCACAAATGGATCCACGCTCATTTATTGAAAACTTGTTCGATGTCGGAGTCGAGAATGAAGTACATGTGCCCCATAATCAATTTAGGAATGAGTTCGCCAGTCTAAATGAAGTACCCATTTCAGAAAATATTAAAGATTACGATGTTCATGAAAGTAGTCATCCAATTGATTTGGATGACGTTGATGTTGATGCTAGTTATCCAATTGATTTGGAACAGGATGATGAATTTGTGTTAGAAATTCCCGATGCAAGGGGGAAGAGAAAGATGAAGAAGTAGGCAAAATGTTGGGACCATTTTAAATTGGTTCAAACTGGTCGTGTGATTGATGGAATTTTAGAAACCAAAGCAGTATGTAAATACTGTCAACAACGTTTGGCCCATCAAAAAGGCATTGGAACCACTCACTTCAACCGTCACTACAAAACATGTGCGGCCAAACATGGTCTTTTTCCTGCTGGTTAAACGCAACTACAATTTGGTAGTCCAGGTAGCGGTGCTACTGCTACGCCACTTAATACGTGGATGTATTCGGAGGAAAGAACTCGAAAAGGAATGGTGAAATACATTGCCGGATCTGAGTTGCCACTAGCACAAACGGACAACCAACATTTCGTTACCTTTGTGAAAGAATGTCTTCAACCGAGATACGTTGGGGTAATTCGAAATACTATTCGTTCTGATACAATATAATATTTTGAAAATGCAAAGAAAACATTGATTGCCGATTTAGAAAAATATGGGAGTGTGATATCTTTAACTTCGGATTTACAATGCTCCCAATATATTTAGTGTTATTATGAACATTATTAGAGAATATAAATGCGACGTAAAATTCATTTTTTTACATTCGACAACGCTAATGTAAATAAGTCTGTTATCGAAAAATTGCAAAGAGTACTTCAACTCGAATTCGGTGGTTATTTATTTCATATTCGATGTGTATGTCATATTTTAAATTTAATAGTACAAGACGGTTTAAAATATGTTAAGGATGAAATTCAACGAATTAAGAATGCACTAATGTATATCACTATTACACCTAGTAGAAAACAAGCATTGAGGATTTTTGTGCCGAAACTGAGGTGTCGCATTCAAAAACTTTTATTAGTAACGTAGCGTATAGATGGAACTCCACATATTTATTATTAAAATCATGTGAAGGTTTCGAACATTTAATTACTGAATTTTATAACAACAGGAATATTAGGGACGATGACGAAAATATTTTGAATGAATCCGATTAGACGTTAGTTATTAAAATTAAAGGTTTTTTGAAATGTTTTTATGATTCTACAAATATTTTGTCTGATGTTTATTATCCTACTAGTTGTATGGTCCTTCAACATCTTTATCTAATTTCTAGGGCTTTTGATAGATATAAAGATGACCCCAATTTTAGTTCAGTTATAATTGCCATGGAATTAAAGTTTAAAAAATATTGGGAAGGTTTTCCCATGTTATTTCCATTAGCATGAGTCATGGACTCCCAATATAATTTATCGAATACTAAATTTATAATTGAACGAATGTCAAAATCTTTAACTTTTAACGTACCTATTAACTATAGGAATTTGGAAGCAACTTTATCTGAAATGTATGTAATATATGCTTCACGAATGGGTACACATATTACTCGTGTACCCTTAAGCTCTACAAGTACTCCTCCCACTAATTTAGGAGATGACGACGCTAAAATTTTAGATTTATTTGAAGGCATGAACTCATATAGATATGGTCAAACTGGATATGCATATGGTTCATCTAGTAACAATAGTTTGTTTTCCACTGCATGTACTCAAACATCGAGTAATAGTCAAAATGCGTTGCCTACTAAATTATTTGATTACTTTAATCATAATTGACCTAATAACAATGCACTAAGGAGAAATTTAGACGAAGTAGATAACTTCTGGCGAAAGTATGAAAGCCGATTGCCAATAGCTTCTGCAATGGCAAAAAATCTACTAACACCTCCAGTTAGCACTGTAGTTTCGGAATCTGCTTTTAGTGCAGGGTCTAGGGTTCTCACTGAGGTTAAGAATCGACTAAAAGAAGATATTTTGAAAGTATTAATGTGTGTGAAGGACTGGCAAGACGCTCATTTTCGACTACAAGATAAATATGTCGAAATTGCATGTAATCAAGTAAGTGATATTAGTTTAACTATATTTTATATTTACGACGAATTTTTATTTTAATACCTTTATAATTTTAAAAAAAAAATTGTACACGTAACAAGTTGTACGTGTATAATTTTTAACTCCGCCAACTCGAAATTGAACTATTGAAGTAGCCGGTCCCAAATTCGGATAAAGGTTAAGGGTTTATATTTTATTATTTTAAAAAGAAAAAATATTTTGAAAAATCATTTGACAATTTCTTATATTTTTATTTTATTTTATGATTTATAAAATAATTATTTTCAATAAACATGTTTTATTCAAAAAAAACTTGAAAATGGAAATATATTAACTAAAAATTATTTATAAGTAAAAAAATTAAATTATAAAAAACTTATAAGTAACTAGTAGGTATTATTTATAAGATAAAATCATAAAAAATACATTATAATTAAAATTACTTATAAATTATAACTTATAACTTATAAGTAAAAAATACTTTATCTAAATAAATTGTTTACAAAATAAAAATACTTAAAAGATAAAAATTTACCGAAAATGTATTTTTTAAAAAATATTTATAAAGAAAACGTATAAAAAAATGAAGAAATAAATGAGCTCACGAGCTCGGCTCGTCCTGGCCTACGAGCCCGAGTCGAGCTCACTTTTTTCAATGAGCCGAGCTCAGCTCGGCTCGTTAACCACGAGCTCGTTGGACAACGAGCTCGAGCACGAGTCGAGCTCGTAGGATAATGAGCCGAGCCAGCTCGACTCGACCCATTGCCACCACTAAGTAAAGGAAATAATAATTTTCCAATAAAAACGCATGAAATAAAGGAAACAATATTTTTCCAAAAAAACTCAACCGAATTTGAATCACAAATCCAACAATCTTTACCTTAACACAAATTCCACTACAATGAATGAAAGTCTAAAATTTCTCCACTTGGTAAAAAATTTCAACTGTAAGGAATGAACTGAACCCTTCAACAAGAGCCAAGCTAACTTTTTCAATGAACCGAAAATTCTCTTCTTCCACGATATTCAATTAGGATAAATGAATCTAACCACTGCTCTCCATAATTACCTTGGATTCAATTACAAATCACAAATGATTTAAAATTTACAAAATAGGGCCGAAACACACCCCTGAAACATAATTACACACAAAATGCTTTTACAGGAAGTCCCTTACTAAACTCAACACCTTCAAAGACACTTAAAGCATGTTCAACAAAATCAGCTCTCCGTACCTATCTTCACTTAGTCTTTCCCTAGCAATTGAATACGATGACATCGCAGGTAGTGGCTGTTCACGAAAATACCGTTCGATTTAAAACCACCGCAAGTGTACGGTTCGTTACAAGTAATAAAGTGGACTTTTAGAGTCCGAATTGTCGATCCCATAGAGATTGAGCAGTTTAATGTTAATTATCTCGACCTTAACCGAAACAAGATAAGTTTTTGATGTATTTTTATACTAAAGACTAATCAAACTAAATTATGAAAACTACAATGAATGAGTTTGGTAAACTAAATGCAAATTATCCTAGAATGCAATATGAAAGTCGAATGCAAATTTTATGAAATTAATATAATAAAAGCGCACTAGGATCTCGAATCACCAAACAAGTTCACTTTTAACTCCTATTTCACAAATTGATGACACGATGAATTGATTGAAGAATCAATGTTTCTAACTTATCCAACAATCTCTTTCGAGTAGAATTGAACATATTCTAGTATACCATTAGACTATATTTCTATGACAAATGCAATATACAAGAATGCATAACGTTTTGTAAACACTTAGAGATTCACGCAAAGCATAGCGGTATATTTCTATCCCTTATCGGACCTTACGATGATTTATACCTTGTAAAATTTATTTCCCTTCTTTCGAATGCATAAAATAGATCACTTAAACTCACATAATCACATGCATTTAATTATGGAGAAAATAAATTGTATATAAATCATTCAACATCCATCAAACGTGTTTAAATATCAAATTGCAAAATAGAAATTACAAGATCACATTGTGAGGTTCATCGTTCACCTAGTACATGAAAAACTAGCCTAACATGATAGAAGTAAGAAAACAAAATAAATAGGTTGGAGACGACATCACCCTATTAATTCTTGAGTTAAATCTTGAATTTTGGGATGAATCTTCTTCTCTTTCCTTGTTGTCTTGCTCTCCAATCTGTAGAATATGTCAAAAATATGCGTAGCCCTTGTTTCTGGTCGTCCTTAGGGTTATAAAAGAGTCCTAGATGTGTTTTCATAGGTAGTTGATTCAAATAAGGAAACTAGAAAATTCGCGTCAGATTTGTACCAAACTACCGCTTGGTTTGTAAAATTCACCTCCCGGATTCCCTGATGGTTCTAAGCGACCACTTGGAATCAACTTTTTTCTCTGCTGGACAGTTTTCAGTATTTTGATCATAATGTTCTCTACCAATATCGGATTGAAGTGATTCAAAGTGTATTGAAAAGATAACTCAAAGAGCTACAACTTTGATTCAGACATCATCTTCGGATTCGATTGTTTAACATGTCAAAAAGGGGTCTCAATATGAGACTAAAAATCAGTGCATAACTTTTCGATTAGAAATTGATGTGTGATCATACTCTAACGATATTTCATCTCTTTGACGTCTTCTTTCAACCAATTGACTCCTAGTACTCTCAAATCTTCATCGTTTGGGTCGACACAACTTTTGAATACTTGCACGTTAGTCCTTGAACTTTCGTTTTCTTCCGTTTTGATTCTTTTTCACTCGTTTTCACATACTTCTCGTTCCATCCATCAATATAGTCCTACAAACACAAATTGTATCGAATTAAGCCATATTTCAATATATACATCCACAATTGTCCATGTTTTGTGAAATAAGTGTGTAAAACACACTTATCAAGCCCCCTAAACCTGAACTATTTTTTGTCCTCAAATAAGATGGCGACTTAACTCAACACAAAACATGGTTCAATGACTTTCTGTGTCTCAGGATTAGCATTTAATAATAAACATAGTGAATAGTTTCAACAGTACAAAATCAAATCAATCTCCACTTATCATATGCAAAACTTAACGTGTGTGTGTATATACTCATGCAAACATACCAAGCTTATGACGGGTTCAAATCCCGACCTGTAATAGTCAAATTTTTCCTTTCTTCGCTCGAGAGACACACCCCCAGACTTATTCTTTTCACTCAATTATCCCGGGGTGTGTTCTAGAGTAGAGATTTGATTCACTTAAGTTCTTACCCTCTCTTAGTTTGGATAGACCTCGCAATCACAAGTTCACAGTTCAACAAGCAGAGATTCTCCTATTTCTTTCATTAGTTCAACCTCTAAGACTAAATTAAGTTACTTGTTTTGTATTAAAGGTATAATTTCATCAACTAAATGTCTTGAGGCTCTTTTCTCACTCCATTTTCTTTCTTTTAACATATCTCATTTGCTTTCTATATAACCCATGTACTGAACTTTAAGCCGATGACTCCCAAATCAGTTGATTTTAGGGCACCAGATTTCAGTCACCCTTTCAGGCTTACTTACTCAAATTATAAAGACTCGAGAATATGTATTTTCACTCTTTTTCTTTTGACTCTTTCCCTCTTGCTTTCTATATGACCCCTATAGCGAGCTTTAGGCCGATGACTCCCAAGTCAGTTGACTTTAGGGCACCAGGTTTTAACCACCCTCGCAGGCTTACTTGCTCGAGTCATAAAGGCTTAGAATAGAGTTTTTCTTACGCAATTCAATGTAGTGCCCCTATTTTTCTAGACATTTAGTTTCCTATTTTTCTAGACATTTAGTTTCAAAAATCAACCTCTAACTTAAAACTTTCACCTCATCTTCGCCACATTGGTCTAAGTCAATCCACACAACTTAATTTCATACATGGAATCCCCACTTATCTTACTGTTCTCGTGTAATAGCTAAATTATCTCCAAACTACTACAAGAATAGATATTTGATAAGTACAATAGAGGATTTTTCGGGTCAACCTATCATGTTCAATTCTTCTATAAATCATGAACCCAATCACTATCTTAATATGCCCATTATGAGTGTCATGCGCAAGAAGTATCAAATTTACACATAGACAAGGATTGATCAACCTAACATGCACAATATCCACTATTCATAGGTCATAATAATTCCAATAATAACATCATTGCCGGCAAGGCCATTAAACCCACACAAGCACACAAAACAAAACAAAGAAATACTGAAATAAGCAAAAAAAAAAAAAAAAAAGATTTTTTTCACATAACAAACACACAAAGCAGTAAACATCGATAAATAGCGAAAAAGTAATGAAACGTCCACCAATTTTGTCATACAAATTCTACCACCCCCCAAACTTGAACTAAGCATTGTCCTCAATGTGTAAAGTGTAAGAGTCAAATGCAGAATTTGAATGACAAAGCTCAAACAAAATAAAACATGTGGGTATGAAAACTCCTCTGATCAGAATGGAGGCGGTGGTGCAGATGGTGGAAGAAACTGAGTCTCGATATGCTACCTCCAAGTGGTGGAGACAACATTTTCCCTTCCTTAGGAATTTTTTATGGTACAATCCTACAAAGGACGAAAGTTGGCCTGCATAATGAAAATTGATAGAATAGGTGAACGATGATCTAAAACTACTAAAAATGCATAAAATCATGAAAAAATTTCTAATCTAATGCATAAAACGAAATAAATAAAAGGGTAGAAACGTTGAGTTGCCTCCCAACAAGCGCTAGTTTATAGTCTATAGCTTGACTATACTGTGCTAGTTTGATTCTGGTGGTGTGAGAGCAACTTTTTCAACGACCATTTCTTTCTTATTGCAGCTTTCCTCCCGACTTTAACCGCACATTTATCCATGTCTTTTGATTTCTCCCCATTTCATGCCTCAAAATCCACAATGTAGGCTTCTTGCTTCTCATAATTTTGAGTGAGTTGAGTATGCACATTATGATCATTAGCATTGTTTGAAAAGTCTTGAGAAATAGTGTTGTCCTGTGTCGCATCCTCTACTACATCAATTTGATAGCACTTATCTGACTCGGTATGGAAGTCCATGGCTTTGAACACGAGAAAAGTGATATGTTCTTCGCTAAGTCTCAGATTTAATTCTCTCTTTTGAACATCAATTAGAGCTCTGCTGGTAGTTAGAAATGGTCTACCCAAAATAAGTGGAACAGTCTTGTCTTCTTCCATATCCAGAATGAGGAAATCGGTTGGAAAAATGAATTTGTCCACCTTGATCAATACGTCTTCAATTATCCCCATCGGATGTGTCAATGATAGATCAGTTAATTGCAGCGTCACCGTGGTTGCTTTTACCTCGCCTAATCCAAGTTTTCTGAAAACAGAAAGAGACATCAGATTAATATTGGCACCAAGATCACATAGAGCTTTATTAAAGTGGTATTCACCAATAGTGCAAGGTACAGTAAAACTCCCTGGATCTTTCAGTTTTGGTCGGAGCTTTTTCTGAATAAGAGCACTGCACTCCTCTGTTAGCATCACTGTCTCATGTTCCTCTAGCTTTCATTTCTTGGAGATAACGTCCTTCAGGAATTTGGCGTAGTTAGGCGTTTTGAACAGTGCTTCCGCGAATGAGATGTTGATATGGAGCTTTGTGAAAATTTCGAGGAATTTTTTGTATTGTTGCTCTCATTTATGCTTTTTCAACCTCTTAGGGAATGGAATTGGTGGCTCGTAAGGATTGATCGGGGCAGGTGTTTTATTCTGCGATGTATCTGAACCTTCCCTTGGAAAGGTCTCTTTTGTCTGTTCAGCTTTTTCCTTCTCTGAAGACGATAGTGTATCTTTGTTTTCACCCGGTCTCTTCACAGTGATCTCTGGTAGTTGAACCCCACTTCTTGTAGTAATGGCTTGACATCGTTCCCTGGGATTCACTTCGATATTGCCAGGTAGAGTTCCTGGTGCCCTGCTTGTCATAGCAAGTGCCATCTGCCCCATTTGAATCTCCAAATTTTTAATTGTAGAATTTTGTTCTTGGAGAGTAGCTTCTGTCTTCTTCATAAATTGATTGTTGGATTCCATGTATCGATGAGTTGTTTCTAAAAATTTTCCAAGCACTTCTTCCAACTGTGTCTTCTTCTCCTGCTACTGAAATTGATCATGTGGTCTGTTTTGGTTCTGATTTTGATTTTGATTCTGATTAGTCCACGAGAAATTTTGGTGCTTTCTCCACCGCAGATTATATGTCTCAGAATTCAGGTTGTTCTGCTGGCATTGACCCTATTGCACAGTTTGAAGTAGTGTGATCAGCTCCACACTCCCCACAACTTGGTTTCTTGATAGTTGCTGCATTGGCGGTCTGTGACATGCTTTCAACCTTATGGAATAGTGAATCAATCTTTGCTGACAAGGCTGAATAAGTATCCACCTCGAACAAACCCGACGCCTTCTTCTGAACTGCTTGTTCTGAAGATCACATGGCTAAAGTAGTAGCCACAGTCTCAAATAGTTTCAGTGCATCATCAACTGTCCTAGTATACACCAACCCATTAGATGAAAAATCTATATTGCTTTTGAAAGACGGAAGCAGTCCTGCGTAGAAGTATTGGACCTGGAGTCCCTTGCTGATACTGTGATGTGGACACTTCCGAAGCATGTGCTTGAACCTGTTCCATGCCTCATCAAATGATTCAGAATCCCCTTGACGGAAGATAGAGATATCATACTTCAGTTTTGCAATCTTGGCTGGTAGAAAGAACTTGGTACAAAACTTTTGAGCAAGATCATTCCATGTGGTGATACTAGCAATCGGTTGAGAATCTAGCCATTCAAGTGCTTTGTCACGCAATGTGTTTGGAAATAGCCTCAAACGGATGGCATCATCTGAAATACCCTGATATTTGAAGTGTTGGTACATCTCCAAGAATCTAGAGACGTGTGTATGTGGGTTTCCTCAACTTTCCCATAAAACTGATGCCCATTCTGAAACAAGTGTATGACGTTGGTCTTCAGTTGAAAATTTTGTTGCCCAAATGGTGGATATACGATGCTGTACTGGCTCTGAATGATTTGGGGAATCATGAAAACCCCTACAAGCATGTTTCCTTCGTCCATAGCTTCCTCCTTGTTAGCCGGAATTACTGGATGTTGTCGTTCGTCAGCCATTTGCTATTGTTGTGCTATTCTAGCTTCTCTTTGCAATTGGCGAAAAGTACACTCGATTTTTGGATCAGCTGGAATCAATTCCCCTCCAGTTGATCTTAGCATGCAAATCTAAAATAGCCAAAATTGCCCAAAAATAAGCAAAAGTCGAAATAACGAAGTTTAACAAGTTATCTGACTAAACTAAAATCAAAATAAAAGAAAAAGTTCGAATTAGTGTCTAAATAACTAAAATTAAATTAAAACTCAATCCCCGACAATGGCGCCAAAAACTTGTTCACGAAAATACCGTTCGGTTTAAAACCACCGCAAGTGTACGGTTCGTTACAAGTAATAAAGTGGACTTTTAAAGTCCGAATTGTCGATCCCACAGAGATTGAGTAGTTTAATGTTAATTATCTCGACCTTAATAGAAACAAGATGAGTTTTTGATGTGTTTTTATACTAAAGACTAATCAAACTAAATTATGAAAACTACTATGAATAAGTTTGTAAACTAAATGCAAATTATCCTAGAATGCAATATGAAAGTCGAATGCAAATTTTATGAAATTAATATAATAAAAGCGCACTAGGATCCCGAATCACCAAACAAGTTCACTTTTAACTCATATTTCACAAATTGATGACACGATAAATTGATTGAAGAATCAATGTTTCTAACTTATCCAACAATCTCTTTCGAGTAGAATTGAACCTATTCTAGCATACCATTTAACTATATTTCTATGATAAATGCAATATACAAGAATGCATAATGTTTTATAAACACTTAGAGATTCACGCAAAGCATAGCCGTATATTTTTATCCCCTATCAGACTTTACGATGATTTATGCATTGTAAAATCTATTTCCCTTCTTTCGAATACATAAAATAGATCACGTAAACTCACATAATCACATGCATTTAATTATGGAGAAAATAAATTGTATATAAATCATTCAACATCCATCAAATGTGTTTAAATATCAAATTGCAAAATAGAAATTACAAGATCACATTGTGAGGTTTATCGTTCACCGAGTACATGAAAAACTAGCCTAACATGATAGAAGTAAGAAAACAAAATAAATAGATTGGAGACAACATCACCCTATTAATTCTTGAGTTAAATCTTGAATCTTGGGATGAATCTTCTTCTCCTTCCTTGCTATCTTGCTCTTCAATGTGTAGAATATGTCAAAAATATGCGTAGCCCTTGTTTCTGGTCGTCCTTAGGGTTATAAAAGAGTCCTAGATGTGTTTCCATAGGTAGTTGATTCAAATAAGGAAACTAGAAAATTCACGTCAGATTTGTACCAAGCTACTGCTTGGTTTGTAAAATTCACCTCCTGGATCCCTGAATGGTTCTGAGCGACCGCTTGGAATTTGTTCTGAGCGACCGCTTAGAACAACTTTTTTTCTCCGCTGGATAGCTTTCAATATTTTGATCATAACTTTCTCTACCGATTTTGGATTGAAGTGATTCAAAGTGTATTAGAAAGATATCTCAAAGAGCTACAACTTTGATTCGGACATTATCTTCGAATTCGATCATTTAATATGTCAAAAAGGGGTCTCAATATGAGGCTAAAGATCGGTGCATAACTTTTCGATTAAAAATTGATGTGTGATCATACTCTGACGATATTTCATCCCTTTGACGTCTTCTTTCAACCAATTGACTCCTAGTACTCTCAAATCTTCATCATTTGGGTCGACACAACTTTTGAATATTTTAGTTCTTGAACTTTCGTTTTCTTCCGTTTTGATCATTTTTCGCTCGTTTTTACATACTTCTCGTTCCATCTATCAATATAGTCCTACAAACACAAATTGTATCGAATTAAGCTATATTTCAACATATACATCCACAATTGTCCATATTTTGTGGCATAAATAAGTGTGTAAAACGCACTTATCAGTGGCGGTAAAGCGACATTACCTATATCCCTGAATACAATTGAACTGTATTCTTCAACATGGACTCCCTAACCAAAATTCAATGGTACAGTAACAAATTAAATATCTACCATGGTACTAAATATTTGCTGATTGTTTTTCACGAATTTTACACAACCTTGCAAAACGTATAACTGAAATGTTTTTCGTCCCTCCAATACAATATGGACACCTTAGAAAAGTCTCAAACCTCTATCTCCACCTTCACCAAAGAACTTGTACTCTTTTGAATCAAGAGTACTCAATGAGATGGGATTTTTCTTTAAATTTAGAACATGTCGAACCTGATCGAGTATTCTAACTGTCCTATCCACTAGTTTAAGTTTGACTTTACCAATACTAACTACCAGCAAGGTATGTTGTTTCCTATGACCATGATACATATCGAAACTATTTCATATGTTGAAAATAAATCTCGATTGGGACACATATGAAGAGTAAAAGCTGTTTTCAAAATCCATTTCTCATCGGGTTTAGACTCGCCGCCAGAATTAGCCAACACATCTCCTCACTCAAGTAGTTATCTACAACCTCAGCTTCACATGTAGTTTCTGATTGCTTTCCCTTCCAATTTGGAGCTAAATTTCTTTTATTCTGCAACTTATTGCAATCTCTCTTGATGTGTCATTTCTTCTTACAATAAAAATAAACTTGATTATTGAAATTAGATTGACCTACCCCTTCCATGACCACCATGAATAATAATGTCTTCTCTATCTCTAGCATTAGATTCAACCAGATGCTTCGTCTTCTCCTTTGAAAATAAAGCATCATACGCATCTTCAATGATGAAAATATCATGACTATATAAAATTGTGTCTCTAAACCAAAAAAATTAAGGTCAAATCTTCTTCATTATACTTTACCTCTAAAATTTCCAAATCAGCAATGATCTCTTTAAAAGCTATCAAGTGATCTTCCAACGATCCACCTTCTATCATACAATGAGAATACAAACGCTGTTTCAGGTGCAATTTGTTGGTTGAACTCTTAGTCATGCACAATTTCTCCAACTTCAACCACAACTAAGTTGCCATTTTCTCTTTCGAAACATCCTAAAGAATGTTATTCGAAACATGAAGATGAATTTCTAAAAGTGCCTTCCGATCCTTACGTCGTTTCTCCTTCGTCGACCAAGTTGAGGGCATTTTATCAAATTCCCGACAATGATCATCTAAATTCATTTGCGTATTCGCATCTTTACGCACAATAAGATTTTAGTGTTGCCATCATACTTCATGGTTGCCATCAAGAGCAAGAATCTTGAACAAATCATAAAATTAAAGCTCTGATACCACTTGTTGCGGGCAGAACGAAGTTATAGGGCATGATATGAAGTATTGATCCCAACACCAACATCAAGACAAACATAAAGACAAGAATTTAATTTGGCAGAGGAATTGTATGTTTTATTCAACTATAATGGAGAATGAATTTTAACAATTGTGTTTCTCAAAATTATTCTAATTTCTATAATAAATTGGCTTGTAAAAAAGAGTCAACTATATATATATGAGACACATCAAAACCTTAACAATATTTTTAAAGATGTAACTAGAGTATAAAAAAACACGTGAAATAAAGAAAACAATATTTTCTCAATAAAAAAAGTGTGGAATAAAGGCAAGAATATATTTCCAATAAAAAAATGCATGGAATAAAGGAAACAATATATTACCAAAAGAAATCCAACCGAATTTGGGTCACCAACCCGACGAAATCTTCCTAACATCCTTCAATGACAAGCATGGCAGAGGAATTGTATAAAATAAAAATAATTGATGGGTTTGTGATCCAAAATTCGGTCTAGGTTTGCGTGATTTTGGAGTAATGTTAAAATGGTCTTAAAAAGATCAAAATTATGGACCGAGAAGAAAAGTTGTCTGATTTTCGCAAGTCTACCACTAGCTGGTCGCTCGAGTGAATGGACCAATTCTAGAGCAATAACATTTTTGCCCGCTTGTCGTTCAAGCGATAGTGTCATCCGAGTTTTTCAATTAATGTCGGTTTCATGTGTATTTTGTCCTATTTTCCATCTTCTTAGGTTATTTCTAGGGTTTGAAACGTCCACTATAAATATGTGACTCTTCATTCAATTTTGTGAGAGGTATTATTGTTGGGTTATAATATTCTCTCCATTGGTTGTTAAGAAAATTACTTAGTTCATCTGTCAATCTCTCTTCTTTACTTATAATCTTGTTCTTGCTTGGTTGTGATATTAACCTCATATTGTGTCATATTAATCTCTTTGTTCCCAACAAGTGGTATGAATTCATAACAAGTGATATCAGAGTAATGCTGTAATTTTGTTTGAGGTTTTTGTTATCAATGAAAATCATAAAGTATGATATTCCACTTTTGGATCGCAATACAAGATTTTCGTTGTGACAAGTGAAGATACGAGTTATTTTAGGTGCAGATGCATTTGGATGATGCGTAGTTGATATTTGACAAGATGTCTAATACTTCAACAACAGAGGAGAACCAATGGAGGGATCAGAAGATACTTTTGCATATTCATATTCATCTATCTAACAACAATCTTCAAGATGTTTTGAAGGAGAAGACAACTGCTACATTATGGTTGAAGTTGGAGCAATTGTACATGACAAAAAGTCTTAGAAGCAAACTGTATCTAAAGCAGAGGTTGTATTTTCATCACATGGCAGAAAGAGGATCTTTGGAAGACCATCTGGCTGTGTTCAAGGAGATCGTCGTTGATTTGGAAACACAAGAGGTAAAGTACGATGAAGAAGATTTGGCATTAATCATGTTGTGCTCGCTGCCTGCTTTGTTTTCATCGTTCAGAGACACGATTTTGTACAGTCGTGACACACTATCATTGAAGACGTGTATGATGTCTTGTTCTCAAAGGAGAAGATAAAACATCTAGTTAGATCTGAGTCCATAGATGGAGAAGGTCTGATGGTTCATGGTGATCGATGGAGTAAGTCGATGGTGAATTCTAGCAATCTAGTTTATTTCTATTACAAGAGGAAAGACACATCAAGAAGGATTGCGAAAAGTAGCAGAATAGGGGTAATTTGGCTGCAAATCATGGGAAACTGATCGGTGCAAAACTGCAAGTGCACAGTATTGTTGTTTTATAATAAAGTGATGAGAAGAATATCGTCCTTAGGGATTGGTCACTTACTTTTAACAAGTACCGAAATGATGTAAATCTCAAAAAAATTTAGAGAATCAACAAAGATTTTTATGATTGCAAATTGAAATGAAATTAATTCTAAAAAAAATATTTAAAGAAAGAGAAAACTATTGTTTGAAAACTGAATTAATCGAGAGAGAAAACTTATAGGAAACTGATTTCACCTAATTCTTTACTATGCTTTGTTAATCTAACTAATTGAATTTAATTTGAATTTAATTCTCACTGTTTGCTAGCAAATCGTCAATTCATCCAAACGCCTCTTTCGATAGTCAATTGGATAATATTCTTGTTCACCATTTTACACAAGAGTATGCAAAATTAATAACACAAGAAGGCAATAAGACCAATGATTTTAACACTACATAGGTTCATACAAGTCTTTCAATCTCTATATTTACCTATGTCGAAGTATCCAAGATCTACCTTATTATTCCCTCTTTCGATAGCAAATCACAAGATTGAAATTATCTAATTAATGGCCAGTTAACTAGAAGCAATAAATACAAAATAAATCGGACAAACAAAGAAGAGAATTACTTCAAAATAGTATAGGAAATAAAGCATAGATCGGAATTAGATTACATCATTTTCCTAGAATAAAGAAGATTTAGTTCATGCTAAAAATTAAATTCAACATAGATGAATTCACCATAATGTTTCTGAGAAGATTGAAGAGAATTAAATGCTAGAAATTGCTCTTTGCAATCACAGTAGTTGTAAAATCCGTTCAAGCTCAGCCGTCCCCTTTGTATCCCCTGTGTATCTACTTAATCTAGATGCCAAGAGTTCTCTTTTTTTTCTCCAGAAATTGGCTGCTCAAGAATCTAGAAGTTCGCTGCCCAAGAGTCCTCTATTATTCCAGAAATCGGCAGCCCAAGAGGTCCTTTTTCTTCCTCCTGTAAATCTGCCGTTCAGCCCAGAAATATCTCTAATATTTAGCCCCCAATTTTCAGCCCAGAAGTCTCTCTAATTCAACCCCCAATTTTCTCTCTTTCCTCTGCGTATTGTCCCCACTATTTGGTCTTTTCTTTCTTAGCCAAAAAACCTCCTCAGTTAGGTTTTCTTGCTGGTTTTCTATTTTTAATTTTCTGGATCAGAATTTGTAAGATTTGATAACTAAATTGGGCCCAAAAAAATATGTAAAACTTGAGGCCCACAAGGAAAGGTTTGGGGCTGGCTCTTTATTTCTCGTTTTCTTTTCAATCCCTTCACTTTGGCTTCATTTGTTCTTCTTTTCAACACTTCAACCAACCTACAACACAACATAAAATCACATATTAAAAGTATCCATAACTGAAAAGATTTAACTAAATACAAGCTGAAACGGCGTTAATCAAATGAGTGAATTCTCACTCATCAAAAACAATCAAACACTTCAGAGGAGGCCAACATAGCTGAGGACTATTTGAGTGATTGAGATCTCATGACAATTTCTGGAGTGTAATCTAAACCTGACGAGGAGTGAATTTTGGATACAGCTTATGCATTTCATATGTATCCCAATCGAGATTTGTTTGAAGCATATAAAACGGTGATGCAAGGTGTCGTCATGGAAAACAACGAACCTTATCGGGTAGCTAGTATTAGGAAAGTCAAATTGAAGTTGTTGGATGGGACAATTAGAACACTTTGGCCAGCTTTGACATGTTCTAGATTTGAAAAAAAAAAAAAGCATCTCGCTAACTACCCTTGACTCAAAGGGTTATGAGTTCTTTAGAGGAGGTGGAGTCTTGAAGGTTCGGAAGGGTGTCTGTGTTGCATTGAAGGGACGAAGGAGGTCCCGACCCGTTTATACATCTTGAAAGTTCATGGAGAATCGTTTAAGAAACATTTGGACAGGTTTACCTTTAAGAATTGGCTTTGAGTCGTTATTGAAGAACGCTACTCGGGAGAGTTTTAGAGACATGGGTAATTCTGCTTGGCCAACATCGTTCGCGGTTCCATCGTGTTCAATTGCTAGGGAATGACTCATTGAGAATAGGTACGGTGCAGATGTTGGTGTTTATGCTTTCGGGATGTTTGAAGGTGTCGAGACTAGCAAGGGGCTTTCAGTTATAACACTTGGAGTTGATTCTGCTACAGGGTTTGCTTCGACCCTGTTTGGTAAATCTTACATTCCTTGTGAAAATTTTGGGAACCTGGTGTTTGAGTTCGGGTATTATTTGTGGATACTGTGGAAGAGGAAGAGTATTTTTCATGAGGTAGAGAAGTTTGGTTCTAGTTGAAGAGTTCAATTTGTTTTCGTTGCAGTAGGACTTATTTTTCGAGGTGGAGAAATTTTAGAGCCTTATTCGTTGCATCGAAATTTGTCAGGGTGAAGATTGTTGGGTTTGTGATCTAAATTTGATCTAGATTTGCGTGATTTTGGAGTCCTAGTGCAAATGGTCTTTAAAAAAATAAAAATTATGGACTGAGAAGAAAAATCGTCGAATTTTCGCTAGCTGGTCACTCAAGCGAGGGGAGCAATTTTGGACCAGTAACATTTTCGCACGCCTGTCGCTTGAGCGACAAGGCATCGGTCGGCGTCACTCGGCGTCACTCGAGCGACAATATCATCCGAGTTTTTCGATTTATGTTGATTTCATGCATATATTGTCCGAATTTCCATCTAATTAAGTTATTTCTAGGGTTTGTGACATTCCATATAAATGTGACTCTTCATTCAGTTTTGTGAGTAGTATTATTGCTAGGTTGTAATATTTTCTCGATTGGTTATCAATAAAATTACTCAATTCCTTTGTCAATCTCTCTTCTTTAATTATAATCTTGATTTTACTTATGCGATCATATACTTCATATTGTGTCACATTAACCTCCATGTTCCCAACAAAGTGGTTCGGATTCATAACAATAATAGAGGCCTATAAATGATGTCTGATGTTCATCGAGAATTTGGGATAAAGGCATCATCCAAATGTTCAAATGGACAGACTCCAGCAATGCCCCCAATGTAATAAACCCAATGAAGGTTCATGTGTTAAATGTTTTAGTCATGGAAAATTAGGACACTATTGCTACGATGAATATGCACATTTGGCTACTGACATTCTGAGAACAGACCTAGAGGTACTCATAACGTCCACACCAGCTTACAAAGTAACAAAATAGTTCGAAATTGAGAGGTTAAGGTGCACTCTTGTACCTAGCCTCATCCTTCTAGATATGAAGGATTTTGATGTAATCCTCAGTCCGGATTGGTCATCTAAATATTGAGCCAATCGAGATTGTTGGAGAAAGATAGATGATGCTTTCCACCTCCCGGATGGAGGAATGGATTTTTTTTTTTTTTTTTTTTTTGAGAATCAAGGGTTCTAACTTTGTTTACTCCTATTTTTATCCCATACAGGCCCAAAAAATGATCCAACGGAGTTGTTCGGGTTATCTAGAGAGTGTATATAAGGAGGTTAAATAGCAAACTTTACTTGGAAAACATTCCAGTGGTTCGAGAATATCCCAATGTATTCCTACAAAGTTACCTGGACTACCACCAGACTAGGGAATAGAATTTACTATTGATGTAGCTCCCAATAGCCAAAGATCCTGTCATATGGCACCATAGAACTTAATGAATTGAAAGTGCAACAACAGAAATTAGTTTAGCAAGTTTTTCCCTGTGGGGTGCTCGATTCTTTTTGTGAAATAGAAAATATGGAACCATTAGGATGTGTACCAATCAAGGGCGGATCCAGCACTTGGCAAGCACCCGTGGCCAAGCATGCTGGATCTGCCTTTTTTTTTTTTATGTTGACAATAGATAAAATATTTAAACTATATATCTGATAATTCATTTTATTTCACAAACATCTCTTATAGCTCATTTGGTTAGAGCTTCCACACTTAAATTGGAGGTCCTGGGTTTGAAAACTCTTCAATAGCAATTTATTGTGTAATTTTTGTATTTCAACATTTTTTACCAAAACTAATGCAAGGAAGGGAATTCGAACTTGTGAGCCTTCTTAAGCATATTGAAAGTTCGACCACCATGACATTCATTGATCTTTTAACACTCAATATAATAAAATAATATATGTTCAATTTTTACTGGTTTTAATGCCAGAAGAAAGATTTTAACCTTTGCTTTGTCCCTTTTCTTATTTTTTTCTCTGATCAATTGATTTGAGAGTTTGATCAATTAATGGTGGACAAATTTGTAGAAAAATCGGCCTTAGTGTCATGAGAAATCTTTCAACAAAATTTATTTAATTAATAGAATGTTCCATTTTCGTTCACAAAAAAATGATTGCGTAAAAGTGGATCACACAAACACATAAAATTGATCTAATCACATCGTCTAAACTTGGAAGTATATGTAAAATATTAGATAATGGAAGAAGTAATATCTAGTTGAGAAGTAAAATTTGTGTATGTCCTATAATTAATCTTATCAATATAGAATGTTTTGAATGTAGTAATAAATTTTGATATTGTTCTCGTGTATTAAAAAAAATTAAATTTCTACTTTAAGAAATTTAAAACTATTTACATAAAGTTTAACCAATTTATTTAGTCGTGTTTGACAATCATTATATAAAAAAAAAAAAAAAAAAAAAAAAAATCTAGTTTTAAACCACATATTATATATATTTAGTTTGAAAAAAATAATTGTTATATTTAAATTTTAAGCCTTGTTTGATTTCCATTTTTTTAATATACATTTGTTCTATTTTCTTTTCAACTAGACATTCTTTAATAAAATAATATTACACGCAAAGTCAAAAATGTTCCTTATTTTTAACCATACATTCTCTATCAAAATAGTATTCAAAATTGCATTTTTTGCAAAAATAAACATCAAACGGGTCCTTAATATTTTATTGCAACCGATGGTCAACAAGCGTCTATGCTGACTCAGTTGCCTGGATTTGCCCTTGGGATCGATTGCTATGAGTTGAATAAGGTGATCATTAAAAACAAATATGTGGACATTATGAAAGTCATTCCTTTTGGTCTAACCACGTAGCATTTATGGATTTGATGAATACAATATTCAAGGAATACTCGGACAAATTTATTATTTTTTTTATTGATGATATCCTTATTTATGTTAAGAAGCACATAACACACCATACATTCTCCCTGGTTTAGCAAGATGTATTACAATCTTAAACTTCGATTTTGATGGTCTCGAATGATAGAATAATATTACAGATTACATTGTGAAATGTTTGACCTATCAACGAGTCAAAGTCGAACATCAAAGTCCTACAAGACCATTGCTGTCACTACAAATACTTGAGGACGGAAGAAGAATTTTTACTCTGTTTGGGTGATAGTCGACTAAGTCGGCCCACTTTCTACAGGTCTGCACTCCTTGGAACACTACGCCCAATTATATGTACAAGAAATTGTACAACTTCATTGGATACTGATTTTAATTATGTCAGGCATTAGGCACTTGATTATTATTTAGTGCCGCATTCCATCCACAAACGAACGGTCAATCAAAAAGAACTATTATAACTCTGGGATAGGCATGCTTTGGGTTTGCACATTGGATTTTTAAGGAACATGGAACAAATGCTTAGCGTCGACAGAATTTGCTTATAAAGTTAGGTTGCAGGTCTCGATCGGAATGGCTACATTGAAGCTTTATGTAGGTAGCCGATATGTTGGGACGAAATTGGAGATAAAAATTGTGGACCTGAATTAATTCTGGATATGCTCCAAGAGTTTAAAGATATTAAGCAATGATAGCACATTATCACTGAAAGACGTGTTGATAACATTGGAGTTCGTAGTTGGGGATAAAGACTTTGCGCCAAGGAAGAATAGAGGAAAGCTTAACCACATATATACGAGTCCATTTGAAATCATGAAATGAATAGGAGTAGTTGCTCATCCACATAACCTTCCTGCTTCTATGGATCAATTAGATGACTATTTCATGAATCTACTATATGAAAATATATTCCAAATGCTTCTATTGATCGGGTACATGATGTATCTAAAAAATCACATCAATCGACAACTAGTGATCACAAGACTGCCCCGAACATGGCTACTCAATCACCAAGTTTCTTGAACGTTTAGAAAATTTCAGCAAGTCCCATTTTGGCTTGAATTTTGAGGCATCAACTTCAGTCAAAAAAAAAAAAAATATGCAAATTGGGTACCAAATCGAAGGTCTTGATGCATTCACCAGCACGAAAAGTATTTGATGAATACATAGTTCGGACGATATCGGCCACAAAGTTGGTTAGCCTCAAAACACGCTCTCTAATCAAATATCCAATTTAAAAATTAAATAACTAAGAGGAAAAAAAAAATTGGAAAACACATTAGCCTCCTTAACAATATTTCATTTTCGAAATTTACTGATTGGTAATTTTTTATCCTTCATCTCATTTTATCATCCGTTTTAATGGATCATTTTCACAAAATCTTAACTTAACGAAATTTTCTTATTCGTGGACACTTAACTCAATTCCACATTATGCCTTAACTCAATTCCACATTATGCCCCATGTAGTATGAAGACGTGTGTACAGCTTGCTCAAAATTCTAGTAGCTTCATATAGCTCATTTGTCTTTAGCTACTTCAAATTCGAGCACTTATAATTCAAGCATATCTTAATCTCATCATATTTATACTTCAAATTATAGAATTCTTATACCTTATACCTTGGACAGATGTTGCATAGCCTTGGCTAATCACAATGTACGACTTGTTATACAATCTTGGGTCTTGATCCCTTACAATATAGTGCGCATGCATTGGCCATAAGTGGCCATCTTTGGATGTTTTCCCATCTTACTCGACATCCGTCGCTTTCACTTAATGCCATGGCACTCCTATAAAGTATAAACATATGTTATATATTTTTAATGTCTACTTGTACATTATAATATGGGTGTTCATTGAATTTGGTGTACACCCCCTCATAGATGAATGGGAGGATCGACTCGAAAATAATTGTAACTTTTAACATAATTCACATGGGTCCTCCATCCTTAGCTTCCGGGGGTGTACACCATTCGATAGTCATATTAATGAAGCTTTTATTCCATGGAAAGAATTACTTGTTACAGTAACTGAATGTTTGCTTGTTTCCCATATATAAAAAGTATCTTCTTGCAATGAGATCAAGCGAGTCGTCTTCTCTTACACTCCATTCCACCAGTGTCTAGCATTGCCCCCATAATGTAAAAGATTTACGACTTACTTTCTCACTGTTTGCTATTTTGTGCATAAGCAAATAATCATTTTATCGTCCTTATCCAATTTTCAGCTTCTATCCGATCTTTTGCCTCGAGTAAATTGGTAAGTTCAAATGATACAACTATTTGTAAGTGTTATACCCTATATTCAATCAACTTTGAATATAAACACTATAATTGATGCAATATTATGGCAGATCTATTATTTAATTAATTCATTCAATCAAATTAAATGATAGAATCCATATATTCAAATTCTAGTAATTTGTTAATTATAAGGAATTGTGATTGTGAGGTACAAATTATATATAACTGAATCTTAAATTATTCATGGTTGTAATTTGTAAGTAATAACGAGATACGGATGTCGTTATTGCGGATAGATCATCACGTATGACATTTCTTACTTGTGAATTATGTAGTTAATCTCACAAGCTAAAGTGTGGTGATACTTAAATGAACACGTGAATGTTTTGTAATAGAACAAAACATTAGAGACCCGTTAAGGAGATTCCACATAGAAAATTATCTAAGTGTCAGTGGTTAATATCTAACGTTTGGTAGTGAAAATTGGTCATTTGACTTGAGGTCATCAGAGTGTTTTATATGAGGATAGTCATACTTTGGTGATGTTTGATGTTTCTCTGTCAAGGGCCACTAATATGGCATCGATTATGTATGTCAAGAATCATATGAAGGTTGTGAATGATCAATAGAGGATTCGTCACTCTTAAATAGTAAGAATTATGGTCTACATTTCATCCAGTTAAGTTGATAATGAAATCATTGGTCAATGTGTACTCATAAGTCGAAAAGGAGTTTTCGACTTATATTGACTTGATAGTAGAATAAAAGATATGATCGATAATTGAGATTGACACATATTCATATCTCATAATTGATCGGATCATACTGACGAAGGGATAATAGTTTTATGGTAAACGAAAAAGTTTGATTTTGTCATATCACGTGACATTTTTCGTCACATGTGTTGCCCTGACACATTGTTAGATGTCAATTTGGGACGACGAAAGTGAATTGATTAAAAGAGTGTTTTAATTTATCAATTTTGATTAGATCAAAATAATAATTCACATCATTAAACATCGCGATTAGAAACCTAATGGGTTACATACAAAAGGAGAACTAGAAGAATGAGACTTACTAATTAATTAATTAACAAGTGTTGGATAATTAATTGATTGAGCTAATTATTAATATGCCCGAATTAATTAATTGGATTAATTAATTCATGGACAAAATTTAATTAAATGGGTTAATTAAATATTGAACCGATTTAGGAGATGGGTCAATCTCATTTGGGTTTAAATAAATAAGCTGCTCGTATTTGAAAATTAAAGAAATTTTTCATTATTCTTGCTAGCATAAAAAAATTAAACTTTGGTTATCTCTCTCTCTCAATCTTGTTCCTTGTGTGAATTTTCATTGGAAACTCGACAATTGAACAGCTGTAGATGGTAGATCTAGATTGTTGGAATAAAAGAATAGCAAAGGAGTTTGCAAAATTTAAGAAATGTACAATTTCTATCACAATTTCTATCTAAACACAAAGTAGATCCTTGGTAGGAATTGAAATTTGCTTTATTTTCCGCTATGTATGATTAAGTAAATTCCTAAAAGTAGTATCAGAACCAACTTTATGTTTGTTAGAAATTGTTTCACATCATATAACAATTAAAAGTTGATTTTTATTATTTTTCATGTTTCTAGCTTTTATAGAAAAATTGATTTTCTAGTTGTAAATTTGATTTGGAAAAGAAAATTAATTTTTTTTGGTCAAAAGTGGATAGGCAATGACGACTGGCGGGAGTAGTCACTGCCGACCATGACAGGCAGCAGCGCACCGCACGATGCTACGTGCGATGCAACAAGACGCTTCACAGCGCACAACTGTCATCGCTACGATGCAGCAACGATAAGCGCTTACGTAAGGCAACGTGCCTTTAGCCACTTCCGAGGTCAGGGCCGTCATTGATTCCTATTCTCCTAGGGTTTTTAAAAAATGGGAGGTTGGAGGCTGGGGCTTCTATTGCAATTAGTGTAATTTCGGGGGCCCATCTGCAATTAAGTAGTAAGGATCATTTTGCAATTTTTGAATGGAGAACTTGTCATGTAATTTTATAATTAAAGGGCCTGTTACTAATTTTAAACCAGGGGTCATATTGCAAATTTCAAAATGGTTTTGAATTATATTTGAAAAGGTTTTAAATTGGATTTTTAAAGGGTTTGATCCTAAAATTTTAATTTTGACCCGTTTTAAATTTTATTTAAAATTGACGACTTCCAAATATTTTCGTTAAAATTGGATTTTAACTTAAATATTAAACTTTCATCCTAAATTGAATTTTATTTTATTTAGGAGTTTATCCTAAATTACAATGTTAATTCAAGTTAAATTAGAGTTGGACTCTAATTTAGTATTTAACTATAATTTGATTTTAATTAAAAAATTTTCACCCTAACATATCTTGAAATTAGAGTTGGACTCTAATTTGATATTTAATTAAAATTTGAATTTAAAGAATTAGAGAATTTAAAGAATTATAGTTAGACTTTGA
This sequence comes from Osmanthus fragrans, assembly GCA_019395295.1. Taxonomy (NCBI): domain Eukaryota; kingdom Viridiplantae; phylum Streptophyta; class Magnoliopsida; order Lamiales; family Oleaceae; genus Osmanthus; species Osmanthus fragrans. The sequence goes on from CM033359.1 coordinate 10,645,840, forward strand.
TTTAGTATTTAATTAGAATTTGATTTTAATTAAATAGTTTCCCCTGTAATTGTGGAATTAGAATTGGACTCTATTTTGGTATTTAATTAAATATGATTAATTAATTAATTAATTATTTCGATCCATTTGTCTAAATAGTTTAGACGATCTTAATTGTTAGATTTTTGAAACATGTCTGGATATAGTATTAGATATTATATAGGAAAATATTTATATGATAAATGTCTATTTAATGGATGATTATGGACTCGACCATGTGGATGTGTTGAATGATCGATTTAATTCTTGTTATTTTATGGGTTTGTGAGCTCTTAATTATTTTGGACATGCGAGTCTGTTACTATTATTATTATTATGGGCCTGCGAGTTCTTAATTGTTTTGAACCTGTGAGTCCGGTAGTTATTATTATTATGGGTCTACAAGTTTAATTTCATTTAGGTCCATGGGCCAACTAGTATAATATACATGTTGTAGCTGGACTAATTGAAGACACAAGAAGATGTGAAAATCATGGAGATGACGCATTGATACTGATTCAACGTAATACCCTCTAGGAATTGACCAACTAGTCTTCCTTTTGGCTCGAGAAGGCAAGATAGAAGTAATTCATAATCATCAATACTATTATGTATGTTTATTTGCATGTTTGATGAGGCCTTTGCATAACAAATCTCTTACTAAAATATTAAGTCGATATTATTATTTGCTTTCCATCATTATAGAGAAAAATAGAGTCATAAATCATCTCATCTTGTTGAGTACACTCAAAGCTGGTCTATTAGGAATATGTTTGACACTATGAAATATTCGATATTTTCTGAATGATTAGTTTGACTTAACTGAAATTTATCTTTTGTTGAGTACACTCAAAGAGATAAATTTTAGAAGCATGTTAAGTTAACACATAAGATGTGTGAAGACAATGAATTGTCAGCTTAATGATCTAGGAGTTGTATGGAGATACAATTGATAATTGTATCTACTCAAATGTTTTATCAAAACTTGTTTAGTACACTTATGGTTTTAATATAACAAATGAGATCACAGCCCATTAGGAGTTAAGTATAGATTCCATAAATTTATGTAAGAGGGTCATAAATTTGAGTTAAACAGTGGGAGCATAATTAATTTAATAAAATATCATGTTAAATTAATTGATGCATTTTATATTTTATTCTTTTATTTTTCATCATTTATATTTATTGAATCATGAGTGACTATATGTATTTGAGAGGCATAATAGATGCCAACAACCAAACCAAATTTTCTTGATTGACACCGCAATCTGAGAATTGTTCTCATATATGAGAAAATTGATTATGTCCTTAAATAATTCTTTCCAGAGACACATGTTGATGGCTCAACTAAGGAAAAAGTGACTACTATAATAAATACGACGACGACAATAGTACAGCAACATGTGTGATACTTGCAACTGTCACCTGAATTACAAAAGCAACATGATGGTATAGATGTTAAAATATATTTTTTCATTTCAAAGAGTTGTATGATGAATAATTGTTTGTCGAAGCATATGAGGCTTCTAAACAACTATACAAGTGCAAAATGATAGAGAGATCTTTAGTCAGTGCTCATGTACTGAAGATGATTGTCATTAAGAAGTTGTCTCAATTGAGTTCAGTCGTGAACCATGAACTAAGTATTGACTTAGTTTTGTAGTCTCTGTCAGAGAGTTATTCATAGATAATTATGAAATTTGATATGAATAAACTCGGGTGCACACTCATTGAGTTGCTGAACATACTTAAAATTGTTAAGCACAATATCAAAATTAGTAGTAGACAAGTCATTGATTCCTCTAAAGATATTAAGAGGAAGTCTAAAGAGGTTTTGAAAAATTATCTAAGATGGCTAAGACTGTCAAAGTAAATAAGGACATTATCAAATCTAATGACCTTTGTTATCATTTTAGTATGATAGGTCATTGGAAGATAGATTGTAAGGCTTATATCTACTTCATTAGCTTCCTGGGTATTAGATACCAGATATGGAACTAATATTTGAATAAATATGCAGAAACTAAATAGAAACCACTGTAAAAGGAAGAAGTTGACCTGCACATTGAAAATGAGCAAAGATTTGCATTGCCTGTAAGAGAATACTTATTGCAATTGCTTTTAAGTTTAGTATTGGAAATAAATAAATGTTAATTTATACCCACCATTACCAGAATATTGTTTGAATTTCATGTTTGGACATGAATTATTTTAATGTTAAGGACAATTTTTTTTTCATTTTTATCTTGATAAGGTCTTAATGGTTATAATAAATTACAAAATAATTTTTTTTATTCTAAATACTGATTATTCAATAATGAGTATAGAAATTGAAAATGCATAAAAGTGATAATATGAATAACACTTAAATCTAGCATCGCAGATTTGGTCACATAAATAAAAATGCAATTCCAAAATTACATAGATATGTATATTTGGGGTAAATTGATTTTGAATCATTTGATAAATACAAATTATGATTGTTAGACACAATGACCAAATCTCATTTTGCTTAAAATGTGAAAAATCTGCACAATTACTGGATCTAATACATAGTGATATATGTGGATCCATGTCAATTAATGTTAAATGAGTTTATCTTATTTCATCACATTTACTAATAACTATTTTAGAAATGGTCATTTATATTTGATGAAACTCAAGCATGAAACTCTTGAAATGTTCAATAGATTCAAGTTAGAAGTAGAGAAACAATTAGGTAAAGATATTTTCACACTAAGATCCAATAGAGATGGAGATATCTTAAAGATGAAGTTTTAGATTATCTAAAAGCGAATGAGATTCTCTTGCAATAGACTCCTCACATACACTACAACATAATTGTGTATCTAAAAGGAGGAATAATAAACTATTAGATATAGTGCGATTAATAATAAGTCATGTAAACCTCTAAAAAATGTTTTGGGTCATGCATTGATTGCAGTGTTCTACACACTAAATCGTACGCTATCTATTTCGGTTGACAAAGCTCCATACGAGTTATGGAAAGGTAGAAGGCCCAACTTGTCTCATATTAAAGTTTTGTGACGCTTATGAAGCACATTAAATCAGATAAGTTTGAAACTAAATTCCATAAATACATATTTGTGGAATATCCAAAATAGGTAATTGGATATCAATTCTATAATCCCATTGAGAATAAGGTGTTCGTCTCAAGACATGTCAAATTCCTATAAAAAAAAAAGTTGATTCTAGGAGATGACAATAGGAGTAGAATGGATCTTGAAAAAGTTCAAGAATCCATTGATATATATAGTTAACCAAGTAGATAAATCTAAGTCTAATCCCACACCTACTGAGGGACATACTCTTAGGAAGTAGAGACTTCTGAGGACATATTAGCTCTATGTAAATTTTATAGGATCATTAAATCTCTTAGAATGTATGAATCCATGATTACTAATCAAACATTATTGATCGAGGATGATGAACCTATTAGTTCCACAGAAATAAAGTCAAGTGTTGACTCAAAGAAATGGCAAAAGACCATAGAATTCGGGATAAACTCGATATATGCGAACAAGGTTTAGACATTGATCAACTAACCTGATGGGATATAATATATAGGTTGTAAATGGCTTTACACAAAAAGATCGATATGGATGGAAATATCCATACATACAAAGAGAACTAACAGTAAAATATTACCAACAAAGACAATAAGTTAGTTTTGATTAAACCTTCTAGTCTATAGTCATGCTAAAGTCCATTCTTCGAATTTTGCTTGCAATAGCTATATATCATGACTATGAGTCATGACAAAAGGATATCAAAACTATATTCCTTAATAAAAACTTGCAATAGAAAGTGTACATGACACGACTCAAATTTTTTGAATCCAAGTATGCTTACAATGTATGCACGTTTGATCAATTCTTATATGAATTGAAGCAAACCTCTTGGAACTGAAATCTCCTATTTGATGAAAAAAGTCAAAATGTTTGATTTTATAAAAAAAAGGAAGAAGATTTGTGTATTTACAAGATAGTGGGAGCATTGTCGTATTCCTGATATTATATGCAGATAACATACTAATAGGAAAAGACATCCCTATGTTTCAATCATTGAAATTATAGTTGTCAAATAATATCTCCATTAAAGATATGGGAGAGGCAACTTGATCTATAGAAATAGATCTAGAAGATTGTTTAACTCATCCAAATCTACATGTATAAAATCTTGAGAAGATTTTATATGTAGAAAATGAACTGGGAGTTCATGAATAAACTGATGCTAACTTCTAGTTAGACTAGAATGATAACAAATCTCAAACGGTATGTTGGTTTACTCTTAAGCGGTGTGTTGGAAAGATTTCAAACATGAAACAGTCGTTAATTCAATAGCAGAAACCTAACACATGATTGCTTCAGAAGCAACAAAGAGTTGTGGCATGGATCAAAAGGTTCATTAATGAACTTGGAGTAGTTCCTAAAATTGTTGATCACATGCCTTTATATTGTGATAATAATAGAGTCATCACCCAAGCATATGAACTAAGGTCTCATCAATGATCCAAACATGTGTTAATGTAGTATCATCTAATCACAGAGATAATATAAAGAAATGGCGTAAAGAATGAACAAATTCTCACAATTGATAATGTTGCAGATCCATTGACAAAGAGTTGTCATAGTATAAACATGATCGTCATGTAAACTCTTATGATATTAGATACATAAGTGATTGGATCTAGTGCAAGTGGGAGTTTGAAAATGTTATGCCTTAAGTCCAATCAACTTTGGACATAATCATTTTTAATATATAATTGATGTAATTTTATAACAGATCTATTATTTAATTAATATTTAATCAAATTAAATAATAGAGTCCGTAGATTCAAAAACTAGTAATTTGTAAATCACAAGGAGTTGTGATTGTGAGATACAAATTATATATGTTTGAATCTTAAATAATCCATGGTTGTAAGTAATAACGAGATACATATATCATTATTACGAATAGACCAACACGTATGACATTTCTTACTTGTAAAGTAAGTAGTTGATCCCACAAGTTAAAGTGTAGTGACACTTAAATGAACATGTGAATGTTTTGTGATAGAACAAAACATTGGAGAACCACTGGGCAGATTCCACATGGATAACTATATGAGTGTTGGTGGTTAATTTCTAATGCTCGACAGTGGAATTGGTCCTTCGACTTGAGGTCATCACATTGCCTTATGTGAGGACAGTCATACTTCGGTAATGTTGGATGTTGCTCTACCAAGGGCCACTAATACGGCATCGTTCGAGTATGTCAAGAATCATATGAAGATTGTGAATTATCAATAGAGGATTCGTCACTCTTACATAGTAAGAAATTATGGTCTGCATTTCATCCAATTAAGTTGATAATGAAATCCTTGATCAAGGTGTACTTATAAGTCGAAAATGAGTTTTCAACTTACATTGACTTAATAGTGGAATGAAAGATATGATCAATAATTGAGATTGACACATATCTATATCTTGTAATTGATCGGATCATATGGACAAAATGATTATAGTTTCATGGTAAACGAACAAATTTGATTGTCATACCACGTGACATTTTTCGTCACATGTGTTGCCCTAACACATTGTTAGATATTAATCTGGGATGATGAATGTGAATTGATTAAAAGAGTGTTTTCAATTTATCGATTTTGATTAGATCAAAATTCTAATTCTAATTAAATGTCAAATTAGATAGCAACTCAAATTTCAAGAATATATTTGGGTGAATAATTAATTAAAATCAAATTTTATTTAAATAATAAATTAAAGTCATACTCTAATTTAAATCGAATCAATATTTAAATTCAGGATAAAACTCCTAAATAAATTAAAATTCAATTTAGGGTCAAGTTTAATATTTAAGTTAAATCCAGTTTTAATTATAATATAAAAGTCGTCAATTTTAAAAATATTTTTTTTAATTGGGTCAAAATAAAATATAGGTCAAACACATTTAAAATACAATTTTAACACTCTTTTAAAATTCAAATTCAAAACCTCATTTTGAAAATTGCAACATGAACCCTAGTTTAAAATTATAAATATGCCCTTCAATTAACTTAATTGCATGACGAGTCCTTCAATTTAAAATTGTAATTTGACCCCTAAAATCATTTTGCATGCAGAGGCCTACAATTTCTCAAATTGCACCACAGGCTCCCGACCTTCAACCATCATACTCGTTTCATCCTAACCCTAACCCTCTGCTTTTCTCTTTGCGACGCCGACGACTATTGCAGTCGCATCCAACGAATTCACAACTTACAACAGTGCCAAGCAGAGGCTATAACGCAGAGGAGGCGCATTGCCTGGCCCAGCAACAGTGCGCGATTTCTTGAAGTGAAGCGCAAGCGCCGTTGCTCCTTGGGTGTCTTGCACCTCGTTGCGTGCATTAGCGTGCTGCAGCAGTCATGGCCAACGACAACTATTGTCGTCCACGCACAACCTACTTGCTTCGGTTCCAATTTTTTATCAAAAAATTATTTTTTTAAAAAAAATGAATTTTTGAAAGATGAAGAATAATTTTCCAAAATTGCTAAATTCAAGAAAAAAAAATGAACAATTAACTTTTTACTGTTCAATCATGTAAAACAATTTCGAATAAACACAAAATCGGCTCTGATACCACCATTGAGAATTTACTTAATTATGCGTAGCGGAATTTAAACAACATTTCAATTCCCACCAAGGATATGCTTTGCATTTAAACAGAAACTGTGATAGAAATTGTACATTTATTGAATTCTGCAAACCTCTTTGCTTTTCTTGAACTCTAACAATTACGATCTGCAATCCACAGCTGTCCAATTGTCTAGACTCCGATAAAAATTTATACAGGGAACAAGATTGAGAGGAACTAGGATTTTTTACTTTTTGTGCTAGCAAGCATATGAAGATTTATCTTCTATTTTTCAAACTCTAGTAGTTTATTTATATGAGTTCAAACAGGTTTGACCCATCTCATAACTTAATGTCTTAATCCAGTCTAATATTTAATTAATTCAATTAATTAATTATCCAACACTTGTTAATTAATTAATTGGTAAATCTTATTCTTTTAGTTTTTCTTTTGTTTGTGATTCATTAGGTTTCTAATCACAATATCTAATGGCATGATTTATTATTTTCATTTAATCAAAATCGATAAATTAAAATACCCTTTTAATTTATCAATAATTCACATTCATCGTCCTAAATTGACATCTAGCAATATGTCAAGGCAATACATGTGATGAAACATGTCACGTGGTATGACAAAATCAAACTGTTCGTTTACCGTGAAACTATAATCATTTTGTCAATTTGATCCGATCAAGTACGAGATATGAATATGTGTCAATCTCAATTATCGATCATATATTTCATTCCACTATTTAAGTCAATGTAAATCGAAAATCCCTTTTCGACTTATGAGTATATTTTGGTCAAAAATTTCATTATCAACTTAACTGCATGAAGTGTAGATCATAATTTTTTACTATATAAGAGTGACGAATCATCTATTGATCATTTACAACTTTCATGTGATTCTTGACATACCTGAACGATACCATATTAGCGGCCTTGGCAAAGAAACATTCAACATCACCAAAGTATGACTGTCCTCATATAAGGCGTTGTGATAACCTCAAGCCAAATGACCAATTCCACTACCGAACGTTAGAGATTAACCATTGACACTCAAATAGTTATTCATGTGGAATCTCTCAAACGGGTCTCCAATGTTTTGTTCTATAACAAAACATTCACGTGTCCATTTAAGTGTCACTAGGCTTTAACTTGTGAAATCAGCTACTTATTTCATAAGTAAGAAATGTCACACGTGTTGGTCTATCCGTAATAACGATATCTATATCTCGTTATTACTTACAACCATGGATGATTTAAGATTCAATCATATATAATTTGTATTTCACAGTCACAACTATTTGTGATTAACAAATTACTATGATTTGAATTTACAAATTTATTATTTAATTTGATTGAATATTAATTAAATATTAGATCTGTCATAAAATTGTATCAATTATATATCTAAGTTTTTATGCTCAAAGTTGATTGGATCTAAGACATAACACTTGCAGATATGTATGATAAAAATTAATTGTTAAATTTAAACTTTTATCAACTGTTTTAGATAAACCAAACACAGACTTAGTATCTATAATCTCGTATATCGTTGTTATATTCCGTGGTTACAACAATTGTTCAACATTTTTATTCACTAAAGCATAAAACAGACGGTAATCAAACTTAAGAAGCTGGATTAGATTTCACTAAAATACAAGGATTGCACTGTACATGCGGAAAGCTGTTTCTCTACTTGAAGTTATTGTTAACTATGCTTCATATAGTTTTTGAAGCTTTCAACCTGAATTGAAGTTAGTAAGCTTCCGCCATTGCTGTGATCGGCATTTCCTCTTCTTCTTCATCTTCCTCTTCTTCGGCTTCCCACATAAAGTGGGCATACGATCCCAACACCGAACTGCCATAATTTCAAAGGAAAAAAAAAAAAAAAACAATAATTTTAAATCGATAGGGATAATTCCTTGCTTGAACTTTAAACCATTTCATCTAAAAGTTATACCAATCGTCTGGAGAGGCATAAATGGCTTGATCGAAGTAGGATTTGGCTCTGTTTTTATCTCTCTGTGTCTCCCATATTAGCTTCCCGTATAGCGAGAAAACTTCTCCATCTCCGGGACTTGGACTTGCTAAAATTGCTCTTCCGTAATACTCTTCTGCTTTCACTGCATCTCTCTCCACCTTATCATTCATATTCAAAATCAGAATTCATATATAACAATTAAAATGAGAATTAATTCATAAAACTATTCTGTTTATACTTAAGACTACCTCGTGCAAGTATTTGCCGTAGTTTCTCAGCAGCAAAGAGTCTGTGGGATTTGTCTTGAGCATTTCTTGATAATAAGCTCCAAACTTGCTCCGATCTTCGCTGTCTCCTTTCCCTCCGCTACTGCCGCCGCCAGAATTTCGGTTCTTATTGATCCCTCCACCGGAAAACCCCAATTCCTCCGATGAAATCCCACTTTCAGTCCAGTTTCCGACGTATCCCTCCAGACCCTCCTGCGTTAAAGTCAACAGTGGAATCCCTTTCAGAACAACAGCATCGTCGCTCTCCTCCTCCGGTATCCTCGCTGGAAACGATCTTGATCCGAGCTTGTTCAAACCTTTCACTTCCGATCTAATGACATCAGATTCGGAAGAGCACCGGCGAATTCTGCGGCGGCCCACGTCCATATATAGGGATATTCTCGGGGACGAGACACCACCATTACTCTCCCCGGAGTGCAAACCGGAGGAGAAATCTTGAACAGATAAAGAAACGAGGATCCGAGGTAAACTGGACGTAAATGCGGTCTGGACCGGAACCGATCCGGATCCGGTTCGGCAAATCACGGCTTTCATTTGCTTCTGGGAGGATGACAATATTTATGGAGAGGAAGGGGGTCTTTGCTCTGTGTATATATAGGGGGTTGGGGGTAAATTCTATTGGAGGTCACCTAAATTTGAATGGAATCTTAATTGGGTCATCTAACTTTAACAAGCCTCAATCAAATCACGAACTTTTAATTTTATTTCAAATCTAGTCACTCTATCATATATCGTTAAAATAATTACTAGAATTGACACCTGCGTATACATTAAAATTAGATCAAAAGCCGTATAGGAAAAAATTCAATGGTGTTATTTCATCTGTTTTAAAGTCCACATAGGTGGACAATTCTGTATATTTCTATACATTTTCGAATATTTTTATAGCATTTCGTACAATTTTTTTATTATTTCTTACAATCTTGCACGAAAACAATTATTTCTAAACTTGGGTGGCTTGTGGAGGAAATAGTTTTCAACAATTGAATAATAAATATTATCTAGTATACGAATCTAAACAAAATCTTTCAATTACATCAAAGAAAAATAGGCACAAATTTTCTCAATGTTGTGTAATTGGTTCAAACCTTTCAAATGTTGCACAAATGGTCCGAGTCTTTTCAATTTTGGTGCAAATGATCCTGATCTATAAAGACTTGATTTTGGTCTTTCGAAAGCAATTGACCTTATTTTTTGTATTTGACAGGCATTTTTGTCAAGTACATTCCCTCACCCAAAAGTAAATAAAACCTCTTGTCTGATCAAGAAGGGCAATTTGAAAAACCTTAATATCGGAAAGAACACCAAATATCTCATAAAATTAGACTACACGACGACCAACTTAACTTGACACATGCTGAAGGGATTTCCTTGTATGCATGGATAAGTGTTGAAATTGAACCCTCTTCGAAATCTTCATATTCCATTCGATTATTTGCACATTTGGATTAAATTAGTCAGAGTTGAATGTGCATTACACGTTATTTTGAAATATTTTATAAGTGCCGTAAAAGTAACATTTGATATTTATTTGTTTGAAGTATTTGATGAGTTTTAAACGAATTTGAGAAAATAAAATTTAGTATATAAATTTAAGAGAAAAAAATTAACTTCTATGATTCAAATTTTTTGTGATGATAAAATAATGCAAATGAGCAATATTTTTATACTACATTTAGTACATAAAAATTAATTGCTAATATATGAATTTAAACATTCATTAAAATTCACAGATAAATTCATATATAATAACTCTAAATTCATGTAGATCAAGATTTATCAAGTTAAAATTCATTGAGTCTAGATTAATGTGAATGTTAATTAATTGAGAATTAATAACACAAAATTCATACATGACAAGGATTTTATCATATTTATGACATATTGAAAAATGAAAAGGTATTATTGAAATATTGAATTGTAGTAGGGTCAAAATCGTTCAAGAAAAATATTCTTATATTATAAATATTAACTATAACTGGTTTAGTAGTTATGCTCTTTTTCAGAATTTGTGGGAATTCTATGTTGGGAATAAACGGGTGTACAAATCAGATTTTGATTCCAAAATAGATGGAAATATTTTGTAACTATTTTTGTATATGTGCTTTTGTGATGATGAAGGTTGGATTCCAATGTTTCATTAGTTGTACTCGATAGGCTGTAAATTTTTTTTGGTGTACTATAAAATTTTCTTTTGCATTGGTAAATTTGTTATTTACTACATTTAATACTTTTTTTTTTTTTTTGGGTATGTATGATCCATTTCTGATTGATTATATATTTTCAACTCGTACTTAATTCTAGTGTTACGCATGCAACATTTTCAGTAGATTTGTAATCGTTTTCACATCAAATACAAGGAAAAAGCTAGACAAATAGGTTCATCAACAGGCTCTATTTCTAGGTACTAATTTTACAGTTTTTTGTTTAATTTTTTTTTTTTTTTTTTCAAACTGTCAAGTGTATGTTTCAAAACCCCTGTCATTCACCCTATTTGTGTAACGTCTCTCCAAATACAAAAGGTTTTGGACCAACTACTCAACATCATATCAAAGAATTACGACCATTGGCATACAATGCTAAAAATGTTTAGAAGCATTTGCAGACAAGTATTTTCCCTCCAAAAAATTCAAAGTTGATATCACCCTCATGGCAAACAAGAAAGCATCTCCTAGGGTTCAAATTTTCGGTTTTGCTACTGGTACATCAAGGTGTACCTAAGGGTGTACACCCTCCTCATATGGGAGGGGGACCCACTCGAATAAAAATAATCTAGTGGGTCCCCCTATGTGAGAGGGAGGACACCATTATGTACAAATCTTAATGTACAAGTAGCATTTTTGTCAGATTTTTCCATGAAGTCTTGATATCCAATGGTGCCCCACAACAGCACATATCGAGATTCATTTTATCTTGATGGAAATACTTAAATTCTAAAATGGTACTCTTGTCGGTTATATTCCTATATGATTAATGATTTTGAATTTATCGACGACAGTGAGCTAACACGTGTACTTGACAAAAACACCCCTTCAATAAAAAATGGTAAATTGTTGTTCAAAAACCGAACTACCGGTCCTCACAAATGAAAACATTCCAAAAAGGATAATTTATGCCAAACTTGAAAAAGTTTGGACCATTTATGCCACATTTGAAAGGTAGTAGTTGAAAGATTTGGCACAGTTTGTGCTAATTTCCCTACACTAAATGTCATCGGTTGGGTTTATACTTATATGTGATATGGTGTGTTAATATATAATTTTAGAAATCATTTATAGAAATCACCGATGAATATCTAAGCCTATTTGGTTAGGATATGTCAATTTCAGTAACAGCATCTAATAAATTGACTGGATTCGAAATAAATTCAATGTTTGGCGACTTGATTCTATCTTTGTGAAATTGAGTGGCCCAATTGAGACTTCACTCAAAATATGGTGACCTTTGAAAAGTATGTTATAAAGTATGTGTGGGAGCATGGATATGCAGCGTTTGATAGGGTGAGTGAGTTGACTATGACTATGATGGGGAGTGATTGTAAGACACGTGTAGAAAAGCACGTGAGGCCGTGGCGGTCTTTTTGCGTGAGCATGGAGTAGTTTTGAAGGTACTAGCCGACGTGTCACGGGAAAATAGTAACTTTATAAAGACACGTGGAAGAATGAGAATTCAGTTTGTATAGACCTATTTGTCTAATTCTTATTCGATTTAATGGGATTAGTAAATTGAAATAGTTCCTCCCACTTATAAATTTGATTTATTTATTTAATAAATAATAATGATAGTTAATTTAAATTAATCCAATTCTCAATACTTATTTCATTAAAATTATGAAAGAATTTGTTATAACTACTTAAAATTCATAAAATATTAAGCGTATTAAGCGTTTTATTGACTTAAATTAAATGTTGCGATTATTTTTTAAATAAATGTGTCAAATTTGTGAGTAGGAAGAACGAATATGTAAATAGATTAAAGTTAATAATTAATTATTATCATATATTTTATGAGATTCATAATTTTTTAATCACATATTTCATTATTTTTTATTAAAAATTATTTAAAAAATTAATTTTTAATCCCACCAAACAGGACTTAACATGTAATTTTGATAGATTAACTTATTTGAGGAAATTCATATAAATTTTCCTTCTATGTTCACTTGTTTAGTACTTTGGTGTGAGTTTTAAATAACTCCCATGTTTACTATAGTATTCGTCGAAATTGTAAATAATAAAAGTTAAGATTTAATTTTTTTTTTTTTAATGGATTATAGCAAATGTGACATAGAGGATAAATGTTTAGAATGGATATTTGCCATCAAAATGACATGAATTTAGATTTAAAAATGGAAATATAAACATTAACAATTAAATTTTGTTTTGCGGAGATAAGTCTTTTTATCAATAATTTGACAAATAATCTAACTTTCAATTTGAATTAATTTAATATTCTTGATCAAACACACCTTTTAATATTTGAAAACTTTCTTAATTATTTTAATCATAGGCAGACCCAGGATGTTAGAGTTGGGGGGTCCTAAAATGAAAGATATTGAGATGAAGGAGGGGGAGAATGGGGGTTCGGGGGCAGTGCCCCCGAAAAATTTTTTTGGGGCTCAGAGTAGCACAAACATTCATAATGATTAAAGAACTTGTACAATTAAAATAAACTCAATGCAACTCAAAGATAAGAATGAAAACAATAAGAGAACTCAATATATGAATATCTTAGACTTGTCAAAAAAATTAAAGTAAGAGATATTTTATTACAATTGTTCTCTACGTGTTCTCATACTTTGATAACGTTTCAGAATTACATCATTTTCGATCTTGGCAAAAACATCTTTCTCAATATATGCAATCAAACTATCATTCAACCATTGATCTCCGATTCGATTGCGCAGATGATTTTTTACGTAAGTCATCGCAGAAAATGATCTCTCGACTGTAGCAGTAGCCACGGGAATAACTAAAGCTAATGTCACAAGCTTGTAGACTAATGGATACACTTCATGTTTATTCTTCGCAACCAACTTCTGTGCAAGATCACCGATGCCTTGTAATTCTTCAAAATGTTCGGAAGTGCTCACATCAAGAATGTATGTATCTAGTTGATCATCAAGTTGTAAGATATCTGCTGCATCAAAATCTACCGGATAATACTGACCTAATCGAATCACTTTGATCTTGTCAAAAGCATCAAATGAATTATGTGGAGACAAACAAGCAGCACAAATGAGCGAATCACTATTTATCTCAGAAAAACGATCATTCAACTCTTGAAGTTGCATATCAATGATAACATAAAATATTTTCACACGAAAATGATGCAAATTTGTCACTGTCTCACGCCGTGAACGACCTAAAGTTATGAACATATCATCCATATTGGGAACACTGATGTTGTGAGTTTCACAGAACGAACAAACCAATTCAAAAAAAGGATCCCATCCGCCATCCCTCATGGTTTGGAGCTGTGTTTTACATAGTTGCACCAATCTCATAGCATTGACAATATCTTGTTCTTTTCTTTGTAATGCTTTCGACAATTCATTTGAAATCCCTAAAATCTTTTTCATAAGATGTAAATGAAATGCAAATTCAAATTTTAACATCAACTCCAATGAATTACATGCATCACCTCTTGTTCCAGTACTTGTAGTGTCAGTAGCAATCATCTCAATAACGTCGATTATGGTGGAAAACATGACGATCAAGTTAATTAAACAACTATAGTGCGAGCCCCAACGTGTATCACCGGGACGATGAAGAGTAATTTCTTGATTGAGACCCCGTCCGGTTGATATTTCACCAATACTGAGTGATTCAAGAACTTTCAATCTTTGGTTCTCTCGAATAAGATCATGTCGTTTAGCTGATCCTCCAACAACATTCACCAATTTGTGTACTACAGCGAAGAAAGCTTCAATCTTCGGATGTTTTTGTGCCACAGCCACAAGAGCTAATTGAAGTTGATGAGCGAAGCAATGAATGTAGTGAGCACTTGGGTTTTCTTTCAAAATAAGTTCTTTGAGGCCATTATACTCACCTCGCATGTTACTAGCTCCATCATATCCCTGACCTCTCAAATTGGATATGCTTAAGCTATGCTTCGAGAATAATTGATCAATTGCAGCCTTAAGTGAGGCAGCTGCCGTACTCGAAACATGAACGACACCTAGGCCTGGGCACGGGTCGGTTCGGTTCGGTTCTGAAGAGAACCGAACCGAACCGAAAATTTTCGGGTAGTTAGTAAACGGAACCGTCGGGTCCAAATATAATTTTGGAACCGTTCGGGTTCGGTTCCATTCGGTTCAGTTCGGTTCGGTTCGGTTCTGTTCGGTTCTATAGTATAATTAATTTTTTTTAACATTTATAACAATACTACAAACTGACATGTTCAATCTTAACTTTTACAAATTAACGTATTCCAATTTAATAAGATATAAATAACAAGTTGTCCAATAAGATTAATTTACCAATATATACAAATAACAAACAAAAATAGATAGTAAATTAGTAATACTAAAATATCGGTGATCCATATAAATTAAAAGTCATAGACTCGTAGAGATAAAATATTTTAAAGTATTGCTAATATAGTAGTACTTACTTAACAACTATTTGATTTAACCATCAATTACTTGACTTGTCATACTAGATACTAAAAAAAACTCTACAAGAAAGATTGAAAAATCACAATTAACAAACATAAATAAACAAAAAATTGTTCAATTAATAAAATTTAATAAGAAAAAATATAATATATTTTTTATTACATGTCTCAATGCCATCATAGAACTCAATCTCTTCACTGCAAACTCTATATTTGTTAATTTATTTTTAAAAAATTAAAGAATTTGATTTATCCCATATATAAAAATTAAAAAATTATAAAAAAATTCGGTTCTTATTCGGTTCTTCGGTTCTGGGTCTAGAACCGAGAACCGACCCGTACCCGTCGGTTCTTGATTCTGATACCCGTTCGGGTATTTCGTTTACAAAGAACCGCTCGGTTCGGTTCGGGTCCGGTTCGGTTCAGTTCGGTTCGGGATATATGCCCAGCCCTAAGTCGACACCAATAAAATGTTCCAATACACACCCATTGTTCACATAACGAATAACAACTGACATTTGCTCCTTCACTGAAATGTCTCGAGATTCATCAACTAAAATTGAGAAAAAATTATCACGAACATCTTTCATTATCACATGTAGACATTCAGAAGCAATGGCACTCACAATATCTTTTTGCACTTTTGGTGATGTTAATTTGACATTCTCAGGTGCATTTCTCAAAGCAACGACATTTATCTCAACATTATGATCACACAACCAATGTAGTAGTTCAAGAAAGTTTCCTTGATTAGTTGAATCTTCAGATTCATCATGTCCACGAAAAGCCAGCCCTTGCCGTAGAAGAAATTGAACACAATCAATTGATGCATTCAATCGAGTTCGATAATCTGTTCGAACTTGATTCGATTGCTTAATGATACATGATTGAATACTTTGTCTTTGATCCTTGAAATATTCATATTTGACCCGAGCTTGGTTGTGTACACTACTTGAGGCCCCAACATGTTTTGTAATATATTCTTTTTTTTTCCAATTTGAGAAACCATCTTTAACAAATGAACCACCACTCAAACTGAAAAGATAGCAATAAAAGCAAAAAACTGCATCTTTTGCTATACTATATTCCAACCAAGTAGGATGCTCATCAAACCATGAAACACAAAATCGTCTGTTTTTGATACCGTTTCTTGTGGTTGGAAACACATGATTGCGAGGCTGACAAGGACCTCTTTGCACATATTCTCTTCGAATCACCCCTCGAACATTAACATCATAATTCATTATTGGAACTCTCAATCCAGGATCCGAAGGAAGCTGTGCAATATCAATATCCCCAACATCTCCAACATCCCCAACATCAACATTCCCAACATCAACATCCTCAATATCAACATCAACATCCACATCAACATCAACATCAACCCTTTTCTGTTGAACATTCCTTTCACTCATATTTTGCTCATCACAAGACATCGTAGATTTACGTTTAAAGTATTTGTCCATAACTGATACAAAAAAAAATCGACACCATTAGAAATCCCTAATCTCAAATGAATGTTGAATGAGAAGTCAAAACCGATTTGCTAGCTTCTTTTTTAGTCATTGCATTTGCAGACACTAACAAAAACTATGCCTAAAGCTTGATGTTTCTTATTACAAATTTGCTTGTAATATCGGTTTTTTCGATCAAACTGGATTAATTAGAATTAATTAATTAGAATTAATTAGATTCATTTCTTTCTACAGAATTAGAATTAATTAGAATTAATTACAATTACAAGATGGCAGATGCATATCGGTTTTTTCGATCAAACTGGCAAATTTAGACTATAAAACCCTAAATCCCTAAATCCCTAAAAAATCACATTGTCCCTAAACCAAATTTCCCTAAATCCAAACGAACCCTAAATCCCTAAATCCAAAAACCAGATTACTACACCAAATTTGCAGACGCCAACAATGATCAATAATAGCTAAAATCAAATGACGATGTTAAGTGTGACATACCTGCAAGCAGAGAAGACGGGAATCGGGATGGCAGCGCAGGGACTTTGGACCTTGGACGGTGGCGATCAGGCGGTGGTTGCTGGTTGCCGGTTGCAGATGTAGGGATAGAAAAAACAGGGCTTCTACAGTTCTTTGGTGGTGACTGTTGTCGGCTCGGCGGTGGGATCTCGAAGTCTCGAGGTTGAAGACGAAGGTCGCGAATCGCGACTCGCGAGAGAGAGAGAGAAGAGAGACAGAGAGGGTTCGATTTTGTTGGGTATTGGGTTTCTAGCGGTTTGGGGTTTTGGGGTTAAACGGGTTGGGTTAAATGGGTTGGGGTGTTTTGGGTTAAATGGGTTGGGGGGGTTTTGGATTAAATGGATTGCAAAGTTTTTCACCAAAAAAAAAAAAAAAAAAAAAAAAAAAAAAAACTGAAAAAAAAAATGGAGGGGCACAGGCCCCTGCAGGACCCCCCCTGGGTCCGCCTATGATTTTAATTATACTGAAGACATTTTGCTCTTGTTTGAGCTCTTTTTTTTTTTTTTTTTTAAAGTGTGGTTGATA
Organism: Osmanthus fragrans; assembly: GCA_019395295.1. Taxonomy (NCBI): domain Eukaryota; kingdom Viridiplantae; phylum Streptophyta; class Magnoliopsida; order Lamiales; family Oleaceae; genus Osmanthus; species Osmanthus fragrans. Next base: position 10,663,904 of record CM033359.1, read on the forward strand.
AAGAAAGAAAAAATTTCGATTTACGTATAGTATTATTTTATGAAAAATTGTATAATTAAAAATAAGAGGGAAAAAAAAAAAAATATATATATATATATATATATATATATATATCATAGGATTGGAGGCCAAACAAAGGCTTTATTTCATCAAGTGGTCAACTCTGAGATGGCCAGCCACTGATTGTTACGGCGCAAGAAGTCAAAAAAAAAAAAAAAAAAAAAAAAAAAAAAACAAATAGCTAATGGGATAACGCAATCTACGATAAAATTTTGGATTTATTGCGGGCCACTTCTGCGTTTGAGATTATTATTATTATTATTTATTTATTACTTTTTTTGTTTATCAATCCATGCTATCTGTGCTGATTTGTTCGTATAGATCTCCTACATAGCTTGGACAATCACGTGATGAATCTTAATGCGCGCTGCCCATATGCATGCAAATGTTCTAAATTCAAGTTTCGTTACCAAATATTTAATGAGAATAACACATAAAATTGTAGTTGGATAAAATGAACATTCAATACATTTGAGGGGCATGTGGAATACAATATCTAAATTATTTATTTGTAACCCTCTTTAATAGCTCAAGAATTTGACAGTGGTGTAGAAACATAATATATATATATATATATATATATATATATATATATATATATTATAGAAACTATCATTTGCTAATAAATTGAAGGTTAAAAATAAGAATTTGATGAAAAAGTTATAAGACAATATACTATAATTTAGTGAAGCTTGAGAATTTTAAATGCAATTAAAAAGTAGTGTCAATATATTACTTTCAACCATGCTAGTTGTACAACATTGGTTGACAACAATGGTTGACAATCACTCACATGAGAGGGGGGGCCCACGATAAATAAAAAAATTGTGGACCCCCTTCATGTGAGATGATTGTCAATCATTATTGTCAACAAATATTGTACAACTAGCAAAATTCAGATAAATGGTTCCATGGTAATTGATTGAACATCTAACTAGGAGTAAAATTACCAACTTGACCCCTAACCCAAGTTCGGTTATTTACTAAAATCGCTCTTTGAATGAGAAGGATTAATACAATAAGAACTATATCTGTTAAAGAAGAAGAGTCAAACAAAAATGCAATGAAAAGTTTGGATGAAATTTGCCTATGAACTATTCCTCTTCCAAGCTCATTACACTAAAATTAAATAAAATTTTAAACTTCTCTTTTGATTGTTCTGTTTCATTAAGATTCTTTAAAAAGTTTGGGATCTTAAAAAAGGCTTCACGTCTTTCTTATTTGTCAACTACAACAATCTTCCTCAATAAATCATATCTATGTTGAAGATTATAGCACTAAGCCTTAATCGTAAAAAATATAAAAAAAAGAGCAAGTAACATCTAAAAATATCTAGAATTACTAAACATTAAAGTTAAGGTATGTGTTCTTATATTTGAGAACATAGAATTAGAGTTTAAGAATTGAAATCTACAAAATATATATATATATTATAATTATTTTTGCACTCTCAATTCAGACCACCAATTTCAAACCATTAAATAGTGGTGAGAAATTGAATAGCACATGGTTTTGGATGGCTTTACCATTCATCCCCCATCATGCCCATTCTGGTGTTCTTTTCCTTGGTTACATGAAGCCCCCAGTTTAAAATTATTTATCGTGGGCTACTGTTTCTGCTTATTGAGACATTTCACTGTTTATCAGTAGTGAAAATTAGGATTAGAGTTTAAGGGGGTACTTGCAATTTTTTTTTTTCCTTGCAAGAATCAAATATTTTAAAGATTTGTCATTTCTAAACATTGATACAATAATTGTTGTCAATGTCGAGGTTTAATTCGGACACATACGGATCTGGATGGATGTTGGTAATAGAGTCATCAATTATGTAAATAAATTTAACTTTAGTAATTAAATCAATCAAATAATTGAAGGCACAGTTTGAAATTGTAGTTGAACTTAAGGGACCATTTGCGAAATTAAAACCCCATTCGTTTCTTTGACTTGGAGCAAGCTACTTTGCTTGCCCCGTCGACTTGGCAATCTCACGTGGGCCAAATTCTGCACCGTGCATTTTCCTCTCTTTTTCTTTCTCCCTTTTTCCACTTTGAATTCTTTTTAGTCATTAATACATAACTCCAATTCGGTAGAGATTAAAATTTTGAATTTACGAATAAAATATATATATTTATTTTGAAGGACGAAAGCATAATTTTTACGTTTCATAACCCTTAATACTTGCACTTTGCCTCTCTATAATATATTGATTCTCATGCTCCTACCCTTTTTTCGGGTCACTCCAATGCACATTTCGGCAATAATCTAAACAGAGCTTAAGAAATGAAGGCCACAATAATCTTGATGATATTGAGTTACTCAACCTAATTTTCGACATAAACCTCTTAAGATGGAGTAGAAAGATAATTAACCTATTGAATTCGAGGTGATGTCTAATAGGTAGGTTTTAAGATAATAAAAATTGGTCAAAAATTAGGCCGTGAGAAGTGAGAACACACTAATATAAAAAGAAAACTGTTTGATGTTAGGAAGTCAACCAAATCTCATCTTATTTTCTTTGACTAAATTCAGCACAATCTTATCTACTTTAAAATCACGAAAAAACAAATCTTGTTTGATTAATTAATCCATATAGCTGTGTCTTGATTAGGTTGAAAACAAAAGAAAAAACCCTTTGAAAAATTCTAACCTTTTTTTTTAGTAATCTTCTACCCCCCATTGCTTGTAATTTTACATGCCATTTCATGTCAATGTTAAACATATGGGTACCCTTAAACCCCTTTTTGTTCGTTTCTCTATTAAATAAAACTGTGTTAGAAAAGAGACAAGAAAAAGAGCATAGAATTGAAGCAAAACCTCAACAACTCAATCATACACGCTCAAGTATATAATAGCTCAAACGGCAATTTTCCAGGGAGGATTGCTCGATTCTGAGACTGTCTGAGTAACTCGACTAGTCATTTGGAAGTGTCTCAATTAAAAGTTAAATTGTAAGTCAAGAAAGCTTAATCTCAGACACGAAAATTGCAAGTAATTTTAGGTGCCACTTCAATACCTACAGAATGTCCCACTACGATAACACTACAAGAATTTTATATTTTCCCTACAATGGTAAGAATTTGTGAGAAAAAATATCTCCAGACAAAATAATTTTGTAGGCACATTTGTGGAGCAAACATCGAGGGAATAGGTATAAGACGACAAATTTTTAAAATTTGTGGGCTAAAGTTTTTCTCTATAAACCCTTGGAGACGAATACAATTCGTTGCGTAAATTTTTTCCCGACAAAATCATTTGTACGCTAAAGTTAATTTTGCCCATGAAAAAATTTATTTTTTCCCTACAAATTATATTGTAGGCTAAAACGTATTTTTCCCTACAAATAAATTTTTGCGTGGAAATAATATTTGTGGGCTAAACCTTTTATTTCTCTACAAACAAATTTTTGTGGGGAACATATTTGTAGGCTACTATGAAAAATTTGTAGGGAAAAATTAAATTATTTTCATATATTTTTTTAATTTATATTGTAGTAGTTTTTTTAACCTTATTCAAAATAATATAAAAATGCAAAAAGACAATAAATAAATTAAAACATGTAGTGTATAACATTGAATCCAAAATATTTCACCAAAAAACAACTAAAAAGTAAAAACCATTCACCAAGTGTGGTTATATCTAAACTTAAAATAATATAGAAAACATGCTCTGCATCTATTATTAAGCACCTAAAAAATATAACTATTCATCTTCATGAATTAGATATGTAGCTGATCCACCCCAAAGTTGTTCTCTTCATCATCAATAGCATCCTCCTCATTAACTTCATTCTCTATTTACCACATAGTTGGTGCATAAAATGATGTTAAGAATGCAATGTAGAATTAAATTGTTGCTTAACAACATTCAGCTTATTTTGCATCATCTATCAATATCTACAGATCCTAAATTGCTAGCCTTGAGATTATAAAACACCTTGTAGAGACTCAATATCTATCTCTAAATCAAGTCTACCATAGCAATGGTGAGAATTCATAACTTGTTCGTTTCCATGCAACACAAGTACCATGGAACTGGGGCTCAAGCAGTTATCACAATATGCAACTATTCAAATGCTGTTTGATATAGTTCAAACAAGAAACAAATCTGTGCACACACTTGCAAATGAAAGGAAAATACACATACTTTAGGAAAAAAAATTGTGGAAAAACACAAAAGAGGGATGTAAATGACAAAAGTATAAAAGGAATTCTGTAATTTTTGTATATATATATTCTGGGGAATGAACATGCATATATATATATATATATATATATATATATATATATATATATATCATTACAATGGAGCCTATTCTCGGTAGTGCTAGTTTTAAGGCAAGAATAAACAAATCCCATCCTTATATGGCAAGATTGCCAATCAGTCCTTATATGTATTTATTGGCAATCCCCATAATTCCTCCGAATGACAGCTCATGCCAACACTCCCTCTTAAGTTGGTGCGTACAGGTCTCTGATGCCCAACTTGTCAAGTGAGTTGTAAAAGACTTTGTTGCACAGCTTTTGTAAGTACATCCGCCAATTGATCCTCGGACTTGATAAATCGAAAATGGATTATCTTTGTCTCCAGATTCTGTTTAATGAAATGTCGATCTACTTCTACGTACTTGGTTCGATCATATTGGACAGGATTGTGTGAGATAGCAATCGCCGCTTTGTTGTCACAGAATAGGTCCATCTCACTGATTGGGGCAAAGCCAATTTCTGTTAATAATCTTTTAAGCCAGAGAAGCTCACAAAAACCTTTAGCCATCCCTCTGAATTCAGCTTCAGCACTTGACAAAGCCACCATGTTTTGCTTCTTGCTTCTCCATGTAACCAGATTCCTACCAACGAACGTGAAGTAGCCTGAGGTGGATTTTTGGTCTGAAATGTTCCCTGCCCAATCCGCGTCTGTGTATCCCTCAACTCTAAGATGACCATTGTTGAAGAACATGAGCACTTTTCCTGGAGATGACTTTAAGTATTGGAGAATTCTGATCACTGTATCTATGTGATCCTCACTTGGGCAGTGCATGAATTGGCTTACCATGCTCACGGCATAAGCAATATTCGGGCAAGTGTGAGAGAGATATATAAGTTTCCCTACCGATCTTTGGTATCACTCTTTGTTTGTGGGCATTTGGTCTGGATGTTCTCCAAGTTTATGGTCCTGGACAATTGGTGTGTCTGCAGGCTTACACTCTAGTAGTCCCACATCTAATAGTAGGTCCAAGATATATTTCCGTTGAGAAAGAAATATACCTTGTTTTGATCTAGCAACCTTAATTCCTAGAAAATATTTAAGTCTTCCTAGGTCATTCATTTCAAATTCCGTCGCCAAATTCTTCTGGAGCCTTGATATTTCCTCCGAGTCATTTCTATAATAATCATGTTATCTACATAGATTATTAAAGCCGTGACCTTGCCTAGTTGACATTTTACGAACAATGTATGGTCTGAGTTGCTTTGGTTGTAACCATATTTCTTCATTGTCAAACTAAATCGCCCAAACCATGCTCTTGGTGATTATTTTAAACCATATAGTGCTTTTTTTAATTTATATACTACCTTAGACTCAGAGTTTGCTGTGTAGCATGGGGGAACATCTATGTACACTTCTTCCTCAAGGTCACCATTGAGGAAAACATTTTTTACATCAAACCGGTGCAGTGGCCAAAGATTTGCTGCGAGGGACAATAGTACTCTAACTGTGTTTAGTTTTTCCACCGGCGAGAATGTCTCTTGATAATCTACACCATAGGTTTGCGTGTAGCCTTTGGCTACTAGCCGTGCTTTGTATCGGTCTATTGAACCATCTGCTCTGTGTTTGATGGAAAACATCCATTTACACCCCACTATCTTCTTTCCGTTTGGTAGAGGGACCAGAGTCCATGTCTCATTCTTCAACAATGTCTTCATTTCTTCCTCCACAACCCTAGTCCGTTTCGGGTCTGCCAGTGCTTCATGAATTTATGTAGGGACCCAGCATGAGGAAAGGTTATGTACAAATGTCTTGAGCGGTTGGATAGCCTCTTGTGGACATATAGTTGGCGATTGGATACTTTGAGCCTCGTTCTCTGACATCTGGGGAATATCTATTTGGTGGTTTGCCATGATTATGCCTGAAAGGTAAAGTGTAGCCAGCAGTTTATCTCAGGAATATTCTCAGGAGATGGGCATTCGGGTACTGAGGCGTGGGGGTTGTCTTTTTCAGCTTTCCGGTGGTATGGATGCTTCTCTAGAATCAGCCTCAATTTTTGGGGACATGCCCAGAGGTTCCTCATTGGTACTCTGTGGATCATCGTTGTTAACTTCCTCATGGTTTTTGGTTTCAGTCTCGTTAAATCTTGGCCAATCAAATCTCAACCAATTCGGCTATTCACTATGGATCTCTCCCTGACGAGCAGAGTTGGGTATTGGAGAAGGAAAAAAAGGTCCGGTTTCCTAGAAAAGTGACGTCCATAGACACATAGAAGCAGTTGTTGGTTGGATCATAGCACCAATATCCTTTTTGATGTAAGGCATACCCCATGAAGCAACATCGGATGGCACAAGGATCCAGGTTTGTGCGTTGGGCCTTATGAAGATGGACAAAAGCAACACAACCAAAAACCCGAGGTGGAATCATTAACATTGTAGGTAAGGCGACATATGTTGACAGAGTTTGTAGGGGAGTCTTAAAATCTAAAATTTTGGAGGGCGTCCTATTGAGAAGATGCACAACTGTGGCAACAGCGTCAGTCTAATATTTGCTGGACATATGAGCTCCAAGTAAATGTACCCGAGTAGTTTCAAGAATATGGCCATTTTTTCTCTTAGCCACACCGTTTTGCTGAGGAGTTTGGGGGCAAGATGTTTCATGAATAAGACCATGACTTTGGAAATATGCACGAAACTGGTGGTTCACATATTCACCGCCATTATCAGATCTAAGGACCTGAATCTTAACATAATATTGAGTTTGCACCATAGCATGGAAAGACTAAAACACACGAAGGACTTCATTTTTGTGTTTTAACAAATAGAGCGAGGTCGTACGAGTACAATCATCAATAAATATTACAAACCAACAGACCCTAGATGTTGTAGAAACAGGAGAAGGACCCCATACATCGGAGTGAATTAACGTAAAAGGAACATTAGTTTTATTCAACCTCAAAGGATAAGTAGCTCTATGAATTTTAGCCAAGATGCAGGTTTCACATTTGAGGTCAAAAAATGACATGCTGGAAAATAAATCAGGGAATAAATGTTTAATATAACCAAAGGATGGATGTCCTAACCGAAGATGCCATAGCTAAATCTGTCGTTCTTTATTGTCAACTGGATGATGTATGTGATTTGTGTGGCCCATACTAAGATCATCCACATAGTAGAGCCCCCCCTCCCCGCTTAATACCACGCCCAATGATCTCCTTGGTAAGAATATCCTGAAGCAAACAGAAGGTAGAGTACATGAGCACGACACAATTCAGGGCTGTGGTAATCTGACTTACAGATAATAGTTTATGTGACAAAGAGAAAGAGGGAACAAGTAAGTAGTGGGTTAATGATAAAGTAGGTGATAAGTTAACGGTGCCAACCCCTGTGACTGGGGAAAGGACCCCATTTGCATTTGCAATACACTTTCGCTGAGGTTGGGATGTTTGTGCGAAATCTGTAGCATCAAATGTCATGTGGTCGGACGCTCTAGAGTCGATCATCCATGAGCTAGTGTCATCATCTTGAGAGGAGTTACAAGGGACATGACTAGATTTACCTGAGTCCATGGCTAGTGCATCTCCTTTAGAGGTTTCGACATGGGGAGCGAGAGATAGACGTGGTTCTGTTGTAGCTACAATGGCCTGCCCAGTTCCTCCATCAGAGCCAGGAGTATCACGGTGTTTTCGAGCTTGAAGTTCATTCCACCAGTCAGGATATCCGTGTAGTTTGAAGCATGTGTCTCTGGTATGTTTAGAATTTCCACAGTGTGAACATCTGGTTTCATCAGAAGGGACTTGTGGTCGAGAAGGGTTGATGTCTTTCCCATTCCTGAGAGAGAGAGAGACTTGGTTGACGAGGGATTATTCCATCCAGGCATGAAGCTTTTCGAAGCCAGAACTGCTCCAGGATTATCAATGGAATCACCTGTGATCATAACTGCCTATCGGACATGGGCGTATGCTTGTTCAACAGTAGGAAAGGGTGTCATTTGTAAAATATCCCCTAGAATTTTATCGAGTCGATCATCCAGTCCATCTAAGAAGACATACACCCGGTCTTCTTGGATTATGTCATTATAGCGCTTAATATCAGCAGCGCATTTCATCGGGTTTGGACGGCGAAAATCAATCTCACGCCATAGGCCTTGAAGGCCAGTATAGAATTTTTCAAGAGAGCCGTCTGCTTGTTTCAGCAGAGTCACACATCGCTGGAGATCATACACCTAAGAGGTATCGCTTCTGTCAAAGTAGGTGGTCGCAATTGAATCCCACACCAGTTTCGTGGTTGGAAATCTAATGAAGTTCCCGATCAGTGATGGTTCCATGGAATTGATCAACCATCTTTTGACGATAGCATTGTCTGTGCACCACTTTCGGAAGGATGGATCTGTTTGTGGTGGTTCTTGGGCGTCACCATTGATGTATCCCAATTTGTCTTTGTCTGAGATATACATCTTAACAACTTGGGACCAGAGTGCATAGTTGGAACCGTCCAACTTAATACCAATAGGAGCAGTGATCGTGTCGGTGATCTGGGTTGGAGTTGAAGCTTTGGTCAAAACTTCATTCATTTTGGTGGTTAATTCAGCAATGATGGAAGATGACAGAGAGGCGTCGGGTTGGTCAGTATCGCTCATAGTTGCTGGTCGAGTAAGGCTAGAGAATAAAGGTAAGGTAAGGCTACAAAAGTATAAAAGGAATTTTGTAATTTTTGTATATATATTCTGGGGAATGAACATGCATATATATATATATATATATATATATATATATATATATATCAATCATTACAATAGAGCCTATTCTCGGTAGTGCTAGTTTTAAGGCAAGAATAAACAAATCCCATCCTTATATGGAAGGATTGCCAATCAGTCCTTATACGTATTGATTGGCAATCCCCATAATTCCTCCGGATGACAGCTCACGCCAACAGTAAATGTCATAACAAATTTCTCGAACTTACTATCAAATTCTTTTTCCTTTAGTCATGTAGCACTAAGTTACTAACACTTGCTGTACCCTTGATTTTCAGACTATGTTGGATATTCTATCACCTAATGACCAGAAAACCACTATTCAATTGTATTTGAAGCACAAAAATCACGGCATGTAGTCAGCCTACTGATTCAAAATGTAAATAATCAGATAAAGATAGTTGTCTTTATACTGCTCCACAAAGAAAAATCCCAATATAACAGTGGCAAAAATTTACTAGTGGACTGTGTTGGTAAATTTAACAACTTCATATATCATGTGATGGAGCAATCGTTTCCTTTTATTCCCTATAGGAAAAGACAAATAAAGAACAGAAGATTTTTCTTTTTTGCTTCCTAAGAGAAATAAATATAAAATTAAAACCAAACCTCTTATGATGAAGCCTATTGATTCTTCTTAATCTTTGAAGTGGAAGAACGGGGTTGAAGATCTTGATTGGAAGTCCTAATTATAAATAGAAATGCCTCTACCTGCATGCCGCCAACCAATCCAAGGATTCCTCTAGCAGCTCTGAAATAAAAATGAGAAAAATTTATTGCAGTTAATTGATCATTACAGTGAAAAGTAAACACTGCTAGGTTGCAATCTTGAATGAAATTACTTGGAAATAAGAAGGAAATATGTTTCAATGGCCTTCCATTTAACATATTTATGTCAAAAACAAAGAAACAATTCTGAATCATCGTGAGAGTTACCATTGCAGGACTGTGGCTAAACAAGGCTCTGAATGCAAGATATCCAAGCAAGTAGCCAGTGAACATTATAAGCACAACATGTAAACCTGTCAAGTAAACAAAGAAAATATCACACTTCCAACTTTCGAAATCACAGAAATTCAATACAAAACAAGCTACATAGTAAAACAATGAGCTTCAAGAGCAACATTGCTAGGTTGTACTGCAATCTCAGAAACTTGAGCTATCTGAGAGAGGGAGGCAAGGAATTCAATTTCTATGTTCGAATACCCCCAACTTGGCAAATTAAGGAGATAAATTTAAAGAACCATCATCAGGTTAAACCAATAAGAGAATTCGAAAGAAAGGTTCTTTTGACAAGAAAGCAGAGTAAACATTTTTCCAAATGACAGAAGCATTTAGAATTTCTGGATGAAATAAAAAAGTTAAAATTAGAATAATTTCACGGTTTCAGTGGTTACTTTAAATTTTCTTGTTCAATGAATTGACTTCGTAAAGAAAGAGGCAGGCACCTCCTGTAAGTATTATGCCCTAGGTCCGATCAATTTTGGATATAAGTACTTTTGATATATGTTTAATACATTTATTATGACAATATTTATTATATTAAATAATAGAGTCCGTAGATTCAAATCTCGGTAATTTATTAATCATAAGGAGTTGTGATTGTGAGATACAAATTACGTATGATTGAATCTTAAATCATCCGTGGTCGTAAATAATAACGATATACGGATATCGTTATTACGGATAAACCATCACGTGTGGCATTCCTTACTTGTGAAGTAAGTAGTTGACCTCACAAGTTAAAGTGTAGTGACATTTAAATGAACACGTGAATGTTTTGTTATAGAAAAAATATTGGAGACCCACTATGAGATTCCACATGGATAACTATCTGAGTGTCAGTGGTTAATCTCTAACGTTCGGTAGTGGAATTGATCCTTCGACTTGAGATCATCATAGTACCTTATGTGGGGATAGTTATGCTTTGGTGATACTGGAAGTTGCTCTGTCAAGGGCCGCTAATACTGCATCGCTCGGGTATGTCAAGAAACATATGAAGGTTGTGAATGATCGATAGAGGATTCGTCGCTCTTAGATAGTAAGAGTTTATGATCTACATTTCACCCAATTAAGTTGATAACGAAATCCCTTAGTCAAGGTATACCAATAAGTCGAAAATGAGTTTTCGACTTACATTGACTTAACGAATGGAATGAAAGATATGATCGATAATCGAGACTGACACAAATCCATATCTGGTAATTGATCGGATCATATTGACGAAGGGATTATAGTTTCACGATAAATGAACGAGTTTAATTTTGTCATACCACGTGACATTTTCCGTCACATGTATTGCCTTGACACATTGTTAGATGTCAATTTGGGACGACGGATGTGAATTAGTTATAAATCAAAAGCGTGTTTTGATTTATCGATTTTGATTAGATCAAAATAATAATTCATGTCATTAGGCATCGTGACTGGGAACCTAATGGGTCACACACAAAAAGAGAATTAGAAGATTGAGATCTACCAATTAATTAATTGACAAACGTTGGATAATTAATTGGATTGCTTATTAATGGGCCCAAATTAATTAATTAGATTAATTAATTCATGGACCGAATTTAATTAATTGAATTATTTAAATATTGGGCCAGGTTAAGTTGTAGGACGGGTCAAACCCTTTTGGGCATATATAAATAAGCTGCTAGGGTTTGAAATTAGTTGATGAATTCTCATTATTCTTGCTAGCACAAGAAAAGTAAACCCTAGTTCTCTCTCTCAATCTTGTTCCATGTGTGGATTTCGTTAGAGGCTGGACAATTGGACAACTGTGGGAGGCAGATCAGGATTGCTGGAACTACAAGAATAGCAAATGAGTTTGCGGATCTGAATAAAGGTATAATTCATATCACAGTTTCTATCTAAACACAAAGCAGATCCTTGTTGGGAGTTGAAATTTATTTAATTTTTCGCTGTGCATGATAAGGAAATCCCCAACAGTGGTATCAGAGCCTACTTCGTAATTGTTAGAAACTGTTTTGCTTGATTGAACAATCAAAAGTTGATTGTAATTGCTGTTATTGAATCTAGCAATTATGAAGTTATTACTTTTCATCAAAATCAGTTTTGAAAAGAGAAAAAAAAAAGGACCGAGAAGGGTTGGAGTCGCCGACGGTATCAGCCACCGCCGGCGCTGGGTGAGTGCAGCAGTGTCTACGGCATCCATTGTCGCTGCGCATGCACGTTGTGCCGGGGCTGCTGATGCAACAGCACCAAACAGTGTCGCTGCTGCAACACGCGAGTGCAGCAGCTCGAAGCGGGACACCGTCGTTTGACAACGGTAGGCCCCGCCGCAGCTGGACCATGGCGGCGCGGGGCTTTGGTCGGCGCCGCACTAGGAAAGGAGTTTCTTCTAGGGTTTTCAGTCGGTGCCGTGCCTTGGTGGGATAATTTTGGGGACGGGGCCTCCTCCGCAATTTGTGTAATTTCGGGGGCTTCCTACAATTATGTAAAATGGTTATTTTTGCAATTTTAAAATAAAGGACTTGCCTAGCAAATTTTCGAAATTGAAGGATCTCCTCATAATTTTAAAAGCAGGGTCAAGTTGCAATTAACAAAAGGTAATTTTGAATTTATATATTAAAATGATTTTAAATTTGATTTTCAAATGGGTTTGATCTAAAATTTCAATTTTGACCCAATTAAATTTTTTTATATTCAAAATTGACGATTTTCATATTTTTGTTAAAATTAGATTTTAACTTAAATATTAAATTTTGACCCTTAATTGAATTTTATTTTATTTAGGAGTTTTATCTTAAATTAAAATGTTAATTCAATTTAAATTAGAGTTTGACTTTAATTTAGTATTTAATTAAAATTTGAATTTAATTAAATAATTCTCTCCAATGTGCTCTTGAAATTAGAATTTGATATTTCATTAGAATTTGATTTTAATTAAATTGTCTCGCCCTGAAATTTATTCTTTGAATTAGAGTTGGAATCTAATTTGGTATTTAATTAAAATTTGATTTCAATTAAATAGTTCGCCTTGATTTGTTCTTGAAATTAGAATTGAATTCTAATTTGACATTTAATTAGAATTTAATTTTAATTAAATTGTTTCGCCCTAAATTTTTTCCTTGGAATTAGAGCTGGACTCTAATGTGATATTTAATTAAAATTTGATTTTAATTAAATAAGTTCGCCCTGAATCGTGGAATTAGAGTTGGACTCTAATTTTGTTGTTTAGTTAAAATTTGATTTTAATTAAATATTTTCGCCATGTATTATGAAATCAGAGTTGGACTCTATCTCGGTATTTATTAAAATTTGATTTTAATTAAATAAGCCCGCTAATTAAATTAATTGATTAATATAATTAATTAATTAATTATTTTTGATCATTTGTCTAAATAGTTTAGACGACCTTTAATTTCTAGATTCTTGAAACATACTTGCATATAATAATAGATATTATATAGGAAACATTTATATGATGAATGTTTATTAGTGGATGATTATGGACTCGACCATGTGGATGTGTTGAATGGTTTACTTAATTCTTGTTGTTTTATGGGCTTGCGAGCTCTTAATTGTTTTGGGTCTGCGAGCCCATTACTATTGTTATTATTATGGGCCTACGAGCTCTTAATTATTTTGGACCTGCGAGTCCGTTATTATTATTATACATATGGGCATGCGAGTTCAATTTCATTTAGGCCTGCGTGCCAACTAGTATAAGATACAGGTTGTAGCTGGTCTAATTGAAGACACAAGAAGAGGAGGAAATCATGGAGATGACGCATTGATAATGATTCAATACAACACCCCCTAGGAATTGACCAACTAGTCTTCTTTTTGGCTCAGAAAGACTAGATAGAATTAGTCCATAATCATCCACACTATTATATGTATGTTTATTTGCATGTTTGATGCATAATTATAAATATATATATATAATTATTATATTGATGAGACCTATGCATGATAAACCCCTCACTAAAATATTAAGTCGGTTTTATTATTTGTCTTCCATCATTATAGTGAAAAACGAGAATCCTAAATCGTCTCAATTTGTTGAGTACACTCAAGGCTGGTTTATTAGGGATATGTTTGACATTATGAAATATTCGATATTTCTGAATGATGGGTTCGACTTAACTAAAATTATCTTTTGTTGAGTACACTCAAGGAGATAAATTTTAGAGGCATGTTAAGCTAACACATAAGATGTGTGAAGACAATGAGTTGTCAGTTTAATGATCTGGGAATTGTATGGAGATACAATTGATAACAGTATCTACTCAAATGTTTTATTAAGGTTTGTTGAGTACACTCAAGGTCTTAATATAACAAATGAGATCCCAACCCACTCGGAGTCAAGTATGGATTCCATAAATTTATGCGAGAGGGTCATAAATTTGAGTTAAATAGTGGGAGCACAATTAATTTGATAAAAGACCATATTAAATTAATTGATGCATTTAATATATTATTCTTTTACTTTTCGTTTTTTATATTTATTGAATCATGAGTAATCATATGTGGCATAATAGATGTCAACAACCAAACCAAGCTTTCTTGATTGACACTGCAATCTGAGAATTGCTCTCAGGTATGAGAAAATTGGTTATGTCCTTAAGTAGCCATTTCCAGAGACACATGTTGACGACTCAACTAAGGAAAACGTGGCTACTATAATAAACACGAAGATGATGATAGTACTGCAACATGTGTGATGCTTGCAATTATGTCACCTGAATTTCAAAAGCAACATAAGAGTATAGATGCTAACACATGACTTTTCATTTCAAAAAGTTGTATGATAATAATCATGTGTAGAAGGATATGAGACTTTCAAACACCTATACTAGTGCAAAATGACAGAGGAATCTTCAGTCTTACTGAAGATAATTGTCATTGAGAAATTGTCTCAATTGGGTTCAGCCGTGAACCATGAACTAAGTATTGACTTAGTTTTATAATCTCTGTCAAAGAGTTATTCATAGCCAATTGTGAATTTTGATATGAATAAATTCGAGTGCACACTTATTGAGTTGCTGAATATGCTTAAGACGGTTAAGCCCAATATCAAATTTAGAAGTGGGCATGCCATTGATTCCTCTAAAGGATATTAAGAGGAAGTCTAAAGGGGCTTTGAGAAAGCATCTAAAATGGCTAAGACAGTAAAAGTAAATAAGGACATTATCAAATCCACTTAAATAAGGCCTATATCTACTTCACTAGTTTCTTGGGTATTAGATATTAGATATGTATCTCATATTTGTATAAATATGCATGCATTGTCTGTAGAAGCATACTTCCTACCGTTGCCTTTAAACTAAGCATTTGAATTAGAGAAATGTTAGTTTGGACTCACCAATACCAAAACATTATTTGAATTTCATGTTAAGATATGAATTATATTAATGTTAAGGACAATTGTTGTTCCATTTTATCTTAATGGTTATGGTGAATTACAAAATAACATTTATATTCTAAATACTGAGTATTCTATAGTAAGTATAGAAATGTAGAGGCATAAAAGTCATAATCTGAATAACACTTATATCTAGTATCACAAACTTGGTTAAATAAATGAAACTGCAATTCCAAAATTACATATAGATGTATATTTGTGGTCAATTGATTTTCAATCATTTGATGAATGCGAATTGTGCCTATTAGGCACAATGACCAAATCTCATTTTACTTAAAAGGTGAAAAGTCTGCACAATTACTGGATCTAATACATAGTGATACGTGTGGATCTAAGTCAATTAATGCTAGATGAGTTTCTATTTCTCATCACATTTACTAATGACTATTTCAGAAATGGTTATATATATTTGATGAAACTCGAGCATGAAACTCTTGAAAGGTTCAAAGGATTTAAGTTAGAAGTAGAGAAACAATTAGGTAAAGATATTCTCACACTAAGATCTGATCGAGGTGGAGATATCTTAAAGATAAAGTTTAAATTATCTAAAAGAGAATGTGATTCTCTTGCAGTGAACTCCTTACATACACTACAACATATTGTTGTGTCTGAGAGGAGGAATCGCAAACTATTAGATATAGTGCGATTAATTAATAGGTCGTGCAAACCTTCCAAAAGGTTTTGGGGCCATGCATTGATTGCAATGTTCTACACACTAAATCGTGTCTCATCTATGTCGGTCGACAAAACACCATACGAGTTATGGAAAAGCAAAATGCCCAACTTATCAAATATGAGAGTCTAGGGCTGTGACGCTTATGAAGCGCACTGATTTGGATAAGTTTGAGGCTAAATTCGATAAATAACTATTTGTGGGATATCCAAAAGATGAAATTGGATATCAATTCTATAATCTCATTGAGAAGAAGATGTTCGTCTCAAGACATGTTAAACTCCTAGAAAAAGAGTTTATTCTAGGAGAGGACAGTGAGAGTAGAATGGATCTTGAAGGAGTTCAAGAATCCACAAAGATGGTTGACCAAGTAGATAAATCTGAGTGTGATCTCACACCTGATGAGGGACATACTCCTGATTTGGAAGTAGAGACTTCTGAGGACAGATCAACTCTATGTAAATCTTGTAGGATCATCAACCTCTTAGAACGTATGAGTCCATGATTACTAATCAAGCATTATTAATCGAGGATGATGAACCTATTGGTTACACAAAATAAAGTCAAGTGTTGACTCAAAGAGATGGGGAAAGGCCATGAAATCCGAGATGGACTCGATGTATGTGAACAAGGTTTAAACCTTGATCGACCGGCTGATGGGATAGAACCCATAGGTTGTAAATGAGTTTATGTAAAATGGGTCAACATGGATGTAAACTTCCATACATACAAAGCGAAGCTAATAGCAAAATATTACAACAAAGACAAAGAGTTGACTTTGATGAATCCTTCTTGTCTATAGCCATGCTAAGGTCCATTCAGATTTTGCTTGCGATAGCTACATACCATGACTATGAGTTATGGCAAAAGGATGTCAAAACTATATTCCTTAATAGGAACCTGCAAGAGAAAGTATGCATGACACGACTCGAAAGTTTTGAATCTAAATATGCTTACAAAGTAAGTTAACTTAATAAATTCTTGTATAGATTGAAACAGGCCTCTTGGAGCTGAAATCTTCGATTTGATAGAAAAATCAAAAGGTTTGATTTTATCAAAAGTGAAGAGTTGTGTGTTTACAAGAAAATAATGGGAGCGTTGTCGCATTTCTAATATTATTAAGAGGAACGACATCCCTATGTTTCAATCGTTGAAGTTGTGGTTGTTAAAAGATTTCTTCATAAAGATATATGAGAAGCAACTTGATCTATAGAGATAGATCTAGAAGATTGCTTAATTCATTGCAATCTACAAAAATAAAATCTTGAGAAGATTTTATATAGAGAAAATGAACTGAGAGTTCATGAATACACTGATGTTAACTTCTAGTCAGACTAGAAAGATAGCAAATCTAATCAGAATATTGATTTACTCTTAAACGGTGTGTTGGAAAGGTTCCAAACAGGTAATCACCGTTGATTCAATAGCAAGAGCCTTATACACAATTGCTTTAGAAGCAACGAATGTTGTAGTAATGGGTCAAGAAGTTCATTAATGAACTTGAAGTAGTTCCTAACATTGTTGATCACATATATTTGTATTATGATAACAATGTAGTCATCGTCCTAGCAAATGAACTATGGTCTCATCGATGATCCAAACAGGTTTTGGGGCGGTACTATCTCATCAGAGAGATAATGCAAAGAAATGACGTAAAGAAATAATGAATTCTCACAAATAATAATATTGCAGATCCACTGACAAAGAGTTTTCACAGTATAAACATGATCGTCGTGTGAACTCTTATGATATTAGATACATAAGTGATTGGATCTAGTGCAAGTGAGAGTTTGTAAGTATTATACCCTAGGTCCAATCAACTTTGGGTATAAGTACTTTTGATATATGTTTAATGCATTTACTATGGCAAGATCTATTATATTAAATAATAGAGTCCGTAGATTCAAATCTCGGTAATTTGTTAATCACAAGGAATTGTGATTGTGAGATACAAATTACATATGATTGAATCTTAAATCATCTGTGGTCGTAAATAATAACGAGATACGGATATTGTTATTACGGATAGACCATTACGTGTGACATTCCTTACTTGTGAAGTAAGTAGTTGATCTCACAAGCTAAAGTGTAGTGACACTTAAATGAATACGTGAATATTTTGTTATAGAACAAAACATTGGAGACCCGCTGAGAGATTCCACATAGATAACTATCTGAGTGTCAATGGTTAATCTCTAACGTTCAATAGTGGAATTGATCCTTCGACTTGAGATCATCATAGTACCTTATGTGGGGACAGTCATGCTTTGGTGATACTGGAAGTTACTTTGTCAAGGGCTGCTAATACGGCATCGTTCGGGTATGTCAAGAATTATATGAAGGTTGTGAATGATCAATAGAGGATACGTCGCTCTTAGATAGTAAGAGTTTATGATCTACATTTCATCCAGTTAAGTTGATAACGAAATCCTTGGCCAAGGTGTACCTATAAGTCGAAAAGGAGTTTTTGACTTACATTGACTTAATGAGTGGAATGAAAGATATGATCGATAATCGAGACTGACACAAATCCATATATCGTAATTGATCGGATCATATTGACGAAGGGATTATAGTTTCACGATAAACGAACGAGTTTGATTTTGTCATACCACGTGACATTTTCCGTCACATGTATTGCCCTGACACATTGCTAGATGTCAATCTGGGACGACGGATGTGAATTATTGATAAATCAAAAGCGTGTTTTGATTTATCGATTTTGATTAGATCAAAATAATAATTCATGTCGTTAGGTATCGTGACTGGGAATCTAATGGGTCACACACAAAAGGAGAATTAGAAGATTGAGATCTACCAATTAACTAATTGACAAACGTTGAATAATTAATTAATTGAATTGCTTATTAATGGGTCCAAATTAATTAATTAGATTAATTAATTCATGGACCGAATTTAATTAATTGAATTAATTAAATATTAAGCCAGGTTAAGTTGTAGGACGGGCCAAACCTTTTTGAGCTTATATAAATAAGCTGTTAGGGTTTGAAATTAGTTGATGGATTCTCATTATTCTTGCTAGCACAAGAAAAGTAAATCATAGTTCTCTCTCTGAATCTTGTTCCCTGTGTGGATTCCGTTGGAAGCTGGACAATTGGACAGCTGTGAGAGACAAATCAAGATTGCTAGGACTACAAGAATAGCAAAGGAGTTTGCGAATCTGAATAAAGGTATAATTCATATCACAGTTTCTATCTAAATACAAAGCAGATTCTTGGTAAGAATTGAAATTTATTTAATTTTTCGTTGTGCATGATGATTAAATTTCCAACACCTCCAAAGTCAAAATAAATTACTCTGAGAAACATCCAGAGTGAGAATAAAAACTGTCAATTAGATAAAATAGTTGTGGACTGCAAAAACTAGAATATAAATTCACAAAATTGAACGGTTCATAACTCAGGATCCTACTCTTCGCATAAATAGTTGTTCGAATCATGGTTATTAACTCAGGATCCTACTCTTCGCTAATCTGAGACCTTAAATCCTAATTTTAGAATGATATTAATTCCACAAATCTTTAGAATTGTTAAATATTGAACTCTTGTAATTCATATACAATCTTAAAAATGCATGAAACGGAAATTTAAACTTCGAATTCTCCAGCTCTTTACATCCACTTGTTATTCCCATAAGGAATTCACACTCAAAGTTACATTCAAGCTGCAATTTCAATGTAATATCAACACATTCAATTTATTACTTTAATTAGGTTTCAGGACAGAAAATCTGGAGCAAAAATGACATACTGCAATAATGAAGACGCTAAATCATATTCCAAGTATATTATTTGCTGGAAAAATGAATTCTTTTAATCTATTTTGTATATTCCAATACTATACATAATGAATGGTTGAATGAAATTAAAAAAGCGTAGCAACGAGGTCCATTGAAATCAAATGTTTCACAACCACATGGCCTGGTTAATTGCGCAAAAAGGACAAAAATTGAAGTAAGTTCAGCATGAAAACAAATACTCCTTTTTGTATTTTTACTCTTCCTTTCCAATTTTTGTTTTTCAATTTCATTATTCATTTTTTCCATTTCATTGTTCTTTCTCTAATTATTTAATTATTTTTTTCAAAAGGTAAAGTAAAAGGAAAATCTGATACGGCCAGTAGAGCTTCCTCCCAGGAGAACTCACTATTTAAACGCAACCTCATACCTCAAAATTTAATAATTTACACGTTTAACGCTTTAGACCACGACTATAGTTGTTTCTAAACAAACATATTTGAAAATAAAGAAACAAATGATCTTAAAAACATATGAATCTGAACAAGTACATTTCTACCCCAAACAAAGCATTGTGCAATGTCAATTTAGAAAGGATAAAGATGCTTGTACACCAGGTGTACTTACACCTATGACACATGAATAGTGTCTGCGAATATTTTATTGTGTGTGTGACCCTTCTCCATGTGAGAGGAGTGTAAAAGATTGTGTGAATGATTATGTACATGAAGCATGATTGATTTAGAAATAGTAATAATTTGTGATGGTAGATAATGTTAAAAATAAAATAAAAGAGAGATTCTTTGTAAATGCCGAAGTTCGACTTTTGATATCATTTCTAAAGTATGAAGAAATGTGGTGCTGAATTGAGTAAGTGTTCTGGGGAGGAGCAAATCGGTTTATGCTCAGCAAAAAAGGCGGTTCATCCATGGGGAAGAATGACAGTGAATAAAAACATTAAAACATAAAGAACATTAACATAAAACAAGTATAAAACATAAACATTTAGCAATATACACTTTGCTGGTATTTCACCAGTAGAGGCGGAGAGAGAGAGAGAGATAGACTACATTTTGATATATTTCAATTGTGTATTTTCTATTGATTTGTTGTACCACACGAGATTACATAGAGTGACTCTATTTATAGAGCAAATCTGGTAGTCAATCTACCAACTATTTTACCAACTCACATGCCATACTCTCCTTATCTTAGGTTAGTACAATGCTTAAATATTTAAATATTTTCATCACATGCTAGTTGGATTTCTATCAAACTAGTCTTAGAATGGAAACCACAAATTACAAATAATTTGATTGACAACTAAGTGTCACCAATACTCAACAAACTCCCCTTTGACACTTAGATTGGAAAACAAATTTTTGTGTGTCAAAGTCTTCAAAATTCGATCCATTCTTCACCAATTTTGTTCTTCATTTCCTTCATTTTTCTGGCCATTTGCTGCTGTTAAAAGGTGCTAAAATTGTGCCATTTGAAATACCGGATTTTTCAAGTTTTGATACAATACCGGATTTATAATTTGAGACTTACCGGATTTGGATTTAGCCAACTTATCGGATATTTTTAATACATACCGGATTTCAGCATATTCTTGGCACTTACCGGATTTCAGCAATGATGGCTTACCAGATTTTTTTGGTTTTCATACTGGATATAGCTTTGTTTTGGCACTTACTGGATTCTGAGCTTTTCCATACCGGATTTTTCAATTTTTATACCGGATTTGAGCTTCAAACAATAGCTCATCGTATATCCACATTTCAATACCGATTTTTTTGGCATTTAAACACTAGTTTCTTCACTGAAATTCAATCATTTTAGACACGATTTTGAGCTAATTTTAGCTTCTTCTTCAACATTAAACTCCCCTTGTCTGGTTTCTCTCTTGTTTGTTTGTTTTTTTTTTTTTAAATGATCAGCCATTTAACACAATGAAGACTGCTGGTACGCCTCAAATTTTCTAGCATTTTGCAACATTGAAACACAGGTTCTTAGCTACTTTTTAAGACCACAAGGAAGAGCTTTCACCTGGTTTTTTTCCTAGAGTCCTTAAGCCATTTTCAGGCCGTCACTATAAGGTTTCAATGGCCATTTAGACCACTAGAAACTGAGTACGTTTAAACTGGTTTTATCCAAGAGTTCTTAAGTCATTGTTAAGGCGGATGTCTCTACAAGGTTTCAAGAGTGGCTGCTGTTGATCCAACGTGCTTCCAGCCACTTTTTAAAACCCTAGGGAGGACTTGGAGCGAAGCTGAGTGGCATTTTTCTCACTGAAAATATGCTCGAAAAACAGGTTGTTCGCTACTTGTTAACTGGGCATGATTCTTTGATCTTCCCAGGTCTGAGCTGAAACAACAAATGTGGCTTCTTCCTTCTGTGGAAGAGCTCTCAAAATGTGGCAACTCTCTATAAGAGGGCTCAAAAAATGATAAAAATACCAAGACAAAAAAGGGGTGATAAAATCTGATTTTTTACAGAGCAAATGTAGTGTTTTGGAAACGTTTTCTTGGCCCTTAAGATCATTTGTAGCTCTAATACCATGTTAAAAATAAAAGAAAAGAGAAATTCTTTGTAAATGCGAAAGTTCGACTTTTGATATCATTTTCTAAAGTATGAAGAAATGTGGTGCTGGATCGATTGTTTTGGGGAGGAGCAGATCAGTTTATACTCAGCAAAATAGGTGGTTTCATCCATGGGGAAGAATGACAGTGAATAAAAACATTAAAACATAAAGAACATTAACATAAAACAAGAATAAAGCATAAACATTTAGCAATATACACTCTGTTGGTATTTTACCAGCATAGGTGAAGAGAGAGAGAGAGAGAGAGAGAGAGAGAGAGAGAGAGAGAGAGAGAGAGAGAGACTACATTTTGATATATTTCTCCATTAGCATAGCTCTAGCAGTCTCCATTACTGTTCTGTTCTTTCTTTCTGACACGCCATTTTGTTTAGGCACTTATCCAACGGTGAGTTGATGCTCTATTTCTTCTTCTTCACAGAACTTGTTGAATTAATTTGATGTATATTCTTTGCCTCTGTTACTTCGGATAGTATTGATATTGCAACCACTTTGCTTTTCGACATAGCTTTTGAACCTTTTAAAAATCTCAAATACTTAGGATTTCGTATGCAAGAAATATATCCATGTCATTCTAATGTAGTCATCTATAAAGAGAATAAAGCACATGTTTTGCTCATTTGATGGAGTACGCATCGGACCACATATATCTGTATGTATAAACTTTAATGGCTTTTCGGCTCTCCGAGATTTTTCGGACGGAAATGGTTGATAGTGTTGTTTCTCGAGCAAACATCCTTCGTAAACTGCATCAATCTCTTTTATGATTGGTAAGTCTCTCATCATGTTCTTTTGCTGCAAGATCTTTAACCCGTGGAAGTGAAAATGTCCAAATCTTTTGTACCACAGCTATGACTCGTCCACTTGCACGGTTATTGCCACAATTTTTGCGTATCTCCATTAGATTGGAAAGCATCTGTTTTCCCGCTTTTTGACTTTTGCAATTACAAGAGATTTATCTTTCTTGTCATAGATCGTGCAAGAATCTCCTTCAAAATGTAAAGTATACCATTTCTCCGTCATCTGACCTACATTTAGTAGATTTTGATCTATTGTAGGGACCAAGAGAACTTCATTGATGTATCTCTTGCCCTTTTTTGTATCAACGTCAATAGTGCATTTTCTTGTTGCCTCTATGTAATTTCCATTGCCAAATTTTATTTTTGTGTTTATTTTATCAAGACTACAGAAAATACTTTCATTTTTTGTCATGTGATTACTGTAGCTACTGTCTAAATACCATGTATATAATTTCTCTTCAGATACATCCTTGTTGGAGGCATAAGATAGACTTCCTTCTATATCATTTTCTTCAGAAAAAATAGCTTGATGATTTTCTTTAAGGCGACAAAATTTTTCTTCGTGACCAAATTTTTTATAGTTATGGCACTGTGGTTTTCCTTTAAACTAACAATTCTTTTCCAAATAACCTTTTCTTTTACAAATACCACATGAAGGATACTTGCTGCTTTTATCAATTTGTTTTCCTTGAATTTCTTTGTTTTTAGAATTAGCTTTAAATTTTCGGCCACTTTCTTTGGATTTCTGAAATCGCATATTAACTTTAGATTGAAAAACATTTTCTGTGTTAATTTCATAACGCCTTTCTAATATTTTTTCATGTGCTTCTAGGGAACCTATTAATTATACAGTTGTTAATTTATCTATATCTTTCGACTCCTCAATAGCTGCGGTAATTGAATAATATTTTTCTGTGCAAGTAATTAAAAATTCTCCATAGGATCTTAGTTGATTTACTATTTCATATATTCTTGAATAATAATCTTTCGCAGTTTCAAAATCTTTCATTTTTAAATTTTATTCTTAAAGTTTGAAGACGACAAGTACGTACTTTGTCACAACTGTAGAACTCATCATTCAGCATATCCCAGGGTTCTTTTGTTGTTTTAGCTCCCATAATTATTGGAAAATAAGTGTCTGTCAAGCTCATTTGTAGAGCAAGTAGTGCTAGAGAATCTTTTTGTTGATTCTCTTTAAGTTTCTTATTTTGTGCGGTAGTTAGAGTGAAAATGTCATCTGGGTTAGTATACCCATCATTGACGACATCCCATAAATTTTGCGCACAAAAGTAGGTCTTCATTTTGATAGACCAAAAAACATAGTTATCTCCATTGAATGTTGGAATAGGAATGGATGAACGGAAAACGTCTATCATAATATGTGTTTACGCCAAATATCAATCGAACGTAGCTCTGATACCAGTGATAGTTTTCTGTAGTGAATAGATTAGATGAATTTAGTAGGTTTTGTATGAGATAATTTTGGAGATAGAAACTAGTTGGCTTTTTCTTGGAAGTTAGTAGAATGGATGATTTTTTATAGAAAGTAATTTAGTGAACAAAGTGAATAGGAGAAAGAAATTTTATTAGAGTGATAATGCCCTTGATTTTGGCTTACAATTTTTGGCTTACTTGCAAATGAGAGACTTGTGCCTATTTATAGTAGGTGGTTTACATCAATTTGTGGCTAGTATGATTTCTTCTAGACAATTCTATAAAAAAGAAAACTACATAAAGCTTTCTTGGTGCCCAAGTTTGCCTAATGAATTCTAGATAATTCTTACATTTCTAGTTTCCTAAGTTATTCTCGAGAATTCTAGAAATATGCAACAATGCTAATATTAACAGAAGCGACCCTGACGGGTGGAACATTATTTCAACGTTAATTGAATGACGGAAGAGGAAAATGGGAGATAGTAACAGTATGGATGGAGATGCATGGGAGTGATACCAATGGAAGAAGCGCCATCAACCTATGAAAAATTGGGAGGACTTGAAGGTCCACCTGCTTTGCTAGTTTCAACCCTCACAAGAAGGATCACTTTGTGCCTAGTTTTTGTCTCTCTATCAGACAACCACATTCAAAGAATATCGTCGGCAATTCTAGAAGTTGGCATCACTGCTACAGAATGTATCAGATGAGATATTGGAGTGAAACTTTATCAATGGGCTCACTCCAAACATTAGGGTTGAAGTCCAGTTATTAAACTACGTAAGCCTTGATCAGATAATGGAGGTGGCCTAGAGAGTCGAGGAAAGAAATATGATGGTGAAACAAGACCCAACTGCCTCCAGCCCAGCAAGATTAAAGAGCTTATCAGTTGCTATTAATCCTAATCCAGCCCACTATAATACATCCTACCAGAAGCAAACGGTGCCAGTGAGTCTCATTCAAAATCGTCCATCTCTCCCACAAAAACCCATCGTCTCCTTCAAACGCCTAATAGATGCAGATTTACAGGCAAAGAAGGAAAAATGTTTATGCTACAAATATGTTGAGCGATTCACCATTGGCCATCGATGTAAGAGTAGAGAACTTCAAGCGATGGTGGTAAGAAAAAATGAGAAGGAAGACTGCGGGGAGGGGAAGTTCTGGGTCAGGACGGTGACCATGTTACAACCCAATATTTCTAGTCAAAAGTCAAAAGCGGAATTGTCAAAGTCAATTAAGGACTAAAATGAAATAAATTATTTTGTTGGGGTTTATTTTATAAATTGGCAATATATGAGGGTTAAGTTGGATACAATTTAAAGTTGGGGATTTACTTTTATTAAAGAAAGTTAAAAGGACCAAATGTTTTATTATAGGAATGTTTAAGGACTTCTTTTGCAATTTTGGCTAAAATGGACTACATATGGTAAATTATTGACCCATTAGTATGACAGATACACACACAGAGATGGGCAGAGACCAAGAGAGAAGAAAATGAGGAGAAGAAAGCAACCGAGAAAAGAGAAAAAAAAAAGGAAAGGGAAGAAGAAGAAAGGGAAAAAGAAAGGGGAAAAAAAAGAAAGAAGTCACCAACGAGGTCGGAATTTGGGTTCTTAATTTCTTCTTCTATTTTGAGGAGGAGATTTGGACGTGGGAACAGCATACCAGCCCCATTAGTCCAGCCTGTATCTGTGAGTGGAGAACCTACTTTTCCTTATAAACTTATAATTATGTTTACTTAACATGATTGTTGACATGATTTCCAATTTCATTTTGAGAAGCATATTAATTATATGAAATGTCTTATTTTCGAGAAATTAGTAATTGAGCATGATTATTTTGAAACCATCAGAAAATACCCGATGTAGTTATCTTATTCTAGTACACTGAGGGGCTACGACCGTATACTAGAGTCAAGTATATGACTCCTATACACTGAAGGGCTACAACTATGTATAAATGTAACTCTTATCCACTGAGGGGTTATGGCCATGTGTAAGGGTACCTATTATGCACTGAGGGGCTACAGCCATGTATAAGGACGTTTATGTTGTTACCACTTTGTGCACTGAGGGGCTACGGCCGTGTACAGAAATGTTGATCAGACAGTTTATGTGCATATGACTTTATAGCTTAAAGATCATTGCAGATGACTACACGGGGTATATTTTGATGTGATTATGCAGTATATAGTGAATTAGTAGCTTTCAGCTTACATTTCCCTGCTTACAGTTCAGCTTATTGATTTCAGATTATGGTTTTAGCTTCCTGAATTCGACTAGTGTACTTACTCATTTGTTGTATCAATTATTATCATTTTTAGATATCAGTTTGAGCCTAATTTATTATTTTGCATCAACATTTTGATTTTATACGATGTTTATGATACATATATCAAGAATAATGAATATATCAAGATAAGTGAAATATCATTTTCATCCATATATATACACACACACATACATACAGACACACACATATATACATACATACATACATACATACATACATAAAGGACATTATAACCATCTTTTAAACACTCCACTAACTGGGATTATCATCTCATATATTTTCTTAACTTTTTCATTATTGGAGGCAGTTGACTGAGCAGTGGTGAAGGTTATATTGGTAGTTTTGTAGCCACTAACACCACCAATTGTAGGTTCTTTTGCTTAAAAATTGTGTAATCATCAAACGAAACATTTGCATCATAATTGGGGATTTTTGTACGTAAATGTACTAATGATCACGATGGAATATTGTAAACTAAACTGCTTTACTATTATCTTTTTGAGAAGTAGTGATGATGCTTAGTGATATAAATGTTTTTGGTTGTTCGAGTTATTGATGTTATGATGTTGGTATATTGGTGTTTGGGAAAATTTTTATGGTTACAGAATTGAGAATAGTTCATATTTCAGAGGAAACTCTGTCAAATTTTTTATAAAATTACATCACGGTCAAGGTTGCCTTGGTGGTGGGGTTCAGCACTTAGCTGGTATCTACCATCGGCACACGACACATGTCAAGTTCACTAGGGTGATTCGGGACGGGTCGTGTCAGACCAAGCCAATGATCGTCCTCACGAAGACGACGAACTCCTAGTGTGTGACGGCGATGACATAGCAGCAGTAGGGTCCTCTGTTGAGGTATCCATTAACTCCGTTGTAGGTCTCACTACACTGGACAATAGGACCGAAAGAGGTAATAGTTTTAATTGATTGTGGGGCTTTTCATAATTTTATCGCGGTGGACGTAGTCAGGCAATTGGGTCTTCCTTTGTCTAGCACAATTGGGTATAGAGTGATTATAGGAACTACTTTATCTGTAAAAGTGAATGAGTCTGTAGAGGTATGAAATTGCAACTGCAGAATGTGACTGTGGAGGATGACTTTCTGCCATTGGAATTGGGGAGTTCAGACGTCATTTTGGGCATACAGTGGTTACATAAGCTAGGAGAAATGCAAATCAATTAGCAGAACCTCACCATGACCTTCATAGTGTTCGGTATGAAGGTCACACTAAAGGTGGTCTCTAGTTTGATTGTTTGAGCAGAGCGTCTGCATCTATGAAGCCAATGTTGAAGGCACTCAAGGCGTAGAGAGAGGGAGCATTATTGGAGTTGAGTAATATCATGGTACAGATCGAAACGAAGTGCCGGGAACCCTTGGAGATCATTTCAAAAGTGTTAAAAAAAATTTGATTGTCTTCGAGATGCTGAACTGTCTTCTCATTTTGAGAAGTCATGGTCATGCTATTAACTTACAGAACAACCCCAGTCAGTGTGCGACCTTATCATTATCCCCATTTCCAAAAGAATGAGATAGAGAGGTTGGTTCGAGAGATGTTAGCGACATGTAGGGATGACAACGGTTTGGTTTGGCCAAAACTATAACCGCACCACTAAATTTTTAGCCATACCATAATCTCACCATAACCACGTAAGTTGGTTCGTATCTCAGTTTGGTTAATAACCACGAAAATAAATTATTTTTTATAAGTCTAAACTCCAACCGTCAAATTGAAAAAATAAAATTATGAAGAAAAGTCAATAAAAATAAAAACACAATTTACTTAATATCAATTTAGCGAACAATATTCCAAATGAAAATGCAAACAATATCCCAACTTCTAAATGCAACATTCGAATTTAACAAATAATATTATCAACATAGGTCAAGACTCTTACTAGCATATGTCAATCTTCATTCTTCTCCACAACTCTTACTAGCATAGGTCAAGAGTCAAGACTCAAAGTTGATTCCTATATAGTAAATAAGAAATGTAATTAGAGTAATAATACAACCATACTACCTAATCTAAGAAATGTAATTAGAGTAATTATACATTGTTTCTGCAGCCACTTCAACTCTCCGTCTTGTCATTTTCCATCTTCGATTGATGAAAAATATATCAATTGTTGAGGTTACTCCAAAAGAGTTTGTTAGTTCTGGATGAATTTTTCAGTGGATGGCCTAAGTTCAAGAGGAGAACTACATTTTGTGGTTTAAAGCATGCTCACGGTGGAAACTCTTTAAATGCTAGCATTGTTCCTCTATGAGTAGGCAGAACGAACAGAATGGATATGATACTTGATCGGATTCAGAAGCCTTCACAGGAAAGTGATGTTAATCTACGAATCCAGGATCTCCAATCACATCTAGCAACAAGGAGCTGAGCTAACCATCAATGCTTTAAGTACATTTAAACATTTCCAATATTACAGATTCTATTAACAAATAGTCTCATTATTACTTCAACCATTCTGTTGAAAGCTTTATTAACAAATTCATGGGTTCGAGTGTAACAACAACACCGTCTTTGAGATTATAGATATCATTGGTAAAGGTACAAGACTTGCAACTCCAAGGAATCCAAAAAAAAAAAAGAGAATGAATGAGAAAATAACATGAAAGAGTGGGTTAAGCTTCAAGTTGCTAGATATCTATTCCTCATCATTGATATTTTGCTCTTTTTACTCATATTTGACTGAAGACAATCGTTACCTTCTCAATGGAGAGCGACAATGGCGAGCTGGCGATGGAAGCTGATGTACAGCAGATGGCGTGCGGATCTGTTGAATAGATGAGTGTTTTGTAACTTTTGTTTCCAATTTTCATATTTAACGTGCAGCCGTGTAGAGTTAGAGACTTAGAGTTAGGTTAACGGGTTATAAGGGTTTAATTAATAATGTTCATTAGGCCAGAATTTTGGGGAAACCCAATTGTCAAAAATGCCCAATCAATTTTGGAAAAAAATAGTGGAAAGCCTAATTGTCCAATTAATTTTTTTAATGAGTAATCGGTTCGGAGCAGGGCATCGTCGCTAAATACCATACCCGCCCACCACGAATCGGGTCATTAAAATCAAAATCATAACCACCCCATTACACAATCGGTTTGGTTTTTCCGTCCCATTCGGTTCGATTAACCGTGATTTTCAGTTTTAATAGTTCGAATTTCCATCCCTAGCGGTAGGCCTTATTCAGCAAAGTATTAGTCCTTTTTCGAGCTCGGTGTTGTTAATAAAGAAGAATGACGAAAGTTGGAGATTTTGTGTTGATTATTGAGCCTTAAACAAGGTCAGAGTGATTGACGAATTACTTGATGAGCTCAATGGGGCTACCATACATTCAAAGAGAGACTCGAAGTCCAGTTATCATTAGATAAGGGTGTTATTAAGGGATAAAATCTCACATCGAATAAAGATGAAAATATAGACCAACTTATAAGGTATTGAGTTATTCCTCTTAATAATGTTAACCTTTTAAGATGAACCATTAAGTCTTAACATGGTATTAGAGCTCATTATCTCCAACAAGCGATTCGATCCGGTTAAAACTCAAAAAATGAGCATATGGATTTTAAGATTTGTCTGCTCAAACGAGTCACCATCTTGCTGGAACATGTTAACGGACATAATCCCACATCGAATAAGGACCCCCAAGTGTTAACAGGTGCGGCCTGATGATGCACCCAAGATGGCCTTCCGAACTTATAAGGGACATTATGAGTTCCTCATTATGCCTTTCGACTTGACGAATTCCTCGGCAACATTCCAATCTCTCATGAAAGATGTTTTTCGAAACTACCTCAAAAAGTTTGTCTTGGTATTTTTTGACGACATCCTAGTATACAACTCACGGTAGACGAACACATGGATCTTTTGAGTATGGTGTTGAAAATATTGTTAGATAATCAACTATATGCTAACAGGGAGAAATGTATGTTCGGTCAAAAGGAATTGGACTATTTGGGACAAATTATCTCAGTGACTGGGGTGGTAGCTGATGACTCAAAGATAACGGCTATGAGGATTGGCCTAGATCAAAATCTATCAAGGAATTGAGAGGATTCTTGGGGTTGACAAGGTATTATCGACGATTTGTCAAATCATACGAAAGCATAGCATGGCCGCTAACCCAACAATTAAAAAAGGAGAGTTTTGGATGGAATAAAGAGGCGGAAGCTACTATCTTAAAGTTGAAAAATGCCACGATCATTGTGCCAATCTTGGGATTACCCAACTTCACACAACTGTTCATTGTTGCGATTGATGCTTTTGGGAATTGTTTAGGGGTAGTTCTCATGCAAAATCACAGACCAATTGTGTTCTTTAGTCATGTACTTCCACCAAGGGCTAGGGGCAAGTCGATTTATGAAAGAGAGCTCATGACCATTATTTTTGCAATACGAAAGTGGAGCTATTGTTTGTTAGGTTGAATGTTTGTGGTACAGACTAATCAACGCAACCTTAAATTTCTATTGGAGTAGAGGAAAGTGAATCAGGAATATCAAATATGGCTTACCAAGTTGTTGGGGGTTTGGAGCACTATGCAATTGAGTGAGATAAAAAATGCAGTTGAGGAGGATGCCATCTTGGTGAGATTTTCACTTCACTGCGCAAGGGTCAATCAGTTACTCCATGGTACTTTCTTCTTCGGGGTCACTTGCTTTACAATAATAGACCGTGCTGCCCAAAGATTTACCATGGGTGCAAATGGCCTTATACGAGGGCCACGATAGTAAGATCAAGGGACATGGGAGCTTCCTCATGACCTATCGAATGGTGGCTGATACCTTCTTATG
Organism: Osmanthus fragrans; assembly: GCA_019395295.1. Classification (NCBI taxonomy): domain Eukaryota; kingdom Viridiplantae; phylum Streptophyta; class Magnoliopsida; order Lamiales; family Oleaceae; genus Osmanthus; species Osmanthus fragrans. The sequence goes on from CM033359.1 coordinate 10,695,664, forward strand.
GAAAGGAATGAGAAGAGACATTGGGGCTTATGTGGCTGCTTGGGCCATCTACCAGCAACACAAATATTCAACTCTTGCACCGACGAGACTGCTCCGGCTATTACCAATTCCTGACAAAGTTTGGGAAGATATTTTGATGGATTTTGTGGAAGGACTGCCAAATTTGGAGGGGTTTGATTCTATATTAGTCATGGTTGACTGTTTAAGTAAGTACGCACATTTCATTGGGCTGAAACTTTCGTTTTGGACTCCATCTATTGCTGCCGTCTTTACAAAAAAGTAGTTCGTCTTTACCCCGTTCTATTGTTTCTGATAGGGATAAGGTGTTTGTGAGCCATTTTTGGGGTGAGCTCTTTAGATTGCAGGGGACAGTGTTGAAGTATAGTTCGGCATACCATCCCCAGACAGAGGGGTAGACCGAAGTGGTGACCATGAGAGACTTATCTTGAATGCTTTGTCTCTGTCAAACCTAAACAATGGTACCAGTTTTTACATTGGGCAGAATACTCTTATAATACATCCTATCATGTCTCGGCATAGCTCACTTCTTTTCACATATTATATGGGCTCGATCCTCCCCCATTAGTGCAATTCGAGTGGGTTCTACAGTCGTTTCATCGGGGAAGCAACAGATTCTAGATAGGGATAAGCCTTTGGAGGAATTGAATGTACATCTGCATAAGGCGCAACACCAAATGAAGTTAGCTACAGACAAGCATAGAAGTGTTGTTATGCCCTTGGTCCAATCGAATTAGGTTGTATACACTTTTTAATATGTTTAATGCATTTATTTTGGCGAGAACTATTATTTATTTAATTTATATTCTGATGAACGATATTAAATAATAGAATCCGTAGATTCATGTTTCCATAATGTGTTAATCACAACTACTTGTGATTGTGAGATACAAACTACACATGATTGAATCTTAAATAATCTATGGTCATAAGTAACAATGAGAAAAGGATATCGTTATTACGGATAGACCATCACGTGTGACTTTTTTTACTTGTGAAGTAAGTAGCTGATCTCACAAGTTAAAGTGTGGTAACACTTAAATGAATACATGTTATAGAACAAAACATTGGAGACTTGCTGAGAGATTCCACATGGATAACTATCTGAGTGTCAGTGGTTAATTTCTAACGTTCGGTAGTGGAATTGATCGTTTGACTTGAGGTAATCATAATGTCTTATATGATGACAGTCATACTTTGGTGGTGTTGAATGTTACTCTGCTAAGGGCAGCTAATACAACATCATTAGAGTATGTCAAGAATCATATGGAGGTTGTGAATGATCAATAGATGATTCGTCACTCTTAGATAGTAAGAGATTATGATCTACATTTCATCCAGTTAAGTTGATAATAAAATCCTTGGTCAAGGTGTACACATAAGTCAAAAATGAGTTATCGACTTACATTGACTTAATAGTGAAATGAAAGATATGATCGATAATTGAGATTGACACATATCCATATCCCATAATTGATCGATCATATTGACGAAGAGATTGTAGTTTCACGATAAACGAACGAACTTGATTTTGTCATATCACGTGACATTTTCCGTCATATATATTGTCTTGATACATTGCTAGATATCAATCTGGGACGATGAATGTGAATTAGTGATAAATCAAAATAGTGTTTTGGTTTATCGATTTTGATTAGATCAAAATAATAATTCACGTCGTTAGGCATCGTGATTGAGAACCTAATGGGTCACACACAAAAGGAAAACTAGAAGAATGTGAGTTACCAATTAATTAGTTGACAAACATTTGATAATTAATTAATTAGGTTGCTTATTAATAGGCTCGATTAATTAATTCGTGGACCAGACTTAATTAATTGGATTAATTAAATATTGGATTGGGTTAAGTTTAAGAGAAGGCCAAGTCCGTTTGGACTTATATAAATAAACTGCTAGGATTTGTAATATGTAGGATTTTTCATTATTCTTGCTAGCACAAAAAAGTAAACCCTAGTTTTCTCTCAACCTTGTTATCTGTGTGGATTCCATTGAAGGCTGGACAATTGGATAGCTGTGGGAGATAGATCAAGATTGCTGGAACTACAGGAATAGTAAAAGAGTTTGCAGATCTAAAAAAATGTACATTTTTTTATCACAATTTCTATCAAACACAAAGCAGATCCTTGGTGGGAATTTAAACTTATTTAATTTTCAACTGTGCATGTTTAAGTAAATCCCCAAGAAGGAATGTCGAATTTACTGTTGGTTACTGGGTGTATGTGAAAATAAGGCCCTATAGACGCAGGTCATTGGTTACTTTTTCGAATGAGAAGCTAGCCCTGAGGTATTATGGCCCTTTTGAGGTGATAGCAAGGGTGGTGAAGGATAATGTGAAGACTTCATTCAACATGTTTTCAGGATCATTATTGTAATTGCAAGTTGTATTATGGTTGCCTTACTTAGTTCACTGTTTTTACTGACTGATTGTATACCTTTAAGTTAACTTGTTAGCTTACTTGCATTTTGATATATATAATCAAGTGTATGGTCAGTTGTAAGGGGTATCGTATCAACAAAAAATTTCAATGATGATTATTCAGTTTTTCCTCTTCACCTTTTCCAAGCTCTCAGTTCATTTTCTTATAGAAAATCAGAAAACGTTTTTTGTTCTTCTTGTTTCATTGTTGTTAATCTTCCAAAGGATCTTGGAAGTGCTTGTTTAAAGTTCATCATCATCCTTGATTAGAGTTAACAAGTGGTATCAGAGCTATAGATCATTGGAGAAGGAACCAGAGAGCTTGAGGAAGAAGAAGGAAGCAAACCGGATTTTGTTCAAGAAGAAACTGAAATATGATAAGTCAGGGAATCTATTAAGCCCAAATCCGGTAAGTGAAAAGTTTCCTTCCTATTTCCGGTATTTCAATATACACTAAGCCAAAATCCGGTAAGCTATTGAAATCCAGTATCTCAAAATCCGGTAATCTCATATACACTATCTACAAATCCGGTAAGGACATACCGTATCTCTAAATACAGTATTTACCTTCAAAATCCGGTAAGTCTCAAAAATTCGGTAAGCCTCATTTTCATCAAATCTGGTAACCTCATACTGTATCTCTAAATATGGTATCTGTCTTCAAAATTCGGTATTTTCTATTTCACCAAATCCAGTAAGTTCTGTAAAATCCGGTATTTTTCCCTAAATCCAGCATTATCAAATCCGATATTTGAGAAGCAAACATGTCTAGTTCAAGCTCATCCTCTTTGCCCTTACCTGCTGTTTTTAATGGTGATAGTTATGACTTTCGGTCAGTTAAAATGAAAGCATTTTTTATGGCACACGATTTATATGACGTGATTGAGCAAGGCTATGATAAACCTGAAGCTGAGGGAAAATTACACTGCTGCTCAAGAAAAACAGTAAAAAGATCAATCTATGAAGAACATGAAAGCCTTGTATTTCTTGTTCACAGCCGTTTCAGAGGAGATTTTTCCCATAATAGTGGCTGCAACTACAGCCAAGGAAGCCCGGGATAAACTTGAAGAAGAATTCAAAGGTTCTGAGAAGGTCAGGGCTGTAAGATTACAAGCTTTGACAAGAGAGTTTGAAAACCTCAGAATGAAGGAGTCTGAGAAGGTTAAAGACTACACTTCAAGGGTAGTTGATGTTGTAAATCAAATCAAATTGAATGGGGAGAAGATGACAGACAAAAGAGTGGTTCAAAAGGTGTTGATCACTTCACCTGAAAAATATGATGTTGTAACAACAGCCATTGAACATACAAAGGACCTGTCAAGCCTCACCTTAACTGAGTTAACAGGTGCCTTATTGGCTTATGAACAAAGAGTTGCATCAAGGAATGAAAAAACGAATGAAATTGCATTTACAGCCAAGCATAAACCTCAGCATTCTAGAAGTAATCTGGGAAAGAAGCAGTTTGATGCAAGAAAAAGGAGAGAATGAAGTACTAGTAAACAAGGGATAAGTAGAGAAAGGCCAGACTCATATCCTCCATGTAGTGTCTGTGGTAAACCAGGTCATAGAGATAAGTTTTGTTGGAAAGCACACAAATGCAGAGTATGCAATAAGGTTGGCCATCCTGAGAAACATTGTTTCAGTAATCGATCAAATCAGACCACAGTACATCATCAGCCCAAAAATCAGTATCAACAAGCTTTAATGGCAAGTGAAAAGAAGCCAGAGGATCATCTTTTCTTGGCATTTCATATGTCAAACACGGTGGAAGCAGACTCTTGATTCATAGATAGTGCTTGCACAAATCACATGATAAGCAAAGAAGAAATTTTCTGTGATTTAAATCCAGATTGCAAAGCCCAAATCAAGATGGGAAATGGTGAAGTTGTATCTGCTAAGGGAGTGAGAACCATAGCTGTTCAGACCAAGAAATGTATGAAGTATATTGACAATGTTTTGCTTATACCTGGTTGAGTTCAAGTCTATTAAGTGTTGGACAGATGGTTCAAAATGTTACTCACTATTTTTTTAAAGATAATTTGTGACAAATACTTGATTCACATGATGTTGAAATTGCTTGTGTGCCTATGAGGAATAAGAGTTTTAGTATTTATTGGCAAAATGTGATTACAAATGCTGCTATGGCTAATGTTGATGAATCAAATATTTGGCATAAGAGATATGGCCATTATAATTTTAAATCCTTAGCTTGCCTACACTCTCGAGGTTTGGTACGAGATTTTCCAGAAATTAATGAGTCAGGAGGAGTTTGTGAGGGGTGTAATTATGGGAAGATGCATAGAGAAGCATTTCCTACTAGTGGAGTTTGGAGAGCAACTCAAAAATTGCTGTTAGTACACACTGATATCTGTGGACCTATAAGAACTCCATCATTGAGTCAAAATCTATATTTTGTACTCTTTATTGATGATTGTACAAGGATGTGTTGGGTGTACTTTATGAAAAATAAATTAGATGTGTTTCACATTTTTAAGAAGTTCAAAGCATTAGCTGAAGGCCAGTCAGATTGTAAAATTCAGATGTTAAGATCTGATAATGGCAAAGAGTATACCTAAAAAATGTTTGATCAGTTTTGTGAAGAGCATGGTGTTCATCATCAACTTTCAGTACCATATACTTTACAGCAAAATAGAGTAGCTGAAAGGAAGAATAGATCAATTATGGAAATGGCCAGAAGCATGATGGGTGATAAGGAGTTACCAAAAAAAATTTCGGCAGAAGCTGTGTATACTTCAGTATATTTACAGAAGAGATTGTCTACCAAGGCTGTGAAGGGTAAGACACCTATTGAGGCTTGGACTGGTTTGAAACCTGCTGCAAAACACCTTAAGGTTTTGGATCTCTCTGTTATATACACGTTCCAGATCACAAGAGGGGTAAACTGGACAACAAAGCTGTAAGAGGTATTTTTCTTGGCTATAGCTCACAATCAAAAGGCTATAGAGTATATAATCTAGAGACTGAAAGCATTGTAGTCTCAAGAGATATCAAAGTTGATGAGAATGTTAAGTGGAAGTGGGAAGAAGTTGAATCTCAGCAGCCTCAGTTTTCAGTACCTATTGTGCATCAAAATGTTCCAGTGACAGAACCTGAAAGTCAGCAACCAGAGATGGAGTCCAGTGCTTCAAATGTTGGACCATCTGAATCTACCTCAAGTTCTAGTTCACCTCCTAGAGGTACTAGACCATTGAATGAAGTGTATGAAAGGTGCCATATGGCTATTGTTGAGCCAAATAGCTATGATGAAGTTGCAAAACATGATGAATGGGTTGAAGCAATGGAGGAGGAGATAAATATGATTCACAAGAATGAAACATGGTTGCTAGTGCCAAGGCCATCTGATAAGAAAGTGATTGGAGTTAAATGGATTTACAAAGCTAAGATGAATCCTAATGGTTCAATCTACAAGTATAAAGCCAGATTAGTTGCTAAAGGTTTTGCACAAGAATGTGGAGTTGATTACTTTGAAACTTTTGCTCCAGTTGTAAGACATGATACTATCAGACTGTTAGTTGGATTAGCTGCTCAAAAGAGATGGAAAATTCACCATCTTGACATCAAGTCAACCTTTCTAAATGGAGAACTTGAAGAGGATGTGTTCGTAGAACAACCTGATGGTTTTATTTCAAAATCAGTACCTGATCATGTGTGCAAGTTAAGAAAAACTTTGTATGGCTTAAAGCAAGCTCCAAGAGCTTGGTATAGCAGAATTGATGGCTATTTGTGTGGTAATGGTTTTCAAAAGAGTGAAAGTGAACATACTCTTTATGTGAAATCAAACACTTATGGAAATGTCTTGATCATTTCTTTGTACGTGGATGACTTGTTAATCACTAGAAATGATGGAAAATTGATTCAATTATTCACAGTTGATCTTGAGGAGGAGTTTGAGATGACAAACCTGGGAGAAATGAAGTATTTTCTTGGGATTGAAATCGAACAGAGGTTTGATGGGATTTTTATGTCACAACACAAATATGCTACTGATATGTTGAAGAGGTTTAACATGATGGAATGCAAGCCAGTGGATATACCTATAACATTGAATACTAAGTTATCAAAAGATGATGGAGATCAGCCAGCAAATGAAAGAAGTTTCAGAAGTCTTGTTGGAAGCCTGTTGTATTTAACTTCAACCAGACCAGATTTGATTTACGCCGCAAGTTTGTTATCCAGATTTATGTCCAATCCTTCGCAAACTCACTTTGCCACTGCCAAAAGAGTCCTGAGATATATCAGAGGTACTCTCAAGCAGGGTATGTACTATGAAGGAGGAGTTGAATCAGTTTTGATTGGCTATTCTGATAGTGATTGGGCTGGTTCAGTGAATGATATGAAGAGCACGTCTGGGTACTTATTTTCTCTGGGATCTGGTGCATTCTGTTGGAATTCAAAGAAGCAGGACATTGTAGGTCAATCCACAACAGAAGCAGAATATGTGGCTTCATCATCTGCTGTAAATCAGGCGGTTTGGTTAAGGAAAATTCTGGGTGATTTGCATCAAAACCAGTCTGTTCCTACTTCAATTTTAGTTGATAATCAGTCAGCTATTGCTTTAGCTAAAAATTCAGTCAATCATGGAAGAACAAAGCACATCAAAATCAGATTTCATGCCATCAGGCAAGCTGAAAAGGAAGGTGAGCTTCATTTGCAATATTGTCCATCTCAAGTTCAATTGGCAGACCTGTTCACTAAGCCACTTGTAAAGGCTCGTTTTGAAGAGTTAAAGAATCAGATTGGAGTGTTAAATGGAAGCTTCAAGGAGGAGATTGAAGGATAATGTGAAGACTTCATTCAACATGTTTTCAGGATAATTATTGTAGTTGCAAGTTGTATTATGGTTGCCTTACTTAGTTCATTGTTTTTACTGACTGATTGTGTACCTTTAAGTTAACTTGTAAGCTTACTTGCATTTTGATATATATAATCAAGTGTATGGTCAGTTGTAAGGGGTATCATATCAACAAAAAATTTCAATTGATGATTATTCAGTTTTTCCTCTTCACCTTTTCCAAGCTCTCAGTTCATTTTCTTATAGAAAATCAGAAAACGTTTTTTATTCTTCTTGTTTCATTGTTGTTAATCTTCCAAAGGATCTTCTTCTTGTTTCATTGTTGTTAATCTTCCAAAGGATCTTGGAAGTGCTTGTTTAGAGCTCATCATCATCCTTGATTAGAGCAAACAGGTGGAGAAGATGGCCTATCGCTTGCCGGACACAACGCGTATTCATCATGTATTTCATGTTTCGCAATTGAGAAAAGTGGTGGGAGATGCATAGATGCTCTCTCTGTCACCCCTTCAACTCAGGGAAGATTGGGAACTGCTCGTGGAACCAGATCCAATCTTAGGTTTCAGAAATCAAGGGATAATTGGAGAATTGGAAGTCTTGATTTAGTGGAAGGGCTTGTCTCCTATGGAAGCTACGTGGGAGCCATTTGCATTAATCAATCAACAGTTTTCTGTTCTGCACCTTGCAGACAAGGTGACTGCATTTGGGGGGGGTGGTATTTGATAAACCCCCTATTAAGTTCACATACTCAAGGTGCAAAGCACAGGTGAAACCATCCATATGACAGCAAGACACAATAGTAACTTCTAGAATTCGGCAGAGACTCAATTTGTTAGGAGTTGTTATTCACTTGGTTAGGAGCTCGTTAGGGGAATGAGGAAGGGTTATAAATAAATTTGTAGAGGGGGGTAGGGGGTATGAAAAAAAGGAAGTGAGAAGAGATGATTCAGCCTTGAGTGCTGGATTTCATTTTATTTAGTGATTTGAATATTATACTGAGAATTCCCACAAACATCATCTTCTTGAATATTTCTCTGGAAATTCCTTGCAGTTAAGATTTGTCATTACAGCTAGTTCATCATTCTGTCCCATTACTTTTCAACCAAATTATGTTTTGGCTAAATTAGGGAAATTATTGACTAAAGTGGAAGACAGCGTTGGTTCGGAATCCTAGTGCTTTTCATAACTTGATTTTTCTCTAAGAATTTCACACCTCGAAATTTGATTTCTTGAACAACTTCTAGTAAGAAAATAGTTTAAAATAAATCCAACTCAAAAATTACTATTTGGGTAGATGAATACATAATTCCAGTGAGACGATAGTCTACTTATCATTCCATTGTTTATCTTTGCCACTGCATACTTGTAGTTTTAGAAAACATGAAACTTTCTTACAGAAGCTTCATAAGACACACATAGATGGACCCACATGGGTCATGTGGGGTCAAATGACCTCACAATTTTTATTTATTTTTAATCTGTAAATTATCCAAAAAATGTCTATTGTCAAGTCCTTTTTTTTAAAAACCAAAATCTTGTCCATTGTCAAGCCAATTGCACAAGTCTATTTATTGTTTTTTCACTTGTCCAACTCCAAGTGATCAAGTCCATTTTCTATCAACTCTTTCACATGGTTTTTCATATGCATTAGAAGTTTATCCTAAATTCCACATAGAGAAAAATCGACACAATGGTCTATGGTCATGAGTTCGAGGTTGCCATTTGTATTTTCGAATTTTCTTTTCTTGTGATAATTTTGTGATTTGTTTTTTTCCATCTAAGCAACAAATTGACGGACTTCTTGTTTAATTTTACATGTTTTTATTCTAATATTCATTTGAATTTGAGATTTGAGAAATATTGTCGACAATAATTCTCATTGCTTGTTATCTCATTTGAGACTGAAAGTTTGAGTGCTTGACACGGATCAATGATTCAATCTAATGTTTATAGTTATTCAAAATTATGACATCAGTTCTCAGTCAGTCTAAATTTTCTATTGTTTTCCTCCGCTGCGTAGTTTAATCGGATGAAAGATCAATTGTTAAGTGATAGTTTGGTTGCATATACCAAGAACGATGTATTTGACAATATTAATAATGATGTAATTATACGACGTTTAAAGAGTATGAAAACGTGTAGGCCACAGTTGTGGTAGTGTACTGACTTATTTTCATTAATGATATGTTGTTTTAAAAAAATTGTATTTTAATTTTTGACCCCATAATGTCAAACTTCTGGCTCCGTCCCTGAATCACATGATTCCATATTAAAGTTGGAATGCTATTTAAATTTTGAAAATGATTTAAAGAACTTAAATAGCATTAAGAAAGTCAAAGTCAATGATCCGACTGGGACAAGTTCTCAGTACCATAAAGAACTATAATACCTCTTCTCACATGGAGAATTTGGGGGAAATAGTTAAGAAAATGAAGAATTATTTTTTGAATAATGCTATCTAGGATCCGCGGTGCTAGAACACCAGTCTATATGACATTATATGAAAGGTTCAAGAAATTATGTAATTCAATAAAAGGGATTCAGTACAAATTGGAGACTTGCAAGATCCTAGTCATTATTACAAGTACGTAATGGCAATTTATCTTTGAAAAAAGCTAGTTGTACATCATTGGTACACATCATTGTACACACCCATCTCACATGAGAGGGGGCCCATGGTGATTAAAATATTCGCGGACCCCCTCTTATGTGAGAGGGGTGTGTACAATGATGTGTACCAATGATGTACACAAACTGTGGTATCAAACTGTTTTGCGGAAAGCAAAGCCAGAGATGTATATACACATGATTCATGTAATAGGTCCATGGATATTTTTGCTGTCCTCTCCTCATTTTTATTGTATAATATATAGTATTTTTCAATAATACCCAACTATCTTAGTTTAGCTATTTAAATCATAGTGTTGCTGACAGTTTACATTAATTAACTTGAACCATTCCTGTTAGTACAGTTCTTTAAAAATCAAGTGGGTGAAAGAAATCCATCTTATCATTTAAGAGTCGCAATCAACGCTGAAAAAATCGATAGCAATTTAATGAAGACTTTTGGACATATCTTCAAGTTGGATGCATATTCAAACAAAGTTGCACATTCCATAAATTCACTGTATCTTGTCTGCGGCAAGTTCTTACGGGGGGAAAAAAAAAAATAGAAAATCGCCACAAGAGACAATCCCAGATTTTGAGTCAACCTTAACAGTCATGTATATCCCCATACACATTCCAATCGATATACTAGTGGATAAGAAATAACACTTGGAAATGACTTGTTTTAATTAGCTTGTCCCCACTAGTCCTCCTCCTAAGGTCAGTCTTATCCCTTTGTGTTTCATGTTCAGAGTAAGAACCATTGTCGGTTATGGCCCATGAATTTCCTAACAATGTTAGATGAATCGAACCTTGAGTAGTGTGATTCTCCTAGACCAAATGAACCAAGTTGGGTCACGACCCAAGCTGTAAAACAAATTTTGCGAATTAGAATTGGTTGAATTGGTGGGTTGTGCTTTGATAAGTGTAAATGTTATACTTATTTTGGCAATCAAAAGTAACATTTGAAAGTGATTATGATAATGTTGATAGTTATTATGATTATTTTAGGAGAAAACTCAGTATTAGACGAGGAATGACAAAAAATAATATATCAATTTTGGAAGTTGAAGGACTTACAGAGCACATAAGGGAGGGCATGAGCTGAACATTTAAAAGAAATTTGTGTATTTTTCGTAGCAATCCCCAATCTTCATGAACAATGCCATCGCAACCCTACACCTTTGCGATCGTACAGTTAAAGTCCAGGGATCTGAAGTGCAATTTTCCAAAATTCCTAATTATGATCAAACTCCAATTGTTATCACCTTTAATTTGGGCAAGAAATTAAACCTTAATTAAGGTATATAATTATGATTATTGATGGAAAATAAAGGAACGAGACTAGAGATATATTACTGAGGCTAAATCACACTTCCATATACATTAATTTCTCAAGATTTGGGATTCGAAGATTAAAGAACATAATTTGTCTGCAGATATACAATCAATCAATAAAATGTTAAAGATCATTGTTGGAAGTTGGATGTCAAAGAGAAACAAGTGTTTGGACTAATTTACTTACTATTTTACGCTATGACGTTTTTTAAAATGTTGAGGGTAAAAATTGGATGGGTTAATGCCCAAAATAGTCGCTGAACTTTGCCAAAAGTATCCAGAAAGGTCACTGAACTTCAAAACGTTCTCAAATAGTCACTGGACTTTGCCAAAAGTTCTCAGGAGGCCACTAAACTTCAAAACTCCCATAGATAGTCACTCAACTTTACAAAAACTTCCCTATATAGTCACTGAACTTTGTAAATTTTGACCTCATACATCATTGAACTTTGTCAATGTCAGTTACCTCTTAGGAATTTTTTGCATAGTTCAGTGACTATTTAGGGAAGTTTTGAAGTTCAGTGACCTCTTGAAAATTTTTGGCAAAGTTCGGTGACTATTTAGAGATATTTTGAAATTCAGTGACCTTCCTAAATACTTTTGTCAAAGTTCAGTGACTATTTGTGGTATTAGCCCAAATTGGATCAACAAATTTATTTCACCTACCTAGGCTGTTTGCCTCATAATCTCACTAATTTTGATACTCAAACTAGAGTAAGAAGGAAATGGCTATTTGAGATGGAGATATCTGAATTGTGCATGCCTTTTTCTTTTGAGATGGAGGTATTTATAGATTTCCACCCAATATTTGGGATAATTCAATCATTTAGAACAAATGATAGATGACGACTCCTTATTGGCTAACTTGAAACTGATTCTATTAGATTATCACTTTTTATTCATTGACTTACGTGTCTTAGTAATAACTTTTAGCCAACCTGAATGGGAAAAATGTTTGCCCACTTTGAGTGAGCATTTTACGCTTTTGTTCTTCCCGCATACCTCTTAAGCTTTGCTGGCGGAGAAAAATATTTGCGGATGATATTTTTGGTTCAATAATTATTCTCCAAAGTTCAATGTTATTATTTATATTAAAGTTAGGACTTCTATTATACTACGTTACGGAGTCACGAACTTACTGATAATTTTGACCGAACTTACTTCTCCGTAACTTTTTGAGATGACATGGGTCTCTAAAAGGACGTGTGTAAGATTGCTGCTGAATTATGCTTACTCTATTGAGCTTGTTTGCAAATTTCTAAGCTAGTAGCCCATATATGTTTAATGTGCAAGGAGATTACGCGTGGTTTTGCCCGTTTGTTCTAAATTCGATCAATCACCCGTTTGTTTTGAATTCGATCAATAGTCCATTCTTTTTCAACGTCCTGATTGTTATCGACATATTTCAACTATTTATACATTCAGTTTGAATATATAAATATGTTAATACTCTATGAGTGATCTTTACTTTGTCTCTTTTATTTGCTAGGTTTGGTTATATTCTAGGGTTGGATATGGTCCGATTCGGTTCAGTTTTAAAGAGAGTCAAACAGAACCCAAAATTTTCGAATATTTAGTAAGTGAAACCGTCAATGCCAAATTTAATTATAAAACCATTTGGGTTCGATTCCTTTTGGTTCCATAATTCCATTCGATTATTGGGTTCCGTACTATAATTAAATTTTTTAATATTTACAAAACTACATTAATTCAACTAGTGACATGTTCAATCTTAACTCCTACAAAATAACGTAATTCAATTTTATGTGTCTTTTGTGTATCTCGTTGCTAAGTTATTCATAGATTTGACTATTAAAATCACTGGAAAGAGAAGATAGGGAGCTCACAATAATTAAAAGAGGCGTTATCGAGTTTCAATTCGATTTCTCTAGAACGGTATAAATGACACACTACAGTAGAACAACAAATTTTGGTAAAACATATGTCAATTTGATTAAATTGAACTTAGGCTGAAAATTAGAAATAAGAAAAAAAATATTCTTGGGTTTGAGTTAAATTAACTAGTTAGCAAATTTATTTAGAAAAAATAAAATAATTTGATTTATTTAAAATAAAAAAATTAGAAAAATTAGGAAGATTCGGTTATCATTCGGTTCTTCAGTTCTTGATATAGAACCAAGTCGATTCTCCATTCAGATGCCCGTTTGGGTATTTAATTTAAGAAAAATCGCTCGATTCAATCGATTATGGTCGGGAGTTTTGTCTCCAGCCTATTACATTCTTTATCTTTTTTAATAGTTTTTATTTTATTATTATTATTATTATTTTTTTTTTTTTTTTAATCTAGGTACGTGTTCTATTCTCCTCTTTCTTTTACCCTATCTTCTCGATGTCTTCCCAACATGGTTCTCCGAATGTGCCTTATGACTGATTCAGAGAGTTCCCAGCTTAGAGATGATTCTCAGGCGCATCTTTCACTTCTGCGGAAGTGCTATACATCGATGAGCTTCCTTATAGGGCAATTACTTATTTTGATATATGTGTCAACCAGAACTTTTGGGCAAACGCGTAGTTTTTGACCTAGAGTTGGGGTACAAAATAAAGTATGCGAACCTTCGAGTGAACTGGTTGACCTTAGTGAAAGTGATGAGGAGATTTTTTAGGCTTCAGGAATTGTTTTCAATCTTACTGAACAAGATTTATTCCAAATTAGGGGCCAATTTAATGTATCTGATGACATAGAATTATTATGTCTAGGACGATTTCAAATAGCGGATAACCGTCCTCCTGATTGTATGGCCATTTATAAACATCCGATGAATAAGATACTTACCCTTTCATTATTTTTTGCGAGATATTCTTTCTTCTTTTAGTATTATCCATTCCCAACTTACTTCAGTTGGTCAGACCCATCTGGTTGGATCTTTCTTATCATAAGGATCTGCGGGTTTAGAAAGGAAATTTTCGTAGGATGTATTGCGTTCTATTTATGACGCCATGCAAACAAAAAATAATACAAGCACTAAGAAAAGGTACTATTACCTTTTCTCTTGCTTTCCTAGGGCATGCCCGGAACTTGTAGTTACTCCTAGCCAAGTACTTAACTGGAAAGAGAGTTTTTTTCATTCTTCGAGGCAACTGAGGGTTTCAACTTAATGACCCTAACCTTCGGTTGTTATGCCTAAAACTTATGATAAGTGCTGTAAATACTGAATTATCATTTATCTCTTTACCTTGAATTTATATTATCTTACTGTGGTAATATGGTATAGGTAGACTACCTGTTTTGCCTCACAATCGAGCTTTTAGCTATCCTTACACTTTAATATCTCCTATCCTTAACTTGTCTCCTGAGGTAGACGAAGCTGAAAGATTGCTTCATTCTTTTAATTCAAACTTTCACAATGTTGGTGTTCAAACTACCATAGGTGAGTTTATGTTTTAAATATTTTGTTTCTAATTTTGGTGTATTACCTTCAAATACTCCCTGAATTTTTGCCTACTTCCCAGTGCGAATAGATTTTTGATAAGTTCTTTTGAACAATCATAGCTTAATTTATTATATATTTCGTTTATTAGGTGAAATTTGATGAATTGATGTGGAATTCAAAGAAAGAAAAGAAAATTGGCAAAAAAGAGCAAGATCTAAAGTTTGGGACTAAAGTGTAAATACTAAAAAATTGTGGGGTCAATTGGATGCAATTAGAAGTCAAAATGAGTGAAATGTGAGAAAAATATTTTCAAAAATCAATTTTCAACCAAACAACGATGTTCCAGATTTTCAGCTAGAAATTAAGACCCATTTTTGGCCTAGTAAACATTCGAATTGGAAAAGATCTATCTCTAGTAAAATTGTATCCTTTTGAGTTATCTTTACAATCCAATTTGAATCATCTCAATCGATAATTGAAAAATAAAATTACCCGAGAAGTGGTTCCGTAGCGCCACCATCATGGCGCTGCTGGGTGCATCTATGGATCGTTTTTTGCCCGTTTTGAAGTCCATGAAAACCATATTCAACACAAACGTGGGAAAGTGTATAAATACAAGTTTTTGACACTTTTTAAGGGAGATCCACACAATTTGGGGATAGTAAAACACATAATTATCAAGATAAAAGAGCAAAAATTAGGGTTTAAAAACCTTTTGAGGTTGAAGACGAATGTTGGTACAAGATCAAATTCTTTCCATGATCAAGATTTTAAAACCCGATTATGAACTCTATACCTTTTGGTTTTCTTTCGTTATTATGAGTAGCTAAATTCATAACTAGGGCAAACAATGTAATCTATGTGTGACCCTTTATTTATTTTATTAAAGATTCAAGTTCTTTAAATACATGTGTCTGTGTACTTAATGTTTTGAATTCTTTGGCTAATTATTCAATAATTTTGTGAATCTATTAAGAATCGAGAGGTGAGTTATAAATTTAGATCACATATTAAAATTCGATAATTCAGTATAACGTGTAGAGATACTTATACTAATTATTGTCGTCATTAGATGAATTCTTAGAATTAATATTTTGTTTAACTAAAATTGATTTGCATAGATATATGTGATTGAATTAATTAAATAGGCTCAATAAAAACTCGAGAGGGGTAAATTGAATACTTTAGAAGAATTCGACCGAGCACTACAATTGTAATGAATCTTGATTAATGAATTAAAGGGGACTCATAGGTAAAATTATAAGTCCTAGCATCCATATTGATAATTTAAAAATACAAATTCGATAAGTTGGGTACATTACATAATTTTAATTAGTTAGAATAAATTAGACACTAATCACAAAACTTATTATTGGTTTTCGATCAAATTAAAGTTAGAAATAATTGAATCAATTGTTAAATAGTAATATTCTTGGGAAGGATATCCAGACTCGTATGTCCACTTTATTACTTGTTACAATCCATGTACATGTGTGATATAAAAATTGACGACAAAGTTTTGGCACCGTTGTCGAGAACTATTTTTATTTAATATTGGTTTAAATTATTTCTTGCTTTTGTTTGATTTTTTTTTCATTTTTTTTTCTCTCTTTTCAATTGATTTACTTGTATTTCTTTGCTCCATTAACAAGGAATAAAAAAAAAAAAGCAATAGGTCAAAAATTCACAATGACTGATTCCGATTTAAATGAAGGTGACATACTCTTTGGAGAAGTTCTCTTTAGATAAGAACTTAAAAAGTGGGGATACAATCAACTCATCGCATTTTATAAGGATGGTTTACCGAAGGAATTAAATATCAAATCTATTGTTTATCAAGGTATTAGTCTGACATGTGAATATTGTGGTGGATTGCATTATACTAAAAATTGCTTGTTATTGGCAACTCCAGAAGAAGTGAGGAAAGCTATCTTCGATGGTCCATATGAAGAACAAGATGATTATGGTGAGATAGTTACATGAGACATCATCATGCAAAAATATAGAAAGATTGAAGATTAAATAATTCCGAATGAGCCAAATAACAAGTCAATGGAGGATTTCTTCATCATTCAACCTAAGATATTAACAACTAAAGATGCAAAACATGTAGAAATGAAGAAATTAATCATGAACGAGCCAGACGAATTAGTGACATTCAGAGAAGATGGGATTAGCATGTAAACATCCAGATTTATTGAATTTGTGATTAAAGACGATGATAAGATCGAAGTAAATTTAGTAGAGTTCAAATGGGCAATTTAGGCAAATCGTACCATATTCAAAAGGGCAAAGTACAACTTTGGAGGACGTGTAAAATATGGAACAAAGTCAAATTAAGCAAGTTGAGCAGGACCTCCAAAGCCATATTTAAAGTGTCATGAAGCACTTGTGCAAAAGTCTAGCTAAAGACTTTAAATTAAGTGCTTATTGGAAGACAACCAAATTTATTTCCCTTTTATTTATTATGCCTTATGTATTTGCATTGCGTATAGTTTATTAAGGTGCATTAGTTTTAGGCATGTTTCTATTTCAGTAACAGGGTCATCGTATCTATATTAAGCCTATTATAAGAAAATTGTATATTTGAGTGAAAAACAGAAAAAAAAAAAAAAAAAAAAAAATAATACATGTGGCTCATTTTTCAAAGTTCTAATGACATAAAAAATATTGGTTATCATACACGTTACATTACTGCCTTTAAATTGCTTTTGACTCTCATATTTGTCTTCTTTTATCTTTCAAAGATACATGGATATCAGCAGAAGGCAGCTTAGCAAAGAATGGAATGAACTGATCCAACAAGCCACCTCAAATATCAGACAGAAATTCTAGGGAGTACCTTCTTCTTTCTTTCTCACCCCATTTATGTGCTAGAATATAGTTTAAGACATTGAGGACAATATCTACTTTAAGTTTTGGGGTAGAAAAACATTGAGTTTTTAGTTTTATTATTCTTGTGTAATTGTGTGTTTCCACTTCTTTATTGTATATAAAAAAATTTAAAAGATTGAAAAAAAATTAAAAATTTTAAAAAGCTTTTCTTGTTTATTGTGTGTTTGCATGAGTTAGGTAGCATTGCTCACAAACATATTTGGAATTATGTGCTATGAACTGTGGATATATTATATGTTTAGAATAATTTATTCTTATCCACGTAAAACTGGATACTATTTGCGTTCATGAATTAAGCTCAGCATTATAAAGTAAGGAGTTGATTCATCTTGAAAGGTTGAAATAGTAGAACAGAGATCCTAAATCCAAAAGGTTACTGCAATAAACATCAATCGACCAAATTTAGAATGGTTTGGAGATGATTTTACTATTGTAGTGAGATATAGATATGAATAGGATTCCATGTGTAAATTCTTGTGTGGGTTGTCTAAGGGCAATATGATGAAAATTAGGTGAAAATCTTAAGTTATGGTCGATTTTTGAGAATAGGTGTTTAATGAGGGGCATTGCACTAATCATGACAAAAAAAAAGAAAAAAAAAAGAGATAAAAAAGCTATCTAATTGTAAAACGTCATTCCGTAGTCTTTATGACTCGAGTGTTTAAGTCTGCAATGATATCTAAAAATCTGGTGCCCTATATTCATCTGATTTGAGAGTCATCGACCTAAAGCTCGCTACATGAGTCATTTAGAAAGCTTAATGAAGAGAAGTTTACACATAAGATAAGAAAAAATAATGATTATATATTTACTTACTGCATGCATTGATTAAATCTCAAACACTTATTTGAGAAAATTAGATCTTTGACAAGGGATTATTAGTTTTGGAGGTTGAAGCTAGGGTGGGCGTGAGTTGGGTTTAATAGGTTTTTTTCCAACCCAACATGGTCGGTTTGATCGAAAATCAACTCAACCCAACCCAAACCGATCTTGATCGGTTTGGATTGGGTTGGGTTGATCGATTTAGGCTTCGACCCAGTTAAAGTTGGATCCGATTTATTTGTTAAATTTATATACTTTTTAGAATTTGAAATTACTTGAAATCTCAATTTTTTAAATACACATATAATAAATTATTTCTAAAAATAATGTATAAATAAGTTTAATATTTATGAAGCATTTTCTTTTTACAATTTTATTTTTTTTTTTGAATTCATTTATTTCATCATGTCTTTAATTTTTTATTTTATTGTCAAATAGCATTGCATTGTACATAGTGTTCATGTGAAGAAAATTGACGTTTATATATTATAAGTCATTCTCATATCTTTACTATTATGTCTATTTAATTTTTTTTTAATTCATCGGGTTGGATTGGGTTGAGTTGAGTTGAGTTTTAATTCATAACCCAAGATTCAATCCAACCTCAAATTCAATTTTTCATTTTTCAACACAATCCAACCCAATTGAATTTAAAAAATCGTTTGTGTAGGTCAAGTTGAGCGGTTTAAGTTTGGTTTTGCCTAGCCCTAGTTGAAGCAATCAAAATTTGGGAATCATTATTTGTTGAAAGATTGACTTGCAATTAGTGAGATCCATCTAAACTAAAAAGGGTGAGGAGTTAGTAAAAAAATTCAGCCTTATTTTACATATTGGGAAAACAATAAAAAAGAAAAAAAGTTTTGGGAGTGTGTGAAGCTTACAAGTGATAAAACTAAAAATTTGAGCATCAAGGGTTGATAATTGAAACAACTCATAAATTTATAGTATTTTACTTAATTTTTCACACACACACACACACACATCAATTTTGCATTGAAAAAATAGATATATTAATTTTGGTAATGCGATCTTGAAGCTATTTATAGATTTGATAAAATGATTCCAATCTTGAAACAAAATTATAGGTTAACTAACCAAAACATTTTGCATGTTTGTGTGTTCGTTAAGTTAGGTTATGATTTTGATTTGAGGACAAACAAATGTTTAAGTTTCGGGGTGTTTTATAAATGTATTTTTTTTACACTTATTTGGACCAAAAAAATATATACATTAATAG
Organism: Osmanthus fragrans; assembly: GCA_019395295.1. NCBI lineage: Eukaryota > Viridiplantae > Streptophyta > Magnoliopsida > Lamiales > Oleaceae > Osmanthus > Osmanthus fragrans. The sequence goes on from CM033359.1 coordinate 10,715,220, forward strand.
TTCTTTTGAACAATCATAGCCTAATTTACTGTATATTTCATTTATTAGATTAAACTTGATGAATAGAGGTGGAATTGAAATAAATAAGAGAATTTTGGCAAAAAATAGCAAGATCAAAAGTTTTGGGACTAAAGTGTAAATACTCAAAAGTTGTGTCGGACCTCACGATGAAGATTTGAGAATGTTAGGGGTGAATTGGATGCAATTAGAAGTCAAAATGAGTGAAATATGGTCAAAATATTTTCACAAATCAATTTTCAACGCACAATGATGCTCCAGATTTTCAATTGGAAATTGAGACCCATTTTTTGCCTAGTTAACATTGGAATTGGAAAAGATCTACATCTTGTAAAATTGTAGCCCATTGAGTTATCTTTACAACCCAATTTGAATATCCTCAATCGGTAATCAGGAGACACAATTATAATAAAAATACTGAAGAGGTGCAGAGCTAAAATTTTCTCGAGAAGTGGCGCCACATCTATACCTTTGCGACGCCGCGACGCCATTACATAGAGCTTAGGCACTGCCTACATGCATCTAGGGTGTATTTTTTGCCTGTTTTAAAGCCCATAAAAATTTAACACAAACGTGGGGGAAGTGTATAAATACAAGTTTTTGACACTTTTGAAGGGAGTTCCACAGAATTTGGAGAGAGAAAAACACATAATCATCAAGATAAAAGAGCAAAAGCTATGGTTAAAAGACTTTTAAGGTTAAAGAAGATTCTTGGTGCAAGATTCAATTCTTTTCATGATCAAGATTTTAAAACCCGATTATGAACTCTATATCTTTTATTTTTCTTTCATTATTATAAGTAGCTAAATTCATAGTTAGGGCGAACAATGTAATGTGTGTGTTACCCTTTATTTCTTTTATTGAAGATTCCAATTCTTTAAATACATATGTATTGGTTTTAATTATGTACTTAATGTTTTGAATTCTTTGGCCAATTATTCAATTATTTTTTGAATCTATTACTAATCGAGAGGTGAGTTATAGATTTAGACCACATATTAAAATTTGATAATTTAGTATAACGTGTAGAGATACCTGTACTAATTATTGCGAATGTTAGATGAATTATTAGAACTAATATTTCATTTAAATAAAATTGATTCGCATAGAAATATCAGATTGAATTAGTTAAATAGGCTCAATGAGAATTCGAGATTGGTAAATTGAATGCTTTACAAGAATTCGATTGAACACTACAATTGTAATGAATGTTGATTGGTGAATTAAAGGGGATCCATAGGTAAAAATGTAAGTCCTAGCATCCATATTCATAATTTTAAAATCTAAATTCGATATGTTGCGTACGTTAGATAATTTAGTTTAGTTAGAATAAATTAGACACCAATCACAAAACTTATTATTTATTTTCGATCAAATTAAAATTATGAATAATTAAACCAATTGTTAAATATTAGTCTTCGTGGAAACGATATTCGGACTCTTAGATCCACTTTGTTACTTATTATGATCCGTACACTTACGGGATATAAAAATCGATAACAATTTTGATGCGCCTCTTCTAAGAACCAAAAGATTTCCTCGCTTAAAAATTTAGGCTCTGACGAACCTAAAATGAGTGGTCATATTTCTTTTGGGGGTACAACCGTACAGCCTATCCTCTCCTATCCCTCCCAAGGGTCTGGGGGTTCGAAGTTTCCAATTGGAGATGCTTCGATTCAAGGGCCTTTGCCTTAGAAAATATGCTTCATCATTCGCCCATCCGAGCCATGGACCCCTCTAAAGAAAATGGAAAAATGCCAAGTGCGTCTAGACAAGCCTCGGATCCTAAAGTTTGTTCTACTCCCAATTCCGAATCTTTATTCACTCCCCACCGTCATGATCGACTAGATGAAGGGGCTCTATCTTTGCTTCTCCCTTTTGTTTCCCAGACTGCGAGTTCATCTTGTACCTATTTCAACCAGACCTGGAAGAAACTAGCTGAGGAACTTACCCCCGCAAAGGGAAAAAATGATTAATGCTCATTTGATGCGAGTTGCAATATCACACCATGACCAGGAGATAGAGCTTGAGCTTTGTGTTACTCGAGCCAACAGTTTGATAAGAATGACCAATCCTTGGAAGAAAAATATGACAGTCCAGCAAAAGTAGGATGCCATTGAGGGAGAGAAAATTTAATATAAAAATATGTGTAGAAGTGGTGAGAATCATGCTAGCATAGAAGCTACTTTGCTGGCCGATATCAGGAGGCTTTCCAAAAATTTAAATACAGACTAAGTTAAATAATCGAGCCTATGCCAAGCGAACAGACTGCGAGATTACCAAGTTGAAGAAAGAACTCCAAATGGCTAAAGTTGAGTATTTCTCACAATAAAAGATCTTACTAAGACGTGGGATGAACTGGTTTTACTCCGTATAGAATTAGAAAGCAGCAAGGAATTTTTTTTACTATGGAGTTCCTAGTTGTTGAGAGGAAGGCTTGTGAAGCCAAACTATTTGAAGAATCCATGCAGGAATAGGGAAACAATGCTCTTGACATTATCAAGAATTTTCATCCTGAATGGATCGTGAATTTTTTTGAGGTTCATAAAGAAGGTCTCAATGACACCTTGTCTTTTGAAGTTCCTCCATTAGTCTCTGGGGCTTTAAACGTCACTCCCATTTTTCGTTGAACGTTCTTGGTCCATGGATTCTCACATTATTCCTCCTTGCAAGGTCACTGTTGTGAGTAAAGCTGACACTTATGTTAACCAATAGGATATGGCTTTTTTAGCCTCTTGGTTAGTTTAAAGGAATACATTCTATATTGGTGACATTTTCTTTTCTTTTCTCTTATATTGTAAGAAGATAAAATTGGGCAAGAAGAAAATAGTATAAAGGAAGTTCAGAATGCTTCTATCTCATTGTCATTCATTTAATTGCTTTACGATACAATGAGGGAAGCCACATACATATACAAAATGTGATAACTGATTTCTGGCCAGCACTATGCTGCACATGCCTTTGCCTGCTACCATACAGGACACCTCAGCTAAAGCTTAACAGAAAGAAAATGAAAAACCAATTACAACTAATTTCCACTACTCTATACAACTGAAATAAAGGGGAAACAGCTAGCCATTTTCCAATTTCCCATTGGCTCTTGCACCGGCAGCAGCATGAATTATTTCTTCATCATCATGGCTCGACACTGCATGCTGCAATATCCCCCCACAAGATGGAGAATAGATATCAGCTATTCCCATCTTGGAGAGATGAATGTTAAGAAGGTGAGAAGGCAATGTGTAGCGACCGAGAATTTTAGATTTATTTTTCTTGAAAAACGTGTCGCAAAACCTTAAACCCCGAGTTTTAAATAAAAGCGCGTTCGTCTAGCCGTTGTTAAATTAATTTAAATTTATTAGATACGAGCCCAGTTTCAAATATTTTAATTTATTAAATTATTTATTGTTTTAAGTCCGAAATTAAATACGATATATTATTATTTCGGGTCCGATAATTCGTTAGTCCAATTAGGGTTATTTTAGCCCAATTCCTTAAGTCCAAATGTATTCTTTTCAGCCCAATTCTGTAAGTCCATTTAGAAAAATTCTTTCGGCCCAAATTTCTGGCCCATTTAATGTCCTAGGGAATTGTGCCCTAGCATTCTACTGTTCATATATACCGCCTCATTTCTCCTTCCCTCACACTCACGCCTCCAGCAACAGAAAGGGTAAGAAAATGCCACATTTTCCAGATTTTCTTCACTCAATGCAAGTTCCAGTCACCTTCCTAGATTGGAAACTTAATATTGATGCTAGAAAATCAATTTCTAGCATCAACTGGAAGATCACAATGGTGCTAGAATTAGTTTCTAGCACCAGTGACATGAAGTGTACACACAGTGGAAACCGGATTCACCAACACCTCCAACCCAGCTGAAATGTCACGCTGGAAAAATCTCCAGCTCACAACTGATGCTAGAACACCCATTTCTAGCATCAACAATGTTGGAGATTCATGTGTGATGCTAGAAATCAATTTCTAGCATTAACTCCACCACCTCCAACTCACAGACCATTGCACACAGCCATCCCCAAACTAAAGCTACAACCGTCCATGGCCACAGCCACTGCTCCAACCCGTAGACACCACCACCACTGCAGCTACCGTCGACTCCACCCCACCAACACTCGACCTACAGCCATCCATTTCCCACGACCCAGCCAACCGAATCAAAACCCCCAACGCCCACAGTCCAGCCACCGTTCGAACCACCCACCAAGAAATCGAGCGAACAACACACAACTTGCAAGCCGTAACTCAACCTTCAACCCACAGTCGAGCCACCACAAGAACACACACGCCAAAAACTCCAAACTCCCCCACCGAATAGGCAGCCCCCATTTCGCCCCAACTCAACCCCAAATCAAAAACCAAAACCAAGAAGTAAGAAAGCCCATGAACTTACCTCTTTCCCCGACCCATCTCTCGTCGGAGTACCGCCGGAAAACCCAAGAAACCCGAACTTCAAGCTTCGGTTTCTCTTCGACCCGTACGCCCAAATCACCCCACCACCACCTCCACATTGCCGGCGCCACCACGCGACGGTGGCGCTGCCACCTCTCGCCGGCCGGAATCGAAGGAAGGGGCGAAGCCCCTTCCCCGTCGCCTCTCCTCTTTGCCCTCGCGTTCAAACGCGAGAATGAGAGAGAGAGAGAGATTTTTATTTTTTTTGATTTTTTGAAAATTATTTTTAAGCCCCAAGTTTAGAAGTTAGTTTATTTTGGTCCCCAAGTTTTAAAATGTTTTATTTCAGTCCCAAAGTTCGATTTTAAAGAAGGACAGCCCCAAAACTTATGTTTTAAAAATGAATCAGCCCACAGGTTCTGAAAAAGTCCATTTCAGTCCCTAAATTTTTATTTTCAGTTTTAATAAATTTTCAATTTAGTCCCTATTTCAGAAAAGTTCAATTTCATCCCTTAAACTTTTATTTTCAGTTTTAATAAATTCCAATTAAGTCCCTAAACTTTATTTTTATCGTTTTTAATCTTTAAAAATTTCGAAACACTAATTCAAGGTTTATTTTCTATTTTTGGCTAGACGAAACGTGCGAACGATTGAGGAACTGAGATTTTCTTCCCGCTCCACTTTCACGCAAATCGAGATAGATTGAGGTAGACTCGCCCCCATTAATTAGTTTAAATTGTAATTGCATGTATTATGTGATTCTATGTGATTTATATGCTTTAATGCATAAGATGAGAATCTCTTATGAGATAGATTATGTTGTTATGCTTGCCATAACTTATATGCTTACTTGCATGAGAAGAAAGAGAATCTCTTATGAGATAAGATGATGTTATGCATAACTTACGTGCTTAAATGCATGAGACAGACTACCCACACCCTATGATTTTAAAGAGCCTATGATTTTTCAAAGAAAATTAGCCCATGAGAATATCACTGTATAGATTGCATAGTTATGTGTTAAATTACTTTGTAAATTAATTACTGGCGATGAGTCTACTGAGTATTTCTTCGAAATGCTCATTCTATTATTTTAACAATATTGCAGATTTTGGAGACGGCCGAGTCTGATGGGCAGTGGTGGAATAAATGTAGTTAATTGTTTTAAATTACTTTTGAAATTTCACTCATTCGAACATTATGAAATTTACCTTGTCGTTTTCGCTATTTTAAATTTGAGTTTAAAGTTTAATCAAATTTTTCTTAACTTCATTCGAATGAGATTTGTTACCGTTAAAGTTCACAAATTTGAAATGTGATGTGATGTTTATAAAAGTTAGTTATTCCGCCAAAATTTTCAGTTAAATTAGGGCAAAGAGATGATGACGTAGCGTTCCGAGTCCGCGAAACTCGGGGCATTACAGCTTGGTATCAGAGCCAGTCTGCGTTTCTGTAGACTGGTAAATTTTCAAAAAAAAAAAAAAATTAATTTTCAAAGAGATATTTTACATTATTTAATTCTTATTAATGAAAGTTGCCACTGCCATCACTCGATCAGCCGACTCCAAAGGTAAAGAAGTTTATGAAGTTTAAATGTTATTTTAATTCGGATACTTGTTTTGATGTTTTATGAGACTTAGAAGAAAGAAAGAAAGAGAAAGAAAGCGTATCCGAATTAGAAAGAAAGACGAGTATGAGCATAATTTGAAAGAATTTTTTTTAATTTTTACGTCCTCGTAATTTTAACTAGAAGAGAAAAATAACCCCGCTTAATTGGACTTTGCATAATTGATTTAGGACATGGCACCCATTCGTAGAAAGACACTCAGTGACGCAGAACAAGCCTTTAGGGATTATGACCGCTTCAGGCCCGAACTTGAGTGGACAATTGCCCAACATATAGAGCAGTTGAATATTGTACGTGAACGGGCCATACAACATGGCTACGTGACCAATGATCACCGGTCGATCCGTCACTTGCTCTCAACTTTTCGAAGTGACTATGCGGAGGTAGCTAATAGTATATATGTAGATGCTCTGGTGTCTTTGAATGTGGAAATGGAGTATGATGCCTTCTGCACGAGATTTGTGGCATATTGGCCCATGTACTTTGAGTACCGCTATGGGTTTGCTCCTGAAGAAGACTCAGAAGAAGAAGAAACTGAGGAAGACGCTGACCCAGCGCTAGGAGAGATCTCGGACGCTGAATCAGGCGTAACCGAAAGAGAATAGAGAGATAGAAATTAGAGTAGGCTCGACATGTTGCTGTAAAAAAAAAAAATGTTCGGCATATGTGCCTTCCTACCCATGTATTTTCATTAAATGAAGTCGAGTTTTAAATGAAATGATATTTGGGTTCCAATTTTCATTTTTAGAAGTTATCTGTTACCATTTACGTTGTTGGTACACTTGATTCAACCTTTATGAACTATTTTTAATTTTATGAAGGTTATGGCACCACCAACTCAAACCGATATCATCCGGGAATTACTTAACGTGGTGCAAGAACTGAGACAAGCTCCACAGCCGGTTAACCCCACAACACCAGCAATAGAACAATTACGGAGATACCGCCCACCTACGTTCGATGGCGGAGAAAGTCCACTGGCAATGGAAGAATGGCTCCAGGCCATTGAGAAGATATTCAGGCACATATCTTGTCCTGAAGATAAAAAGGTAATTTGTGCCGAGTTCATGTTAATTGGAAGAGCTGGTTTCTGGTGGGAATCTGCATCCCGAACAAGGAGTGAAGAGCAGCTAGCAGCTCTGACTTGGGACAAGTTTAAGACTGAGATCAGGGATAAATTTTTCCCACAAGCCCTCAGAGATCACAAGGAGTCCGAATTTCTACGTTTGGTACAGGGTGAAATGGACATAACCGAATACGAGAGAAAGTTCAAGGAACTGTCGCGTTATGCTCCACATCTGGTGGAGACTGAGTTCAAGAAAGCACGGCGTTTTGAGAGGGGTCTACGCCTTGATATCCGACAGATTGTCAGTTCACATGAACTGCCAACTTACGGAGAAGTTGTGAAGAAGGCTCAAGCAGTAGCCTATGCCGGTGTGAGAATTGGGAACCAAGGCAACCATAACGAGCAAAGATATCAAGGGAAGAGAAAGTGGCAAGGCCCAAATCGCAATCAGAATCAGAACCGAAATCAAGCATTTACTAAGAGGCTGAATCTAGGACCAACAGGGAGACAAATGATCACTTTCACTCCACCCTGCCCTAAGTGCCAGAGGTCGCATAAAGGAGAGTGCCTTTTTGGGAAGGGTGTCTGCTACAAGTGTGGCCAGCCGGGTCATTTTGCATCTGATTGTCGTGCCCCGTCCGCCCAGGGTTCCAATCAGAAGGCGAACCCAGACCAGAACAGAAAAGGAAAAGCAAGAGTATTTGCTATGGATGCAGCTGAGGATTCTGATGTGATTGCAGGTATACTATCTATCTCTAGTATTCCTGTATATGTTCTAATAGACTCAGGAGCTACGCATTCATTTATAGCTGAAGCATGTTTAGGAAGACTGAACTTAATAGGAGAAGAAACTGGTAGTACTCTCGAGGTTAGTTTACCGTCAGGAGGAACTATCGATACCAATAAGATACTCAAAGCAGTACAAATAGATTTTGATGGCCAAGTTTCGAAGGCAGACTTGAATATTATCCGAATGAACGATTTCGATATTATTCTGGGTATGTATTGGCTCAGCACCAATCGTGCCGCAATCATGTGCCACGAGAAAGAGGTTATTTTTCACAAAGATGGTGAAGAAGTATTCAGGTTCTACGGGACGAGGATCAAAACACTTCCTCGCCTTATCTCGGCTTTACAAGCGGAGAAGCTACTAGCCAAGGATGATTGTCATGGCTATTTGGTTAGTCTTCAAGACAAACCTGTAGAGGAGATTACTCTGGACTCAGTGCCAGTAGTATGCGAGTACAGTGATGTCTTTCCAGACGATCTACCCGGTATTCCGCCAGATAGGCAAGTGAAATTTTCCATTGATCTGGTACCAGGAGCTGCCCCCGTTTCTAAAGCTCCGTACCGCATGGCGCCGAAAGAGTTGCAAGAACTGAAGGTGCAGTTGGAGGAATTGCTAGAGAAGGGTTTCATCAGGCCAAGTGTGTCTCCATGGGGAGCACCTGTTCTATTTGTAAAGAAGAAGGACGAAAGTATGAGGATGTGCGTCGACTACCGAGAACTTAACAAGTTGATGATAAAGAATAAGTATCCCCTTCCCAGGATCGAAGACTTGTTCGATCAGCTGAAAGGTACAGCTATCTTCTCCAAGATTGATTTGAGATCTGGTTACCATCAGCTAAAGGTTTCGCCAAGTGACATACCAAAGACAGCGTTCGGGACACGATATGGGCATTATGAGTTCACAGTAATGCCTTTCGGCCTCACGAACGCACCTGCAATATTTATGGACTTGATGAATAGAGTTTTCCATCAGTATCTCGATAAATTCGTTATTGTTTTTATCGATGACATACTGGTCTACTCCAGAAATTCTGCACAACATGAAGAACATTTGAGGACTGTGTTGGAAACACTGAGAGCAGAAAAGTTGTATGCCAAATTCAAGAAATGTGAATTTTGGCTTGAGCGAATAGGTTTCTTAGGTCACATTGTTACAGCTAAAGGCATCGAGGTTGATCCTTCTAAAGTTGAGACTGTAACGAATTGGCCAACACCTGCGAATGTTGGAGATGTGAGAAGCTTTCTTGGATTAGCCAGGTATTATCGGCGATTCATTGAGGGTTTCTCTAAAATAGCAGGTCCTATAACCCAGTTGACCAAGAAGGGAGTTAAGTTTCAATAGACAGAACCATGTGAACAAAGCTTTCAGAAACTTAAGAATAGACTTGTCTCAGCACCAGTATTGACTATACCAGACGGATCCGATGGTTTCGTTATTTACAGCGATGCATCCAAACATGGTTTAGGTTGTGTATTGATGCAGAATGGCAAAGTGATCGCATATGCTTCAAGACAATTGAAGCCACATGAAAAGAATTACCCGACGCATGATTTAGAGCTCGCAGCTGTTGTGCACGCTCTTAAGATTTGGCAACACTATCTGTATGGGAGTAAATGTGAAATCTACACCGATCACAAGAGTCTCAAGTATTTTTTTCACTCAGAAGGAACTGAACATGAGACAACGACGATGGCTAGAGCTAGTAAAAGATTATGACTACACTATTCTTTACCACCCGGGTAAAGCAAACAAAGTTGCTGACGCTTTGAGCAGAAAGAACGCTGGACAGTTATCAGCTTTGGGAACAACGCAAGATCAATTGATTCGAGATTTTCAGAATTTAAGAATCGAAGTGCGAGTTCCAACAGTCCAAGGATCTAACAGATTGGCAAATCTGATCGTCAAACCAGACTTGAGAGGTCGAATTGTAGCAGCTCAAGTCAGAGATAAGTTCTGGGAAAAGATCAGATCCGAGGTTGGGACTGGCAAGAGAATAGGTTTCGAGATTGCCGCTGATAAAGCGCTTATGTTCAAATGACGTCTTTGTGTGCCGAAAGATGAACATATCCGGAATGAGATTTTGACAGAAGCTCATTCAGCACCATATGCATGCCACCCAGGAGGGACAAAGATGTATCGTGATTTGCGCAATACCTTTTGGTGGAGAAACATGAAAGGTTGCATTGCAAAGTTTGTCTCTCGATGTATGACGTGTCAGCAGGTCAAGGCTGAACATCAGAGACCATCAGGGTTATTAAATCCCTTGGATATACCAGAATGGAAATGGGAGAAAATTTCCATGGATTTTGTGACAGGGTTACCAAAATCAGTAAGAGGTCATGACGCCATTTGGGTTATTGTAGACCGACTTACGAAATCAGCTCATTTTCTACCAATCAGAATGACTCTCAATATAGATCAATTAGCCCAATTGTATGTTAAAGAGATCGTTCGACTTCATGGAGTACCAGCTTCCATTGTCTCCGATAGAGATTCGAGATTCACTTCGAGATTTTGGAAGAGTTTACATGTCGCAATGGGTACTAAATTAAATTTTAGTACAGCTTACCATCCACAGACAGATGGACAGTCGGAACGTACTATTCAGACACTGGAAGATCTGCTTAGAGCTTGTGTGCTAGACTTGAGTGGTAATTGGGAGACTCATCTTCCATTAGTGGAGTTTGCCTACAATAACAGTTTTCAGGCTACTATTGGTATGGCACCATATGAGGCACTATATGGGCGACGTTGTCGATCACCAGTTTACTGGGATGAAGTAGGCGAGAGAAGAATTTTAGGTCCAGAATTGATTGAGAGGACAGTTGAGGCCATTGAGAAGATCAGACTACGGATCAAAGCCGCCCAAGATAGACAGAAAAGTTATGCCGATCAAAAGAGAAAAGACTTGGAATTTGAGATTGGAGAAAAAGTATTCTTGAAAGTAGCTCCTATGAAAGGTACTATCCGTTTCGGCAAGAGAGGGAAGCTAAGACCTCGTTTTATCGGACCATTTGAAATCTTAGAAAAAGTACGTAACATGGCTTACCGTTTGGCGTTACCACCCAAGCTCTCGGCCGTACACAATGTTTTTCACGTTTCTTTATTAAGAAAATATATCCACGACCCGAGCCATGTGGTAAATTTTCAAACTATTTCGGTTTAGAGGAATCTGTCTTATGAGGAGACGCCTATGTGCATTGTGGAGAGAAAAGTCCATGTCTTAAGAAACAAAGAAGTCCATTTAGTCAAAAACCAATGGGGTAGACAGGATAGCGATGAAGCTACCTGGGAAAAGGAGGATGAGATTCTGGCTAAGTATCCAGATATTATAGATCAAGTAAGTTTAAATTTCGAGGACGAAATTAATTTAAGGGGGTAAAGTTGTAGCGATCGAGAATTTTAGATTTATTTTTCTTGAAAAACGTGTCGCAAAACCTTAAACCCCGAGTTTTAAATAAAAGCGCGTTCGTCTGGCCGTTGTTAAATTAATTTAAATTTATTAGATACGAGCCCAATTTCAAATATTTTAATTTATTAAATTCTTTATTGTTTTAAGTCCGAAATTAAATACGATATATTATTATTTCGGGTCCGATAATTCGTTAGTCCAATTAGGGTTATTTTAGCCCAATTCCTTAAGTCCAAATGTATTCTTTTCAGCCCAATTCTGTAAGTCTATTTAGAAAAATTCTTTCGGCCCAAATTTCTGGCCCATTTAATGTCCTAGGGAATTGTGCCCTAGCATTCTACTGTTCATATATACCGCCTCATTTCTCCTTCCCTCACACTCACGCCTCCAGCAACAGAAAGCGTAAGAAAATGCCACATTTTCCAGATTTTCTTCACTCAATGCAAGTTCCAGTCACCTTCCTAGATTGGAAACTTAATATTGATGCTAGAAAATCAATTTCTAGCATCAACTGGAAGATCACAATGGTGCTAGAATTAGTTTCTAGCACCAGTGACATGAAGTGTACACACCGTGGAAACCGGATTCACCAACACCTCCAACCCAGCTGAAATGTCACGCTGGAAAAATCTCCAGCTCACAACTGATGCTAGAACACCCATTTCTAGCATCAACAATGTTGGAGATTCATGTGTGATGCTAGAAAATCAATTTCTAGCATCAACTCCACCACCTCCAACTCACAGACCATTGCACACAGCCATCCCCAAACTAAAGCTACAACCGTCCATGGCCACAGCCACTGCTCCAACCCGCAGACACCACCAGCACTGCAGCTACCGTCAACTCCACCCCCACCAACACTCGAGCTACAGCCATCCATTTCCCACGACCCAGCCAACCGAATCAACACCCCCAACGCCCACAGTCCAGCCACCGTTCGAACCACCCACCAAGAAACCGAGCGAACAACACACAACTTGCAAGCCGTAACTCAACCTTCAACCCACAGTCGAGCCACCACAAGAACACACACGCCAAAAACTCCAAACTCCCCCACCGAATAGGCAGCCCCCATTTCGCCCCAACTCAACCCCAAATCAAAAACCAAAACCAAGAAGTAAGAAAGCCCATGAACTTACCTCTTTCCCCGACCCATCTCTCGTCGGAGTACCGCCGGAAAACCCAAGAAACCCGAACTTCAAGCTTCAGTTTCTGTTCGACCTGTACGCCTAAATCACCCCACCACCACCTCCACATTGCCGGCGCCACCACGCGACGGTGGCGCTGCCACCTCGCGCCGACCGAAATCGAAGGAAGGGGGCTTGCCCCTTCCCCGTCGCCTCTCCTCTCTGCCCTCGCGTTCAAACGCGAGAATGAGAGAGAGAGAGAGAGATTTTTATTTTTTTTGATTTTTTGAAAATTATTTTTAAGCCCCAAGTTTAGGAGTTAGTTTATTTTGGTCCCCAAGTTTTAAAATGTTTTATTTCAGTCCCCAAAGTTCGATTTTAAAGAAGGACAGTCCCAAAACTTATGTTTTAAAAATGAATCAGCCCACAGGTTCTGAAAAAGTCCATTTCAGTCCCTAAATTTTTTATTTTCAGTTTTAATAAATTTTCAATTTAGTCCCTATTTCAGAAAAGTTCAATTTCAGCCCTTAAACTTTTATTTTCATTTTTAATAAATTTCAATTAAGTCCCTAAACTTTATTTTTATCGTTTTTAATCTTTAAAAATTTCGAAACACTAATTCAAGGTTTATTTTCTATTTTTGGCTAGACGAAACGTGCGAACGATTGAGGAACTAAGATTTTTCTTCCCGCTCCACTTTTTACGCAAATCGAGATAGATTGAGGTAGACTCGCCCCCATTAATTAGTTTAAATTGTAATTGCATGTATTATGTGATTCTATGTGATTTATATGCTTTAATGCATAAGATGAGAATCTCTTATGAGATAGATTATGTTGTTATGCTTGCCATAACTTATATGCTTAATTGCATGAGAAGAAAGAGAATCTCTTATGAGATAAGATGATGTTATGCATAACTTACGTGCTTAAATGCATGAGACAGACTACCCACACCCTATGATTTTAAAGAGCCTATGATTTTTCAAAGAAAATTAGCCCATGAGAATATCACTGTATAGATTGCATAGTTATGTGTTAAATTACTTTGTAAATTAATTACTGGCGATGAGTCTACTGAGTATTTCTTCGAAATGCTCATTCTATTATTTTAACAATATTGCAGATTTTGGAGACGGCCGAGTCTGATGGGCAGTGGTGGAATAAATGTAGTTAATTGTTTTAAATTACTTTTGAAATTTCACTCATTCGAACATTATGAAATTTACCTTGTCGTTTCCGCTATTTTAAACTTGAGTTTAAAGTTTAATCAAATTTTCCATAAGTTCATTCGAATGAGATTTGTTACCGTTAAAGTTCACAAATTTGAAATGTGATGTGATGTTTTTAAAAGTTAGTTATTCCGCCAAAATTTTCAATTAAATTAGGGCAAAGAGATGATGACGTAGCGTTCCGAGTCCGCGGAACTCGGGGCGTTACACAATGTCTTCGTAAAAATGTCAGCCAACTGAAATTGAGTACTAATGTGAGCCGTGCAAATGCTTCCTTCTTGTATCTTGTCACGAATTAGGTGACAATCGAGTTCGATGTGCTTTGTACGTTCATGAAATACTGGGTTAGCAGCAATGTGTAACGCTGCTTGATTGTCGCAATAAAGAACAGTAGCTTGTGGGTGAAGGACCTGAAGATCTAGCAAAATCATCCCTCAATTCCTCATCCACCACATCAAAATGAGTCAAACACTCCTTCTATACCTTGTAATTTATTGCATGTTTACTTTACATCTCATTTCATTTTAGTTTCACAAGTAGTTTGTTTGTTATGGCCTTCAACCATATTTCGCATAAGTGTATGTACAATATTGCATCACATTACTTGTGAACTCATATATATCATTCAATTTTACATTCTGCAACAAAACATGTCACTAAAACAACTTTGATTGTGACTTTCTAATAAGTGTAAAATGTGCACTTATCTAAGCTATCAAAAGTGGGGGGGTTTTTTTTTTTAGTGGTAATGTGAAATTGATTATTTGTATTTTTGGTCTATGTTAGGAGAAAATCCATGAATGGATATAGAAGGGCGAAATTTGGGCAAAATATATAGTTTTGAGATCAAATTCCAAATTTTAAAAATACGAAGGACTAAAGTGAATAATCTTAAAGAATTGGAGCCTTGGAGGCAAGAAATACATTTATTTGGGCCTTGGAACAAAGACTTAAAGAGGAGATAAAATTCTAATTATGAAGTGGTAGGAAGGAAGATGGATAAAAATCCAATTGGGCCTTGGACCAATTGTTAAAAAAAGACTGAAAGTCTAACGGGAATGCGATTGGAAGGAAAACAAGAAGCTGGCGGCTGAAAAGGATAAAAAGAGAAAAACGATTAAAAAAAAATTGGGGGGAAAAAGGACGATAGGTGCAAAAAATTGGAAGAATAATAGAGAATAATAATTCCAAGTTGTTTTGTGCAATAATCAATCGATAATTTGTGCAAAGATTTTGGAAATTAATCACGTTTCGCCATAAAATTTATTGGGAGATTTACACTAAGTAAGGATAAAAAACGAAGAACAATTATTGAGATTTGTGTAGTGAAAATCAACAATAGTTCGGAGCAGTTTTTATCTTGTTTATTGTAATTAAACCCAATGATGTCTTTTAAATTTTATTTGTTTAACCTGAAGTTATGAATGTCTAAATATTTCTATGTTAAAATGATGATTTAACTTAGGGCTTTTAATATTTTGTTTAATTCCAAGATTTCATGCCACTTTAATACATGTTAATTATTTATTGTGTATTTAATGCTTCAACTACGCAACAATTGATTGATTTAGAGACATTACTGAGACCAAGAGGTGATTTATGATTTTTAGCTCGTGCAACAAATAATATAGGTATTACAAGAGATCGAGAGATAATTATAGGTTATGCAGTCTATATAGAATTCCTATGCGTTAACTTATTGTGTCAATTTAGATAGAGATATAGTAAATTTGGGCTTATGAATAAAATTAGTGTTGCTCGGGAGAGATCACTAGCTATATTAGGTTAATTTGACTGCTGACGCGTATTAAAAGGGGTCGAATGAATTTGAATTAGATGAACGCTAATATGCTAAGTGAAATAAAAAATCCTAACTATTTAATCTTGTAATTTTCTCTACCATATTTAATTAGATTACTATATTTAATTTAGTTTAAGCTTAGCTACAAAACACATCTTGAACTGATTTTGGTTACCATTTTAACATTAATTGAAGCCGGGTTAGTTTAAATATTGATAGCAAATAGTAGTCTCTGTGGGAATGATATTTGGACTCAAAAAAATCCACTTTACTATTTGTCATGATCCTTACACTTGCAAAATCTCACGAATACTTTAATTTAAAAGTACTTTTTGCGTAGCTACACCGAATTTTTGTCATGACAATTTTTTAACTACGAGCAAATATGAACTCGCCCTATGCAGTTGACTTTTGCGGGATGGATTTTAATCCAACTCTTCCTTTGTAGTATAGACCTCGCTTTCAAACAGAATTTTGTTGGTGGGATATATATTGCTAGAGCTTCGCTGAGAAAGAGTCTTGCCTTCAATCATAGTTCCTTTGACGGAATGGATCCTATCGATAATCAGAATTTCATAGCACGTAGAAAGGGGCTCGCCTTTCAACTTTTTTGTTAGCGAAGTTTTTGTTGCTGTGAACTTGTTTCAGGTCAATCTTTGGTTCGACCATTTTGTCACCTATGCTTCCCCAAATACTTGCAAAGTTATCTTTACTAGTAGATAGGTTTTTCAACCCATCCTTCATAGTGTCAAATACTTGCTTTCCTAAACAAGGTTTTTCAAGCATTTTTTTTTTTCATTTTCATTTATTAATGCAAAATTGATCACAAGAGTCCTTCGGGCTGCTTTCTTCAGAGCGTCGAGGTAGCATTCGCTCACCCACTTGATTATCCTTGACTATAGTTGTAACAACCCAATTTTTTTGTCGAAAGTGGAATTGTCAAAGTCATAGTCAAATAAAGACTAAAATGAAATAAATTATTTTATTGGGGTTTATTTTATAAATTGACAATATGTGGGGGTTAAGTTGGATATAATTTAAAGTTTAAGATTTTTTTTCTATTAAGGAAAGTTAAAAGGACCAAAAGATATTTTAAATTGAAGTTGAGGGACTACCTTGTAATTTTTGGGTAAGTGGACTAGATGTGGCCTTTTTTTAATCATTTTTCCCCATTTTCAATTGAAAACACGCGCGCACACACACCAGAGAAGAAGCTGAGAACAACATAAAGGAGAAAAAAGGGAAGAAAGAAAAAAGGAAGAAGAAAGGGGGGAAAAGGAGAAGAAGGAAGAAGAGGTAGTTCAAGGTTTAAATTTCTTTTTTTTTTTCCTTTCCCTTTACTTTCTTCAAGAGGTATATAAATTTTATGTTAATTTTCTAGGGTTTAACTTATGGTTAAAATTTTTAGATTTATGGGATAAAAGGACAAATTAGAGTTCAAGTTTCTTGATTATTTAATTTTCAATTTCATTAAGGTAAGAAAATTTGATTTTGGCCAACCCTAGATTTTAATTGGATGCTTGAGTATCGATTATTTGTGAAAATGATTATGTTGATGGAATATTCACATGGAAGAATGATTTTGGGGAACAAGATATATATATTAAATTTATTGTGATTTCTAGTTTTCACTAAATTGTAAATGGAAATTATTTTTATGTTTGGAATGAAGATTATTTTGATGAACTAGATTTTAGTGAAAGGACTAGAAAATAGAATTAGCTCCAAGTGAGTAAAGGAAATTTGGAAAATTTTATTCAAGTCTCGAGAAATTAAGTTTTAGTATTCGATTATGAATATTTAGAGTTACTTGGTAGCATGATTGTGAAATTGGTTATCTGGTATCATATTTCAGGTAGTGAAGGGAAAACTCGGAAAGACTCATCAATTTAATCAGATTTCTGTCCATAGACCAGTGAGTGGAAAAACTTAATTTTCAAAAATAAGTATTTATTATATTTATATTAGATTTGAAAGTTAATTATTATTTATAATTGATTCGACAGCATGATTTTTAGTATAAAGTGGATTTTATAGTGAGCGCTTTTAAAGTTAAATTATGTTTAGTAAATCCTTTCATTGGTATGTTATATGAGTAATACATACTTCAGCATGGTTAAAGTTATTTTAAAACCACCAGAAAGTACTCAAGTGATTTATCTGCTCTGCACTTGTGTGCATGTGTTTCCACAGTGTATGACAGTTATGGTGATTTACCCACTCTGCACTTATGTGAATGTGTTTTCACAATGTATGTCAGTTATGGTGATTTACCCATTTTGTACTATTGTGGATGTGTTTCCATAGTGTATGACAGCTTATAGCTTTGCGCGTGTATGACAGAATTTAAGAATTACAAAAATTTCATAATTGAATAGTTTTGTCATGTATACCGGTACTAACCGATACATGAGTAAGATTATTTCAGGATACCTTTTTGGTGTGATTTTTCAGTGGTATATAGCTTATCATACAATAGAATACAGAATTTAGTTTATTCAGTGTATAGCTTATCAGATTTCAAACTACAGAATTTAGTTTATTCAATTTACAGAGTAAATATTTCAGCTTATGGTACTGTGAAATGATATTTTCACTTATAATTACTAATATCAAATTATTTATATTCATTATACCTTACAGTTGTTTATTTAGAATAAAGAGCAAAGAATTTTATGTTGCATCATGTTTAGTTTTAAAAGTATTATCAGATTTCAGAATTTTTCAAAAGTTTAATAGAACAAGAGTTTTCAAAAAATATGCATAAACGAGAAAAGTATACTTATTTGTGAACGATCCACTCACTGAGTTATAAAACTCATATTTTATCATCTTTTCTGAGCAGATAGTAGCAGAATTGAGCGACTTTGGAGCCTGTCGATCCACCGAGCTGAGATACATACATTGCATTAGTTGTATGACTCATTTTTTAAATTTATTTAGTTCATATTTCTTTTGGGGACTTTTGTTTATAAAGCATAGTAAATATTGATTTGCCAACATTTTATTTTGAATAATTTGTATATTGGTGGACTAGCGTGCCTTATTTTAAATTATATGAACATGTTAGAGAAAAATAATTTTTATTCAGGTGGTTTTAATTCATATTTCAAAGGAAACTCTGTCAAAATTATTTTAAAAATATGTCACAGTCAAAGCTGGTCAAGTTGTCTTGGTGGTGGGTCCGATACGTAACTGAAATCTATCATCGGCGCACGATACACGCCAGGTCCATTAAGATGATTCAGGACAAGTCATGTCAATGACTATATCCTTTGATGCTTTTAAATTTTATGCATAGGTGATGAATGGAGTTACTGCATTTAACTGTTTCAAGGCGGGCCTTCCGAGGATCCTATTGTATGCGGACCAGTTGTCCATAATTAGGAAGACCATATACCCATGAAATACAGTTGGCTTATTTTCTATTTCTATTGTTAAAGCAATCTATCATCTTGGGATTAGACCATTCCCAATAAAACTATAAAGAGGTTCAGCCATAGGTACCTATGGGTGATCCACCTACATTTGGTTGAAAACACTTCAAAACAAAATACTTATAGAGCTATCATTGTCCATTAGCATGAGACTAAAGCCGTTATGAGCTATTATAGTCCGTACTACCAGTGTATCACAATGGGAATATATGATCCCATGCTAATCAATACTATTAAAGACAATTGTAAGGGGAAGTTTTAGGATTACCTCGAAATTAAAAAGTTTTCTAATGTAGGCTTTTTAGCAGCATGGGTATAATTTCTCTTCGTATTCATAGTCCATGCCAACTTAGGGTCCTCTACGTATAGTGTGGATCTCTCTCATTGGAGGTTGGAAATGTGGGTTGTTTGCCAGTGACTTTTGCAACTCACCCTCTAACGCTTGGGTATGGGAGTTTCGGCTTTTGAATCCTGCATGTGTCTAACCTTGCTGACTTTGCAACTTTTCCATCTAGATTACCTCGAAGCATTCATCCGTGTCATGATCCCTACTATAATGTATTTTTCAGAATTTTACCTTTTGGTTTTAGGAGTAGAGGTACTTCGTATGCCATTTGGGATGAAGCTGGTGATATCGCATGAACTTTACCTTTGTGCTCGTTGAGGCGTGATTACTATTGTTTAGGCAGTCTGGGTGTACATGTCGAAGCTTTTTCCTTGAGAGATTACATTGTTGTATCTTCTTTATATTATCTATGATGTCCTCTATTTTGATTTCGTTTTATATTAAACTTACCATCTTGTGGTAGGAGTTTGGAATCTTGTTACAGACATTCCGCCAGAAGGGGAGTCTTCATTAGCAAAATGTTCCATAAAACATCTTGAGCTATTTCATTGGATATAGTTTTGCAAGTGATTAGCTCAGCACCAAATCGCACAAAGCAGTTCTTAAGAGATTCACATTCCTCCTACCACATATCATTTAGCCTAATAGCTGAAGCTTGTCCTATCCTACTTATTGTAAATATCTCTGGGAATGGATGTTTCAACTGTGACCAACTCCAAATTGACCCCAATGGTAGCTTGCTATACCAACGCTTGGCAGATCCATCCAACATCATATGGAAATCTTGACACTTGAGTATAGGACATGCATTCCTCAATTGCATCTGCATCATATACTCGTATAAGCGGTACATAGGATCACCTTTGCCACTACATTTTTCCATGATTGGACAAATGAAGTTACCTGGAATTGGCTCCTTCTTGATCTTTGTTGAGAATAGTATATGCTAACCATCATCGTCTAGCTTGTACGACCTTGCGGGTCGATCCTCGTATTCCTTATGTAGAGTAGTGTTATACGTGGTGTTGATCAAGCTCTTTACCATCTGATTTTCTCAAAGACTATGCTTCCCATCATATGGAGTTAATTGTTGCACAAACGGTTCCTTGGCAGGTCCCATTCATGAGCCGCAATTTATGCTGCCTCTCTGGCACACTCTCATATGTTTTTTATACCTGCTGATTGCTACTATCATTGTGGAAAGTGTTGTTAATAGGATGCGTCTCATTTTCTCTAGACTCACCATGCACACTTGTCTTCGTGTTCTCAACCTTTTTTTCTTGAAGATTCTCTACTGACAGTGCATTTAGGCTCTCCACCATTTCTGTATAGTTTTAGCCATAGACATCTTCTTTCGCAAGCGATAAAGACGTACGGGAGAGATGTCGGCTTGTACTCCTGCTAGAGTTTTCCTCTTGTTGCCTCTTAGGATTAGTGCTATTGTCTATCTGACAGTTGTTATACTCAGCAAGTTCAACCTCTAGTACTTTCATTTCTTCTAGTTTCTCCTCTATTGGATTCATTTCCTCAAATATCAAGAATTTCTTAGCTACAACAGTGAATCTCGTGGTTTACTTTGCTCTGGATTCTCTCAAACGACGTCAATTTGTTGATGATAGAAATTGGATCAACAAATTTCTCTCACATAACCAGGTTTTTTGCCTCTTAAACTCACTGAGTTTGATGCTCAAATTGGAGCAAGAGTGAAAATGGCTATTTGATATGGAGATATTTGAATTTTACATGCCTTTTTTCTAAGGTGGTAGTATTTATAGATCTCTGTCCAAGCTTTGGGGTAATTCAGTCATTTAGAAAAATTGATAGATGGCAGCCCCTCATTAACTAGCTTGTAACTGAGTCTGTTAGATTATTACGTTTTATTCATTAGCTTATGTGTCTTAGTAATGACTTTTACCCAATCTAGATAGGGAAAAGTTTGCCCACTTTAAGCGACCCTTTATGCTCTTGTTCCCTCACACATCACTTAAGCTTTGTCGACGGTGGTAAATGTTTGCAGATGATATTTCTTGGTTCAACATACATCCTTTTGTTATTTAGTTTGAATAATAAGACTGGCTAATCTGATAAACGGCGTAGCTTATGCCAATATTTATTTATTTCAATAGATTTCATGCCCATTAGATTATTTATTAATTGCTTATTGTATATTTAATTAACATTCATTTGCTTGCATAAGGATAATATTCAAATTGAGATGAGATATATTTGTCTAGTTCATTCAATAAGTAACATAAATTTTGATAAGAGATCAATAAATACTTTTATAGCTTATGGAATCATAATTAAATTATTATAATTCAATGATTTTATATGTTTATGAATTTATGTAGAAATAGTAAATTTGGACATGTGAATATAGTTAGTTTTGTTCAAGAGAGACTACTAACTAAAATTGATTAATTCGATTGTTAATATATACAAAAAGGGGATTAATTAATTTGAATTAGTTGAATGTTAAATAAACTAAGTGAAATCTTGATTTCTAACTATTTAACACCAAATGTTCGCCACAAAGTTTCTCAAAGACATTCTCTCTAACAAACGCAAGTTGGAAGAATATGAAACGGTGATGCTTACTGAGGAAAGCAGCGCAATGATTCAGAAAAAGCTACCTCCAAAATTGAAAGATCCAGGGAGTTTTACCGTTCCTTGTTCCATTGGCAATTGTCATTTCGATAAGGCATTATGTGATTTAGGTACAAGTATTAATTTAATGTCACTCTCTATTTTCAGGAAACTTGGTTTGGGAGAAGCAAAGGCAACTACGGTGACTCTCCAGCTGGCAGATCGATCACTTACTTATCCACGAGAAATCATTGAAGATGTGTTGATAAAAGTGGATAAGTTTATTTTTCCTGTCGATTTTCTCATCCTCGACATGGAAGAAGATAAGGATGTTCCACTTATATTGGGACGACCTTTCTTGGAAACTGGAGGGACGATCATTGATGGTCAGAGAGGTCAGCTTATTTTGAGACTTGGGGAAGAACATATTTCATTTAATGTGTTCAAGGCAATGAGATTTTCGACCGAGCCAGATAGCTGCTTTCAGATTGATGTGATCGAAAATAACTTCCGCCTACGACATCCCACCGATGCATATGAGGCTTGCATTGCACATTCTCAATCTATCCATGCTGATTCATTGGAGATTGAGGAATGTGCAAGACTTTTGGAAGCTAATCCACCATACGTGCTTAAACGCTATTTCGAGGAACTGGGATCTGGAACAACAACAGCAAAACCATCTATTCAGCAGCTTCCTAAGTTAGAACTCGAGCAACTGCCATCTCACCTTCGATATGCCTATCTGGGTGAGTCTTCGACACTCCCAGTGATTGTGTCAAATTCTATCAGCAAGGTAGAAGAGGAGAGATTACTTCGGGTGCTAAGGGACAATAAAATAGCCATTGGGTGGTCTATAGCAGACATAAAGGATCTTAGTCCTTCATATTGCATGCATAAAATACTCATGGAGGAGAATTAAACCAACGATTGATGGTTAGCAGCGATTAAATCCAAACATGAAAGAAGTGGTAAAAGTTGAGGTGTTGAAGTTACTTGACGCAAGTATCATTTACCCTATCTCAGATAGCGCATGGATCAATCCAGTACAGGTTGCACCCAAAAAATTTTTTGGACTCTTGATATTTCGTGTTTTTTAGGGTTTTCCGTAGTTTCCATATAAATAGAAATTTTATTTCATTGTAAACAAGTTTTGAATGATAATAAAAGTTGAGTTTTCTCTCCAACGGATCTTCCATGAAAAATGAATTTATCAAATATTTCGTGTTAATATTTGTGGCGTTCAAACCAGAACTTATTAAAGGATTGGACAACCTTTGTGGTGTTCGCAAATCGGGGTTTCTAGTTTCTGTACTTCAACGGGGTTAAGGTTAATATACCTTAAGTTCTTGGGTTGTGAGGCTTGGATCAAGATCCTATCATCTACAACCTGAATTTGGGCTTTCCCAGCATTTTCAAATCAATTCCGCGAGTTCTATGAGATTTTCTCAACCGGGATCTCATCAAGTGGTATCAGAGCTCGGGCTCCAGATTCAGGTTTTATCCTTTTTATTTTGTTTTGAGTCTTTTTTGTGTTCTTCATGTTCTTGAGTCCAATAAATATTTTGAGTCTTTGATCCAAAAAAATCTCAAAAAAATTTCAAAAGTTGTTTTTGTACTCAATTTGAGTTCAAATCAATTTCCGTTTGCTTCGTTGATCTCGTAGTCAAATTTTCGGGTTTTGTAAAAATAAATATATATACTGTTCACGTCCGTGAATTTTTAAAAAAAAAATTATTTTTTTATTTTTTTGATTTCTTGAAAATTGTCTAATATCCTATCATCTATCTTAATTCCAAAATCCATTTGTGTTCGATCCAAATTCAAGAACCACTTTCTTGAATTTATAAATTCCAGTCCGAAGTGGTCCAGTTCAAATCATTTTGAGTCCTAGAGTCAATATGAGTAATATGATGGATCGATTGGAAATAATGTCGATGGATATGGGGAGAGTGTTGGATAAGTGGGATGAGGAATTGAATAGAACTCATACGGATCAATGCGATGATGTATTTAATGTGAGTAGTCGGGATAGACGGGAATGTAAGGATTTGGGTGAAGTTGGTGCTAATAGGAAGATGGGATGTGTAAAAATAACAATTCCACAATTTAAGGGTAGGAATGATTCCGAGGCGTACGTGGCATGGGAATAAAAGTTAAAATTGAGGTTTGAGTGCCATGATTATTCTGGAGAGAGAAAATTGAGGTTGATTGTGAGCTCATTCGTAGATTATGCATTAATTTGGTGGGATGAGTTGACAGGATCTAGGCGGAGGAATGATGAGAGGAGTATTGAAACTTGGGATGAGTTGAGGAGTATTATGAGGAAGCGTTATGCGCCTAATCACTTTTGTGGGAGGGATCGGCGTGATCAAGAATGTCGGCATAAGCCTAAAAGATATAGTAGAGTTACGTATTCGAGGGAAGAAAAAGTATCGTTTGTGGGGCGTGTTGGTAGTACATCAAGCAGAAGGACTAGGTAGGATTATGAAGTGACCTCTCAGAGTTTCGTGACTCAATTAGTCAGAAGGATAAACAAAAGAGCTCGAGAGAACATAGTAAGATGGTTGGTTGTGAGAAAAAAAGAGAGATGCCACAAAAGAGTGAAAATCAGAGAGGAAAGGTGGAGCTGCAAAAAGAAATTGAAGAAGAATCTTTGGAGGGAAAGGAGTTGGAAGTGAGTTTAAATGAAAAAGAGCCTGAAGTTGAGGAAGCCATGGTGAAAACTAACAATTCCCTCCCTCCCTGTCTTGAATAATTCTATTTTGGAGTTCACCGATGATTCAGTTCCAGAAAACACTTCCATTGAAACACCAACCGACCCAGGGATGGAGCATCAGTTGCAACATGTGGAAGAAACTCACCAACAATACTACCACTTGGTCCCAGCAAAAAATCATGTTGACTTACAACCCGTTCCAGGCAATATTCATCAGTTGGTGTCACAACAGTTGGAAATCTCTTCAATACCAAAAATTGACTTTGTGATTCCCGAGGAGACGATAGAGTTTCAAAGGCACTGGAGGAATCTTATATGCAAAGAGCTAAGTGAAGGAGATTATCAGAATGGTAATAATGGCACATTGGAAGTGATATTAAAACAAGTGCGTTGGCTAAGTAATGCAAGGAAGATGCATGGATATTCATCAAATGAAGTTGTTCTTGGAGCATTTCAAATTGGCAGAATTAAGCAGTTAAGACCATAGCACTTTGATCAGCGCGATGGAGATTAGGTTTACAATCGGAGATGGCGTATTCGAGGCCAAATGTGGTCCAAATTGCATCCAATGGGAGATGGACCATTCCATGTGCTTGAATTGATTGGAGGTAAGGGCTACAATTTGAGCATTCAAGTTATGGATTCGAGGTCGAATCCTTTCGAAGGGAGAGGGGATGATGTGATCCGGGATAAACAATCACTTGGTCGTGCTTTGGAGTCCAAAAGGTCGAAGTCAACAACCCAAAGACCAAGTTTGGTGAAGGGGTCGCGGGTCGAAAGCAATTAGTTCAATACAAAATGGAGGTCGAAGACGGAAGTGAAAATCGATAACTATGCGGTCGCATAGTTATCACGGGATGCGGCCGCATCCAAATGGACAGAGACATGGCAGGAGGTAGAATTTATTTCTATTCGACCGCATAGAAATACTCTATGCGGCCGCATAGAGTCTTTTCGAGTCCAGTTCTATATTTTTGCGCGAATTTCCAGATTTCATTATATTTCTTATTTTGGCAAGTTTTATTATTTTTGGACTCTTGATATTTCGTGCTTTTTAGGGTTTTCTGTTGTTTCCATATAAATAGAAATTTTATTTCATTGTAAACAAGTTTTGAATGATAATAAAAGTTGAGTTTTCTCTCCAATGGATCTTCCATGAAAAATGAATTTATCAAATATTTTGTGTTAATATTTGTGGCGTTCAAACCAGAACTAATTAAAGGATTGGACAACCTTTGTGGCGTTTGCAAATCGGGGTTCTAGTTTCTGTACTTCAACGGGGTTAAAGTTAATATACCTTAAGTTCTTGGGTTGTGGGGATTGGATCAAGATCATATCGTCTACAACCTGAATTTGGGCTTTCCCAGCGTTTTCAAATCAATTCCGCGAGTTCTATGAGATTCCCTCAACCGGGATCTCATCAAGTGGTATCAGAGTTCGGACTCCAGATTCAGGTTTTATCCTTTTTATTTTGTTTTGAGTCTTTTTGTGTTCTTCATGTTCTTAAGTCCAGTAAATATTTTGAGTCTTTGATCGAAAAAAATCCCAAAAAATTTTCAAAATTTGTTTTTGTGCTCAATTTGAGTCCAAATCAATTTCCATCTGCTTCGTTGATCTCGAGTCAAATTTTCGGGTTTTGTAAAAATAAATATATATACTGTTCACGTCCGAGAATTTAAAAAAAAAATTATTTTATTTGATTTCTTGGAAATTGTCTAATATCCTATCATCTATCTTAATTCCATAATTCATTTGTGTTCAATCCAAATCCAAGAACTATTTTCTTGAATTTATAAATTCCAGTCCGAAGTGGTCCAGTTCAAATCCTTTTGAGTCCAGAGTCAATATGAGTAATATGATGGATCGATTGGAAATAATGTTGATGGATATGGGGAGAGTGTTGGATAGGTGGGATGAGGAATTGAATAGAACTCATAGGGATCAATGCGATGATGTGTTTAATGTGAGTAGTCAGGATAGACGAGAATGTAAGGATTTGGGTGAAGTTGGTGCTAATAGGAAGATGGGATGTGTAAAAATAACAATTCCACAATTTAAAGGTAGAAATGATCCTGAGGCGTACGTGACATGGGAATAAAAGGTAGAATTTAGGTTTGAGTGCCATGATTATTCCGGAGAGAGAAAATTGAGGTTGATTGTGAGCTTATTCGTAGATTATGCATTAATTTGGTGGGATGAGTTGACAGGTGTTCGCTGAAAAATGTACCGCAAGCGCACGGATCGTGAACAAGTAATATAGTGGACTTTTTGAGTCCGAATATCGATCCCAAGAGGAATGTTACTTTGAAGTTACGTACTCTAATCGATTTTAGTTCTAACAACGACTGACACACACACAATTAATATTGACATTAAATTATAAACTAATAACTATAAAACTAAACTAACAAACTAAAAAGATAGTTGAATCTTTGATTTGAAAAGTGGTTGGAATTTATGATTTCACTTAACCTTTATTTCATTAACATCAATTCAATAACGTACATGCAAATTACCAAAATACATAGTTAGACCCGATTCTCCAATTTTAAATAAATATCCTCTTTCGAGCGATATTAACCCTAATTAATTAAATTATACCACATATTTCTATGTCGATACAAAATTAACCAATTGCATTAAATTGCTGTAAAAAGACAGAAAAGTAAATAAAAACACAAAAGGTTTAGAAAAGTTGGGTTGCCTCCCAACAAGCGCTGTTTTATAATCTTAGCTCGACTATGCAAAATGTTATGAGCCCAAAAAGTAAGCTCTGGATGCTCGGCCCAGCTTTATTCTTTTGGCTCGGATCCACTCCTCATTCGATTGCCAAACATCTATTTTGCTCCCTTCATCATAGGATTTCATCGTTGCATCTGATTCAAACTCAACAATATAGATTTTCATCTCTACATCGGACTTAATCAAAAAGTCAACCTCTATGCAATCACTGAAGTCGGCCAGATGTATGTTGATTTCACCTTCAATGATTTCTACATCTTCAATCAGTTCATTTGTGATTAAATCATCATTCACTTCAAGCTCTTCTACAATAGTTGGTATCTCTTCAGGTTGAATGATCAATCCGCAATCGAATTCCACGGGCGATGAGAAGTCGGTCTCAATAACTTCATCGAGTAGATAATAACCCCACTGCTTAAATCCATCCCAATACATGTAGTCTCCTACTTTTATATCATCTGGATCCAACTTGGCAAGTTCTTTATAGTACTTTGCAAGTACCCTCTCATTCAGTAGGGGAGGACCATCTCCTGCAGGTTTGACGTCCTCATCCCAATCGAAGGGCACGAAATCTCCCACGAGCATGTACCTTTCATCGTTATTGTCAATGGCCTGTTTTTTACACATCAAAAATCTTCTAAACTCCACGAGTTTAGGGGTGTACATAGTGGTGTACGAAAATCGGCATTGCTCAGTACGATGCCTCGCGTAACAAATATCACAGCCTGGAAGTTCTCCAAGCACATCATTATCGTCCATATAGAGATTAGACATTGCTCAAATTATGTTACTTCACCAAAGTTAGAATCCTGCAAATATCAGACAAATGCAGGAAAAGACTAAAAATACACAAAATGAATTAACAATATGAGGTAAGCCAAAGTAAACACACAGTAAAAACAATAAAAAACAAATAATTACAAATTGTTAAAACTAAAATTAACTAAAGCAGTAATCAAAGTAAAAACATTCCCCGGCAACGGCGCCAAAAACTTGTTCGCTGAAAAATGTACCGCAAGCGCACGGATCGTGAACAAGTAATATAGTGGACTTTTTAAGTCCGAATATCGATCTCACGAGGAATGTTACTTTGAAGTTACGTACTCTAATCGATTTTAGTTCTAACAACGACTGACACACACACAATTAATAATGACATTAAATTATAAACTAATAACTATAAAACTAAACTAACAAACTAAAAAGATAGTTGAATCTTTGATTTGAAAAGTGATTGGAATTTATGATTTCACTTAACCTTTATTTCATTAACATCAATTCAGTAACGTACATGCAAATTACCAAAATACATAGTTAGACCCAATTCTCCAATTTTAAATTAATATCCTCTTTCGAGCGATATTAACCATAATTAATTAAATTATACCACATATTTCTATGTCGACACAAAATTAACCAATTGCATTAAATTGCTGTGAAAATACTCAACGGGTCACATAAGGTAGATGTCTATTTCTAGATCATCTAAACGCGTATAGTCGGAACCATACAAACCTATGGTATCAATTATTTCGGTCTAGCAAGTGCAACTATTTTTCAATAATTGCCCAAACAACCTAACCACAACATCTAATGATCAAGTAAATGAAGTGATTTTAAACTAATAATCAATACACCATTATTTTGATAACAAATGCATTTCTAACAATATATATATCGATATTAATGAAATTAAAGTTAAGATTTAACATAAACTCCAACATACAAACTTGCTTAACTCATTTTATAAATATAATAGCAAAGGAAAATCATGATCCAATACATTACAACAATAGAAAAATAATGGAAGAACACAAAGATGTAGATACAACCCTTTTTTTTATAGATTTGCCTTTCTCTAATGATTTCTCTAACTTCCTTTGATGATGATCTCCTTGCTATTGAATTTGATTTCACAAGAATGAGCCAAGACAACCAAAGAACAACTACAAAATGAAGAAAAGAAAGAAGAGAAAAGGAAAACTAGAGAGAAACTATCTAAAACCTAAGCTAAACTAAACTATTATCTAACTCCTACTACCTTGAAAATGAGAGAGATATGGGATATATCAATGCTATGTGAGACACACCAAAATATCCCAAAATATCTCCATTAAAAAATTCCCAAAATATTGTCAAAGTTGACCAAAAACGCGTGGAAAGAAAATAGACCACTATTGAATTTTATCTCTATGCGGCCGCATGGTGTAATTCCATGCGGTCGCATGGAAGAAACAAAATATACATTTCACGTCTCTGGGCAAGCCATGCGGTCGCATGAATTTTTCCATATTTGCAGCTCAGGTCTTTGAACGTTCTATCCTTGCGCGATTTCATCCCTCATCTTTGAATTAGTACAATTTGATCCTCATACTTTGAACTTTATTTCATTTAAGCCCCTACCAAATTGCAGTCAAAGCCCTCCATCTTTTGGTCAAGTGCATTTCAGTCCTCAACTTCACAACAGTGTGCACTTTAAGTCCTTTTTCACTCGTTTTGCCTCCGTTTCATTTCAATTCAGATTTTGGCCTATAAAATCAAATAATACATAATTATGCATAAAATATGCTCAATTTCATCTATAAATATAGTCCAATAAATGCTCAATAAGTGTGTAAACGCACACTTATCAACAGGATCTAGGCGGAGGAATGGTGAGAGGAGTATTGAAACTTGGGATGAGTTAAGGAGTATTATGAGGAAGCGATATGCGCCTACTCACTTTTTTAGGAAGGATCGACGTGATCAGGAATGTCGGGATGAGCCTAAAAGATATAGTAGAGTTACGTATTCGAGGGAATAGAAAGTATCGTTTGTGGGGCGTGGTCAAGCAGAAGGACTAGGTAGGATTATGAGCGTAACCTCTCAGAGCTTCGTGATTCAATTAGTCAGAGGGATAAACAAAACAGCTCGAGAGAATATAGTAATATGGTTGGTTGTGAGAAAAAAAGAGAGATGCCACAAGAAAGTGAAAATCAGAGAGGAAAGGTGGAGCTGCAAAAAGAAATTGAAGAAGAATCTTCGTAGGGAGAGGAGTTGGAAGTGAGCTTAAATCAAAAAGAGCCAGAAGTTGAGGAGATCGTGGTGAAAACTAACAATTCCCTCCCTATCTTGAATAATTCTGTTTTGCAGGTCACCGATGATTCAGTTCCAGAAAACACTTCCATTGAAACACCAACCGACCTAGGGATGGAGCATCAGTTGCAACATGTGGAAGAAACTCACCAACAATACTACCACTTGGTCCGAGCAAACAATCATGTTGACTTACAACCCGTTCTAGACAATGTTCATCAGTTTGTGTCACAACAGTTGGAAATTTCTTCAATACCAAAAATTGACTTTGTGATTCCCGAGGAGACGATAGAGTTTCAAAGGCACTGGAGGAATCTTAGATGCAAAGAGTTGGATGAAGGGGATGATCAGAATGGTAATAATGGCACATTGGAAGTGATATTAAAACAAGTGCGTTGGCTGAGTAATGCAAGGAAGATGCATGGGTATTCATCAAATGAAGTTGATCTTAGAGCATTTCAAATTGGCAGAATTAAGTAGTTAAGACCAGAGCACTTTGATCAGTGCGATGGAGATTGGGTTTACAATTGGAGACGGCGTATTCGAGGCCAAATGAGGTCCAAATTGCATCCAAGGGGAGATGGACCATTCCATGTGCTTGAATTGATTGGAGGTAAGGGCTACAATTTGAGCATTCAAGTTATGGATTCGATATCGAATCCTTTCGAAGGGAGAGGGGATGATGTAATCCGAGATAGGCAATCACTTGGCCATGCTTTGGAGTCCAAAAGGTCGAAATCAACAAACCAAAGATCAAGTTTGGTGAAGGGGTCGAGGGTCGAAAACAATTGGATCAATACAAAATGGAGGGTCGAAGATGGAAGTGAAAACCGATAACTATGCGGCCGCATAGTTATCATGGGATACGGCCGCATCCAAATGGACAGAGACATGGCAGGAGGCAGAGTTTATTTCTATGTGACCGCATAGAAATACTCTATGCGGCCGCATAGAGTCTTTTCGAGTCCAATTCTATATTTTTACGCGAATTTCCAGATTTCGTTATATTTCTTATTTTGGCAAGTTTTATTATTTTTGGACTCTTGATATTTCGTGCTTTTTAGGGTTTTCCATAGTTTCCATATAAATAGAAATTTTATTTCATTGTAAACAAGTTTTGAATGATAATAAAAGTTGAGTTTTCTCTCCAATGGATCTTCCATGAAAAAATGAACTTAACAAATATTTCGTGTTAATATTTGTGGCGTTCAAACCAAAACTTATCAAAGGATTGGACAACCTTTGTGGCGTTCGCAAATCGGAGTTCTAGTTTCCGTACTTCAACAGGGTTAAGGTTAATATACCTTAAGTTCTCGAGTCGTGAGGCTCGGGTCAAGATCCTATCGTCTACAACCTGAATTTGGGCTTTCCCGGCACTTTCAAATCAATTCCGCGAGTTCTATGAGATTCCCTCAACCGGGATCTCATCAACATGTCCCTATGGTACATTTGCCTACCGTAAGATGCCTTTTGGTTTATGTAATGCACCTACCACATTTCAGCGTTGCATGATGGCTATATTCTCTGACATGGTTGAGAAGTTCATCGAGGTATTCATGGACGACTTCTCGATATTTGGCTCATCGTTTGATGATTGTCTGGAGCATTTGGGTTTAGTCCTACAACGATGTGTAGAAACAAGATTGGTGTTGAATTGAGAAAAATGCCACTCCATGGTACCGGAAGGTATCGTGTGAGGACACAGGATTTCAGCAAATGAGATTGAGGTGGATAGAGCAAAGATTCAAGTAATTGAGAAGCTACCACCACCAACTTCAGTAAAGGGTGTTCGCAGTTTCCTTAGGCATGCCAGATTCTACAGGGGATTCATAAGAGATTTCTCAAAAATCACAAAGCTACTGTGCAGCTTGTTGTTCAAAGATGCCACATTCGAATTCACAGATGAATGTTTGGTAGCGTTCAATGCTTTGAATGAGAAACTGATTTCAGCACCTGTGATCATCTCTCCAGATTGGGACTTACCGTTTGAGCTGATGTGTGACGCCAGTGATCATTCAGTCGGGGCTGTATTGGGACAACGCCAGAATAAAGTATTTCATGTGATCTATTATACCAGCAAGATGTTGAATGATGCTCAGCTTAATTATGCCACTACAGAGAAGGAGCTTTTGGCTGTAGTCTGTGCTTTCGACAAATTTCGATCATATCTTGTGGGGTCGAAGGTTATAGTCTACACAGATCATGCTGCTATCAAGTATCTGATGACGAAAAAGGACGTCAAGCCAAGACTCATTCGTTGGGTCCTACTGCTGCAAGAGTTTGATTTGAATATCAAAGATAAGAAGGGGAGTGAAAATGTGGTAGCCAACCACTTATCCAGACTTGAACCCAGCGAGCAAATAGAATCTGTGGATATCAACAAGGTTTTTCCTGATGAGCAGATTTTTAGTGTGGTAGAGATACCGTGGTATGCAGACATAGTAAACTATCTAGCAAGATCCATCACTCCACCAGATTATTCACATTGCCAAAGGAAGAAATATTTTCGCTGAATTGAAGTACTACTTTTGGGAGGATCTAATTCTCTATAGGAGAGGGGCAAATCAAATCATTAGGTGGTGTGTTCCTGAGGAAGAAGTATCTAGAATTTTAGAGCAGTGTCACTCCTCAACTTATGCGGGGCATTTTGGAACATCGAAGACAACAGCTAAGGTCTTGCAATCAGGGTTCTACTGGCCTTCATTGTTTCGAGACACCTCACGTGATTTCATGTTTAAAAAAGACGTTTTGAAAATGATTTTATGGAGTACACACACCTCACGTCGTTTAAAATGAGTTTTGACAAATTTTAGGTACATTGGACGATCGAGGAGTATTATTGGTAAAAAGTTGAAATTTTAAGGAAAATTGACCAAATACAGGTTTTCGAGGGTTTGAGTACATTTTAAAAAAAGTCATATTGTATACACTCATCATACCCCATTAAACTTGTTCGGTACGAAAAACGAGATTTTAGAGTATCGTGATCGATCGAGGGCTGAAAAATAGTAAACAGACAATTTTTGGACTTCTGGTAGTCCACGTGGTCGCATGGGCTAACCAGAGCATCACTTGGCTCAAATTTTTGTTCCATTCGGCCGCATGGTGTAAAATTTTTTTAAAACACCAAACCGGGACACCCACACTACATTCCTGGTATTTCTCGCCTCTCTCGTACGCATCTACCCGAAATCACCCACACATTCGACTAGCACCTCCCACAAACCGAAATCGACGCCACCAAGTCGACCATCTTCGATCTTCTACAGCATCACTTCATCTCCTTTCACTCGAATTTGACTTCAAGATATGCTACTTTCCTCTCAACCCTAGCTCCTTCAAATCTTGTGGTATGTTGCTCAATTTATATGTGTATTGTTTGAGGAGTTTGGGGAGTAGGTAGTTCATGGATTTGTGATGAGTTTGTTAGGTAAAAACTTGGCTTTGATTCAATACCCAATTCAATATCCCTTATGAAGAAATTATATTGCTTTCAAAGTGTTCGATGAAATGTCTACGTGAAATTTTTGGTGTTTTCTTCTGAATTTTGAATTCTTGCATGATGATATCTGTGTTTGTTTGCGTAATGTGATGATTTTCATTACCTAACATAGCTGAACACTACACTTGCAACATTTAGGCACCACCATGACTAGGTTTCACATTTCACGTCACCAACTTTGGCCATCGGGTTCTATATCCAAATGACATCCGAATGCTCTAAATTTTTGATATGTTGTAGTACACATTGCATACTTTCATATGCCCAGATGGTGCTCGAGAAAATTTTTACTTTTCTCGACGGTGTTCGGGGTTGAACATACCTAGTCGAACATGCAATATTTTGGAAATTTGACAACTTAGGTTCAAATGGGTTATACATCACTTGTTACACCTTATGTGTTCATACATATGCGTTGTTGCACATTTTAGTGCCCATGGCTCAATCATGTCACTCCATGTCACCTCATGTCACACTGTGCCTAGGTTCACGTCATTCATATCACCTACTTTACCCATATATTTCTATACTCATATGACATCCAAATGAACTACATTTCAGATATGTACTAGAGTAGATTGCTTACTTTCATATGCCCGAACGATGCTTGGGAAAAATTCAATTTTTCTCGACGGTGCCCGTTGGTGAAAGTCCTTGGTCGAGCATGGGTGGAATTTTGAGAAATGCATATATTACTTGTATTTGGGTTCTAAGCTATATGTTGACATATGTTAATAATATAACCCACATTGTCATGCATTCTCACAGATTATGGCATTATAACCTCACTTTTAACATCATGTGCATTCTTTACCTACATACGGGCTTTGAAGCAAGTTTGGGGGGTCTATGTGCTGATCATTCCATATCTACTATATTTGCATCGCTTTTGGTCTAATTCTTGCCTTTGATTTTCTCAAGATGCCTCCAAAGAGAGTTGGGAAAGACAAGGTTGGCTCCACCTCCAGTACACGGGAGTCTGAGACAGGTTTCAAGAGATTTCTCAATTTCGAGACCTCTACTCGATACTCCGACATCATAAGCCATTAGACTATCATTCCCGAGAGACCGGTAAGACTCTCAGATTTCCCTGCTATTGAGCTAGCGACCTTGATTCAGAACTGTGGATAGGAAAAATTGATAGAAAGGCCACACCCGATTTATGAAGGCCTTGCCCGAGAATTCTATGCAAACTTCAACAGTGATATCAATACACCGGGTTCTGCACATCTACATCAGACATAGGTGAGGGGACGGTGGATTATGTTTTCCCCAGAGGTGATTCACCAGTATTAACAACTCACCTGGGACAATATGGTCTCTATCCCATTGAATTTCTACTGGCCCGAGGTAGCAGAGGTATTATTAGGGCGGGCAAATGCATGACCATTACAGACTCTTGTTGCACCAAAATGAGCTCACACCGTCTATAGCCATTCTATGGCTATTCATGTGCCACAACATCGAGCCGACTTCCCACCGTACCACCTTTACAGTTCCCACAGCTAGTTTTCTATATCATTTGGTTAGGGGAAACAAAATCGATCTTGCCACGTACATATATAATCAAATACGCACGTTGGATACATGGGTAGATCGTCGTTGCTCCTTGATATTTTCGAGTCTGATTAGTAGCATCTGCAGAGCAGCCGGTGTTACCATCCCATCTGTGAAGTTTTCGAAGAAGCCTAGTCCATACATCAAGCTTACTACGTGGGAGGCTCAGGAGCGAGCTCGGGCGGCGCGATGAGCGCGATTGGCTGAGGTATAGAGACGACAGCAGCAGGCTGTCCATGATGAGGAGGCACCTGAGGATGCTGATATGCCTTAGGCCACAGCACCACATCCACCACCACCCGACGAGGTTGACACACAGCTTTTGAGACAGATGTTTGCCACGATGACAGGGTCAAGCCGGGATATATAGAGCCTCCAGCAGGCATTTGGTGCTATGAGCATAGAGATGCATAGAGTGAGCGAGCGAATGGACACCATCCATGCTTTTACGGCGAGCTCACACAGAAAGACCGTCGCATCTATGAAGGCTGTCGAGTGGCTGAGTGACCGACTCAGCTTATACTCAGGTCAGATGGACACTCTCCAGCTACGCACTGACACGATAGCTACAGAGGTGCGGGAGCAGTTCGTTCTACTTCGGGAGATTCTGACTCGTCTACCACCTCTACCACCGGTAGATGATACAGTGGGACCGAGCTTCTTCCCACCATCTTCACTACCACCACCGTATTGATCAGGGGAGTCTTTATTAACCTCCCATATTTTGTTTTGTATAAGATTTGCCCTTCAAATTCTGTATTTAATCTTACACTTTACACATTGGGGGCAATGTTTTGTATAAGTTTGGGGGGCTGGTCGAATTTGTAGAACAAGCTTAAGGATTTAGTACTTGTATTGAATTATGCATTGCTCATTCGTTGTTCATCAATATTAGTCTGGTTTTTTGTTTGTTTGTTTACTGCTTTTGTGTGTTTGTTAAAAAAAATTCGTTTTTGACATTTTTGTTTCAGTATTTGTTTAGTTAATGCAATTTGTGTGCTTGTGTGAGTTCAATAGCCTTACCGGCAATGATGTGAATAGTGGAATAGGTATGAACTGTGGATAGTGGAAATGGTGCATGTCTAGATTAGCCAATGTTTATTTATGTGATACTTGACATTTCTTACGCACGAGACTCATGTTCGGCATGTTAAGTTGATGGTTGGGTTCAATTTTTATAAGAGATTTGAACATGATAGGTTACACCTGAATTACCTCTACTATGCTTAAAGATATTCCATTGTTTTAGTGGTTTAGAGGATTAGTTATTGCAAGAGAACATTGAGATGGGTGGGGATTCCATGCATGAAAATTGAGTTGTGTGGATTGTGTAGACTGATGAGACAAAAATGAGGCAAAAGTTTTAAGTCAGGGGTTGGTTCCTTAAACTAAGTGTCTAAAAGAATAGGGGCTTGCATAAATTTTTGTGAGGAAAATACTCTTTTCAAGCCTTTATGACTCGAACAAGTAAGCCTGTAAGGGTAAATAAAAATCTGGTGCCCTAAAATCAACTAATTTGGGAGTTATCGGCCTAAAACTTGATACATGAGTTATATAGAAAGCAAATGAGAATGTGTTTAAACAAAGAAAAATAATAGAGTGAAAAAAGTGCCCCATGACATTTAGTTGATAGAATTGTACATTTGATGTAAGGCAAGTAACTTAGTTTAATCTTAGAGGTTAAAACAATCAAAGAAATAGGGAAATCTCTGTTTGTTGAAGTGTAAACTTGTGATTGCGAGTCCTATCCAAACTAAGGGAGGGTGAGAATTTAAGTTAACCAAATCTCAAGTATAGAACACACCCTGTGATAAGTGAGTAAAAGAACAAGTTTGGGGGTGTGTATCTCTCGAGCGAAGAAAGGAAAAATTTGACTACTGTAGGTCGGGATTTGAATCTATCAGAAACTGAGCATGTTTGCATGTGTATACACATACACACGTCAGGTTGCAAATGATAAGTTGAGGTTGATTTGATTTGATTTGATTTTGCACAGTTGATACTGTTCACTATGTATTACCCAATTCTAATTCTGAGACACGGCAGGTTTTTAAATCATGTTTTGTTTAGAGTTAAGTCACCATCTTGTTTGAAGACAAACAATAGTTCAAGTTTGGGGGGTTTGATAAGTGCATTTTACGCACTTATTTAGGTCACAAAATATGGACAATTGATTGTAATTATGCTGAAACATGGCTTAATTCTATGTAAATTATGTTTGCCGGACTATATCGATGGAAATAACGATAAGTGAGTGAAAACGAGCAAGAAATGATCAAAATGGAAGAAAGCCAAAGTTCAGGGACTAAGATGCAATTATTCAAAAGTCGACTTGAAACCCAAATCAAGAATGAAAATGAACTAAGTATGAGATTGACAAAAACAAAGAGTGTTAGAAGAAAGAGAATGAAGAAAAGAAGTCAAAATGAGGAAGAACGAAGTTCGGGAACCAAAACGACACAGCTTGAAAGTTGATTATACCATGCGGCCGCATGGTGCAATCAGCCATGCGGTCGCATGGCTTCCCCCGAAAGCAACTTGAACCAAAGCATTTGAACCATGCGGCCGCATGGTATATCTTCGCGAGAAAATTTCTGGTTTCTGTTTTTAGCTTAAACTCTTATGAAAACCAATTTTGAGACGGCTTTTTAACTCTAGACTCGACAGAAAAATGAGGCTACGCACTTTTAGAGATTATTTTGACATTGAAGAGCAAGAACACAAGGAATAACGCGAAGATTCATCAAGCACTTCAAGGAATTAATTGAATATCTACTCGGGTGATGACGTTTCTTCATTTACTCTTTTGTTTCTCTTTCTTTAGCATGTTAGGCTAGTTTTTCTTGTACTAGGAGATCGATGAACCTTGTAACATGATATTTCAATCTTTAGTTTTATATTTTTTATATTAAAACACGTTTTTGGATGTTTGAACGATTTATACGTATTTATTCCATATAATTATTGTGCGCACGTTAATTATATGAATAATTATTGTGCACACGTTAATTATATGAATGTGGTGATCTATTTTATGCATTCGAAAGAAGGAAAATAGATTCGGCGTAGTATAAATTTTCATAGGATCCAATAAGGGATAGAAATATACCGTTATGCTCTATGTGAATCTTTAAGTGTTCTTAAAAGTTAATGCGTCATTTTATGTTTGTATTCGTCATAAAAATATTGTTGGATCGCATGATAGAATAAGTTTAACATTATTCGAAAGAAATTATTAAATTCAATAAGAACATTGATTCTTCAATATTTAATCGTATTGTCAAATTGTAAAACTAGGATTTAAATGGATTGTTGCATGGGGATTCGTGATCCTAGTGCATTTTTCTCTTATTAACTTAATCAATTTGCAGTCGGCTTTCATATTGCAATCTAGTATAATTTGCATTTAGTTTAGCCAAATCATCCACAATACTTTCATAATTTAGTTTGGTTGGCATTTAGTATAAAACTCATCAAAAATTCATCTAGTTTCGGTTAAGGTCGAGATAATTAGTATTAAACTACTCAATCTCTGTGGGATCGACAATCCGGACTCTAAAAGTCCACTTTATTACTTGTAACGAACCGTACACTTGCGATGGTTTTAAATCGAACGATATTTTCGTGAACAGCTCCCAAACTAAAAGATCCAGGGAGTTTTATTTTTACTTATTTCAATTGGAGAAGCTTGTTCCTTTAATACTTTATGTGATGCAGGTTTTAGTATTAACTTAATGCATTTATCTATTTACAAAAAAAAAATTATGAGAAGTAAAAAATAATGGTGTCATTGTAGCTGGTCGATAGAAGCATCAAACATCTAAGAGCCAAAATTGAGGATGTACTCGTCAAAGTTGAAAGATTAATATTCTCGAGGAACTTCATTATTCTTGACAAAGAAGAATATTGGGATATTCCAATAATCTTAGGTAAACCCTTCTTAGAAACTGATCGAACCTTGATTGTTATGGAGAAATGTGAGTTGATTTTGAGGATGAGGATGAACTAAAAGTTTTCGAATTACACACACCCTCCTAAACAACCATTAGACTTCGAGGAATGCAACTATGTTGATAAAGATGACGTATCCATTCAACAAAGTCATCAGAAGAGAAAACCAAAATTGATGGAATTCTGGGTATAGATAAGAATAGGGAATTCAAAGTTTGGAGAGAAAAAAGATGATGTAAGGCTTAAAATTGCAAGAAGTGAACGGTCAACACATTTTGACTTGAGCCACCATGATTAATAATTGGCACCAAGAACAAGGGATCTCTTTAGAAGGTGGATAAAGGAAAAGCAAAAGATTCTACAAGTTCCAACACCAATACCAACTTCATATCCAATACTTATCTGACGAGTCTAAAAGTTCTCTCTTTTACTTAATTTTTATATTTGAGTTTTCTAGTGTCACAATGAAAACAATATAGACATCAAGTTTGGGGTGGAAATCTGTGTTTTCTTTCAATTTGATCTACATGCTTG
The DNA here is from genome assembly GCA_019395295.1 of Osmanthus fragrans. Classification (NCBI taxonomy): domain Eukaryota; kingdom Viridiplantae; phylum Streptophyta; class Magnoliopsida; order Lamiales; family Oleaceae; genus Osmanthus; species Osmanthus fragrans. The sequence continues at coordinate 10,755,151 of CM033359.1, forward strand.
AATTGTGTGTGATTAACCTAACTTTATTTTTATTTTTTTTAAATGAAAAAAGAAACCCAAAAAAAATCAACAAAAACATTTACAATTTTGTTTTGCATGATTGTGTGCAAACTTGACATTAATAATATGATTCATATCCAATGATATTATTATGTCTGTTTGTGATCAAAAATTGAATCGATTCGTACGAAATCTTAAATTCTCAATTATTACATGAATTCCATTATTTTATACTTAGAAATAAAATTGGGGGTGATTAGATCCATCCAAAACTAATTCTATCATTACTTGATTTTCTTTTCGATCTTTCTCCTTGACCCAATAAAAGACATTAAACTAGTCCATGGAAAATTAAGTGTGGGAAAAAGCCGCCTGCCTCGATAACCATACAAATCGAACATTGATGTAGAGCCTTATATTGGAGTAAAGAAGCAGTAGGAAGAAATGACCAGGCGTTGATATTATCAAAACTTGAGCGAAATAGTAACCTACATGTGAGAAGAAAAAAGAAAAATATAGGCAAAAAAAATGGTGAAGGCAATTTATTTTTTTTTTTTTTTTTTAAGGTAGTGCTAAAGTTTAGGGACGCTCGTTGATGGTGGTGGTGGTGGTGAAGAACAGTGGTGATGGTGGTATAATAATTTTTTTTTAATGGTGATAGTGGGTTGTAACACAATGTATTATGGTAAGAATTAAGACAGTGGTGGTGTTCATGGTGGCAGTGGTGGTGGGTCGGTGGCAGTGCACATGTTTGTTATCAACTTTTTTTTAGATAAAATGGATTTTAAAATAGTGATTTTTTTGGAGATTGAATGGTTTAAAAGTAGGAAAATGTTTTGGCTTGACATGCAAAATATTTTATTACGTGAATATATGATTGAAAATGTATTTCTATTGTTCCCTTAAAATTTCTATTTAACTATAGAAAAATTACATATATGAGGTGGTTGCAAAATACAAATGCAACATTAAGAAATTATGTTTGTTATTTTAAAAATTAAGTCTTAGTTAAATTCTATTAATTAATTAAAAATATTTTATTAATTAAATATTTTGAAGTCATAATATTATACAATTTATGATCACAGTTACATGCTAATCACAAATTTTATAGGTCACAACACAAATTATCATATTAATAGGTTGCGTTATTTCTCGATCACAAATCACAAATTTTTTAATTTATATTTTTTTTTATTGGTCATAGACTATCAAATTAATAGGTCACGTATGATTTTCGATCAAAATCACAAATTTTATAGGTCACAATATATTTACCGATAACAAATTATCAAATTTTATTGGTTAAGTATTATTTTTCGCTCACAAATCACAAAATTTATAAGTCACAATTTATTTCATGATCAAAAATTATTAAATTAATTGGTTGCAGATTTTTTTCGATCATAAATTATAAAATTAATTGATCACAACTTCACAAATTGTAAATCATGATTACAAATTTATTCCGAATTTCATATTTTGAAGTCATTAATTAACCAATTTATTGATTACAATCACCAAAATAATTAGTCACAGACTCTCTTCATCTCACCTCACCCCCAACCCCAATCCCAATTCACCACCCACACCAACAAAATGCCGTACTACGTCACCACTGCTACCACCACTTACACCACCATTGCGAACGACACCACCATCTGCACCACTTCTACTAGCGCTACCATCATTTGCACCACCATCGTCAACACCTCACCACAACCACGCAACAAAGCCACCACCACCTCATTGCCAGCACCATCACCAACACCCTAAGCAACCCTGAATAGACCAGGGACGGATACAGTGGGGGGGCTGGGCAGCAACCCCACACTCAGGTCCAATTTTTTTTTTAAAGGTTTTTTATTTTATTTTTTTTTGAAAAAACAGTTTTTTCATGTGTAAAATTTTTTTTTTTTTTTTTGCATAGTAGTCTGGTTTTAAAATTTTGTAGCCCAGTCTCGAACCAAATCCTGAATCCGTCTCTGGAATAGACCAAAGGAAGAAACAGCACCATTTGCAAATCATAGCGCCGCATGCCCAAAATACCCCCAAAGTAGATCATTGCTACGTCGCTGCGCAAAGGCCCTGTAAGCTTGCAGCGATGTTTATTGTCCCAGGGTGCTGCTGCGAACGATAGAACAACACCCTATTGCACCAGTCGACGTTGCATACTTGTGGCGAGAAGTGGTGTTGGCCGCCTTCTGGTGGTGGTATGTGCTAAAGAGATAGAAGAGAGAAGGGAGAGAACATTGAGCGAGACGGGACGGGAATAATCAGGGTTTGGGAAAGTAATGGGGTGGATGGATGTGGGGTGTGGGTGAGGTGGGTATGCAAATTAATTTAATTTTATAATATTTTTATTAATATTTAATTTAAAATTTAAATTGTCATCTAATTTTTTATTAAATAACTTTTAAACCTGATTTTTAAATTGAGTAGCTAAAAAAAAAAAGGAATTGTGGATGTGATATCCACTTTAACTATCCATTTTCGTCATTTGGGCTACACACATAACCCATTAATTGAACTCCACGTTCAGTTCAATTCTCATGCCCAATGACTTGTCTTCAATAATATATCTTCAGGCCCAGTAAAAGTGCAGTTACTTAGGGCTCGTTTTACATGACTTTTGAAAATTCAAAATGAATTTTCGAGACTCAAAAGTTGCTTTTGAATATATTTGACTAATTTTGTGAAAGTGCTTCTTGTAATTAGAATTGTTTTTAGAGAAGATTGGTCCAATGTGACTTTCTTTAAAAAGCACTTACAAAATATGAAGTACTTTTAAAAATTAGTTTTCAAAAAAAAAATTAAGATAACTTTCTCCAAAAAGCCCTTCCATAGAAAGCAAAAAGTAAAAGCAAAAATATGTCAAACGGGCCCTTAAGAAGCTAAAAGAAGAATTTAATGAGCAACATTCTTAAAATCAATTCAATGTTGATACTCACGTCTCAAAAAATTTGTGATAATTCCTTGAACCTTCTAAAGGATGTTACTCAAAAGAGTAATTAGCACAAAACGTTCATACATTTAAAGTTTATTGTGGAAAACGTCCATATTTTTCATTTTTTTTTTAGTATTTTCACCCCTACCTTCCACCTTTCATTACGCAAATGATCATTTTCATCCATTTTTCAATAAAATGACGATTTTACCCTCCTATTCAAATAAAAAAAATTAAAAAAAAAAATAAAGAATAAATTACAATCTTACTCCTAAACTTTTTTTTAAAAAAGTACAAATGAGTCCAAATAAATTAGTAAAAGGTTTAATAGCACAAAACGTCCTTACTTTTGGCATATAGTGTGCAAAACATCATTACGTTTCAAATTGGTGAAAATGACGTTTTTCGCAATGAAACGTAGAAATAGGGATGGAAAAAATACAAAAAATTGAAACATTTGGACGTTTTGCACACTACATGTCAAACGTAGAGACATTTTGTACTTCTAAGCCTTATTAAAATATTTTTAAAAAAATATTTTTTTTATCTTCTCTTCTTCTCCAAATGGGGCCACCACCTTAGAAACCAAAAAAACTCTGTCAATCACCGTTCAAACTGTCAGACCTCCATACCACCGGAAAGCCCTCACTCCCCTATACACATACTACTCAACATCCAACCTTCACCGAAAAGCCCTCACTCTCATCTACACATACCACCACACATCCAACTTTCACCAAAAAGTCCTCACTCTCTCTACACATACCACACGACATCTAACCTTCATACCAAAGGATTTGGAGGTCTGACGGTTTGAACGGAGTTTTTTGGCTTCTAAGATAGCGGCCTCATTTGGAGAAGAAAAGAAGAGAAATAATTTTTTTTGTTATTTTTAATATTTTAATAAGGTTTAGTAGCACAAAACGTCTCTACATTTGACCTGTAATGTGCAAAAAGTCCATACGTTTCAAATTCCTGTATTTTTTTCATTTATATTTCTATATTTCATTGCAAAAATATCATTTTCACCAATTTGAAATGTATGGACATTTTGCACACTACATGTCAAACGTATAGATGTTTTGTGCTATTAAGCCTTTTTACTAATTTATTTGGACTCATTTGTAATTTTTAAAAAGTTTAAGAGTAAGATTCAAATTTATTATTTATTTACTTTTTTTTTATTTGAATAGGAGGGTAAAATCGTCATTTTATTAAAAAAAAAAAAATAGATGAAAATAACATTTTGCGCAATGAAATGTGTAATGTGGGGGTGAAAAATGCTAAAAAAATGAAATGTATAGACTTTTTTCACTATAAATTTTAAAGGTATGGACGTTTTGTACTAACTACCCTTTCTCAAAGTAAATACTTTAATATGCGTCTACTACCCAAATCTAATAAAGCATACATTTTTATTCAACAATTGTGAACATATTTAAATTGCAATATTACTATATTTATATCTAGTGAATAGTTCTTAAATTCGCATATAAACAATCAATATTTATGTTATTAACCTTGAAAGTATAAAAATTTACATATCCCAATTACATTTCTTTCACTCCACACATAAATCAATGAATTATTATCTGTGAAAGAGTTTGATGTGATTGTAGGAGACTATTTGAAGAGTGCATATAACAAACAATTTGCATTATTTTAATGAGCTTTCAATCGATGCCAATCCAATAGGGATGGTCAAATGTGTCATTCTTTCATTATGTTTGAGTTGGACACTTTGTACTTTCTTTATCATGATTCATGACTACAATGAAAATGTAGTTTCTTGCAAGAATATTGAGCAATTGATAAATATCTTGGTACCTATCCAACTGAGAAAATGTATTATTTTTTTTATTATATTTTTTTTTTGTGTAATTTATTCAAATCTTGAATAGCAATATCAATATAAAACTCGATTACGAGATTGCTAGATGGAGAAAGGTAAGATAATGTGATTCATGGATTTCAAAGAACTCTAGAAGATATGCAAGAAATGTGAAGACATTAGTTAATGCTAGTTATCAAATAATAATCGAGTTTCTCTTTTTTGTTCAGTCAATTGATCATAAGAAAAGACGACAATTTATTGTGTTCATCCCCGTATAATTCTATAATTTGAATGCGGTGGTTTAAATGCTTTCAAATTCTTGGTTGATAAGTTAGTTGTGAGATTTTTTATTTTTTATTTTCTTAAATATAATGTAGGAAGCACTATTGGTCAAGCATTATACGCAACTTGTGAGGTCCAACAAGATGTAAGAAATAATAGGTTTAGAACTATATCTACGATTGTTATAGGCAAAGTCCGAAAATTTATGTACTTCTATACTTTGGTTTATTTTAAGGAAATATTGTGGGGTTAAAATTCTCAGACTAAAAACGTAAATAGACGTTTAAATGAAAAATTTACGATTTTCCAGTACATTTATATTTATATCTATTTCAAAAAGATGTGAATTTTAATTTAGTGTAAGATTAAAAATCGAGACATGAAATTTTAAATTTAATTATTCATTTGTGTAATGTGTTGTGAATGGGGCCATAAATTGTCGCTTGGACCACAGGCCTACTATCTCTTGGGCCCATGAATTATCAATTCAAACACGTTCATCTTTGAAACATGATCCAACGACTCCTTTAGGGACCCCACCCGGGTTCCCACTTACCCACCCCTATTCAGAGGCCGAAGCCAGCTAGGCCCCCTTTTGGCTATCATAATTTGAAATTTTAATGGTTCGAATAGTATTATTTTTAAAGAATGTGTGACTAATAAATAAGAAAAAAATTTAGAATTACTTATAATATTATTTTATTAAAAAATATGTGATTGATAAGAAAAAATTAAAAAAAATAAATTATAATTGTAATAGGCCCCAATCACACTCTATAAATATGCAATAGGGATTCAAGGTCTTTAGAAGTAGAGTCTTACAAGTACCTAACTCCTTTATAATGATATGACATAAAGTTATGAATGGATTTTTTTTTTTTTTTTTTTTTTTTTTTTTTTTTTGGAAAAATGATCTGATTCGAATTAAAATTGACTAATTCTTCTATTCAATTTCAATTAAAAATTAATTGAAATTGAGTAAAAAATTTCACACTATACATTTTCTTTCTGAATCATAAAAAGAACTAGATTAGTCCAAAAACCCAACTGGAGTCGATCAATTCTGGTATGTTTCGATTCAATTAAATATAGAATTTTAATTAGAAGCCGATTCCACCCAATTTTCATGAGTAATGTTATATCGTCCCACTAGGATTACAACTTCAGATAAAATGTGAAATTATACTTATTTAATGTCACATTAAGGTATCCTTGGATATTTTCTTTGTTTGTTTACTCTATTATTTTTACTAGAACCTACTTCTTTTGTTAACTTATGCATAAAGGATATTTTCTTTGTTAAGTAAATTCAATTGATGAAACTCAACCAAGTATTAATTTGATATGAAAGGGAAAGTTTAGACGAGTGGTATGTATTGCAAAGAGGGTTGAAAGTAGAAACCCACATTTATCATTTAAAAGTCATGTCAATAGGTGTTTTATATGCATAGGGTTAAAAAGAACAAAAATAAATAGTGGGCCAGACTATTGTTCTATCAAAGCAGGTAATATTGGTGAGCTGACAAAAGCCAGACCAATCAGATCTCGAAAGGTTGAAATGTGGGTCCCACCTAAGCATCAGCAATGTTGGGGGCATGAATAATATTTTTCTTGCTTTGTGCATCAATACGATCCGAAGCTAGTAAACTGGAATGACATCATGGGTTAGGCAAATGGACCTATTGATTATTCGATGTCTCATTTTTTTAATGTAAAGGGTTGCATCAAAATTGCATGATAAAAGCCAAAGAATGATTAAGAATATATTCATCACAATATAATATGTGAATACATTGAAGTCGTAGAAAAAATGATATTGTCGAAATCGAATATAATCAGTCTTTTCGGCTGTGAAAACTAGAAATCCATTTTAAACTAGGTCTAAGATTTATGTAACAAGTCAAAAAAGGCAAACCGTTAGAAAAAGGCAAGATCCGATCACATCACATTAAAAAAAGATTGATTTAGTTCAATATTTTTAGAACTTCACATAATTTTACCACAATTGATCTTGGTTTGATCTTTTATCTCTCTTTACTATTTTTTGGTCAATGTCCAAATCGATTTTAAACAAATTGAGAAAAGAAGGATCACGGCATTTTCTCACAAGAAAGTAGCCAATCAATGAGTGAGAAAAAAATATGAGTGAGATTCACATCTATCCCCCACTTTCTCTTGGACAAGTTGTAAAAGTGGTTTAATTACTTGGATATCACTAGCCACAAAGAGAAATCAATCCTTCATAGCATACTTGTGTCAATAAATTAATACGAAAGTCTTTACAAGGGAAATTTTTTTTTGTCTTTACAAGAGTGCAAAAGGCCTTTTAAAGGTATTGTTATTGCATTTCCTAATTCATAATTGTAGTGGTCTCGTAACATTATAAAGTCATCAAACTATCCATCATAATAGTAGACATGGAGGAATTTCGTCCTTTCAAATATGCTCATTTCAATCAATTAGTGAGAAAGTATTCACGATAAGTGTCAATCTTAAAAGGAAAGCTTTTTGCCACTACGAGAGTCCAAGAGTCATTTTAAATCCAATGTAATTGCATATCTTGGTTCATAATTATAGTGATTTCATAATATCATTTAGTCATTGTACTCCATTAAAGAAATGCACCATGACGTGGTAATTTTAAAAGTTAACACTGGCTATACAATTTCTAATAGATTCATATATAACGTTTAGGCTATTTACGATATAGAGACAATGGATATTTTGCTCACTAGCCCCTTTGATCGGACTTTCAACTTGGGATAACCAAAAAACGACAAAATGGTTTGTAGTGAGCAAGTGTCCAAGAATGAAAACACATAATAATAGTAGAAGAAATTAAATATAAACCAAAATATGTGGTGATATCTTTATTTAATATGCTTTTGGGACTTAAAATTATATTTTGAGTGCAAATATTACTTGTATTGCTTCATTCAAAATTTAAATATATTTATCTTCATCGTTAAGTTGGCATTCACTGCATATACCTTTTATCGATGAAGTTCTACGTGTTTGGAGATTAAGCTTTGGGTTTTATTTTAAATAAAGTTATATATATTATCTTCATGGCATTCACTGCATATACCTTTTATCGATGAAGTTCTACGTGTTTGGAGATTAAGCTTCGGGTTTTATTTTAAATAAAGTTATATAAAAAAAATAAAATAAAAATTAAAAATGATTAAAAAGAAAAAACAATTGGCAAAAATAGAAAGTAGAGGAGATCGCATGTTAAAGAAATTATCTCACAACCCATATAGAGTTGAATATTTTATTAGTTTCTACACGAAATGTTTTGATAACAAACTCATCCACTCTTCATCTTGAGCCCATCTCTTGCATACATGTGAAAGATCCTCTTTGTTAAAGCAAATGGCAATTCCATTGAGTATTGTGGGTTCCCACTTCCCACACTCCACCCAACTTGTATGGTCGTTTTCATTGGTTTGCGTGATTAGAATAAAATATAAATAAATAAGTTGTCTTTTCCTATATTTTTATTTAATTTTATTAAAATATTTATTATGACATTAGAGCATGCAAAAATTACAAATTTAAGTCTTGCTTTTAACATTTGTGTGAAAAATATCACTTTGTAGTTGAAAATATAGCTCATAGATATTTTCTTACAACTTCTACTCTTGATATTATAAGTTCTAGAACCAAATAGTCATGGACGGATCCAAGATTAGATCCAAGATTGGGCTACAAAATTTTAAGTTGGGCTAATATTCGGAAAAAAAAAAAAATTGCACAAATTTTTTTTTGCCTTACATAAACTAAATGGGTTGAGGAGGGACTGAGCTACAGTCCAGCCCAGTCCCTCTGTATCCGTCACTATAAATAGTGAGTAATCTTACATGGCCACTTTAACGAGACGATAAATGTATGTGTAAAGTAAAAGCTAGTTTTCATAATTTTGAAATCTTTAGAATGTAGGATCCGTTTGATTGCAATGGTGAAAAATGTGTGGAAATAAAATGAATGTTGGATAATTGAATTGAATAAAATTTGTTTTATAGGGAATTATAATTAATGATGTTTTATTGGTATAATTTTTCACCTAATCCATTTGATTTTATTTTTCATGCAAATTGTTATTTTTTTAGATAAAATTTTTCACAATCTGTATTAAAATTTGTTTGGATTGCAAAAAAGTAAAAAAATTAAAAAAAATAATTTTTGAAATTTTTTTGTGTTCGTTTGACTTTATTTTTCATGCAAATTGTCAATTAAATGAATAAATTTTTTTACCATTGGATTTAGAATATGTTTCTGTTGCCAAAAAATTTAAAAAAAAAAAAAAAAAAAAAGATGGAAAATATTTTCCTACCATACCTATAGGAAAATAAAAGATGGAAAATGTGTTTTAAATGGTTGTACCTAGAAAAGGGGTGAAAATGAATTTCATGAAAAAATTATGCAATCAAACACCAAATTTAAGAGTGGAACCATCCAATTCCACCCCAATCAAACGGAGCCGTAGTATTTATAGGATTAGTAGTCTTAATAGCAATAAAGTAGATGTTAAGAGAGCAATGTTTAGTCATATCTAATCTATTAGGTCCTTGTTATAAATTTCTATTATGTATAACTTATTTTCAGCTTTCATGAAAATTGAATTTAATCGACGCGCAGAGACATGTTGAATGAAATGTAAATAAACAATCTTTTTCATCTTTAATATTTTTAACTTCTAGGCAGAATTATTTAATATATAATACATACAAATCTAGAGAATATAAATAATTTTGATTTACAATCAAATCGTCTTATAAAATGTGTATCACATGTTACTACTACCCAGACATGTGTAAGTGTACACAAGATTGTGTGTATCATGCTAGTTTTACGTTTTAAATTAAGTTACCAAATTTTAAAACGTTCTAAGTTGTTTTTCATCTCTAGATGTAAAGCATATGTATATGATGATATGTTCCCAAATCATGATCTATTTGATTCGACCATCGAACATTGACATGATTCATGCAATTGGTTTGCACCGTACATATAAGTAGTATCCATTGGAGATGCAAATAGGAAACCATGGTGGGGCATATTCTCCAATGGAAAAGTATGTATACATATATACGTATCAAAATTCAGCATGAACAATGTTCGAAATTGATGATCAAATCCAACAGCCTTGATTAGGAAACTTATCGATAGATGGTAGGTATCCAAATGCCTCTATTAAATCTAAGACAATACCTAAAAGCCTATCTATGCATTAGTGATGTTTTGACTTTTAAATATAAAAAAGAACAAATCTTAAGTCACAATATTTTCTATAAAAAGTTCTATAAATTTAAAAATATGTTATATATTCAAATTCAACGATTAAAAAGTCATTGAATATAACTAGCTGTCCCGTGGATCAACTATGTGTCAACTTTACATACTTGTGAAATCTCTAGTAAAATCTTTCACCTTTACTTGCAATGCATTCCTTGATATCAAATGGGGGTGACGTGTGACTCAGCTCGCCCTAATGGTGAGTCATGGGACAAGTCGAGTTGATTTTTTATTTTTTTTCATGAGTGGCATGAGTTGCTCATCAGCTCAACTCCCCCCAATGGGTGAGCCATGAGATGAGTCGAGCTAGACTCTTTTTGTGCTAGTTAATTAATTGCTTGCATCTGCTCGTTCGAAGTTGAGAAGCAAAATAATAATAATAATACTAATTAATTAAAAAAGTGTTAGCCATAGGGACGAGCCAATCTATATTTTTCTCAAATGAGCCGGCCCTTGATTAATCGTCACAAAGCAAGCATGGATTGACTCTACACACTTAATATCTCTACTTTAGGTTATTGTCAAAGTACATAGTGGTGCATAGAAATTTCGACCATTACTTATTTAATGTATCGAAAAAAAATGAATGTCTTTCGAAATGTAAATTGGAAAATTGTAAATAAGTATTAAAAAAATAAGCTAAAATGTTTTTGTCGTTCCATCTTATTATATCTAATACAGTAGTATATGAAATATAAGTTAAAAGAACACAATACTCATTAAAAAGGTGACAATTAATTAAAAGGTATTAGTCTTTGGGTTAAATCCATTCATTGCCACTGTACTTTATATTTAGGGCCCGTTTGATAGAAAGATGGAAAATAGATGACAAGTAAAATGTTTGACAGGAAAAGTGATTTGCCTAAAATTTGTTTTAGAGAAAATTGTAATTAATGGTGTTTGATTGATATAATTTTCCACCTAATCCGTTTGACTTTGTTTTTTATGCAAAATAATTACTTTTTTGGATAAATTTTTTTACAATTTGTATTAAAATTTGTTTGAATTGCCAAAAATAAAAATAAATAAAAAAATAAAAAATATTTTCATAAATTTTTTATGTTCGTTTGGCTTCGTTTTTCATGCAAATTATTAATTAAATGGATAACATTTTTTACCATTGGATTTAGAATATGTTTTAATTGCCAAAAAAAAAAAAAAAAATACCCAACAAGGTGAAAAATAATTTCCTACCAAAATCATAAGAAAATATTTTCCTACTTTTGTGTTTCAAAAGATTGTACATTAGAAGTTGATGGCAAACATTTTTCATGGCAAATTTGGCTAATCGAACAGCCAAAAGTAAGAACTATGAAAATATTTTTCTAGTTCCATAGCAAATTACACGTATCAAACAGACCCTTAATGTCATGATCATCCAAATTGATTTTATTTCATCATAGCCACCCAACATAATGTTTCAATGAAGCCACCCGATTATTACTACAAAAAAATTAAAAAAAAAAAAAAAAATACACACAAACTTATTACCACCACAAATAAAATAAAAATAAAAATAAAAGAAAAAAACTCACTCAACATGATAACCATTACAAAAAAAATTATATGCCAGCAGAAACAATTTTTTTTTCTTGATTTGGGTTTGACTTATATTATATAATTTTTTAATTTGGGTTAGTGGATTTTTCTTCTACTATTTTTATTTGTGTTTTTTTAAAGCAGTAAATTTTTTTCGTGATTTAGATTTGATTTGTATTATATAATTTTCCTGATTTCGGTTAATAAGTTTTTTTTTTTTTTTTTTATGTGTGTTTGATTAGTTGTATATTTTATATGTTAGGTGAAACAAAAAAAAAAAAAAAAAAAAATTGTTTCTGCTTTCATATAATTTGTTTTAAAAGTTTTTGTAATGATTACCAGGTTGTGTGTTTTTTTATTTATGTTTCTGATTCTCATCATTTTTTTGTTGTGGCAATAATTATATGTGAACTTTTTTATTGTTTGTGTATAGTAATAGTCGAGTGATTTCATTGAAATGTTATATGAAATTGAGTGATCAAACACTAAGAGGGTATTTGATGGTGATTAAAATTAGATTTTAGTAGATTGTGATAGAAATTTTTGAAATATGTGGTTAAAAAGTTGTGGGGCCCAAAAAATATGTGGTTGATATTGATTGTTTACCTTTGAGTTAAATTAAAATTAAATTAAAATATAGAACAAACAGACCCTAAGTATAAAGTACAATCGTCATGATGATACAATAATATTTTCCATCACATCAATAATTTTTCATTTTCATTCTTCTGCTCATTTTCAATCACACATTCTTTAATAAAATAATATTTTTCATCACACCAATAATTTTTCCTTCTTTTTTAATCACATATTCACCATCATATATCAATAAAAAAAAAAATACATTCTTTCCAAAATAATGTATATCAAACATGGGCTTAACTCATTAGTTTTTACCCAATTTTCCTTGTCACACGACTTATTAGCTCTTTTCTTAAAACAAATGTTAATGAAATGTAATTATTTTTATGCTATTTTATACAAATTTGATTGTGGTTTTAGAATAAATTTTTTTTAAAGTTATTTGTGAACCTATATGTTTGTTTTTGTAACTCTTTCACGAAAAAGATATACAAATTCTTTTATCTATTATATCACGTCTTGATTACATTTAATTTGCCGTTAAGGTTTTTAACGTTATATTAATAGAGTCCTTACCAATGTGAATTTGGTGCACCATCCACAAAATTCATGGTGCCTTGACTTTTTGCTCAAATAGTACTTACATATCGATCTTTAACTTGTTTTAAATAGGAGTGTATGTGATTCGATTTTACCTATTTTTGACAGATTTTCAAATCAAACCGTTTACACCGATTTGAGAAAAACTCAAACGTAAATCAAATCATTTTGAACGGTTTGAAAAAAACTCAAACCTAAACCTAACGGTTTTGTCCGATTTTAAACTGTCGATTTCGCCATATATTTTTTTGTCTACTTTTATGCCTTTAATTTAGGAGTAGACATTTTTTCCAGAACTAGTGAAATCGGACCAGAACCATTTAGAACAGGTCTATTCGGTTTCGAATCTTCTAAAAAATAATTTGATTTTGGGACAAATTATTAAGAACCAATCGGTTCCGGTCTAGTTCGCGGTTCTAGTATGGGAACCGCCGGGAATCTCAGGGAACCGGACGATTCTCATAGGATTTTTTTTAATTTTTTTGGTAAAATATATGATTCAATCTTCAATTACTTTTATAAAAAAATATAATATGATTTCTTTTTCATTTTAGATCCCAGTACTTTCCTTCTTCTCTTTTATTCTTTTCTTCTCTCTTCTTATAATTTTTTGATTAACTGATTCTCAAGCCAAATTAGAATATTGGGTAAATCTATACCTAAATAAATTTATTTATAATATATAATTTTGTTTCTAAGATCCGAAATTTTTATTTTGTTTTCACTTTGATTACATAGTTGTTGATCCGATCAAAACTTTTCATCTAAATTTTTACAAATTATAATCGACAGAATCAAAAGTTACAATAATTTTTTAAAGGATGTTCAATTCAATGTAGGATTTTGATTTTGATTGAAATTTGTTTAATCATTGGAGTATTATACAGTTTATATAAATTGATAATTGTTTGGTAATAGTAATTTATATGAAATACAATGTGAGATTATTTGATGAATCGTTTCAGACTTTCAGTTTAAGAGCCTATGGAATATATGAGCCTCATTTAAAAATAAATAAATAAACTCAACACAAAAATCTTACAAGTTACAATTTAGAAATTTTCATTTTTTTTAATTTTTATTTATTTTTTCGCCGGTCTAATTTGGTTTTAAACCGCAATAAAATTTCTCAAACTTAAACCAAATCGTTTTTGGTTTGGTTCAAAACCATTTCGTTGACGGGTCCACGTGGCACCAAATCGACGGTTTCCAAAATGCGATTTCGATTTGATTTTTCGATTTGACGATTTTTACTTACAGCCCTAGTTTTAAATTTTAAAACAAAAAATATTTCTTTGTATATCTTGAGTATAAATTTGTGTTTTTTTTTTTTACTTTAGACATTGTTCTTAATGATATAATTCTATGATTTTTCATTATTTTTACAATCTTGATTTTCGCTTTTTTTTTTTCTATTTTATCAACCAATTCATAGTCTTATTGTTAACATTTTTTTTTTAATTAATGGGTTCCTAATCTTATTATTATTATTATTATTTTCAAGATTTCTATTACCAATCAATTATTGACTTTGTTCTTGAAGTACTTTGTATCAATCAGTTATAAACAATTTCTTTATTAACTAGTTCCTCTTCATGTTTCATATGTTTTCTTTTAATTAATTGATTTTCTAACATTTCTTAACCTTGAATTCTTGATGTCAAAATAGGGAAAGAAAGTAGAATTCTAAGAAAATTTGGTCTCTTGCCAAAATTAAAAAACTCGCTGAATTTTATAATCAAGCGGTCGCTTGGAAGGTCACTTTGGCCCCCTTTGAGTTTCGGTAAGGTTTGAGCAGTCGCTTGCCATTTTATCCTAAGCGGTCGCTTGGTTTTTCCCGGCAGACCTCTTTCTTCGATTGCTTGTATTGTGTTGATCCACTTGGTTCTCGGTCTCGACTCCAACATGAAACTTGCTCCATTTTGCGTGCCGAATATAGTTTCATCAATAGTGGCTTTGACGAGCATCCCCAATGCCTCTTTGACTCGTTTTGCTCACGATCGCGTCATTGCCCCTTCCTCAATAATCAACGGGTCTCGGTTTGAGCTTGCAATGGGCACTCCCGCATCCTGACTCATATCATCCCCTCCCTGTTCAAAAGGATTCGTCTTCGAATCTGTATCTGCATCAAATAGAGAGAGAGAGATCAACAACATTAAATGTAGCCGACACATTATATTCACCTAGGAGATCCACTTGGTATGCATTGTCATTGACCCTATTGAGGACTTGATACGGCCCATCTCCACGTGGCTGCAACTTAGACTTCCTCTGTTCCGGAAAACGCTCTTTTCTGAGATGTACCCAGACCCAATCTCCTGGTTCAAATATCACGCGCCTCCGTCCTTTGTTCGCTTTCCGTGCCACAAGCTTCCCTTTCTTTTCAATCTGCTCCTTGACTTTCTCATGCAGGGACTTGACCAATTCAGCTTTCCTTGTACCATCCAAGCTACCCTGTTCATTTACAGGCAACGGTAACAAATCCAAGGGTGTTAGTGAATTAAACCCATAAACAATTTCAAACGGTGAAAATGTAGTAGTACAGTGTACAACCCTATTATAAGCAAATTTAATAAAGGGTAAACACTCTTCCCAACTCTTTAAGTTCTTATTTATCACCTTACAAAGTAATTGAGTCATGGTCTTATTGACCACTTCAGTTTGCCCATCATTTTGTGGGTGACAAGTCGTAGAATACAACAATTTAGTGCCTAACTTATTCCACAGGACTCACCAAAAATGACTCAAAAACTTAACATCCCGATCTGACACTATACTCTTAGGGACCCCATGCAAACGGACTATTTCTCTAAAGAATTAATCTACAATATTGGTGGCATCATCGATTTTGTGACATGGTATAAAGTGTGTCATTTTACTAAACATATCTACCACAACAAATATAGAATCCCGACCCATTTTTGTCCTAGGTAAACCTAACACGAAATCCATAGAAATATCCACCCAAGTTTCACTAGGTACAGGTAAAGAAGTATACAAACCATGAGGTTGAACCTTAGACTTGGTCTTTTTACAAGTTATGCACTTTCCACAAATTTGTTCTACATCACTTCTCATTTTAGACAAGTAAAAATGTTCCCCTGACATGTCTAAAGTCTTTTGTACCCCAAAATGTCCCATTAGGCCCCCACTGTGTGCTTCCCTTACCAACAATTCGTGTATAGAGCAATTAGGAACACATAACTTATTTTTCTTAAGCAAATAATCTTCATGCTTATAAAACTTATCAATAGCACATTTATTGCATGATTCATAAATGTCAGAGAAAGCAGGATCACTTGCATACATGCTCTTAATATGTTCAAAAACAAGTAACCGTGCATGTAGGGAATTTAATAATACGTACCTTCGTGATAACGCATCTTCAATCACATTTTCCTTACCTTGTTTATACCTGATGACGTAGGGAAATGACTCTATGAATTTCACCCACCTTGCGTGTCTTTTGTTCAACTTACCTTGACCCCGTAAGTGTTTCAACGACTCGTGATCAGTGTGTATCACGAACTTCTTGGGCCACAAGTAGTGCTGCCAATTTTTCAATACCCGAACAAGCGCATACAGTTCCTTGTCATATGTAGGATAGTTTAAGGTAGCTCCACTCAACTTATCACTGAAATAAGCTATAAGCCTGCGTTCCTGCATTAACACCGCTCCAATACCTATTCATGATGCATCACACTCAATCTCGAAGGTTTTGTCAAAGTTAGGTAATGCCAAAACAGGTGTTTTACACAATCTATCCTTAATAGTATTAAATGCATGTTCTTGTGCATCACCCCATTGAAAACCTACGCTCTTCTTAACAATTTCAGTGAGTGGTGTAGTGATTGTGCTAAAATCCTTCACAAAACGCCTATAAAAACTAGTCAAGCCATGGAAACTCCTAACTTCAGTTATGCTTTTAGGTGTTGGCCAATCCCTAAAAGCCTTAATATTCTCTTCATCTACTTCTACCCCATTAACACCCACCATAAATCCTAGAAAGACAAGTTTTTGTATGCAAAATGTACACTTTTTTAAATTAGCATACAACTGTTCCTTCCTAAGTACCACAAGCGCACAATTCAAATGTTCCAAATGCGCATCTAAGTTTGTGCTATAGATTAAGATATCATCAAAATAAACAACAACAAACTTTCCTATAAAAGCACGCAAAACATAATTCATCAAACGTATAAAAGTGTTCGGTACAATAGTGAGACCAAATGGCAAGACCAACCACTCATACAACCTATATTTAGTTTTAAACGCAGTTTTCCATTCATCACCCTCCTGCATACGAATTTGATGGTACCCACTTTTAAGATCTATCTTACTAAAAATACAAGTACCATGTAATTCATCAAGCATATCATCTAACCTAGGTATAGGGTGACGATACTTTACCATTATGTTGTTGATAGCCCTGTAGTCCACACACATCCTCCAAGTCCCATCCTTCTTTGGTACCAATAGAATAGGTAAAGCACATGGACTCATGCTCTCCCTCACATATCATTTGCTCATCAACTCCTCCACTTGCTTTTTGAAGCTCCTTTGTCTCCTCGGGATTGTTTCGGTAAGCTGGTCGGTTCGGAAGAGAAGCTCCTGGTATGAACTCAATTTGGTGTTCGATGCCTCGAATTGGTGGCAATCCACTTGACATGTCTTCTGGAAACACATCTTCGAATTCCTGTAACAAAGACTCAACCAAACCAGGGAGAGGTGTGTTCGATTCCTCAAAATTGAGGAGTGATTCCTTGTACACTAACAACAAAACTGTTCTTTTATCAGTTATAGCCTTTTGCATCTCACTCCCACTAGCAAAGAAGTTCGCTTTCGACTTTTCTCTCCTCTCAACTGGCTCATTTTATCTCCTCTCATGTGGCATCTCTCTCTTATCCCCACTCTCGGTCACCTCTCCATTTTCTCTCTTACTCACTAACTTACTGTTTTCTCTCATTTTTTCAAACTCTCTTGCTCGTTTCTCGTCAGATTCTCTCAATTGAATTTGGTCTTCATAAATTTGAGCCGGTGTTAATGGCGCAAGAGTAATAGACCTACCCTCCTTGACAAAGCTATACCTATTTTTATACCCATCATGGATAACCTTTCTATCATACTACCATGGCCTACCCAACAAAATATGACCTGCCTGCAAAGGTACCACATCGCATACAACCTTGTTACTATAGCTCTCAATTGAGAAAGGAATCAACACTTGTCTATTCACCCTAACTTCTCCACTATCATTTAACTATTGTAATTTATAAGGTTTATGGTGTTTAATTAGTAGTAACCCAAATTTCTCAACTAAAGTTGTGCTAGCACATTGGTACAACTACCTCCATCAATGATCATACTACATACCTTATCATGGATGTGGCATTGTGTATGAAAAATGTTCTCCCTCTGCTGCTCTGTATCATCTGCTTTGACTTGAGTGTTGAGAGCTCTCATTGTGACCATTAACTTCGCAGCAGGAATAAATTCCACTGTACCCCCATGCTCACTAACATCTTCCAACGGCGGCATGTCTTCAAATTCATCCTTCCCGTCAGTCTCTACTTCCCCATCGCGTAGAATCATGGTCCTTTTGTTTGGACATTGAGACGAAATGTGTCATTTTCCCAAACACCTGAAACACTGGATATCTCGATTCCTGGTTGGCTGTGAGTCTGTCTTTGGTGTTGTCCTGCTAGTACCTTCAGTTCTTCCTTTCGACTCAGCCCCATCCCCTTTGTTATCCCACATTGGTTTCCAGTTTGAGTTGGAACCCGAATTACCGAATGATTGTCTAGTTGTCCCCTTCCTCTTCAGCTGTTTCTCAATTTTCATGGCTTCATGCAACATGTCATCCAACTCTACATAATGCTGCAATTCCATCACATTAGCAATCTCTCTATGGAACCCATTCAAGAACCTAGTCATTGTAGCTTCTCGATCTTCCTCTACATTTGCTCTAATCATCAAAGTCTCCATCTCTTTATGGTAGTCTTCCACACTCTTCATCCCTTGATATAGACTTTGCAGTTTTTGGTAGACTTCCCGGTAATAATGACTAGACACAAACGATTTCCTCATTACTGTCTTTAGTTCATCCCAAGTATTGGTAGGATTCTCCCGATTCCGACGTCGTGAAGTAACCATTTGATCCCACCAAGTGATGGCGTAGTCAGTGAATTCCAACACAGCAACCTTCACCTTCTTATCCTCAGAATAGTTATGATATTCAAAAATGAAATCTATCTTCTTCTCACAATCTAAATATGTCTCGAGATCACTTCTACCCTTAAATTGTGGAATAACCATTTTTACATTTCCCAAACCTCCATCAACTTCACCTCCATAATCATTCCTACCCCGTCATTCAAACCTATCTCCTCTATGTCTTATTCGTCTCATTTCAATTCCTTCACTCTCATCTTCTCCCCATTCGGTACCTATCTCCTGTTCATCCAGCCTAGGATCCCGCCTACCTGTTCTCCTGGCAGGAGATACTCCCACGGGTTGTTCCCTATTATGATTACTATCGACGTACTCAATTTCTTCATCTCCTTCCCCATATCCATCAATAATTGTTCAAACCTATCCATCCAATCATTCTGTTTATTGGTTTGGTTATCATACCTGCTGGAATTTGAACCTTCCATGTCAGACATTCTCTCGATTTCTGCCTCACCAATTTTTGCTGGAAAACACTCAATTGGCTTTTATCCTCTAATAAGCTCACTATCTGCCTTTTACCACTTAATTGATTTTCCAAAGTGCTTACAAAGTCAACAAATAACTTACCGGACCAAATTTGTAAATTCAAAACGAATACGGGAAGGAATGTGACACAAGAGTAATATGGAAAACTATAATTTGGAATGAAGAATTTAATGAACTAAATGAGAGTTTAGCTTGAATTTAGACTCCACTTATGACAAGATTTAGATAGTGAATCAAACGTGTAACAAAGAGAAGGTGTTGATAGCAATTCAATCAAACAACTCAATTTTTTTTATTTACTGGTACGGATGAACAGTACCGTACAGATGAACGGTATTTTTTTTTACCAACTCAAGAATTTGATTACGAGAAGGAAAAAGAAAACTGGACACAAGAACACGAAAACGACTTTTGAAATTTTTTTTTTTTACCAAATCAAGAATTTGATTTGGACTCAAATTGAGCACAAAAACGACATTTGAAATTTTTTTTGAGATTTTTCTGGATCAAAGACTCAAAATAGAATACTGGATACAAGAACACGAAAAACACAAAAGAAAGGAAAACAAAGATTCAACAAGAAATAAAAGATAAAACCTGATTAGATTGGAGCCTTTGCTCTGATACCAACTGATGCGAACCCCGTAGCAACGGTGATTACGAAATCCACAACGAGATTGATGCGGAACCTAAGAACGCCAATAAAACCCGGGTTGGACTTAAACCCAACAAAGTGAACCAAAAAAACTCAACGATAACGATGCGCTGAACCCCTTGATTACACATATGAAGAACCCGCGTACCGATTTTGAACACACAAGAAGTGATCTTGGAAGTTCGATTTGTTGTTTAATGAAGAACAGAGGAAAAGAAAAGCTTTCAATTTTAATTCAATATATCAAAAGTCCTCAAAATAACAAAGTGTTTAAATATTTATATTAGAGCCCTAAATCTAGTAAAAACGTGCATAAGGCAACAAATAATGAATTCTAAGGAAACTTGATCTCTTACCAAAATTAAAAAAACTCGCTAAATTTTATAATCAAGTGGTGGCTTGGTTATATTCCAAGTGGTCTCTTGGAAGGTCACTTTTGGCCCCCTTTGAGTTTCGATAAGGTCTGAGTGGCCGCTTGCCATTTTACCCTAAGCGGTCACTTGGCTTTTCCGACAGGCCTCTTTCTTCGGTTGCTTATATCGTGTTGATCCACTTGATTCTCGGCCTCGACTCCAACATGAAACTTGCTCCATTTTGGGTGCCGAATATAGTTTCATCAATAGTGATTTTGACGAGTATCCCCAACGCCTCTTTGACTCATTTTTCTCTCGATCGCGTCATTGCCCCTTCCTCGATAATCAACGGGTCTCGGCTTGAGCTTGCAATGGGCACTCCCGTATCCTGGCTCATATCATTTGTGAAGGTCAATCTTTTCCTAGAATTTGATCGATCATTTTTTATGTTGTTAAGGCGGAGATCATTCTTGGTAATAAAATTCCAAACCTATTATTTTGGATTTTTGTAGCAATTTTGTTAAATAGATAACAAATACTAGTAGGTCTAAATTCAACTCAACTTGAAATTGCGAAGGCTTGGTTTGATCAAGCAGTTGAGTATTGGAAACAGGCTATGGCGCTTATTCCTGGTATTGTAAAGCGAGTTAATACATTTTGCTAGGGTGAATAAGAGTTCCTCGACTTGTATGAAGCTTTTCTGAAAGAAATAAAAAAAAATAGGACTCAAACAACCCCTTAATATGTGTATAAAAATAAGAGCTTCTAGAATATACAAATTTAATTTGATATTTTAATAAATTTTCATTCTGTACATGCCAGATCTTAAATTAGTAACTGCATCCAATTTTCATAAAACAAAACTCAATTGTGCTTACTATAACTAGTTATTTTGGACTTATACTAGCGGCTTTAATTATAACTTCAACTACATTTTCCCACGGTCCATTAGCTTAGTGATGAACAGCGTGATAAAGTGCAAAGTTTAGTGACAAGTCCGATGCGCACAAAGTCTGAGAACAAATGTTTTTCCACATGATATTGGAACGTAACATGCAGCTGCACCTACGCCGCTACGGCCGTAATCTGCACGATAAGCTCATCACTAAACTGACGTAATCCTGGACGTGAAGAATAAAATCCAAAGAGTTTTTACTTTGGTAATTTTCAAATTTTCTTAGGATTTTATCTATTCCACACGTTTAACTACTGGTCCGAGAGGATGATTAGCCACACTGGGACTGAGACACGACCCAGACTCCTAGGGGAGGCAGCAGTGGGGATTTTTCTGCAATAGACGAAAGCTTGACGGAGCAATGCCACCTAGTGGTAAAAGGCCCATAGGTAGTGAACTTATTTTCCCCTCCTTGCGGTTAAGGTAACGACGTTGGACATGGCCAGCTCACATAGTGTGACGGGCGGTGTGTATTAGGCCTGTGAACGAATTCACCGTCGTATGGTTGACAAATGATTACTATCGATTTTGGCTTCATACAGGATATATATACATTATATACATAAGAGATAGTGTTTTTTCAATTCTCTCAAAATGGAATCTATTCCAAACATATATGTCATGGTTCTTTACTTCGAAAGGGTACAAATATCTAAATTTAATATTTTTAGATACTTTTTTAGACCTATTGTCGATACTAAATAGCAGTTAAAAATTTGTATCCATTTTTCATAATATTATGCATGGATTAGGTATATTATGGCGAATTCTTCAGAAAAAATTGTGTCTTTCACAATGGAATATGATAAATGAGATTTCGAATAAGTGTTTACATAGTCTTCTTCTATCCGAAGAAATGATTCATCGAAATAATAAGTCAACATTGATATGGACACATCTGAGATCACCAAATGTTTGGGAGTTCATCCATTCAATCTTTTTCCTTCTTCTTGTTTCTGGATATCTCATTCATACACATCTTCTATTTGTTTCTCGGGCCCCTAGAGAGTTAAAGATAGAGTTTAAAAGGGTCAAATCATTGATGATTATCCTACATCTGGACCAAATTCTTTCTGGTTAAAGAATCTTTTTCTAATTTCTCTTGAACAATTAGGAAATTATCTAGAAGAAATACGAGATTTTGCTTCTGGTGGCAACATGCTTGGTCCCACTTATGGAGTCAAATCAATACATACTAAGAAGAAATATTTAAATATCAATCTCATTGATCTCATACCAAATCCCATCAACCGATTCACTGTTTTGAGAAAAATAAGACATCTAATTCATACAAGTAAAGAGATCTATTCATTGATAAGAAAAAAAAATGTGAACATGTATTGGATTGATGATAAAATAGAATCATGGGCCGTGAACAGTGATTCAATTGATGATGAAGAAAGAGAATTTCTGGTTTAGTTCTCTGCCTTAACGACAGAAAAAAATGATTGATCAAATCCTATTTAGTCTGACTCATAGTGATCATTTATCAAATAATGACTCCAAACTAAAACCCTCTGGACGTTGAGGGGTAGTGTGGCAGCCCTCTAGTGAGGGGGCGACTACACACGTGCGCGCATGCACATATATATGTGATGTATTTTAGATTTTGTTATGTTTTTGGTGTGATCGTCTAAAACGTTCATAATTTTTTTCGTTTAAAATTTTCACTTAAATATTTCAATTCTTGCTCTTATTTTTCTATTGCCTATTATCGTTTTTATTTCTTTAACAATCTCAATTCTATTAATGAGACCTATATTTTGGCCAACTTCAAATAAATTAACAACTCCCAAATTTCAACACCAATACGCAACCTATTAAGTCTTCTTTTATCAACCACTTTGAATGGGCATTAGTCACCACCACAATCAATGCTGAATGGCCACTTGTTCAAAGCCATCTAGCCGTCCACATAAATTTCATCAGCTGACACACACGTTTATATAAACCAATCGCACGGTAGAAACTAGAACCCACTAGAGTGATTACAGGGACCATCCCCAGGAAAAATATAACACATCAAGTTTTTTATGTTCTGTTTTTCTAAGAATTACCAAATTAGATAATATGAAATTTAATATCTTTGAATTTCATTGTAATATAAAGTTCTTGATAATTTAAAAATTAAAATCAAACTTCCTTTTTAATTATATATTTCGTATAATTCAAAACTGCAATCTACTTAAACAAATACTAATTTATATTATATTATTATTTCAACAATTTATTTGAAACCCATAAAAGTTTGTAAGGTAATACTTTTGAGTACTTATAAATTATGATAAATTTGTTTTCCTATCCACAGTGAAAAGTCTTATCTTGTTCACTTGAAAACACATTTGGGGATAACTGTAAGTAAGATTCTCTTATCACATCAGTAAGTGGGTAGTCTTATCATATCCACTGTAAGCAGAAGAACAACTTCGTAAATTATGAATCCTACAAAATATGTCGATAAAAACTTAATGGTACTTTATAAGTTTCATGAAATTGGTGAATAAAAAATATGTTTGATCAACTATAATAAACTTTTGCCAGACATGGTCTAAATTTGACTTCTTTAAAATGACATTTGAAGATACTATTTTAACCATTTTTACTGTTGTCATGTATTAATCACTTCCATCTTGGTTTTACTATCACCCTTACCCTCCATCTTCTAACACCTCAACTCTTTATTTATCATCGCTCCTTTTGTCGTGCAATTCACAATCAACACATGGTCCGATGGGCAATCTTGTGAAACAACGATTTGGTAAGCTTTAAAATGGGAAACTTTCCTACACGAATTTGGAGAACATTGTGATATACATAACAGTATCTTAATTAGCGTGCTTTCACCAAAAAAAAAAGAAGTATATTTAATCTTATTAATAGTAGTCTAAATAAACTTGTATTTAAGGAGTTTCGATGGACAAAGTATGTGGATAGTCGAATAGAATAAATTTTGAATAATGCTATTTAACCTCACTGGAGTAACAACCCCAATATAGGTGGCATTAATGTGACATTAAATGATTGGTGAAATTAAATAAGTCATTTAATTTCACCTTTTATTTAACCTATCATTTATTGTCACCTAGACTGTAATTGAGACTTATATAACATTATTCATAAATTTTATAGTCGATTGCACAATTTATGACTTAATTAATAGGGGCTATCAATGAAGATTAAAATATATGGTGCTATTTAATTTTTCTTGTCACATTTAAAAGTGATCATTATTCACTTTGACCAAGTGCATTTTGAAAAGTTCAACCTTGAAGAAATGTCCAGAAAGTCAAAAATAAAATTATTCCAAAATTTATTTTCTGAAAACAATATAATAAATAATTAAGATAGCGAGCATCAAACCTGACTCGGAATAAACGGTCCAGAAGAACCCAACAAAATTCCAATTTCTCTAGTCTAAGTTGAACATACGGTCACAAATTAATCTGGCCCCACAAAGCCACTAGAAAAACCCCTCCACGAAGAAACACACTCGTGATTGCGAAAACCAAGACCCCTATCTTTTCCCCAAACCAATCAGAATTCGACACCTTTCACAACTCAAAACTTCTCAAAAAAAAGGTTAATTTTAAGAATCTTTTAAGTATAACCAAACATGGCCTAAACTGGTCTTATGGGGCGGCCAACATTGACGAGAGATTACCTCAAATCAGTTGAAAATATTCCAAAAATAGGAACGTACAACACCCTAAAGCACGGTGTCACATAACAGTACTGCTATTAATATTATTATTATTACTGCATTTCATACATCAAGATGAGTACATTGTCATTTTACCATTATGTCCTATCATAAAACCATATTTACATTTTAGCCCATATGTCATAAGGAACTAATGCATTACAATAACCACTCTAATTACTTCACTAGTATTTGATATTTCATAAGAGACCATAAAAGAAACTTATTTCCCAAACTTACCACATTGTATCTTATTCTTCGAATTCTGCACTTTCTATATTTCTATTAGTAGCTGCTTCTATATACATTCTACTACGGCATATTGGTATTGGTATTGGTATTTCATCGGTCGAGCGACAGGATTATGTGTATGTAAGGGGAATTGAGGTATACTTTTTGGGCTAATATTCAATGACAAGTCCTCCGGTAGGGGCTCTATGGGGAATTCCCTTTCTTCGCTTTGCAGTTCGGTAATTCATAGCAGTTGGAGGTGGCGTTGACGGAGTGAAGCTAGGGACGACCTTGGTGGTTGTGTGACCCTTTGGCCGGCCGTGGCTGTGGCTGTGGCGGCTGCTGGTACTACTGTAGGAGTCTTCGGAATCTGATACCGCCATTGCGACCCCTTTCTTCTCATGGACCTGTTTCGTCTTCTTTTCAAAATTCTTTGATGTACCAACAATCTGAAAATCAAAATTCACAAAAATTAATAACTTTTGGAGTTTACAAGGCAACCCACAAATTGGAACTCGAAAATGAAGTGCTCAATGGAGAATCCCCAAAAGATTTTCTAAATATCATATAATTTAATGATTTTCAATACCCTGTATTAAATTTTATTCTGCAAAACCTTCCTGTATAAACCTTCATAAGATTTTAAACCTAATTTGACATGAATAATACTGCTCATTCAATACCAATTTATTCACATTAACAATTGTGAAAAGAGAAAAGCAATGTAACCCCACTTGGTTGCAACCCTGACTACCCAGTGGCAGGCTAAATGAAATTTATTTAATTTCGCCTAATGACACGTTAATGCCACCAGGACTGGGTTGCAACCCCATTGGTGGCTAAATAGCATTATTTTGTGGAAATTGGAAAATTTACACATAAAATTGAATGCAGAATATCTTCTAATCAAGCAAAAATAAGTTAATGGTATAAAGGTCATTATAAATTCAATCAATTGGTACCTTACAACCGAGGGAGCAGAATCTGAAGGAGTCGAGAAGGCTCCGTTCGCAGACTTCGCACGTGTTTGTCACGCCTTTACCGGGCCTAGGCTGTGGCCTCTCATTCAGGAAGACAACCTTTGCGCTATTGATTATGTATGTTTGAACAGAGCTTATGTCTAGGTACTTCTGAATTTCAGATACTCTGATAACATCATGGTATGAAGACCTTCTTATCTGTAAAAACAACAAAACAAAATTAACAATTTAGGATGAAACAACGAAAAATCAATGCCATTTACAAGTCAACGCTAAAATAGAAATACCCAGAATTTGAAAGACAGAAATAGGAATTCAAATAGGAAATTTATAGGAACCCCAAAGATTTTGATGCTAAGAAGAGGAGTTTTGAAAATGAAACCCGAGTGTTAAAATAGAATGTGAAAAGAATAAAAATGGCTCATGAAAATAGACCTGAATCGCACGATGATCCTTGTGATAGGCTAAACAGAGTGAACAGAGAGGGCCATTCATGCAGTCCAAGCAGTACATGTTGCATTCACTTTTATGGGAATCAGCGTGAAACTTGCATTGAACAAAGAAATGTTCCTTCAACAAAGGTTTCAGCCACGGCGGCCACCTGCTGTCCTCCTCATCAGGCCCTCCAGCCCCCTATAAACAAACGAAGGAAAACCCAATAAAAATGTGGAAAAACAAACCCAAAAAGTCATATATAAGAACTGAGGAATCCATTAAAAGAAAATCAAATAAAAATGTGGAAGAAAAAATAAACTCAAAAACACGAATTTCTATTGAGAATTAGTACCATGATTCGTCTGTTCTTCGGCTTGATTTCACGGACACCGGATTCCTGATTATCAATCGCCAGCTTGAATGATTTTGAATGAAACAAAGTAGCAAAATGCTATTTGATGCAGTTTTTGTGGGTTTCTCTAAACAAGAACACTAGCTAATAGGGGAGAGAAATTGAAAAGTTTTGCTGTGGGAACTTTGAGAAAGTGGAGGCTGTGGCCTGTGTGAGAGAAAGTGGGTACTTGTAGAGAGGTAGATGGGCTTTCGGGTTTGGGGTGTGGGTGTGGGTCTAGGACGAGGGGGGCGGTCGTTCTTATCTTTTCAAAGTCATACTTTACACAAGTCCGAACCTAGCTCCGAAGCTGAGCCTAGAGATACGTTAGGTGCAAGGAACCGACCTCCATCTTTCCTTTTTAATTGAATTTTGCTTTTTCCCTTTCATTTTCATGTCTTAAAAATTCTTGCTTTGGTTTTATTTATTAATATTTTTTTTTTCTATAATGGCCCCATGTATATTATTAAAGCCTTGTATTTTTAAAATAAGTAAATAATATTCTCCAATTGGGAATTGAAATTTGATCAATGAGTTGGCAAATTATTCCAATTCCACTCAGTATTGGCTTAGGTTTGTGCCCATAGTTGTTTTTTTAAGCAACAATAATCTAGATAATCTCATAGTTCAAGTGATTAAATGTTACTATCCTTATCCTATCCTACAGCGTTCCATCCTATCTTACAGCGTTTCAAAATGCACGCATATATTCGCTACGTTTTTTAAATGCTCGACATATAAAGTATGAGCATGATAATGCGGTCCATTTCATTAATTGCATATGCAAGTTTGAACATCAAAATTTGCACGTATTTATATTAAAAATTGTGTCAAAATTAGCCTAACAAAATACATTCCACTTTATAACTTTAAAAAGTAAATTGAGTCCAATTAACATCAAATTAGTCCAAATCACCCAAACCTGTTAATTATATACTGCAATCTGCAGTGTAATTAACATTTAGAAAAATCAAAAATCAAACCAATTTTTTTTTTTTGTAGAGTTACAAACTATTTAAAGTGAAAGCCTCCTTTTTTTTTCATTTTCATTTTCATTTTCATTTTTTATCTTCCTCTAATTTTAGTAACAAGGATGCTAGTAATACATAATCTTAAATGGTTGATGCTTGTAATGATGAAGATGAGGTTGCCAATGATAACTTATTATCTATAAAAGGTAATAAAAATCTCTCGAATTAAAGTAAGAAAGCTCGTTGAAGATAGTTATGTATCAGATGATACGGAAGATAATTTGGATGAAGAAGAGAAGATTGAATTGAAATTCGATAAAGAGTTGAACAAGATTTATAGTTTTTTAAGTTGGTGTTCATGTCTAATCTAATTGTAGAAATTGATTACAATATAATTGCAGTATTTATGATTTAATAGCAATGTGTTTTTGTTGAAAATTTGAAAAATATGTATAAAGATAAGTAATTTTAGTATTTATGATTTTGAGTAATATATATATATATATATATGTGTGTGTGTGTGTGTGTGTGAAAATTTGAAGAATATGTGGAAAGTTAAAAGAATTTATTTTATTTTATTTATTAATTTAGAATATTTAAAATAATAATAAATTGAAAAATGCATAATTACTTATATTTTTTGCATATGCTTGTAATACTTTATGCTCGATCGGAATGCATCGTCACACGTTACACATTTTTGAATCTCGATATCCTATCGTATTACTTTTTGAAAATATAGAATTCCTAGTATCATATAGAACACGTGAGTGTAGAAATACTAGCGAGATCAACAGAAAAAAATTGAGAACTTGTCTAACATTAGGTCCGACTTGTATGTTAGAATTCCAAAATTTTAAAACCCGTTAAAAATAACTTCAGATCTGACCGATTCACTGCAAAATCGGGCATTTCCCCCAAATTTTATTTGTTTAAATTTCTACCACCAATTTGACTGTTTGACTTTTTAAGTTAATATAGGAATCAAACTCTTATTTGATTTAGCTTAAAATTTGTTAAAAAAATTAATTCAAATCAACAATTAATTTTAATTAATATTTTAATGTGATCCACTATTTTTATCCTTACAATTATATATTTTATCAAAATTTACTAAAAATATAATTTTTAGCAATACTAAGCAGGACTGATTAATGTTCTTCACATAGCAAGATATCAATTTTGCATTGAGTCATTTCCAGTATTAATAATTTTTTTTATTATTTTTTTTTTTGTGGATTTCAATTTTATTTCCTCTTATGGGTCATCAATAACAATAATAACAAATTAAGTCTCTGTTTGGTGGGTTAAAATCAGATTTTTAATAGATTTTGATGAAAATTATTGAATATATAGTTGAAAAGTTGTGGATAGTATAAAATATGTGATTAAAATGGATTGTTGATTTTGATTTAAATTAAAATATAGATTAAAATTACTAACAGATGAGAGCTAAATCTTTAGTCCATGTTTGACCCCATTAAATAAATTTTTTTTTCTCCATTTTTATCAATCACATATTTTTTAATAAAATAATATTATACGTAAATTTTTTTAAAAAAAAAAATCTTTTTTTTAATAACATATTATTTAAAAAATTATTATTTCTTTCATTATAATTTCGAAATAATAAGAACCCCAATAGAGCTTATCTTTTTTTTTTTTTTAATAATATATTATTTAAAAAATTATTATTTCTTTCCTTATAATTCGAAATAATGAGAACCCAAACAGGGCTTATTCTTCTTTGCCAAGGAGAAATGGCGTAATATATATATATTCAGTTGCCAATGCAATAGTGACAACTGTTACTTGACACAATAATTAAAAAAGGAAGGAAAGAAAGAAAAGCAAGTAATTTGACGTCATGGACCAATCAAAATCAATGCTTTTCAACCAGGAGAAAGTGGGCTATTCACTTATTTGCACTTGGAAGAAAGCTTATTATTCTTTATATTATTATAATATAATTGAATAGTAAAATGTTAATTTTAAAAATATATCTATAACATTATCATGTGACTAGGTCTTTGATATGTGTACTTAGTTTCTTTTCTTTTTTTATTTACTTTTTTGACTAACATATATAGTTAAAAGGACTCCGGATCATAAAATTCGATCTCAAAAAGTTAAACGTGTTGTAATATAGTAGCCTTCGTGCGAAATTATTGCCAACTTTATCGACGTATGATGATGTAGTAAGGGAGGCAGTTTTTAATCTTTACTTTTGGTAATGTAAGCCCTTGTTTGAAATTTAAATTTTTTAAAAGTTTTTTTTTTTTCATACTCACTCATCCCTTTTTTTTTTTTTTTTTTTTTTTGTGTGTTTTTTTACTCACTAATCTTTCATTCTACTATTTTCATGTATCCTCGTTTTCACTTCTTTCCCATATCGATGTCGTTTATCTAGTTTATTTCTTCTCAAAACATGTGTATTTTACTTGGTTCTTATTCCTTTTATCAACAATGCATTTCAAGCTCAGATATCGTCCTAAAACACCAAAAAATTATGGATAAACCTACTTGTACACCTCATGGTGTACATAATAGGCTACACTTCTTTCACATGGAGAGGGACCCACAAATATTTTATTATGTGTGGGCCCCCCTCCATGTGAGGGAGGTGTAGACTATTATGTACACAATTGTGTACATATAGCATAACTCAAAAATTATTAAAAAAATAGAAATTCGATTCAAACTACTAGCATTTATATAATAATAGGGTCGAAATAAGTGTAACATTTATCCTTATCAAACACCTCCCAACTAGACAATGATCTAGGGGCCTCAAGAAAGTTAAAATCTTACCTTGGATGGAAATTGGAGGTATGAAGAAATACAGAAGTACAAGCACCTAATCAATTTTTGTTTTCAAAATGCTAACCAAAGAAAAGTTAAAGTGTTTTCTAAGAATATCTCCAAGAGACTATTTTTATAAAGATCATCTTATGTATAATATATATCATCTTTAAATTTATTGTGTAAAACTATTTATACATCCAATACTCTCTATTTTGTCTCTTTATTTTATTTTTCTCAATAAATATTTATTTATTTCTTCTCATATTTCATTTAACATATATATATATATATATATATATATATATATTTATATATCAATGCCCAATCAATTTAAATGTGATTTTAATAATTTAAGAATTAGAGTATTGAAATATGTGACTTATTAAATGCATTCATTGTAAATTAATAATAGAGAGTAGGTTTGTCTCTCTAAATTTTTTTAAAAATAAAATAGAGGGTCTTTCGGAACATATTTTAAAACATTAACTCTAAAAAATGAAGAGTATTTAGCATTCAGAGAGTTTCGTAGAGATGCTCCGAGCTTATGTCTTGTTTATTTTATTGATGTTTGTGTTGTCAAAATGGTGAAGACGTGTCTGTGAAAATAGTAAAGCCAATGAATTACTTTGCAACAACTGCTTTTTGAATCTTGCACATTAGACAATACAGTTGTGCCAAAAGCATACATTATATTCCAATGCTATGAACTCTTCACTCTATGCTTCCGAGTGCAGTCCTTACTAACAGAACATAAGAGATTCCTAACCTATCTTTCCCTCAAAATGAAACCTTTATTCATAACAATTATAAGTACATCAAAATTCTTAAATATGAATAATTAGGAGAATTTAAAAATATGACATGCCAAACTAAAATACAAAATAATGCAGTTTGCTTACTAATTTTGTATCTCCAAATGTAAGAAGACTAAATATTATATTAACCTACTCTCATGTTGAGGGGATGCTCTATCTTTTGGATTTAACTAAGTTTTCATTTAAAAATGAATATGCTATTTATTTAAATATTTAATTATTTCTATGTTTATTAAAAAATATATTTATTAAAGGACCTTACAATAATTACTCGTCGAGGGTCTTAAAATTCTAAGAATCGACATGTGAACGATGTATTGTTCTTGGACCGTCTTTTCTTATTAAAAAAAACCTTGGGGACATTGGTGTGTAGTCCAAATCCAATAGTCCACCCTTAATATTGCCTAGAAATGAACCAAGGAGACAACCAGCATTGGACGAAAGCTATTGACTTCAAGGATCATGCCGTTAATCATGATTAAAAAACTATAATATATATAATATTAATTAACATGCCATAGTTATCCCTAGTTTTGCGATGGTGGCACGCCATATTTATCCGTAGTTTTTTCTGTGGTGGTCCATTGTAAATTATTTATGATTAGGAAAACTATAAAAAAAAAAAAAAAAATAAGTACTTTTATTTATACGATGTTTTTATGTCTTCATCAATCTTAATTTTATTGTTGACTCCAAAAAATGTGCCAATAGATGTCGAGGCCCACTCGCGTACTCATGAGCAAATTCTAGCATGTTTTGATCGGAGATTCGGTAGGAGGGTTCTGACGTCAATGGACGTGAAAGATGCTCTTTGACACAAGACGAAAACGTTCGAACACGGACGAAGATGAAAGATGATTGCAAACAAACAAACAAACAATCACAAATAATTCCACTAAAGTAAAAGGAATTCAAACTGAAGTAATTTTGTATCAAATGAACAATCGAGGAAATTAAGTATGATATTGAGCATATAAAGTTTGCATATATGTTTGTCAATCTTTTAAAATGTTTTAAAAGCTGCTATTTATAGCATTCAGGCCGACATGGTCATCATTGAATCGGATCCACTTAGCTCCATCTAATTAACCGAAGTTTCACATCACTTTGTCATACATTAATTACATTGACTCGCCGACCTACGTTCCTATGCACAAGTCTGCCACTTATTAATACAAACATTACATCAATCATTCTGAAAGATACTCATCAGGCCTGCTTTAAAGACAATGAACACTTTGGCTATCAGAAATAAAGCTTCGGATGTGAATCGGTTCGACTTCGAGAGGAAACACCTCGACTTTGAGAGGAAGCGCCTCAGCAAAAGAACCCTGATGGAGATAGCGCCTCGAGCCGCAATGCAGTTCTTATCTTTTCTTTATTTTGTCTTGGTTTGATTGTCAGATGTCCGCACGTAGTGCCTCCACGTGGCTTTCCTAAAGAGCTTTATATATGAAGAGTAACAACAGTCCCCCAAGTCCATATATGATCATTCATATAATGCATGAAATGAACTTGTGTTTTATTATATATATATATATATAGGGGTGGTTTTTTTATCCAACAATTGTAGTCCCACAAGTCTAATTGCAAATATTTATATGACAATTAGAATTCAAAAGTCGAATTGGATGATTGATTCGAAGTACTTACCAGGGTCATTTACTAAGGTACTTCTACGGGGCCGGCGTTCACTTGACTAAGGCTGTTATTACATAAATCTAGTTTTGCTGAAGTCATAAATGTAGAAACAGATGTGGTATGCTTCGTCAATTTGGGCAACATTGTGGGTAAAAATGTTGGAGAGGCCTATAAGTTCAGTGTTGATGAGCACAGGCACATTTGATAATTGTACTGGAATGATTAGCCGTCTTCTGTATTTTCCAGAAAAGATGGTTGCAACGGTTTGAGTTCCCATGCACACAACTGTTGCCGCGTTTAATATGTAATGATGGTTTTCGTGGGCATGTCTTTTGTGGTTCAAACGCATTGGAGCGCGTGGATCAAAAGCTCTAATCTAGGGCGAAATGACAAATGTAGTGAATTGCTCAAAATTATTTTCCAACAAACTGCCAAATGATCCGGATCGACATCCAATGGCAGGGATTAAGAGCCTCTGCCTATAAAAGTCGTCAATTTAGGGCAAAAATCACTTTCGCCTTTTGCAATCAAAGAATTCAAACTTTCTCTCGCTCATTTGCAATCTGCCATCTTTTCTCTCCATCTTCTTCGTAATTTTGTCACTTTCGTTTGGTGATTTCTACTCAATCTTGTAAGTATTTCCAAAATTTTTTGATTGTCAAAGTAATGGCCTCGTTACCTTCTAGGAATAATATATATCTTATAAGATAGCTTTTGAAATAGTGGTCGAACTTACCAATTCTACCGAACTTATTCAAGCCTTAGGGCTGGACAAAGTGTACTACCTCAAGCAAAGGGTGGGAGAAATGAGGAGGCGGTTTGGGGTGCTGCTAAAATCCCATATATTGTAGATGATTCCCAATTAGTGAAATTTAGGGAAAAATTAACGTATCCCCTATGACATAGAACTCTTAGCCCCCGTCCTTGACGAGTGTGCCTTTTTTTCGAGGCCAGGGTGTGTAGTCATAAGTGAGTTCCTTTTGAAGGCAGGGCTTAGGCTGCCTTTATACGTATTCTTTAGAGTCGTTCTTAGGTTATATGGGCTGATCCCTATCTAATTCGTTCCTAATGCCTGGGACCAACTAGTGGGGTCTTAGTTCTTATGGAAGAAGACCTCTTTAGGTGAAGACATACCTCTCCACATCATTCAAACCCTTTTCCAACCTAGGTCTTTAGGGAAAAAGGATTTCAAGTGTTGGTATTCTCTATGCTAATGGGGGTCACACTCTTCTTTTGTCATAGGACTCCCCTCATTCATCAAATGATGGAAGGAGATGTAGTTCTGGGTATGTGGGAAGAGTCAGGTGTGAGGGTAACACTGTCACCCATGTGACAAATCCTTTCTCCTACTCAAAATCTAGTGAGTTTAGTACCTTTACTAGTGATTTGGTATGAAATTGATATGTCATTGATTCTAACATTGTACATTTGCCCTTTGCAAGATCTGTTGATCTCTTTTAAGCTTAGTCGAGCTGAGCTTGAACTTATCAAGGACATCTACCGACGTCCTGCCTCTTTACGAGAGTTCGAGAGGTTAATCGTGGCTAGCCGGTACTTCGAGGAGTTTAGCTTAATGGCTCAAAGAGGTACTTTCAGTTATTTGAGATTTTCTTCTTATTGGCTTACATAATTTATGATGTCTTTTTTCTCCTTTACAAAAAAATTTGAGAAAATGAGGCACCTCACTCCTGACCTGGCCACCATTTTTGCAGCTATCTCCACTAATAGGAGGAAATGATTGAAGCCCTCATCAGTTGTTACCAAGCTGGTGAGGGATCAAGTGGAGAGGGTCAGCAAAGATGCTACTAGCCAAGAGGGTGATGGGAGACCTCCCAAGGACAATGAGAAAAGCAAGGTCAAAGAGGTTCCCAAAAAGAAGCATAGATATTCAGCCACCGGAGAGGTTTGGTCTTCTATTATCTCCCTTCCTCGCTCTGAAGTCCCCGCCGATAAAAAGTTGATGGCAGCTTCGATTGTCATGACTAAGAAGGCTCAAAAGAGGCCCGCTACTGTGGAGTCCCCCAGGTGAGTCCGGAAAAGGACGAGGACATCAAGTAGGTCCACTGTATCTAGAGCAAGTCCTTTCCTAAACTCATCGTATCACAAAGAAGTGACGAGCTGGCTCCGAAGGTTCTGTCAATGTTGCTGCCAAAGGTTCAAACTGCGACCTTTTCCTTTCACAAGCTCTGGACGGACCATTGGCAGTCATTTCATCTAGCCCAGCGACGTGGTGGACATCTTCACTACAATGGTGAGCTAAACGGTGAGGGCGTTTGGAACAGCCATAGAGGCGGGGGCCCTATTAAAAAACCTTAAAAATAAAAACAATGAGCAAGCTAATAAGACCTCCAATGCCGATGATGCAATGAAAAAAACTTTAGCTGAGGTAGAGGCTGTGAAGAAACAACATGGAAAAGAGTCCCGAAGCTCGCCTCCGCTTTAGAAGAAATTGAACACTTGAAGAAGGAAGTCCATTTGTGCCAAAGTGAAGGTGGGTGGAGACTTTTGATGCTCATCAAAGACTCGCGGCAGAGGCCCTGAAGGCAGTAAATAAAGAGAATGTTGCTTCAAAAGAAATAGGTCGGAGATTTAAACTCCGAGGTATCCGGCCTAATTGAGGAGTTGGAGACTTCTAAGGGGAGAACTTCAATCTCTTGGTAGTGAAGCTAAGAAGCATTACACCACCAACTTCCACCTCACGGAGGCATACCAGCATTTTGGCATCTACTAGAAAAGATATGCCTATACTGAAATGGTGGAGTAGATTGAAGTTAACTGCCAAACTTTCGACATTTCGACATTTAAGGTCTGAGTTCTTGGAGAAGAGGAAGAGCCTCAAACTTTAGCAGAGGGTAGCCATGTGATCAAAATAGGAGATGAAGCTGATGAAGAAGTATATGAGGCTGAAAATACTGAAGTGGCTCCCAATGCCATAGTCCCCTTTGTACCTCTCCTCTCCCACATGCTTAGAGAGCAACTTGTAATTATTTTATGTTGCTTTGTAATATGGCCTAAAAGTCCACCTTTTGTAATGTTTATTGATCATCAATGGAAGTTCATTTTTTTTATATTACTGAGCTTATTTATTGCATTTTCATGTATAGATATTTCATTTTTGTACTTAGCTTGTTTTAAGCCTTGATTTTTTACTTGCAATTTGTACAAGTGTTAGCAGTTCATCTGCTTTTTTTTCTTAGCATGAGATTGAGCGGTTCGCCCATGCTGAGCCTTCATTAACAACTTTAGTCGTTAAAGACATGTGTTGTCCACTTCATGATTTAAAAGGTGGTCTGTTTTAGGATCCAGCTCATCGTCGAAGTGCTCACACTTAGTATATGGTCTGTTCGTCTAGGCAGATGTACTTTTTATTTTGCTTTGAAGACTTTAATAATATGAAACTTTCATTTTTAACAAACCATACAAGAAAAAAATGTTTACAACTTTCATTGATAATATTTTCGCAGATGTTATGCATTCCATGGATGAGGCTGTGTCTTTTCATCAATTCCTTCAATTTTATAGGTTCCTCGTCGAACCTTTTCCTTTATGCGATAAGAACCCTCCCAATTGGAACCAAGGGTTCATGTTCCTAGCTCCTTAGTAGATAAGAAGGCTCTTCGCAATACAAATCGTTTAGATGAAATGACTTTCTTTTGACTTTTGAATTGTAATATCTAGTCATCTTTCACTGATAGGTAGCCAGTTTTACCTGAAATTCATCTATCATTTCTTCAAGAAAGTCTAGTTCGCACCTCCTTAGTTCGTCATTTGATATTTCATTAAAATGCATGCGACGAAAAGATGGTAGACTCACTTCTACTGGGCTCATTGCCTCGGCTCCATAAGTCATAGAGAAATGAATCTGCCCTATGGCTATTCGACTAGTAGTTAGGATAGCCCATCAGACTTGAGGAGACTCATCAACCCAATCCCTTTTAGATACATCCAGCTTTCTCTTCAAAGTGTATTTGATGGTCTTATTAATTGCTTCCACCTATTCGTTAACCCGTCGGTGATGTGGAGAAAATAAGTGCTTCTTGATACATAACTCTTCACATAGATCTCTAATCTTCTTGTTATCGAATTGTCATCCATTATTTTAGACAATTAAGTAGGGAATACCGAATCGGTATATTATGTTTTCCCACAAAAATTTTTAAAGTGTGTGCTTCAGTTATTTTGGCCAATGGTTCAGCCTTAACCCATTTAGTGAAATAATCGATAGCAACATTTGCAAAATTGACACTGCCTCTCCCTTTCGGTAGGGGTCCAATGAGATCAATTCACCACTTGGAAATGGCCAGGGATTAGAAACAACACTAAGCTTTTGTGAAAGGTTGTCTTTGAACCGTCGCGAAGCGTTGACACTTGTTGCACCTTTTTGCAAACTGTTAGGAATCTTTTTCAAGGTTGGGACAATCCCCCAAGTGATTGCCACACACCCATTCGTGTGTCTTTTGGAGTACATAAATGGCTTTCTCTCCTCCTATACATCGAAGCAGAGGCATGGAAAAACTTTTCTTGTATAGTACATCGCATTGGAATACAAAGTGTGCTGCTCGTCTTCTGAAGCTTCCATGCTTCCTCTTTATTAGATGGTAGGATTTGATCATTCAGAAAGGATATGATTGACTTTCATCCATGAGGGGTATCTCCTACCCATATCACATTTCACTTTTTAAAGTGGAAGGCCTCAAAAGGTGTTCTATAGGAACCATAGTAAACAGTTCGGACTCCTTAGTACTTTCCAACTTTGAAAGAGCATCGACATAGGAGTTTTCATAATGTGGGATTTGCGTTAACTTAAACCTTTCAAAGGTTGGAACGAACTCCATGTCCAATTTCAAATAAGTGGCCTGGCTCTTGTCTTTGGTAGGAAAATTGTCATTAACTTGGCTAACAACTAACTAGAAATCACTGCTGACAATCAGCCTTTTCACTTGCATCTCATTGGCTAATCTACTAAAAGGGCCTCATATTCTGCTACGTTATTAGTGGTTTTAAATGCAAACTCACAGTGCAATTTAGCTCTTGCCCTTTTGGATTGATCAAGACCAACCCTACCCCGGACCCAGTATCTCCTGAGGAGCCATTGACAAATAAGCTCTACACATGGGGTTCAACAGGTTCTATATCTTCTTCCATTTTTGGAACGGGTGTGAATTCTACCACGAAGTCCGCTAGAGCATGTCCTTTAACAGAAGTCCTAATTTTAAAAATAATATCGAACTCACTAAGTTTCACAGCCAACTCCCCAAGGCATTTGACTTTTGTAGCACTTGCTTAAGAGGAAAATTAGTCAACACTTGTATGACACGGACCTGGAGTATGGAAGAAACTTTTGTGAAGTCGTAACAAGAGCTAAAGCCAGCTTCTCCATATCAGGATAGTGAGTTTCCGCTGCGAGCAGTGCTTTGCTTACATAGTACACATGTAGTTGATGACCTTCTTCCTCCCTTACAAGCACCGAACGAATAGCCTCGGTGGTCACCGCAAGGTACAATAAAAGAGGCTCTCCACATTTAGGCTTGGAGAGAATATGAGCCCATCCCAAGTGCTTCTTCAATACTTGTAAGGCTGCCTCACATTCCTCTGTCCATTGGAAGTGGTTTTCGCCCTTCAAAACCTTAAAGAACGAAAAACATTTATCTGTTGCTTTTGAAATGAAGTGGTTCAAAGCTGCTACATGGCTGAAAAGACTCAACACTTCCTTGGGTTTTTACGGTGACCTCATTTTTATTAAAGCATTAATCTTCTCCGGGTTAGCTTCGATGTCTCTTTGATTTATCATGTAGCCTAGAAACTTTCCTAAGGCCACTTTGAAGGCACATTTGAGAGGATTCAACTGTATTCTATACCTTCGAAGTATCCTGGAGGCGCGCTGTATTTGTCCCTCGCCCTTCTTTACTTATGGCAGAGCGTTTTAGAAAAGACTTTTTAAAATCTGGCCAACTTCAAATCCTTCCATCTTGGAGTGTATCATACCTTAATTACTTCGCTTAGGGTCAGATGAAAAGCTCTGCACTTCATGGCGGATGTAACGCCTCTTAAGTTCATGTGAGTTTTGAAACCATTGAGGTGCTTCGCAAAATCACTTATTCCATCATACTTAGTTATCTTGGGCAGCATGAAATGGGTTAAAACAAGCACAATCCTAATTCCATGTGAAAAATGGCAGATTGTCATCATCATCATCAAGGTCGCAGGACCTTTGTGCCTCGTTAGAATCCTCATCTTCTCTGACTTGAGTCTCCTGAGATGGTATTGCTCGATTCCTTGCATGTTCTACTCTCCTCTCATGCCTATTTCTAGGCGGAGGATTGACATCATCATGAACAGGTTCGGTTTGCCTTTTCAAACTGAGGCTCCCCCAGTTGCCTATTTCTAGGTGGAGGAGGTTGAGCCTTCCTATTCCTAGGTTATCTTGGGTTCAACCTGTTGAAAATCGCTAACTGGCCTAATTGGCGCATTTTTCGGACCATA
The DNA here is from genome assembly GCA_019395295.1 of Osmanthus fragrans. Classification (NCBI taxonomy): domain Eukaryota; kingdom Viridiplantae; phylum Streptophyta; class Magnoliopsida; order Lamiales; family Oleaceae; genus Osmanthus; species Osmanthus fragrans. The sequence continues at coordinate 10,795,365 of CM033359.1, forward strand.
GTTTGGAAAAAAGTTGAAAGGGACCTCATAAGGTTGATCAATGACATAATTGGTGGACGTGTCCATCCCAACTTCCTTTCCTTAATGGGGCTTCCTCTGTGGAATATTGTTAATGCCTTGCCATTTGACTTTGGACCTCGTCCTCACCATTATAGTACCTCCATTGGAAAGATGCATTTCCCCTGGGTTGCATATGGGAGAATTGGGTATCTTCCTTGAGCTTGTATGTTTCTTAACAGCTCGTGCATGACAAGGTTCTATTGAGTTTTGTTTCTCATGTTTTCGGCCATGGTGGCCACTTTCCTAGTAAGTCTAGCAGCTACTCTGGATCCTCCACTCGATCCACCTCATCTATGTAGTTGGTAAAATTGATGGCGAGTTGATGGAATGGTGTGAGAGGGTTCCCCTTCTTCAGGGTGTTCCCTAACTCTTTGGAGTGCAAATTCCTCATAATATTGCTTCACATTGTTTCAATGCTAACCAATATCCCATTTTCAAGGGATGTGGATGTTAAATAAGGGTGGTTGGTGATTCTTTTTTCAAGAATGACTCATTTTCTTCAAAGGCAAGAAATTCTCTCGCGTAAAGATTGCTGGCTTTTCTTCACGGGATTTTCATGGTTAACTTTAATGGAGCTTTCCACAGACGGTGCCAATTTGTTGATCTCAAAAAATGCGCTAACGGATGTCGAGGCCCACTCGTGTACTCATGAGCAAATTCCAACATATTTTGACCAGAGATTCGGTCGGAAGGTTGTGACGTCAATGGACGTGGGAAATGCTCTTTGACACAAGACGAAAAACTTTTGGGCATCGACGAAGGTGAAAGATGATTGCAAACAAATAAACAATCATAAATAATTCAACTAAAGTAAAAAGAATCCAAACTCAAATAATTTTGTATCACATGAACAAGAGAGAAAATTAAGTATGATATTGAAAATATAAAGTTTGCATATATGTTTGCCAATCATTTACAATGTTACAAGAGTTTCTATTTATAACATTCAGGTCGATGTGATCATTGTTGGATCAGATCAACGTGTCTTCATCTAATTAACGGAAGTCTCACATCACTCTGTCATAAATTAATTACATTGACAGGGGATCAGTCGTCCTACGTTCCTAGACTGACAAGTCTGACACTTATTAATACAAACGTTATATCAATCATTCTAAAGATACTCATCATACCTGCATCAACGAGCACTTTGACTATCAGAGATAGACTCTTCGAATGAGAAGATGTTCGGCTTTAAGAGAAAACGCCTTGGCTTTGAGAGGAAGTGCCTCAGTAAAAGAACCTTGATGAAGATAGCGCCTCGGGCCGCAACAATTATCGTCTTTTTTTCATTTTGACTTGATTGATTGTCATATATCTACACGTAGTGTCTCCACATAGTTTTCATTGAGAACTTTATATATGAATAGTAACACAATATTATTATATTTTAACTATATTGGGGCCCGTTCCTCCACCCGAACCTCAATCCTCTACAAAAACGTAGTTTTATCTCTTCACAAAGATTTCATTTTGAAGAATTTTGCTACATTCACGGGTAGTGGTTCGGAACAATTAACAAGAAAGTAGTGGAGACATATTCAATACGAAGTACTATTATCCTAATTATTAAACTCCAAATATTATTTAAAAGTAACTTTATCAATTATCTCATAAGTTTATAAAAAAAAATATTAAATGATTAAAGGCAATTCATAGTGTTTCTTGATAATAATGTGAGCATCTTCTTTTTTTTGCCCCCAAATAATATGAGTTGTTGTCGATTTTAGTGGCCAAAAGAATATTAAAACTCAATAATTGAAGAGGCTTATCTAGAGTTTCAAGCATAATGGAAGTACAACTTGGACCTCAAAAGCTTTATCGAAAGCGTATATATAACAATGTACTTCAACGATACATTCATTATATGATTATGTTACATGTACTCACACATTTTTACATAATAATTTACTCACTACACACAATAAGGTTGGGGACTATATAACCTACATTTTTTAATTCAAGTGGGATCCGTATTTTATGTGAGAGTGAGAACACTATTTAGTAAAAATGTGAGTATATATATAATCCTTCATTATATGACATACCCAGTATATGTACATATTTAATACAAATCTAAGAGAAGTCTTTTGGAGAAATAATTTTTGAAACTCTTTCGGATAATTATACCATGTAATGTTAATCGTGACTTTTGATAAATTTAAATAAACAACAAACAGTTTTGCTAATGTTAAGTCGTGACTTTTTGATAAATTTGACAACCCCTAATAGGGGGCGCCAAATAATCAACGAATTGAGTGGCAGTTGGCCCGGCAAGTCGAAACAAATCTTTCGAATCTTTACTTTTGATTGTTCAACAAGTGACCCATTTTCTATGGTCAGTCAACTATGAGTGTATTTCAAGAAATTTGATAATACCATTTAATTAATTAAAAAATTCATAACATTTATATCTGAAAAGATTCCAAATTTTCGTTTAGATTTTGAAAATATAAAATTATAGTTGACTTTACAAGTCTGAAGATTCGTATTTCTCGAGAGTTTCACATTATTCACCAAATCTTCATTCAGTTAGGAGAAAAGAAAAAAAAAAAAAAGAAAAATAAAAAGGGGGCATTTCCATGAAACCTACTTATAAATTGCTTTATTTATAAAAATAAAAAAATTATTTATTTATTTAAATTTTATAACAAATATATTCATTCGTGTCAGAGTCGAATCCCTTTTTTGTATTAAAAATTTTGCGATAAGCTTCGTGCTGTGGAAACATCAAAACCCTAAAAATTTAACATAAGTTGTTAACAACAAAAATTTGAAGCCTTGAAACTTATATACTCTAAAACTATGAGAAAAAACTTTATTTAAAAATTTTAATTTGTTAAAATTATAAAAATTCAATATGAATTTTGTCTTCCAATTATTTTCTCTTTTCTATCCCATTCCATCGAGTCATTGATCTATGTACCTAAATTTTCATGAATAATTGAATAAATTAAATGAATTTATCTGTACTCTACTAGGAAAGAGCAAATGGTCAAATTGATGGTCAAATTAAAAAATTTAAAAAATTTAAAAATAAATTTCTAAAACAAAATTTTCCTGAAACGATTTTAATCGGCCTCTGCTACAGTGAGGGCTCGTGTAAAAACCCTGTAAGAAATTCCCTGTACCTAACACAGGGAATTTTCCCAATTTTAATATCCACTAGTCAATTCTTTGCTTCTTTCAATGGCCATTTTTGAAGGGTTTAACCCCTAACCATATACTGGTTCTCAATATTGTTTGATTCCTATTTTTAATATTATAATTTAATTATTCAAGATTAATAAATAAATAAAATAATGCATACTGTGAAAATTATATGGAAATTTCATAAATATTTTTCAAGATTTCAACGAAAACATAATTCTCAAAATAAAAAAACTACTCAAAATCAATAATATTTTTTTTGTGGGTTGAGTTGGATTATTTTAAAATTTTTATTAGACTTATTGTCCTCTTTTTTATAAAAAAGAGGACAATCTTACAATTACTGTTCATTCATGACGTATTTTATTTTCTCATTTTATCCATATTTTTTTTTATTAATTTCAATGCTATCATATTACCTTCTTCAAGTTCAGAGTTTAATGGTAAAAGTAATAGCCACATTTGTTGACTAATTGGAACTCATAAAAAACAAAAAGTTGGGTGAAAAATAAAAGAAGAGAAAAAAGAGAAGGGATATGGTCAAATTATAAATAATTGATCAAAAATGTCGTGCACAATAGAAAAACGACGAATTTTGGCCTCGAATAAATTAGTTATGTATATTTTGTATGTGATTCAGAGTTGTCATTTGTCTTTTGACCTCCTTCAGGATAGAGCTATAAAGTTAAGAATTGTTTGTATATCTACAAAGTAAATCACATATTTAGAGGCAAAAGGTAGAATTGAAAAAAAAAAAAAAAGACAAAAAAAGCGGGTAGAGATCATGCAAGAAATTTGAAAAAAAAAAAACTCTCCGTATCACGGAGAGATGGTCTCCATGACACAGATACCACTTTTTTTTTTTTTTCTTACTTTTTTATAGGAACATTTATTGTCATTTCAATTTTTCTCAGGAAATTATTTGACAAAAGTCTTTCAAAAAAAGGGCAACTTCATGCATCGCATGGCCGAAAATTAGTTTTAAAGGAAGTTTAGTGATTAAACATGTTGTTGGATTGAAAAAAAAAAAAAATCAAAAAAAATGACAGTATTTGCCCACGGAGGCCCCCTCCATGACACGACATTCTTATTCTCATGACACGGGTATCATTTTTTTTTTTTTTTTTTTTTTATTTTTTCATTTATTGTATTAATATTATACAGAAATTTAAAAATTTTTATCATTTTTTTATTACACATTCTTCCATCAATCACTATTTTAAAAATTCTATTCTCATTAAAATTAACATCAATCACACTCACGATCAAAAGTAAAGGCTGAAATCTGAAATTTTTTTGTTGTTCCGTTCAGTTTGCGAAAACGAGTCAAAAGTAAAGGCCGTACTAAAAAGTTAAAACCAGTGTTCACGGCACACCAGCGATGACCAGAGTCAGCCTGAGTAGACACTTTTGTTTCACACGTGGTTGACTGCTAAACGCAAAAGCTACGCCAATTTTAAAGTTGGGGGGTCCTACTGATAGATATTTCTCAGCCGCCACGGCCGGCCATGGAAATATCCCACTGCTTTCCATTTCACCGTGTTTCTTGGGTAACCAATGCGGTCATCCTACGCCATGTTTGTCTAAAGCTAAGAAAAAATTACCTTAAACTTTATAGCAAGTGTTACATATGAAATAATCAACTAAGTGAGCACTATGAAAAAATTAAAAACATACAAGAACTCAAAATGAGCTAAAAGCATTCATTTGGAGAAAATCTTATAAACGATCCAAGATTGGCTTTGAGAATTTAGGAGCGCTATGTCAACTTCAAATATGAGATCTTAACATTCATACTTTTATAGTTTATTGTGAAAAATGTCTATACCTTTCCATTTTTTTTTTTTGGTCCCTACCTTCAACATTTCTTACTCTACAAGTCATTTTCAACCATTTTCCAATAAAATGACGACTTTACCGTCTTATTAAAAAAAGGAAAAATAAAGAATAAATTTCAATCTTACTACTAAATTTTTTAAAAATTACAAATGAGTTCAAATAAATTAGTAAAATGTTTAATAGTACAAAATATCCCTACATTTGACATGTAGTGTGCAAAACGTCCCTACGTTTCAAATTGGTGAAAATGACGTTTTCCGCAATGAAACGTAAAAATATGGATAAAAAATGCACAAATTTAAAACGTATGGATGTTTTGCACACTACAGGCAAACATATGAATATTTTGTGCTATTAAACCTTATTAAAATATTAAAAATAACAAAATAACTATTCTTCTTTTTTTCTCCAAATGGGGGCCACCACCTTAGAAATCAAAAAACTCCGTCCAACCACCGCTCAAATCGTTGGACCTCCAAATTTGTTGCGCATGAAGGTTGGATGTTGGATGATATGTGTAGAGGGGAGTGAGAGCTTTTTTGATGGTGTGGAGAGGTCTGACGGTTTGAGCGGTGATTGACGGAGTTTTTTTGACTTCTAAGGTAGCAGCCCCATTTGAAGAAGAAGAGAAAATAAAGAATTTTTTTTTTTTTTTTTTTTTTTTTTTTTTTTTTAAATTTTTAATAAAACTTAATAGCACAAAACATCCTTATAGTTGGTCCGTAGTATGGAAAAAGTCCATACGTTTCAAATGTTTGTATTTTTTCCATTCTTATTTCTATATTTCATTTCGAAAAACATCATTTTCACCAATTTGAAACGTATGGACGTTTTAAACACTACATGTCAAATATAGGGTATGTTTTGTGCTATTAAACATTTTACTAATTTATTTGGACTCATTTTCACTTTTTAAAAAGTTTAAAAATAAGATTGAAATTTATTCTTTATTTTTCTTTTCTTTTCTTTTCTTTTTTGTTTTATTTGAATAGGAGGGTAAAATCGTCATTTTGTTAGGAAAATGGATTAAAATGACCATCAGTGCAATAAATGTTGAAGGTAGGGCATGAATGTCAAAAAAAAATGAAAGGTAATGATGTTTTTCACAATAAATTTTAAAAGTAAAAACCTTTTGTGTTTACTATCCTATTTTATAATATATTAAAAAATTTTGACTTTTATTTAAACAATAGGGGCTAGGTGTATTGTCTTTTAAAACAAACACACACACACACACACACACACATTTTAAATAATTTATAATTAGAATTAATAATACTAAAATGCATAAATGAAGGTGAATATTAATTAAATAAATGTAAATTTTAATTAATTGAGAATTAATAATAAAAAATTCATACATTAATGAATGCACACAAGTGAAATGAATATGTCACACGGACATGTACATTGATGATAACTAAATAGTTAGATAAATTAAATACATATAGAAAAACAAAAAAGTTAGGCATTATTAAAATAATTGAATTATAGTTGAGGTAGAATCGTCAAAAAAATTATTCTCACTTGATGTGATTTTTAATATATCATATTTTTTTATTAAATAAAAATATTCAAATTATTAAAACAATAATTTAAAACTTTTAAATGTGTAAATTAAATTTATTCTTCTAGATTTTTTTTGATAGAAACCAACAATTACATTAAAAATAATCGATGAAACATTGAATTCGTATAAACTCCTCCAAAAAATTGTAAAACTCCTTGCTGTTGGTTGACTGACTAGAATTATTTTTTTGAAGTTTATGTTTGATTGCAAAAGTAAAATTTGGGTAGAAATAAAACGAATTGTAGGAAATTGAATTGTTTACAATTTATTTTAGAGGGAGTTGTAATTAATGGTGTTTGATTGGTATAATTTTTCACCTAATTCGTTTGACTTTATTTTTCATGTAAATTTTTACTTTTTGGGATAAATTTTTTTACAATCTATGTTAAAATTTGTTTAGATTGCCAAAAAGTTAAAAAAAAAAAATAAAATAAAATAAAATAATTTTTGAAATTTTTTTGTGTTCATTTGGCTTTATTTTTTTTTGCAAATTATCAATTAAATGGATAAATTGTTTTACAATTGGATTTAGAATATGTTTTCATTGCCAAAAAGTAAAAAGAAAAAAAAAAGATGAAAAACACTCTCACCAAAATTATGGGAAAATAAAATGTGGAAAATGTGTTTTAAATGATTGTAACTAGAAAATGGGTGAAAATGAATTCCATAAAAAAGTTACAATTAAACACCAAAATTATGTATGAAAAAAGAATTGATTTTCCTTTTCCAATATTTTCCATCCTAATCAAACGGACCCTTAATTCCAATCTCATTTAATTAATTTACTTATAGGCAAAGTAGTTATCAAAGATTAGAATTAATTCTTACCTAAACAATGAACATTAAGCACAGTAATAAGATTTGTATATAAAAAATATGCTTAAAGATATTCTTGATATGTTAATAGATTAAATTAAGAAAAGTCAATATTAAATTAATCTATCTTTAAATTTACCTAATTAACTAATCTAAAATATCTAGGATGGAACCAGGGGCGAATCCAGAGCTCGAATCCAGCTAGAGCAGATCGCGAACATTGAACGCTTACTGTCAACGGCAAACGTCTGTGATAGCGGTATTGTTTAGTAATATTTAATTAACTAATATTCAAAAAATCGTACGGACAAGAACTAGAAGAACTAAATACATCACTAGAACTAGAATTAGGTACCAATTTTTATTTCGGATGAAAAAATAGTTCTGTAAAATATTTTAATTTATTTTTCAATCAAACATGCAATATATATTAACAAAATGTCAATATTCAGTTTACAATTAAAGTTAATTAAACAAGCATTGTTATATTAAAAAATTTGAAATTATTTATGAAAAATATCAATTTTATGTGCTTGTATGATTTCACTTTTCCGTGATCAATTTTTTGTGAAAGAAAAGTGGAACATTCTATTAATTAAATATTTTTTGTTGAAAGACTCATTATGACACTAAAGTAAATTTTTTTAAAAATTCATTCGCCATTAATTGATCAAATTCTCAAATAAATTGATTAGTAAAAAAAAAAATCAAGAAGAGGGACAAGCCGTTTAAAATGTTTCTATTTGTAATAAAATCGGTAAAATGAACATAAACGTTTTATTTCATTTAGTGTTACAAATCAATGTTTGTCATAATGATAAAGTTATCAATATTCTTTAGCTAAGGTCATGGGTTCAAATCCACTTTACACGTTTTGTTTTTCCAAAAAAAAAGTTTACAAAAAATATATAACATATTGTCATTGGAAAACGTTTCGAACTCAAAACCTCTAATTTAATAGAGGAAACACTAACCAACTGAGCTACAAATGATGAATGTAAAAATAATGAATTATTGAATATATAATATAAATCTTTTATCTCATTCTCAATAAATAATAAAATAAAATAAAAATCTTCTAAGCAGATCCAGCTAGAGCTACCGCTCTAACTTGCCGATACCTAAATTCGCCCCTGGAGGGAACATAACCTATTATATACGACTTGCAATATGTTAAAAAGAAAAACGTTTCTTTTTTAAATATGAAAAACTTTATAATTCGTAGCTTACATATTTTGTTGAATATATTTACCGTCCGATCAGTTAGTACTGACTACTGGTAGGATTTGTAGCCTTTTCATGTTTTAACAGCTCATTTGACATTTAAAAATCAATACGGATATTAAGTAAGCCAATAAATGAATTTCATAAAAATATGCCACATTTTTTCAACAGTACTAAATGACCATGTCAAAACAAAAACTCAAAATTCATAATGTCAAAAGATAAACTTTAGTATTTTTAAATGCTTTCAGGTCATCATGTATTTCAAGCAAATGTTTAATAGCGACTTTGATTTGTGGTGGTGCTCGAATCTTATTGCTTTAACAATTGCAATTTGTCTTTCCCAGCGTGTTTGTAATAATGACACGTGTTAAACATTTCACATTATTCTAGAAAAAAAAATATTCACAACTTTGTAGAAGATGAAAATAATATATACATGTAACACTGACTTTTTTAAATCACCAATATCAAGTTGATAATAATTCACCAAACAATTCTTACCCTGAAGTATCATTAAGGAATTAAAAAAAAAAAAAAAAAAACTTTAATTGGCATTACTAAGATATCTAGATAATTAAATTTTAAATATTTCTTCAAATATAGATTGAACTAACCTAATGTTTACATTTTTTTTAAAGATTAGTATGTTTGCTAATTGGACAGCTGAATTGGCTTAGTTGATTGCATTTGAATGAGGGGTTTAGGAAGTCGGTATAAGAGAGAGATGAAAATTTAGAAAATATTTGATTTAGAAATTAGAGATTGGTAGTAGAAATGAAGATTATCAAAAATTATCAATATTAATAAAAATAATTTCAATTTTGAATTTAAAAAGTGGAAGTCACACCACACTCTACTTTATAAATTGATTATTCTAAAATCAAGCTGAATGTTTAACTATTCAAGCATAAGATATTTTATATTTAAATATTAAATATTAAATATTAAATATACATTTTCATCACAAACCTTAATCAATTTCACCCTCCTTTCTCTCTCTACACCATCGACATTTCTCCTCAAACCTAGTGGTGACAATGGGTCGAGTCGAGTCGAGTCGGCTTGACTCGTTTTCCTACGAGCTCGGCTCGTGCTCGGGCTTGTTTGTCCAACGAGCTCGTGGGCAGCTCAGCTTGTTTAAAAATAGACAAGCTCGGCTTGGCCCACTAGCTTGTGGCTCGTGGGCGCTCGGCTCGTGAGCTCGCCTTTTTTGTTTGTTTAATTTTTTTTTTATATACACGTTTTCGATTTTCTAAATATTTTTTAAAATATATATTTTCGGTAAATTTTTATCTTATAAGTATTTTTATTTTGTAAACAATTTTTTTAGATAAAATATTTTTTACTTATAACTTATAAGTTATAATTTATAAGTAATTTTAATTATAATGTATTTTTATTATGATTTTATCTTATAGATAATACTTAATTATAAGTGTTTTGTAATTATAATTTAAATTTTTTTCTTATAAATAATTATTAGTCAATATATTTTTATTTTTAAGTTTTTTTTGAAGAAAACATATTGATTGAAAATATTTATTTTAGAAATGATAAAATTAAACAAAATATGAGAAATTGTCAAATGATTTTTTAAAATATTTTTTCTTTTTAAAATAATAAAAAATAAACCCTCCTCATTTATCCGGGTTTGAGATCGACTATTTCAGTAGTTCAATTTCTAGTAGGCAGAGTTAAAAATTATACACGAACAACTTGTTACATGTACAATTTTTTTAAAAAAATTATAAAGGTATTAAAATAAAAATAGTCATGAATATAGTTAAACTAAATATCACTTACTTGATTACATGCAATTTCACATATTTATTTTGCAGTCGAAAATAAGCATCTTGTCAGTCATTCATGCACATTAATAGTTCCAAAACATCTTCTTTTAATTGACTCCTAATCTCGGAAAGAGAACCTAGACCCTACACTAAAAGAAGACTCCGAAACTACAGTACTAACCGGAGGTGTTAGTAGATTTTTTGTCATTGTAGAAACTATTGGCCATCAACGTTCATACTTTCGCCAAAATTCAACTACTTCTTCTGAATTTTTTCTTAGTGCATTGTTATTGGGTTAATTATGATTAAAGTAATCAAATAATTCAGCAGGCAACACATTTGGACTATTACTCAATATTTGAGTACATGCAGTAGAAGACAAACTACTATGACTGAAGGAACCACATGCATATCCAATTTGACTATATCTATACGAGTTCATGCCTTCAAACAAATTTAAAATTTCAGCGTCGTCATTTCCTAAATTAGTTGGAGGAGTATTTGTAGAGTCGAATGGTACATAAATAATATGTGTACCCATTCGTGAAGCATATATTATATACATTTCAAGATAAAGTTGCTTCCAAATTCCTATAGGTAATAGGTACATTAAAAGTTAGATTTTGACATTCGGTCGATCATAAATTTAGTACCCGATAAATTATATTTGGGGTCCATGACGCATGCTAACGAAAATAACATGTGTAAGTCTTCACAATATTTTCTAAACTTTAATTCCATGACAATTATAATTGAACTAAAATTGGGGTCATCTTTATATCTATCAAAAGCCCTAGAAATTAGATAAAGACGTTGAAAGACCATACAATTAATAGGATAATAAATACCAGACAAAATATTTGTAGAATTATAAAAATATTTAATTTTAATAACTAAAGCCCAATCAGACTCATTCAAAATATTATCGTCGTCGTCCCTAATATGCCTATTGTTATAAAATTTCGTAATTAAATGTTCGAAACATTCACATGATTTTAATAATAAATATGTGGAGATCCATCTATGCGCTACGCACTAATAAAGGTTTTTGAATGCGTACCCCATTTTCGACACAAAATTCCTCAAATGCTTGTTTTCTGTTAGGTGAAATAGTGATATACATTAGTGTATTCCTAATTCGTTGAATTTCATCTTTAAAAAATCGTCTTGTACTATTAAATTTAAAATATGACATACACATCGAATATGAAATAAAAAATCATCGAATTCGGATTGAAGTACTCTATGCATTTTATTGATAACAGACTTATTTACAGAAGCGTTGTCGAACGTAAAAGAGCAAATTTTACTCTCGTATTTATATTCTCTAATAATGTTCATAATAACATTAAATATATTGGGAGTATTGTGCGCGTACTCAATAATTTTAAAATCAGTTATTTTTTTATGCATGATCCAAAGTGGGTCTATATAGTGTGCAATTACAGCCATATTTTTTTATTAACACAAAATCTGAATTTAAAAATATCCTCCCAAAAATCGCAATCAATGTTTTCTTTGTATTTTCAAAATATTCTATTGTATTAGAACGAAGAGTATTTCGACTTACTTCAACGTACCTCGGTTGAAGACATTCTTTCACAAAAGTAACAAAATAGGTGAAATAGTGGTAAAGCTCAAATGCTGTACTTCAACGGGTTGAAGACGTTCTTTCACAAAAAAGTTAACAAAATATTGGTTGTCCGTTTGTGCTAGTGGTAACTCAGCTCCAACAACGTACTTCACCATTCCCGTTCGAGTTCTTTTCTCCGAATACATCCACGTATTAAGTGTGGCGCAGTAGTAGTAGCACCGTTGCCTGGACTATCAAATTGTAGTTGCGTTTGATCAGCAGGAAGAAGATCATGTTTGGTCGCACACGGTATGGGTAAATGCCTTTTTGATGGGCCAATATGTTGACATATTTACATACGAATTTATTTTTGAAATCGATCAAATCAATTTGAACAAATTTAAAATGGTCCTAACATTTTGTCTGCTTCTTCCCATTTCAATTTATCTTGCAACGAAAATTTCTAACACAGGTTCACATCCTTTCCAAATCAATTGGACTAGATCAGCATCAACATCATCCAAATCGTTGGATAAAGATGAACATCGAAATTTGAATAATTGGTATTTCATTTAGACCGGCAAATTCATTATCAAATTGATTGTGAGGCACATGTGCTTCACCCCGACTCCAATATCGAACAAGTTTTCATAATAGAGCTGGATCCATTTGTAAATATATTGAAATTGAATGTTGAGAAGAATAAATGAAGTAGAATTGAGAAGTAAATAAAGATTACTCACAAAATATATTTTAAAATCAAGATTATAATTCAATATTTTGCAAATGTAAGAGAGAAGAAATTAGAATGACTGAATCGTTGATAATGATTAATTTGTAGAGAGTATAGTAGAGAATAAGAGATTGATAGTAAGTTTGATTAGAAAAAAAATGTTGTAATTGATGGATATTTATAGAAAGAAAATGAAATTTGAAAAAAAAAAATAAAAAATTAAAGGACCAAAACGGTCATTGAAAAATTTCAATGACCGTTCTGGTCACTGAACTTTTTTTTTAATTTTTTTTAAAAATTTGACAAGCCACGAGCCGAGCCAAATGCGAGCCCACGAATTGGTAGCTCGTTTTTCTAAGTGATGAGCCGAGCCCGGCTCAACTCTTTTGAAATTCCCTAGCTCAAGTAGCGGCTTGGGCTCTTTTTTTACGAGCCAAGCCCACAAGCTACTCGGCTCGATTGCCACTCCATTCAAACCCCTTCTTTCTACCCTCTTCTTTCTTATCGGCGTCATTTCTCCATTGTGCCGACAACTGGCGACCATCGCGTGTGACGATAGGCTTGATCTCTCTCTCTCTCTGTGGCGCAGTGCTATATGTTTTGTGGAGGTGGTGTTAGGTTTGTGATTTTTTTGGTTGAGTGGTGGTTGCGGTGTGGTGTGGTGATGAATGTGTTGTTGGGTAGTGATGGGGATGAATGTGGTGGCGGGTTTGGAATTTGTCGTCTGTGGCGGCTTTGTGGGTGAGTCTGGTGGTGGTTTTTTAGGTGAATCTGGTGGCAGATTTGTGTGTGCGGCATTGGAGATGGTGCGGCGATGGTGTGCAACTGTGGTAGTGTGTGTGTGTGGCTGTGTTGTAGTGGGTTCAGTAGCTGCAATAGTGGTGTGGTGGTTAGGTGGATGGGTGTGCGTGCGTGCGTGCGTGCTACGATGGTGGACATGGCAGTGGGTACGAAGGTGATGCGCGATTGTGGTGGTGTGTGCGCGATGGGTCTATCAGGGTGGTGTTGCTATTGGGAGGTGGTGGTGGTGGTGGTGATGGTGATTTTGGCAACGACGGTAGTGGTGGTGGTGCTGGAGGTAGTGGTGAGATGGTGGTTGCAAGAGTTGGTGGTGGTTACAGATTATTTAGTTGACTATGAAAATAAAATTGATTAATATGTGACCAATAAACAATACGTGACCAATGAAAAAAATTGTGACTAAAAAATAGTATATGACCTAAGAAATTGTTAATCTGTGATCGATAATTTGATAAATTGTGACTGTATAATAAGTTGTGACTTATAATAATTGTGATATGTGATCGACAAATAAAGCGTGACTTATAAATTTTTGATTTGTGACCGATGAATGTGACTTATAAAATTTTTTGAATTGTAACAGTAAAATAATTTTTAACATATAAATTTTTTGATTTGTGACCGAAAAATAATATGTGATTAACTAAATCGTTAAAATGTGATCAAATTATATAGATATATGAAATTAATATATTTAATTAATTAAATATATAATTAATTAATTAAATTATAAATTTTTTTAATAAATATCTGATTTTTGAAATTTGAAACTTTTCCTCTTAGTTTTAAAATTGATGATTCTTAACTTCTTACTTGTGAAATTTTTCGCATTTAAAAATTACATACCGTAAAGTGTTTCTGTAACACAGTTGGGCCTAGCTATGAGCCTATGCATCTTGGCCAAGATACAACGCTCTAATGGGAATCCCACGGGCCTACCCTGTGAAACCAATCTTGGTCACTAGATTCTAAGCTCGTTTAAATGCAAGCTTGAGCCGCTCATGCATCGAGCTTAGTGGTGGATCCAGCTAGTGGCGAGTTAGAGTAGCTGTTCTAGTTGGATCTGCCGGACGCTGCGAAAGTGGGCGAATCTACACTGTCTTCAGGTGAATTTTCGACATCTTTTGTTTCTTTTTCTTCTTCATTTTTTAGGTTGGGCCTCTTTTTTGTCACAATTATTTGTTTAGCCCAAATGTTCACAACAAATGGATGAGCAGCTGACCATTTCCCAATTGAAATTGAAATCGAATTCCAAACCCTTTTTCCTCCCTTCTCCACACCACACTCCACTCTCCAGCTGCTGGCTGCTATTGGACGCGACGACACCATGAGGAGGACGGCTGGAGGAGAAGTCCCACTCGCCAGATGCCTAAAGGCTTGTATATCTTGGTATTTTTGTGTTATGCTAAAGGAGGGAGGGAGGGAGGGGGGGGGGGGGGGGGGGGGGGGGGGGGGGGAGAAACGAGGGATTTGGGCTTTTTTGTTGGATGCATGCAATTTTTTTTGGGATTTTATATTTTTGTTGTGGGATTTTTATGATATTTTTTGTATGTGAGACTGAAAGTGAAAAAAAGGAACTTTTTTGAACAATTTTGAACATGATTTTTAATATTTGGCTGCCATCATGCCTTTTTTGTGCTTTCATATTTATTCTAGCTTTTGAATTATATGTTGGGTCGAGATTCTGTCGACTGGTGCTCTTGGGAAGCTGTCAATTTGCAATTATAATAAGATTAATCTCTCTGATTTATTTGGAATTTATTTTTTTTTCTTGATAGGGGCTTTATAATTTCATCTCCTTTTCTCTTAGTTTCTGCTTTAGATTGGTAGGCTATTACCAGTTTGAACTTTTGTCTAGCATATTAAGAAGTAGTTTTTGCCACTATTTGAATTTTTCATTTCTGATTTCATTTATGTTCATATGCAAAACTGTTGGGTCAACAATAGATTATTGTATAAACCGTAAAGAATTGAAATTGTTTCCAATTTCTATAGATGTCTTCATGTTACTGATGGTCATAAAGAACTAATAGTGCAACAGATCAGTGTGCGTAATTGAGTTTTATTGGCGTTGAAATTTATGTTATTTAATCAATTTTAATAAATGACCAGTCGGATCGATTTATTACAATCGTTGTCGACAGTCAACGATCAAAATCAACCTCCGCTCTAACTGAATATTAATGTTTGATTCGTCGCGGATCGAGCTCTTATGAATCAGGCTACAAAGGCAGTAAGTGGCCCACACTCATTATCACCCACTCATTCACCAATTATGTATATTAATAATTAATAATTTTATTCAAATACTCGTCTTTAAATTTGAGTTACTTGTAAACGTGGTTAAACACCATATGTAACTTTCTCACGTCCTTTTCAATTGCCTAGAAAAAATAGGTATACTAGAAAAGGAATTCATTCAGAAAGTTTGAGCCCTTTTTTGCGTGTTATGATAGTAGAATCTACACAAGACTTGAAAAAAAAGTTTCGATAAGATGGTCTAATACATTAAAGATCCGTTTGATTACAATGATATAAAAATAAGTGAAAATAAATTGAATTATAGGGAATTGAATTGTTTGGAATTGTTTTATCGGGAATTGAATTAAAGGTGTTTGATTGATATAATTTTCTACTTTTATATTATAATACGTTTGACTTTATTTTTCATGCAAATTGTCAATTAAATGGATAAATTTTTTTTACCATTGGGAACAAAAAATGTTTAGATTGCCAAAAAAATATTAAAAAAATAAAAAAAATAAATTTTTATTTTTTATTTTACGTTTGACTTTGTTTTGCATGAAATTTGTCAATTAAAGGAATAAATTTTTTTTTACACTTTTTCTTAAAATTTGTTTCTATTGTAAAAAAAAAAAAAAGAAGGTGAAAACTAATTCCCACCATATAGCAAGTCATTGAATTCTCCGAAATCACGCTTCAAGTGGTTGTACCTTGGAATTGGGTGGAAAACCAATTCCATTGGAAAAAAAACGTTATCAAACAGCGCAAAAGTGGAAGTCCTGAGAAAATTTTCGCCTATCAAACAGGCCCTAACTGATCCGTTTAATTGCAAATTCGAAATTTGGGTGGAAAGAAAATAAATTACATGAAATTGAATTGCCTAAAATTTGTTATACCGAGAATTGTGGATTAATTGTGTTTGATTGGTATAATTTTTCACCCGATTTTTTTTTTTAATTTTTGAATCTTTTGGTATTCGTTTGACTTTGTTTTTTTTTTTTTTTTATATATAGAAATTGTCCATTAAAGTGATAAATTTTTTCACTATTGGATCTTGAATTTGTTCCAATTGCCAAAAAAATAATAATAATAATAATTTTTTTAAACATACTAAATATTATTCGTTTGACTTTGTTTTTCATGCAAATTCTCAAGTAAAGAGATAAATTTTTTTTATCATTACATCTAGAATATGTTCCAATTGCCAAAAAAAAAAAAAAAAAAAAAAAAAAAAAAAATTTAGTATACCGAATATCATTCGTTTGACTTTATTTTTCATACAAAATGTGAATTAAAGCGAATAAATTTTTCTACCATGAGCTTTAGTATTTTTTTTGATTGCCAAAAAAAAAAAAAAAAAAAAAACGAACTTGGAATCCAAGGCCTTAAAAGGGGCGCGTGAGTGGGGTGGGGGCTGAGAAAATCATTTCTAGGGAAAAAAAATAGTATCAAACATGTATAATTGGATGGAAATAAAAAACATTTTTCATTTTCCCTAGAAAATTGTTGTTTTCAAACAGTGCCTAAAATTTAGTAGAACCCAATTTAAATATTTATTATATTTAAGACACCTTATTTAAGTGAATGATTTGTAATAAATAAGAGAAACACATGAAGTTAAAAATTATATAGGATACAATTGATACTTGTCGTCATTATAATTGACGGTCTTATAACGTGAACGTATAGACCCATTGTACAGAAGCTTTTCTCCCATACTGTGTATCAACTTTGAGATATGAACTTCTTTTATTTTGCAAAATGAAAGTTTAATAAGAGTAAGTTGTCATCATCGGTAGTGGTAGATCCAGCACTCGACGAGCATCGAGGTCGCACGCAGGGGCGAATCCAGCGTTTTGAATCAGCACGAGCGGTCGTTGATGGTCGATCGTAATAAAATATTAAGAACCTGTTTAATGTCTACTTTTTTGTAAAAAAAAAAGTATTTTGGAATAGTTATTTTGATGGAGAATGTATGGCTAAAAATAATGAAAAGTTTTGAATTTGCATGTGATATTATTTTATTGAAAAACGTGTAATTGAAAAGAAAAGAAAAAAAATATATTTTGAAAAAAAAAAAAGGGAGAGAATCAAACAATGCATAAAATTTCAATATAACAATTATTTTGTCAAATTGAACATATAAAATTCTATTATAAAATTTCACCATACTTTTGTGTAATTTAAAGGAAGAACCATGTTCAAATTTTACAATTAAAATTGCATTAAAACTGTTAAAACACTACATATATTATTTTTATCAGTTTAGTCCATCAACTGTTGTAATGGTTAGGCTTGATTCTAACAAATAATTGCACACGGGTTCGAATCCCCTCCGGCATTTTTTGTGGCAATTTTAGTTTTGTACAAAAAAAAAATGTTTTAAAAATGTTTTCGAACCCAAAACGTTGAAAATGTAATGTTGTAGCAACTCACTCGCTATGGTTGGAAAAAAATTGACTGTAATATGAGCTAAAATTTATTTACTGTCAAAAATAAAAAAAAAACCTCTCCCGGCGGATCCAGCACGCGCGGCCGCGGGGGCTCGCCGGGTGCTGGATCCGCCACTGGTCGCACGTGTTGGATTCATCGGGAACAAATTTTTTTTGTTGACAATAGATAAAATTTTTAGGTTATATTTTTGGTAATTTATTTTATTTTCAAACATCTCTTGTAACTCAGTTGGTTGGAGCATCCACATATAAATTGGAGGTCGTGACCTATCTTAAATATTATTGAAAGTTTAACCATCATGACACTTGTTGAACTTTGACACCAAATGTAACAAACAAAAATGTATATTCTATTTAGTGGTTTTAATGCAATTGCAATTTTCGGTTTTAATATTTTGTTGTACTATCTAAATCTTTACATGAAGCATGGTATAATAAGATTGGTTTGGGAAGTGTTACAGACGGTTTAAAATTTAAATAAATAAAAAAGAATAGTAAATAAGTAAATAGTACTTGTCAATTTAAAAAAATGTTTTTAATAAAAAGTTATTAACATTAGCCAAAATGGGCTAAATAATTTGGAAAATACTATTTGTACATTCCATGTATACATTAAGATTGGTATTGTATGATGTGTAAAAATCTGTGCCATGAATTATTTCAAGTGTTATTGAAATCAATGGTAAAGAAGTGAGGATTCAAACCTATGTTCTTCCTTTGAATTATAAAAAACTTGGGCACTATGTCATTTGGTGAATATTGTTAACATATATAACAAAATTATATGTGTTCAGTTTTAAAAAATTATTATTATTTTAATTTTTAATATTTTTATCGCCGTTGACGATCAACGTCTACCCGTTCTCACTTAAAGTTCTGGATTCGCCATTGATTGTCGGCTTCTCAATTTTATCAATATTATATATGTTTAGGTTATGCAACACATAGGGCAACATGGAATATATAACTTGAAACTTAACAATATGAATTGCAACGAGGTGAGACGGGACTGCACAGGATAGGGTGGCTTCTCCATCTCCAACCCTATTGGAAATTTTCAAGTTGTAGGATGAGAAATAAGCCCCTATTTGATTGTCATTATTTTGAAAAGAAAATGATTTTTTGAACAATGATTTTTTTTGAAAAATGCATGGTTAAAAAGTATGAAAAAGTTTTTTGGATTTACGTGTAAAATATTTTATTGTGCGAATGTGTGGTTCAAATAAATTAGAATTAAATAGTTATATTTTAAAGGGAGACAAATAGGAGCTAAATAGCTCGATTTTTCGTAACGTTTACTTTTTTAGTTATTTTATAAATGTAGACCCATGGTTGTTGTAACCTTAAAATTTTGATTATATATAACCTATAAGTTAATCTTTTTTTAACAATTGAATTTGAGTGATTAAAGTCTTCAAAACATTAAATGATATATTGATCGATCGTCATCAAAAGATCAATATCAAGACTATCAAATCGAACTGAAAAGAAAGATTAAGATGAGAGCCCAAGAGGCAAGTTTCAAAGAAACTTCAAAGACTAGGCTTTCTTATATCAAATGTAAAGGTACTAACACATTGATCTTTAATAATGAATAATAGAAGCTGAAAAATTATTTGTACACTAAAAGTTATTTTGATTATCGCTTGCATAAAATATTTTGATTAAAAGTAAAATTATTTTCAAAATTATGTTTAAACTTAGATAATATTTTTATAACATCATTTACCTCGAAAATTAGTTAAAAACTAGTTCCAAAAATCTACATTTGTCAAAATATTGATATCGGATCAAACGAGGTCAAAAATGAAAAAACTGGCCGAAGCGACCGCAACCAGCTGGACGTCCAGCCAGAAGGGACGAATGTCCGAACCGTCATTTGGCCGGAGGTACCAGACGTTCAAATTGATTGTCCGAAATCCCAGAGAGTTTTGGCGGACATCTGATTGGTCCATGCGAACGTCTAGTCGATGCAACGATCGAAACTTTGACCGTTATGATTTCAAATGTATATTGACTATTTTAGTTGTCCGGATCCAAGAGCGGACGTCTGGCTTGTAGATCGGTTCGACTTAGAGTTTTACTTTTTAAATTCTATAAATACCCTCACTCTTTCGAATTCGTTAAAGAGTTCAAGATCATTAAATTATACATATTTTGAGAGAATTCTTTGAGGCTAAATTAAACTCATTTCATTTATTTTTTGGTATATAATTTTTTGATAGATTCAAACTCTTTTCATTATCTTTATTAAAAATTTTTTCTCTCTCTTTTTGTACTTATTTCTATCATTCATAAAAGAGATATATTTTGAAGATAAGTTTTGAACTTACATTGCATTGATTTTTTCTGCTTCTTTATTTCAAAACTTTGATTAATTGAATCAAACTTGTAAAATTATAATTTTCATCAAAGTTTGTCATCTCTAATTTATTACCATCATTCATTAAAAGAGAGATATATTTTGAGAAGAGTTTTGAACTTACATTGCACATATTTCCTCTTCATCTTCTTATTGGAAACATTTTGATTGATTGAATCAAACTTTTAACTATCATATTCATCAAAAATTTCATTTAACTCTTGAGCTATCACTTGTTGCTATTCATTGAAGTGTTAGCTTCTCTTAATACTTCATTTATTTGTATCATTTCTCAAGAGAGGAGTTCATTGTAAAATTATTTTGTTGTACTTGGGATTCATATTGAGATACCGTAAAACTCAATATCGTTTAAGGATTGGTGTTCCTTGTTTTTAAGTCATCGGAAGTGTTATATAGGTTTGGATAGCACCATAAGTAAATCAATATACTGAAAAGACCTTGGTCGTGCCGGAGAGCTTGATAAAAGATGACGTAGATCATTGTTTTGGATAGAAACTTCACAATTATATCGTTTGTATCATTTCTTCCCTTTTACTTATCATTTTCATATTTACACTTATAATTTGAATTTACTTATTTAGTCTTTGTTTGCTTGAATTTAGATTAATTCTTCAAAAATATTTTAAAAACTAATTCACACTCTTTCTTGATTAGTTATTCTTGGGATATCAATTGGTTTTAGAACTAGAAGCTCATTTTCAAAGATTTAACAATCTTGAGTAATGGCTAACCACAAATTTCAAAATCTTGAGAGGCATTTCACAAATCGTCCTCTCTTCTTTGATGGTACATGTTTTAATTATTGAAAAGCTAAAATGATGATTTTTGTTCAATAAATAGATTATAATGTTTGGAAGTTATTGAATTTGGTATCTATGTGCCTAAAAAGGTTATTAAAGTGGTTGGTAAACTGAATCATATCATTCCAAAACATAGAGAGGAGTACAATGATAAGGATAAAAGAAAATTATTGTTGAACACTCGAACCAAAAATATACTTTATTGTACTTTAGATAGAAATTAATTTAATCGTATCAGTACATGCTATTCCACTTTTAATATTTAGCATGCCTTAGAAGCTACTCCCTTGGGCACCAGCAAAGTAAAAGTAAATCAAGATAAATCTTCTGGTTAAGGAATTTGAAAATTTCTTTATGAAATAAAATGAACCTATTAGTGATATGATTTTTCATTTCACCAATATTGTTAATAACCTCAAAAACTTTGATCGAAAATTTACTAACAGCGAACTTGTGAGTAAAATGTTTAGGTCTCTCTTGGAGATTAGAGCTCGTTGAGAATATTGATAAAAAAATATCAAAAATATCAACACATGTTCATTAGAAGAGATCCATGGAACAATGATGACGTATAAGCTAAATTGAACCAAGACAAAGGATAAAACAATGAAAAGCAAAGAAGAAGAAAAATGCCAAATTACTTTAAAGTCGGTAATAGATGAAGGCACTTCAAGTAAAAATATGAATGATGAAGACTTGATGACCTAGTTCTTCTTGTCAAAAATTGGAGGAATCTTTGCAACAATTGGTGATTTCAAAAGAAAGAAGAAAAGGGCGAAGAGAAAAACAATAAGATTGTGACAAATCCGATCAAAAAAAGAAATTCTTCAGAAAAGAAAGCATTCGAAGTCTCGTGAGATGAAAGTGACGATGATGATCATGAAGAAAATGAAAGTCTAAGAGGAAATTGTCAACATGTGCTTCATGTCTATTGAAATGAGGTAAATGAAAAATTGTTGATATGATGAGTTATCTATCTCTTATGATGAAATACTTGAAGAATTTGAAAAAAACTTGTTTTAAATCATTCTATTCTCAAAAAAGAAAAAAATCTTTATTAAAAAATGAGGTAAAGAAGCTTTTGAATATTCAATTTTTTTTTTGAAAAAGGAAAAGTCGATTACAATTCTTTAATTAAAGAGAAATCTTCGTTGCAAAAAAGATTTTAGATTTGACTCAAACTATTCATAAATTTATTCAAGACAAGAAAAATTTTGATCTAATACTTTGTGAACAAAAATGTGTTTTTGATAAAAGGAAGAATTGGATATAAACCATTTTTTAAACAAGTCTCTTAAAATTTTCTTTGTTAAAACCCCTACTTCCACTATTTCAAATATCACATGTAGTTTTTGCAATAAAAAATGAACATATAGATTTTAATTGTCAATCAAAAAGAGGTTACATTTTGAAAGAAAACATAAGTGGATTCAAAAGTCTACAAACACTAACAAACAAGGACTCAAAGTTGTATGGGTACCAAATAACATAAATTAAATTATTTTTGTAGGTACCGAAGCAAATTAAGAGCAAATGGTTCTTGGATAGTGAATTTTCAAAGCACATGACCGGAGATCAAACTTTATTATCAAGCTTAAAATCATAAGAACGGTGGTCATGATACTTTCGGAGGTAATGCCAATGAAAAAATTATTGGCATTGAAAGTATTGTATTTGGAGATTCCTTTTGAGCAAGTAAACATCCAAAATCAAAACAAGGAAGATCCTAAAGATATTGAAGATCAATATGAGGAAGAAGCAAATTTGCAACAAAATGAAGAAGAACCTTCCAAAGTATAAAGTGATCAATCTCTACCTAAAGAATGGTGTCAAATAAAATACATAATGGACATGTTCAATAAGTTTGAAATAAAAGAGTTGAAATCAGTTAACATTCCAATGAGCTCATAAATCAAATTGGACAAAGATGATCAAAATACTTTCATAGACATAACAAAATATTGAGGTATGATTGGATATCTCATTTACTTAATCACAAGTAGACTCAATATTATATTTTAGTGTGTGATTATGTGCTAAATTTCAACCCAATACTCAAGAATCACACCCCAGAACTATAAAACAATTTTTTAGATATTTTAGTGGCATTAAGATGTTACGTCTATAGTATCATAAATGCACTTAGAAGGGGATTGCTATATTAGAATTTATGAATACGAAAAATCAATTGATCAATATTCTCACTAAACCTTTAGCACTTGATAGATTTTTATATATTCGAAGAGGTTTGGAAATTATTAATGAATTTGAAGTATGAGACTAAATTGTATTCTTACATGATTGATTCCTTGTGCATCATTTTGAGGGGGAATATTATTATTTCTTATGGTTGATTTACAATTTTGACTTATATGCCATACTCTTACATATGCGCTACTTTTTTGCTTATGCCAAAAGGGAGAAATTGAGCAAGATATATTTGAAGATGAGTGAGATGATATGGTTTGAAGAACTAAATGATACACTCTAAAATCATCTACTATTTGATATGCTTTAAATGGATGACAATTGGTTTGTAAAAGATGGGTTGAGTAAATGGACTCCATTTTAAATTTGAGATTTTTATTCCTTATCAATTGTTGATATTATTTTGCAAATCATCTTTTTTGTCATAATAAAAAATGAAGAAATTGTTGACCTTTATTTGGTTGTAACCTTAAAGTTTTGATTATAACAAACAAGTTACTCTTGTTTTCTAACAATTGAATATGAGTGAATATAGTCTTCAAAACATTCAATGATAAATTAATCGATCGTCGTCAAAAGATAAATATCAAAACTATCAAATCAGACTCAAAAGAAAGATCAAGATGAGAGCCTAAGAGCCAAGTTTCAAAGAAACGTCAAAGACTAGGCTTTCTTATATCAAATTTAAAGGTACTAACACAATGATCCTTAGCAATAAATGATAAAAGCTCAAAAATCATTTTGTACACAAAGTTATTTCGATTATCACTTGTATAAAATGTTTTGATCAAAAGTAAAATTGATTTTCAAAATTATGTTTAAACTTAGATCATATTTTTATAATATCATTTGCCTTTAAAATTAGTTAAAAACTCATTCCAAAAGTCTACATTTGTCAAAATATTCAAATAGAATCAAACGGGATCAAAAAGGGAAAAACTGCCCGAAGTGGCCTCAATCGGTTGCACGTCCGGCCGAACATGCGTAAGTCCGGACCGTCCTCCAACCAAAGGTGGTGGATGTCTGAATTGATTGTTCGAAATTCAAAAAAATTTGGCAGACGTTCAGTTGATGTTACGGTCGAATTTTTGACTGTTATGATTTAAAACTGCATAACGCATAGTTTTGGTTGTCCAAATCCAATGACGGACGTCCGATTGGTTGTCCAGTTTGACAAAGTGTTTTTAATTTTTGAACTCTATAAATATCCTCACTCTTTCCATTCTTTAAAGAGTTTCAAGAGCATCAATTGTAATATATTTTGAGAGAATTCTTTTGAGGCTACATTGCATTCATTTCATCATATCAAAAAATTTGATTGCTTCAAACTCTTTTCATCATCTTTATCAAAAAAAATTATCTCTCTTTTTGTACGCAACTTATTTCTATCATTCATGAAATAGAGATATATTTTGAAAAAAAAAAAAAAAAAATTGAACTATCATTGCATCTATTTCTTCTATTTCTTTATATAAAAATTTCTATTAATTGAATCAAACATATAAAATCATAATTTTCATCAAAGTTTCATCTCTCTCTTTTGATACTTAATTTATTACCATTATTCATTACAAGAGATATGTTTATGAGAAGATTTTTTAAACATACATTGCACATATTTCCTCTTCATCTTCTCATTGAAAAAGTTTTAATTAATTGAATCAAACTTTTAATGATCACATTCATCAAAGTTTTCATATAACACTTGAATTATTGTTGTCGATTTTATATCCCGCAAGTGTACGGATCGTAACAAGTAGTAAAATGAACTTTTTTTTTTTTCTGGTTCCCACGAGGATTATTCTCTAAGACTCAATTTAATTTATCTACTCCTATTTGATGCAAATAAACAAAAATACGGAATTATTGAGAATATATGAATGTAAACACATGAAATTAAATTGAATGCGAATACGATTGATTGGAAATTCAAGTAATAACGGATATTAGGGCGAAACAACTTCACCTATTGATCACCTTTACTCATTCAGTCAAGATCGATAAAATCTAAAGTAGTGTTCGGTCGAATTCATCTATTGTATTCAATTTACCCCTCTCGAACTCTCATTGAGCCCATTTAACTAATTCAATCTCATATCTCTATGCGAATCGATTTTAATTAAATGAAACATTGGTTCTAAGAATTCTATTATGACCTCAATAATTAGTATATGTATCTCTACACATTTACCGAATGTTACTATATGGTCTAAATCCTAAACTCACCTCTCGATTTGTAAAAGATTCACAAAATCATTCAATTAATGATCAAGTAATTAAATGCATTAAGAACATAGCAAAATCAACACATAAAATAAAAGCACTAGAATATCAAATCAAATAAATAAAGGTTTCCAACTCGGTTTCATTATTTGCCCTAAAACAAGATTTAGCTACTCGTAGTAATGAAAGAAAAATAAGAAATTATCATGGAATACATCACCGAGTTTTGAAAACGAATGTAGAGGAAGAAATAATTCTTGCACTAAGATTTTCATTCTCTCCCAATGTGTTGCTTCAAAACCTGGATTGCTTGAGGTTTTTCACCTTTGAAATCTGCCATTGACTCTCATGATATATGTATTTTTCCTCCCAAAGAGTAGATAAGTCTGATTTCCTACTTCTTCCTTGAATTCCTTCTCGATCTTGCAATATATTAATCTGTTGTATTATTTTTGGATCATTAGAAGAGTGACTAGAGAGGGTTTCCCATATGTAGCCCTTGTTTTCTATTTATAAGAGTTGAAAAATAGGTTAAAATCACGTACAATTTGGTTTCCAAAAGAGTTTGAATTGCGAAAGAAAACTGCTAATTCATCTGTGAAAATGGCTTGCACACGCACAGGCATAAACGCTGCGCACGCGTCATTGAGTCATATAGCTCTCAGGTTTAAAAAACAAGGCCTCGCGCATGAGACTTTGAGCGGCTTTGTCCCTGAACAACTTTCAATATTTTGGTCATAACTTTATCTTCCAATATCCGATTTAGGAGATTGAATGTAAGTTAGAAAGTTGACTCAAAGAGATACAATTCTCTTAGAAATACAAATTTTCAAATTTGAACGTTTGCTATCTGAAATATGTGTCTCAATGTGAGGCTAAAAATTCAAAGCACATTTTCTTTGGTTGAAAATTGATTTGTGCAAATACTTCAACTCTATTTCATTCATTTGACCTCCAATTGCATCCAATTGATCATATATGATCTCGAATCTTCATCACGTGATTTGTCACAACTTTTGAGTATTTAAACTTTGGTCCCCAAACATTGGATCTTGCCATTTTCGTCGATTTTTCGCTTCTTTATTTTAATTCCAATTCTATTCATCGAGTTTTACCTAT
The DNA here is from genome assembly GCA_019395295.1 of Osmanthus fragrans. Taxonomy (NCBI): domain Eukaryota; kingdom Viridiplantae; phylum Streptophyta; class Magnoliopsida; order Lamiales; family Oleaceae; genus Osmanthus; species Osmanthus fragrans. Next base: position 10,822,354 of record CM033359.1, read on the forward strand.
TCAACACAAAATGCAACAATTTAGACTATAATTTATCATATGAGCAACTAAATATTATCATTTGAGGCCTTAAATAAGTGTATAAAATACAGTTATCAATTATCATTTGTTGCTATTCATTGAAGTGTTAGCTCTCTTAATACTTAATTCATTTGTATCATTTATCAAGAGAGGAGTTCATTATAAAATTATTTTGTTATACTTGTGGGTCTTATTGAGCACCATTAATGCTCAATATTGTTTAATGATTTGTGCTCTTTGTAAGTCACTGGAAGTGTTATAAAGGATTGGATTGAACCACAAGTCAATCAATATAGTGAAAATGTCTTACTCGTGCGTAAGAGCTTGTTAACGAAAGACATAGATCATTTTTGGGGTTGAACCTCCACAATTATATCGTTTGCATAATCCCTTCCCTTTTATTTACTGCTTTAATATCTACGTTTATTACTTGGAGTTAATCTATTTAAGCTTTACTTCCTAGAATTTAGAATTATTCATCGAAAAGGTTTTAAAAATCAATTCATCCCCTCTTGGTTGGTTATTCTTGTGCTATCGATAAGTACAATTTAAATTTAAGTATATAAAGATTGCAAATTAAGAAATATAAATAGATCAACAAAAAATGATACCCTTAGTTGAGACAACAAATCAAAAAAATTGGAAGGAAAATATTGAACAATAAAGTTGATTGCGTTTTAAACCGACAAATAATAAAGTGACATGTGACATTATGAAATCCATTATGTAAAGTTTGATGTACATGTAACAAGATTCTTGTATATTACCTTATGTAACATGTTGCATACCATTTTAAATTATTAATGTTTTATTAAACATTTTTCTTTAAAAGATTATTTTCTTTTGTGTGAATTTTACAAAATTTATCATACTGTTTCTGTAATGACTTGGTATCTATGTCCAAATTGTTTACTTACATACTGTCTGTTCTGGGAGAGTCTAATCTCATTTTATCCTTTACGAATTTCCATCGCTCCTCAAGATTCAATCCCATGACTTTTCACTTAACATAAACTTAAGTTGAATTCTGATTCTAATTAGTTATAAGTTAAAGGCTTGGGCATAGTAGCCAGATTGTTTTAAAAGAAATGTGCATTTTTTGTAGCGATCCAAATCTCGTACCGCTTTGAAATAATCTATATCCTTTTACCCACCCCCTGAAAAAAACTTATGTTGAATCTTGGGGATTTCTCAATTTGTCTTGTTAGAGCTATTTTTTTTTTTTTTTTTTTTTCAAAACTCAATTTTTTAAAATTATTTTTAATCACACATTCTTCTATAAAATAATTTTAAATGTAAATTCAAAATTTTTTTCCTTACATTTTAATCACAAATTCTCTTGAAAATCACTATTACAAAATCCATTTTCTCCAAAAATATAGGGCTCAAACATGGGTTTTATGTTGCTAGTGATTTTTCTCGTTTTTTGTGTGGGAAACCCAACATAAATATTTTAAATAAAAAATTTAATTTTGTGTAAAAATGAAAAAAAATTAAGTAAAGGATGTACTAAAAAAATTCAACTGAATGTTAATTCGAGGGATAGGTAAAATAGTGAAAAAAATAAATAAATTTTTAGCTAAAAATTAAATAGCAATTAATCTTTTATAGAATAAAAAATAGCTAAAAATAATGTTTTAGCTCCTGTTTGATGTTATTATTTGAGAAAAAATAATGCTTTGAATAATATTTTTGGAATAATGTGTGGTTAAAAAGTAAAAGAAAAAAATTGAATTTATGTGCAAAATATTTTATTGTATGAATGTGTGATTGAAAATAAATATGTAGAAAAAAAGATTTATAAAATAATGATTGTCAAATTGAGGCTTACATAATGTATCATAAAATGTGAGTTGTTATTTTTAATTATGAGTAGTTTGGCCTATTTATTTTATAATGATATACTCGTCAATTTTTTTAGCAAAAAGTATTTTTTGTACCACACACTAATGGGAAATTATATTTACAAATAAAATTTTATTTGTTGTATCATATTCTAATTGCACATGAAGTCCTCAATCTTAAATCATTGTCCTATTTAAATCTTTAACCTCTTTTTTTTTTTTTTCCCCATCTTATTATTGCCAAACTTCATTCATTACTAACATTTTGTCATTCACAACGGTTATCTTTCAAATCTTTTGTGAGGGCAAAAAATGACTTTTCAAAACTATCATATTTCAGAAAAAAAAAATGTATCTTGTTTTTTCCTCAATTTAGAGCAAACAAATAGAATATTTTGACAAAAATCATCATCAAGATCAATGTACTAATTAATGAAAAGTTGAAGATGAAACATTGATAAAAAAGTTAAGAACATAACTTCTAGAATGAGCAAAGCTTGATGAATTTTAATGTAATTAAAATGTGGTACAACAAATATAATTTAGTGCCAATATAATTACCGCACACTAAAATGTAGTATGTAAAATGTATGTTCACAAGTTTTTTAGCAAAGATATCCACATATCCTTAGGAATTTTTAAGCTCTACTAAGGAAGGTTGATGGGGGTTAATTTTCCGCAACCATGTATATATCATAAAAAAACGCGAGTACATGGAAGGAGTGTAACATAAATTCGACCTCCCAAAATTGCCAAAGCACCAAATGTAGTACCAGCATCACGAATGCAGTAAATGAAGAAATACAAGAGCAAATGAGTGTCCAACAAACCTCTAAAATTAGGCAATCCGTATCTATCAATTTACACAATTGCCGTGACCTTGGTAGTAACAACAGTCACATCCATCTAAGGCAAGTGAATGACAAGGTTCATTACTATCACGATAAAAAAAGAGTAAGCATCTAATCATTGTTATTGGACCCGACCCAAACAAGGTACTAGGTCACAGGTTACTAGTTGAACTAGTGGGTCAATGGTCGGATTGGTAGATCATTGCATAAAAATCTATAAAAAAAAAATTTAATGCATAAATTTTTTTTTTTCGGGAAAATAAAATTTTAAAAGTTATTTTTCACTAATTATTTTGCCCTATAAAACAATGTAAAATGTTAAACCAAAGTTTTTTTTTATAAAAATAATTTTAGAAAACCTATAAATGATTCATGGGATGAATCTAAGTTATTGCACATAAGAAAACCTATATATGATACATTGGACCAGTTAATCGGACCGACAGTTTATTGTCGGTTAACTTGGTTTTTGACCGAGTCATGTGCATTCCTATTGAATTGAACTATTTGGCTGGGCAAGGGCCCGAGTCATCGATTTTTCGGTCAGATCGGTTGGTCAGGGTTGAATTTTATAACCATGTGTCTAATATGTCTGAGAGTACCCTAAATCGCCTATGATCCTCCACCTTTAATGATCCAGTGAATAGTCACAATAGAGTCAACCTCAACCCAAATATATAAAATTCCAAGTCGTCTGACAAGAAGAATCCCATCCAATGTAGCTCAAAGCTCAGACTCCAAATAAGACAAGCACCATTGGGCAAGATAGGTAAAGTTTAAATATGGCAAGTGACGTTTCAATACATGGTACGATGCGTTTTGTAAATTTCTGTTATAATATCTACTAAAAATAATAAATTTAAAATATTGTTCGAATTTATTTTTGTATTATTATTATTATTATTATTCTTCTTCTTCTTTACACTATCCTGAATCAATGTGTCCCAAAGAGGATACAAAATCAAATCATTTGTGAATTGTGCATCTTATTGATTTCTAGGGCCTTTTTTTTTTTTTTGGTAACTTAGGTATTCGAGTTTCGCTTGACTAATCCTAAGGAGTGATGGCCTTTACCCTTGATTCACTACTTGAGTAAATCCGGATGCGATCACAACTTAGACACACTTGGATCGGACATTCGGAATGCGGTTCTCCTCCCTGTGAACCTTATTTTTTTGGGTAACGTCCCATCACGAGCGGCCCCCACAATCCCTGCCCTGAAACCCTGTGGAGGAGGTAAATCGCGAGATATGCAACGTAGAGTCAAGAATCAAACCCGTGACCATACGGGAGCATCGCCATTACTAAGGCCCTGTGGACCTCCTTTTAATTCTATATGAGATGAAGAGAGCATTTATATCCCACTTTCTAAAACTTTGACGTGCTTGTTATTATCAATAGATCGTCGTTCTTATCTTTTAGGCAATTTGAACGAATTTTTGCCCCAAAGTACGTCTGTAATCGGAAAAACATGAATCACCAACCAAAATCTTGTTGTGATTAAGAAATAAACTTTCTTTTCATTGATCCTTATACTTCAACTAAGCACTCGAAATAACTTCATTGCTCAAGTAATTTGAGAACATTGACTCTTAGGCAAACTACATCCATGACGCTCATTAATTCATTGCAAAGTCGTTTTTTAATTGGCAATATGAATATCTTATTGTACAACTTTAATTCCCATATAGTAGTAGGTCAAAGCAATGTACTATGTGCATGAAAACTTCTCTTAATATCTTTGCCATTTATTTTTTGGATTACGTGTCATTACTCGCGTCACACCTGTCCGCCCCTAGACCTTAATGTGAGGGTAAATCGAGAGATATGCCCATATTGACCAGGATTTGAGTGCGTTTTCATTGAACTACCCCAAATTCTCCTACTTAGGATTCGAACTCGGAACGTGTCAGTTGCATAGTTTTTTCTCCCCCATTATTTGTCCAACTTGGATGTGCTCCTGGGAGCATATCTTTGCCATTTCTTGCTCCTACATACCAATGTGTAGCATTTAGCATCATATTCTCACTACCTTAACTGGCCGTCCTCTGCGGAGTTATTACGCGAATTGGGTCCCATCAACTTGTAGCTTATCTAACTTTATATGCTCTTAACTTGCCAGAAAATATTGAGTGGATGACTACATATCCAATGAACCTTGACATGTTTTCTGTCATTCATCTTTGGACCATCAAACAAGACTAGTGCCTCTTTGGCTAAGCTAAAGAAATTTACTTATACCTAATATAATTTACTTTTAATTAATAAGTAAGTTCTGCAATAATCATTTTTTGGTCAAATTTGAAAAAATAAATTAGTTAAAGAGTACACTTGGCTAAGCTTAAAAAGATAGTTATAGTAAGTTTTAAAGTAGGTAAATTGTTTATTAATTAAAACTGAAAATAAACAAGTTACTTTTATTCAAAGTAAGTAACTTTTTTTCATTTTAAAACAATATAATGTATCCATGCATTTTACTTAAATGTAGTAAAGTATTATTTACCTTTTATCAAAATAAAGAGTATGCAAATTCAAATATATTCGGAATCAAAATATACACAAAAGCAACTTACTTTTGTTTTAATTAACAAATATGCTCCCAGTTATGAAATTTGATCAACTACTAGTTCCATGCCAAATACGTCACACATAATTAGAGATGTCCAAAAATCGATCGATTTGTTCTGAAAATTGAGAACTTGACACAATTCTCGTTTCTTAGTTTAGAAACAAAATTTTTGGCCAGTTCTCTACTTTGTCTATGAAAAATTTATGATTGCTCAGTCATTTAAATTTGGTGGATGAGAATTAAGGTACAAGTTTTGTCACTTTCATTACCTGTTGTTTCCATTGTCCAATTATCCAATGTCGGAACACGGAATCTGCCATTTAAAACTCATGGTATTCAGTGCATTATTATTATTTTTTGTTTGTTTATAGCCACTTGCATAAACCTTTTCATGTAAGTTAGATTACGTTAAGAATTAAGTTTGGTTAAATTAAAGCATTAAATTGGTAGCTAAATGAAGTTATCTGGGGCAGTGAGAAGAGAAAAATCATAAACCAATTGGAAAAGAGAAGAAATAAGAAAGATTTACGAAAATGGGCATAACTTTTAGCTCGAGTGTTAGATTTTCACTAACGAGTACAATTAGGAAGCTTTTTTTGATTCTGCACATTTTTCGGCCAACGTCAAACTTTTTGGGTTAAATCCTATTGTGTTAGGGTTTCGTTTTAGCATTTTTCTGTTTTGAGTCACTTTAAGGGTATTTTCGTCTTTTCATTTTTTATTATTAAAAAATTTTAAATTTCGGTTTGTCTATCGAGTTAGGATTTCGATTTGATTAGATTCATTTTAACTCTGTAAATATGTGTTAAGAGTTTGAAAATCCTATATTCGTTTTTAGTTAATAATAATTTAGTTTTCATGTTATTTGGACGATTCCAATATTTCTCATGTTCGTTTGAACAAAATTTGAGCAATACTTGTTCGTGAGTTACAAACAAGACAATTTTAGTATTATTCACGTTTTTTGTTCTGCGTCATGAAGTTCCCATTTTCAATAAAAGCTTGTTTGGAAGTGTTTAGATTATAAATACTTTTAATCAAATCATTTTTATCCATATATTTAGAGATACTTACAAGTATTATTCACTTATTTATTATTCAATTCCATCGATTTATAAACAATTCTCAAACACGCTCGTTAAAATCATATTGAAAACTTGTAAAAGTCTAGTTCAAAAGTACTATGGAACCACACTGGACTGGGACAGATACTGAATTTGGATGATTGATCTGCAGCGAACGTAGTAGCAGGGTAGTCTAGTTGAATATGTCGGTCCCTATAACAATGGAAATTATTTTCAGTTAAAATTGGTGAACGCTAGAAAAAACTCCACGGGCTAAAATATTTTTCAAATTTTTTTTTTCTTTTTGTAATTTAGGTTTATTGATTGTGTAATTCTACAAGTTTATGAATGATAACAAGTAATAAAGTGGATGTAAAAGCCTGAATCATCGTTCCATTAACTAAGTATTTATTATCAATTTATATCATAATCTAATTTCAATATAAATTAATGTGGCGACCTATTGAAAAATCAACATGTTTATGTCACAAGTGAACTATCTTAAGCTAATCTAAATGAGTAATGCTATTTAGCTTTCTTGGAGTTACAATCACATAGCATAGGTGGTGTTAATGTGACATTAAATGATAGACGAGATTAAATAAGTAATTTAATTTCACTTTCAATTTAACCTATCATCTAGAGTCACTTAGATTAAGTGTTGCAACCACAGTGGAGTTATATAGCATTATTCAGTCTAAATTGGGTTTTGCCAAATGAACAAGCCCTTGGACAGGGCCTGTTGATAAGTGGGAGGCCCTGTCTAAGGGCTTGTTCGTCTAGTAGGGTCCATCTAAATTTATCTGACTAATCTAATTTGTGAAGAACTTTTGAGAATACTTAAGAATTCCAATTTCACCTAAATCAATTAATATTCATTCAATCCAACATCATTCAACCCTTTTTTTACACATAACCTCGTGGATCCCTTTCATTACTTATAAAGCTTCATTCTCATTTATGCATCAAAGCAGGAGAGCTATCACCTTGTAGTGCGTATCTCGCGGCTTTTACTCGCAGTTTTTTTTTTATTTTTTTTTATCTTCCGGGATTTGTCCCATTTTTTAGATAAAAGATAATTTCTTGCATCCATGAAACTTTATTCTGTATTCATAGGCTTTATCAAAGTGATATATTTCTGAGTAAAAATCCTATATTTTACGATAGAACAAAATATATAGATGTTAAATATTATTTCATTACATATGCAACTGAAAACGGTGATATAAAGATAGTTAAAGTTCCATCTAAATCAGGGACGGATCTAGGATTGGATCGGAGATCGAGTTACAAAATTTTTGACCGGGCTAATACTTGAAAAAAAAATTTTACACATAAAAAAAAAATTTTTTACATATATTTTTTTTTTTTTGCCTTAATGGACTGTGGGGGGATTGGGCTACAGTCCCTGTCATAGCCCCCCTACATCCGTCTCTGATCTAAACACAATCTAGCTGATATAGGCACAAAGGTAATCCCTTCAAATAAATTCAAGATTTTTTAAAGTATCTTGATCCTTGAACAATATCTATATTTTTCAATTTTTTGAAACAGGTAAGTGAGCGTATGTAGTTGTGCTAGTTTAAATTAATTCACTGTGGAATAGTCTAAAATAGCAGCAATATACAGATTGTGAAGTAATTTGGGTTGCTGAATTTTGAGCCCAATAACTTGATCCATGTACAAGATATTTGATATCTTTTGAAGCTTGTGGAATTCTTGCGAATTTTTGTCAACACGTACGACGATGACACATGTCACAATTTTTGGCAATTGGATCAAGGTTAACTGGGTATTTCATTTAAATACTTTGTTTATCTCATTAGGGTTGTGAGTGAAACCCTGATATCCTTCCTAGGTCCGGCTTCGAGAATTTTTAGGTCTCAGACAACTAATTATTATGAAACTCCTAAATATAATTTTTTACAAACCTAGTACTACTTTAAGAGGTCTCAGACAACTAATTATTATGAAACTCCTAAATATAATTTTTTACAAACCTAGTACTACTTTAAAAATGGATACAGAAGGTTATATAGAGATGAATTTTGCTACTTGTACATTCCGGGATGACATCTCGGATGACATTCCCCTCACAAGAAGGGGAGGGCCCACGCTCCAATAAAATAATCATGACCCCCTATTGTGAGGGGAATGTCATCCGGAATGTCATCCCGAAATGTACATATAGCAAGATCGGATAGAGATAGCAATGAATATTTTACTACAAGAGAAAAATTATACTGGTCAAAAAAGGTATTATACTCACAATTCGAATGGTACCAGCCCAACTTAAATTGCCCCTATCAAATACCTGTCCTGTAGTTCTCTGCACAGAGAAATATGTTTGAGGAAAATAAATTGAAATTGAAATTCAAGTTCAGCTCATTGATATATATATATATATATTTTTTTTTGTTTCTTTTTGGGACCGTTTATGTACAACCGTGCTGATCATACAAAAAATGGGCGACCAACACCCTGACAAAACACTCACAACACAGGGGCCCATGATAATGTGAGTATCTGTCAATCAGTGAGTAAATCATTTTTCTGTAAAAATAATTTTTTCCTTTATGTACTACTTGATTTTCAATATTCTGGACCCCACACCATAATAGAGACAGCAACATTCACAAACTCGGTAGTTGACAAGTTCAAACGTGAAATCAACCACAACAGGAAAGAGAAAGCATTTGTGGGTACTATATATGTATAATGTGAAAATTCATAATGTTTTTTGTTCAATTTTTTCTTGACACTTAGGTTTTGTAAACAAAATCAAATACAGGCAAACCAACACATATCCACCGTTTATCATTTCTACACTAGGATTGAATTAGAGGAATCCAAATAGGGCCCTTGAATTTGATAGTTAGAATTAGAGGAATCCAAAAGTTAGATAGTTAGAATTAGACATCGAATTAAAATTTCATAAAATCTGATGTTATTGTGAAGAAAATATGGCACAATGTTGGGCTTTATTCTGGTAATTGGACCTGACCCATGTTCTGTCTTTAAATGGTTCATTTGGGCTAAAGTATGCTACATCAAATGGAGGCCCATTTGATGGGATAAACCGGGTTATAAGGTGTTGTTTGAGAAACACGTTTTTACCTATTAAATGGACGGTCGAGATGATAGATCAAGATACCAAATGGATGGCTGGATCAAGGGCTTCTCGAGACTTCTATTAGAAGCCTAGGGTTTGAGATATTTTGGGTCATCTCTCATTCTAACTCACTCAACTCACGACTTTCTCTCTCTCTAGAACTCTCTCGCCTCTCTCTTCGATTTCCTCTTACAGATTCATGATTCTCTCTTGTAAATTCATTGTAATGTAGCTATACTTATTTTGAGTGATTTGTAGTAAATCTATGTGTGTCCTTGTGTGGATCTCGTGTTCGGTTCAAGAGAGGAATTCATTACAGTGGTCGAATCTTGTGTGATTTGGAAGGCCGGTTGTTGTGTAATCTTGTTTGAGGCTTCGATCTTGGTTAATATTGTGATTCTTCCGGTTTGGCGGAAGCTCAAAAGGGGATTAGAAATTTATTTCGAACCTCTTGCCTCAGGGCGAAAATCTCGTGTTCTGTACTTTATTTCTGTTGATTTCTTGTTAGTTTTCGTATGCTTGAAGTTTGCTGAAATTTGGTTTTAGTCTTTACAGTGGTATCAGAGCTCTCAATTTGTGTAGTCTGTACGGTCGTTACTGTTTTTTCACGCGATTCACATTGCTCGATTTTTGTTCTTTAACCCATCAATAGGGTTTTGGTGAGATCTTTCCATTTTCGAGTTTGTTGTAAAGATTTAGTGCATATATTGCTTATACATTAGAGTTAATTGTTGTTAGTGTTTTAAAAACTCGGTTTGAGACTCTTCTTGGCAATGCCTTTGTCTAGAAATCGTGAGTTGTCTGGAATCTGAGAGTTGTCTTGATTTCGAGTCAAGAACCTTGATATAGAAACTCTGCGTGTGCTCTTTAATTAGGTATAATGCAATTGTGATAAGTGCACTAATTCTTGTTATGTGAAAAACGTGATTTAAGTGACTATCTTGCCTGAAAGAACTCTGTGAAGTTTTGAACATTGTTTATACAACCTAGTGATTATGGTATAGTTCTGTAATTATCTCTTGAGTGTTGATAACTGAATTATTACTTGTTGTATACTGTTTTGGTAAGGTATGACTGTTTGCACACTTATTACTTCTTCACTCAAATTTTTTGAAAATCATGCCTGCTTCAAGATTTGAAATGGAAGTTTTTAATGGTAAAGGAGACTTTAGTCACTGGCGCCAGAAAATGCGAGCCCTTTTACTTCAACAAAAATGTGCAAAAGCACTTGATGAGATATGGCCTGAGGGTCTAGAAGAAAACAAGAAAATAGAATTTGATGAAACTGCTTGAAGTTCCATTTTATCTTGATTTGGAAGGCCAGTTGTTGTGTAATCTTGTTTGAGCCTTCGATCTTGGTTAATATGGTGATTTTTTCGGTTTGGTGGAAGCTCAAAAGGGGATTAGGAATTTATTCCGAACCTCTTGCCTTAAGGCGAAAATCTCGTGTTCTTTACTTTATTTTTGTTGATTTCTTGTTAGTTTTCGCATTTCTGTTTTCGATTTTGATGCTTGAAGTTTGCTGAAATTTGGTTTTAGTCTTTACAGTTATCTTTTCTAAGACAGATAGCGTCCAAATAGGGGCCTCGAATGAGAGGAATTCACAAATTATTACTAATTAGAGTCATTCTCAACTGAATGAATAACGGAGAAAAATACAATCTTGAAAACAATATACGAGAATAGAGACAAATTAAGGAGAACGAACCAATTACTTGTAATTTCTTCTACAAAATCAGGTTTTCACAGCCTCCTTACCCATAGATAAAATGAGATTATTTTGTAAAATTAGGTTTGGATGGGCCTTGGGGCCAATTTTGGTCTAGATATATATATATATATAACGAGGCCCCTAAGAGGCCGTAAACGCCTGCCTAGTTAGCCTTGGGCCAAGGCCGGCCATGATCTTTGGCCCTTCGAGATTTTTCTCTCATACACAGTTCATCTTCTTCGATTTTCTATAATTTCCGATTGGAATATTGAAATAGAGGATGTATTGTATGTTATAGTGGACAGTAAGCCCCTCCTAGTGAGTGGATTAATTTTGTAATATTGTTTGAGAGTTCTTCTTGTTATTTATATTGAGAACTTTTGTAATATGACTTTTCACTTGAGGTTGTGCTAGTGAATTTGAACTTAATTTTTAATGAATGCTCGATAGGAGATTAAGTGTTTGAAATAGTCACTGAACCTCTGGGGTTTAGGTCGAAACTTTTTGTGTTATTATTATTTTTTTTGTTGTTGTTAAATCTCGTGTTCTTGTTGCTGCAGGTTGAGTCTAATACTAGGACCAACAACTATAACTCTATCTATAATTTTAGTTTTATACAGTTGTCAATGTTGATTAAATATTAAGTTAATTTTAGTTTAACAAACATTTAATGGGTCTTGTTATGTGTATCATTTTCCTTACCCATTGGTTGACACGGTCCCACTCGAGTACTCACATGGGGGTCGGGTCCCACTTCATTTAATTTAATATTTTTGCCCCCCTCACATTAATGGGTCTTGCTATGTGTACCCTTTCCTTTATCCTTTGGTTGACAAGGTCCCATCCGAGCACTCATATGAGGGTCGGGTCCCACTTTATTAAATTTAATATTTTTGTCCCCCATGTGAGGGGGACAAATGAAATCGAGTAAGAGAAAGGGTACAAATAGTTTATTTCACATTTAATAGTCCCATTGCTTTTTCTCCTCGTTGGGTTATCACTGTGGCATCTTTGCAGTTTGAATGACTGGGAATCAATTTGTCCTTTTCAGATCAGTACTTATTATACTTCCTTTAATCGTCTATTCTTTCCCTAACTGACTAATTTTAATTAATTTAGATAATTTCACCTACTTTGAAGAAGACTATACCAGCGAAATCACGCTGAAGAGGCCCCATAGCGCATGCCTTCAATCAAATTGCACAAAGGTATAACTTTTAACCTATCCTTATGAAAACTGAAGTTGAGATAACGATACCCTCTGGACCCAAACAGAAAGCTCAATTCCAAATCCCAGAAATTCCAATTTAAATAAGAATACTTTCTTTTAGAGCTAATTTGATTCCTACAGAATTTCGATATAATCCTAGGAATAAATTGACTTTCTAAATATTGAGTTATAATTGATTGTCAAAAGAAGCAATTAAGTTTTTTAAACAATAAAATTATAATTTTTTTTTTCTCAAGATTCTCAATGTCCTAATTGTCTCGATCAAATTCAAGTTGGCAAAAATAAATCTTTTGAAGAAATACCTACAGTGAATGAATTTGATGAAGTTTTTCTTGAAGATCTACCTGGACTACCTGTGGATAAGGAGATAGGATTCACCATCCACCTAGTTCTCGAAACCTACCCAATCTCGAAGATACCTTATAGAATGGCTCCAGTGCTGATAAACGAAGTTGGCCTTCGGAATTTGTGCAACGATCAAGTTTTTTGTGAAGATAGCACCCATCAAATGATTAATGAGATTTAAAAAGAAAGGAAAACTTAGTCTCAGGTTTATAGGGTCATTCAAAAATCTCGAAAGAGTCGGACTGTTGTGATTTTTCTATTACAAGTGTACAATGTCAAACAAGTAATAAAGTGGACCAAAGAGTCCGGATAATCGTTCCCACGAGGACTATACTTAAATGCCTAACCTAATTAATTTCAACTTTTATTTGATGAAAGTAAACTCGAAATTTGTGTGGTGATTGTTTTTAATTTAAAGAGAATTCAAACTAAAATGTGGTGTGCACAAAAACGATATAGAAGTTAAATAGTGGGGAGAATGTTAGGGCAGAACATTTCACCTATTTGATCACCTTTAAATTTTACATCAAGATTCATAACTAAAATAGTGTTCGATCGAATTCTCCTATTGTATTCAATTTACCCATCTCGAGTTCTCATTGAGCCTATTTAACTAATTCAATTCCATATCTCTATGCAAATTGACATTTAGTTAAACGAAACATTGGTTCTAGGAATTCAATTATGACCGCAGCAATTAACATAGGTATCTCTATACGTTATGCCAATTTACCGGAATTTACTACTTGGTCTAAATAACAATCCGCATCTCTACGCAATTATTATCCACGAAATCGTTGAATAATTGGCCAAAAGATTCAAAGTATTGATAACATGAATAAAATCAACACATAACCATTTAAAAACTAGAATCTTGAATTAAAAACATAAAGGTTCCCAAATAGATTACATGTTCGCCCTAACAATGAATTTAGCTATTCATAATACACAAGTAGATAACTATAGTAATTATAGAATACATCACCGGATTTGAAGTAAAGATAGAGAAGAAAAAGTAGATCTTGCACCAAAATCCCTTCTTGTTCTTGTCAATCCTTCAAAGACGAGTCTCTTTTTGTTTTCCTCCTTGAGTTTCTTGGTTGAATCTTCTAAAAATCTCCTCTTTGATTGTCTCTCCTTCTTTGTAGATCTTGTTTGGTGTTCCTGTGCCTCTCCAATATTGTCCAACCTAGTAATGGTCTCCAAGAAGTCTATTTATACTCCTCCTCCCGTTTTTGCCCCTAGGGTTACTCTTTTTTATTTTTTAAACCGAAAAATTCCGAAAATTCCATCGCGGCGCCGCAGCGCCGCTTCTTTTGTTTGTGGCGCCGCAGCCATGTTGGTGGCGCTGCAGCGCCACAAAACAGAACCTTCGGCGCCGCAGCGCCGTGAGTATAGCGCCGCGGCGCCACACCCATTGTCGAATGACCGTTTTGCCATTTTTCCCCTTTTTTTGATTTATAACTCCATTTCGTTGTCTCTTTGTTGTTTCAAAACTATCTCCAAAGCTCTACAATACAATATGAATAAACACATCAAAAACGTTCACTTTTTATAGAATCTAACTTGTAATTAAGTCAAAAGTAGGATGAAAATTCGTGCGTAAACACACTCGTCAAATACCCCCAAATTTATCAGTTTGCTAGTCCTCGAGCGAACAAAAAGGAAAGTACTTAACCACACAAACAAATACTTAGTTAGATAGTTTGCCGTTAGGCTCAGCGTTGAGAACATTGCATCATATTCATTAGTGACTTCAAAATTGTTATGCAAGAGCTACATTCCACCTAATCAATGTAAAACGGGTGTGTGTGTGAGTAATTAGATGTAACGTGGTACAATCACAAGTTGATTCAATTCCCGACCTTGAAAGTCAATTATATCCTTACTTCGCTCGTGAGATTCACACACCCCCAAACTTGTTTTCTTTTCACTTTCCAAGGTGCATTCTAGAGTTGATTTTCAATAATAAATTCTTACACCGCTCAAGTTTGGTTCGATTTCATTGATTGTCATTCAACATATCAACAAACGAAGATTCTTCTTATTTTTGACCGCTTCAAGCCATAAGAGTCAATCAGATTACTAACCCTTTATCAAGGGTTCAATTTCCTAAAACAAGTGTTCGGGACTAAATCACGACATTTGGTGCGTCTTCTGTTTCATGCACCTGCTTTTTCTTATAAATGTATTTTCTTTTCATTTCTTGCAGGCGTTTCTCCCTTAAGCTTTCTAGATGACCCCTTTAGCGAGTTTTAGGCCGATGACTCCCAAATCAGACGACTTTAGGGCATCAGGTTTTAAACCCTTTCAGGCTTATTCACTCGAGTCATAAAGGCTACAAAGAAACGTTGTCCTCATTGGGATCTTTTTAGGGTAGCTTCACAACGAGATAGCTTTTTCCCTTGACTTTGATTTAGTGCAATGTCCCTCATTAAACACTCATTCTCGAAAACATTACCCCTAACTTAAGGTTCTCACCTGAATTCATCTTAAAGGTCTCAGACAATCCACACAAAATTTTGTCATGCATAGAATCCACATTTATTTCCATGTTTCCCTACAACAGTTCAATCCTCCAAACATATAAATTATGGTTTAAGGGCATGATGTTTAACGGTTGTTGAGATTTAGCATTTAGGGTCAATATTTCAATCATGAATCAACTCACTCAAGTACGTTATCACAATCTAATCACGTGCATGAAGTTTTTCGTTTCACATGAAATGAATAGGCATGAATCTCACTCAAGCACACAATTAATCCACACTTCACCACAATACGTCCTCAATCATATTCATCATTGCCGGCAAGGCCATCTAACTCACACAAGCATGCAAATAATTTTTTTTTTTAACACACAAGCAAGCAAACACACATAACCTAGCAACACAAGTCATAACAATAAAGCAATAAACATCTATGATGTGTATCCCCCCCAAACTTATAGTAAACATTGTCCCCAATGTACACATAAAAACACAGATGATGAAGGACTTCCCTGAGTACATCATTGTTCGTCGTCATCATCACCTTGTTGAGATGGATCTTGGGTGGGCGGATGATACGAAAATGATGGTGGTGGAGGGAAGACCATGTTGGGATATGCAGATGCCAATACTGAGAAGAAATCATTCTGATATTGAAATTGTGTTTGCATGGAGTTCTGCAGTTGATGGTATTGATCAGTCATTGATGCTTGCATGTGGTCGATTTGATGTTGAAAGCCTTGGTACATCTCTTGGTTTCGCGCTTCCAGTTGGTCATACCTCTCAGTCAGCTGTAACTGTAAAGCCTCAATCCTCCCGGTTATGTCATCAGTTGGGGAGGTGGTATGGTGAGGCTCACTTGGCTGTGAAGATCGCCCCTCTGTAACCCGTGGGTGTGAAGATTGCCCCTCTGTTGCCCGTGGGGGAACTTTGCTTGTGAATTGTCCAAATGACCTTTTTTGTAATTGGGGGTTTAGGATGCACTATCTCCTCATTTGGAGATGAGTCAATTCCCCCAGTCGACATAATTCATAAATCAAAGAAGGGTACCCAAGACCTGCTGTAGTAGAGCCCTTAAGTGCCCGCAAGAAGTTGGTCTGAATGACCATCCCCACATGAATGCTCAATCCCCTATGAATAATAAAATTTAGCAATGCCCTCTCCTTTGTGACTTCACTGATATTGCTGCTGGATAGAATTTTTCCACATATGAAGTAATGCCACGCTTTGCAATTTGGGTACATGCCTGCAGTAGGAAAGTTGGTGAGCTCAGCCCCTGCTCGTTTCCACGTGACATCTGGTATAGCTAACTCACTGATGATATCATCTGGGTCGACTGACCCGCTATCGCGCAGGCTCGAGTAATCATCATCGTCGATGTCAGGAAGTCCGTAGTACCGATTTATTGAGCTTCTGTCAAATCTGATCCACTTCCCACGGACAAAAATTCTCAAATTTCGGTGCTCCTTCGCATTTGCATAAAATTCACGTACCACCGGTATAAGTGCAGGCGGTGGTTGGCGTGTCAAGGCTTCCCAATTTCGTCCTTCTATCAATCGCCGCATTGGGCCTTCAAGATCGTTAAATCCCCTTTCGGGAATACAATTTTTATGCACCACTAGGTTATGATAGCGTTCCTTGTCCTCTGCACTCACAAATTTCGCTTCATCGTAAGAGCTTGATGAAGAGGCGGAGGCTTTAGACTTCTTCTTTGGAGGCATTATGAACTGCACAAGATGAAAAGAATTTCAATTAGTACAAGTTTAGCCAAAACCAAAGTATTACGTGATTGCAATTCGACCTCCTAGTCGTAGCAAAGTAATGCAAGTAACGGAGGTATTGTAAACAATGCCAAAGACCTTGCAAAATTCATGTAGACAATTCATCAAACACCTTTTGAGCATAATAGAGAAATCGCTACAACCTTTAATTTTCATATGGGAGACATGAATTCATGGTTTTTTTTTTCATCACCAATTCCACTAAATGCAAGAAAATCTCATGAATCAAATATGATCATAGTTTGGATTAGACAAATCTAGCTAACAATTAAGGCACAATGTGATGAGATTTAGACCTATAACATACTACAATCACTTTACTACCATGTGGGAAAAAACAAGTAAATCAAAAAATGAAGTAGTTTTCATGTAGGCATTTTAACAAATATTTGATGAGCAATTGGAATTAAACCCCCAAAACTTAACCCTTACATCCAAAACAAGATCCCATGATTTTAAACCACCAAAAATCTCCACATTCATGATATTGTCATCCAACAAGATAGTATTACGTGAAGCTATCATGAAAATTACCATAAATCTCAAGAAAAGGAGTGGAAAGAATTTACCTCGTTCTTGATATAGATTCACCAACGGGAGAGAGATGGAGATACAATAAACTATGCCAATATGTAGAAGTTTGCACCACTTTTGTTTTTGTGTGTGAGTGTAGAAGATTAGAAAGAATTTTGAAGAAAAGGAGAGAAATTTTGGAGAAGAAGAAGGAAGGTAGGTTTAGGAATTGGGGAGTTTGTGAAAATAAAATAGGGAGAGAGAGAGAAAGGATATATAAATAAACAAAAGAGGGAAAAAAAAATAAAGAAAAATAAAAAAAAAACAAAAAAATTTCGGGGGAGGGGGGGTTTATACAAGTGGCGCCGCGGCGCCACTGTTTCGGTAAAATTTTTTTTTTTTTTTTTTTTAAAATACCTCCTCCTTTGTGTAGATGTTTGTTCCCGCAATTCACACTGATTAGCACGTCCTTCTTCCGGCTTAACATTGATCTGATTTGGGGTTGTCCTACAAAAACAAAATAAAGAAGAAAATGTGAATAATCTAACTAACAAAAATAAAAATAAAAATAATAGAAATAAGCAACAAAGTAAGCAAAAAGATTGGGTTGCCTCCCAATAAGCGCTTCTTTTATGTCATTAACTTGACATGATGCCGTGATTATTCAGCAACTACTAGATCGAGACTCTCTTTAGCAGTTGGAAATTCTTCTATGTAGTGTTTGATACGGTACCCATTGACTTTAAAGTTTCCCTTTTCTGCGTGATGCAATTTAACTGTTCCGTATGGAAAAACCTGGGATACCGTGAAAGGTCCGGACCATCTTGATTTCAATTTTCCTGGGAACAATTTAAGTTTGGAATTGTACAAGAGCACCTGATCTCCTACTCTGAAAATGCGTTGTCTAATGTTCTTGTCATGCCACTGCTTCGTCCGTTCTTTGTAGATGGATGCATTCTCATTTGCTTCTTGTCTGAATTCTTCCAATTCATGAAGTTGTAAGAGTCTTGTTTCTCCAGCCTTCTCGAGGTCCATGTTTAATTGCTTCAGTGCCCAATATGCTCTGTGCTCGAACTCTACTGGTAGATGACATGCCTTCCCAAAGACAATTCTATAAGGTGACATCCTAATTGGCATTTTGTAAGCTGTACGGTATGCCCATAAAACATTGTCCAATTTTTTGGACCAATCTTTTCGAGAAGAGTTCACTGTCAGTTCCAGTATCCTCTTTAGCTGTCTGTTAGAAGTCTCAACCTGCCCACTTGTCTGAGGATGATATGGTGTAGCTATTCGATGTTGTACCCCGTATTTATGCAGAATTGCCTGAAATGATCGATTTCGAAAGTGTGTTCCACCATCACTGATAATGGCTCTGGGGGATCCATATCGGTTGAATATGTGTTTCTTTATGAAGTCAATCACTACTCTTGCATCATTTGTAGGCAAGGCTTTTGCCTCCACCCATTTAGATACGTAGTCCACTGCAACTAAGATGTATCTTTTGTTGTAAGATGAAGGGAAGGGCCCCATAAAATCGATTCCCCACACATCAAATAGTTCCACATCCAAGATATTATTAATTGGCATCTCATGACGGGCTGATATGTTACCTGTTCTCTGACATTTGTCACACGACCTGCAGAAACTATGGCAATCTTTGAACAGTGTAGGCCAGTAGAAACCATATTGAAGTACCTTTGCTGCAGTTTTTGTTGGACCAAAGTGTCCTCCATAAGCTGAAGCATGAACCCGAGAAAGGATAGGTTTCATTTCATCCTCTGGCACACATCTCCTAATTATCTGATCTGGCCCTCTCTTGTATAGATTTGGATCTTCCCAATAATAGAACTTTGTGTCATGGAGAAGCTTCTTCTTCTGTTGATAGGTAAAATCCGGATTTTATGCCCACTTGCCAAGTAGTTAACGATGTCTGCAAACCACGGAGCCTTTTCTATCTGGAATAATTGCTCATCTGGGAAAATTTCATTGATCTCCAAGTTATCTGAATCCTGCAACTGTTCTATCCTTGACAAATGATCAGCTACTTGATTTTCTGTACCCTTTTTATCCCGAATTTCAATGTCAAACTCTTGCAATAGCAGAACCCATTGAATCAGCCTAGGTTTTAGCATCATTCTGTTCGAACAAATATTTCAAAGCTGCATGGTCAGTATAAACTATCACCTTTGAACCGATCAGACACGATCGAAATTTATCAAAGGCAAAAACCACAGCTAGCATCTCCTTTTCAGTTGTTGCATAATTGATCTGAGCATCTAACAAAGTTTTGCTGGCATAATAAATGACATGCAATACTCTTCCTTTGCGTTGTCCCAGCACAGCTCCCACTGCGAAATCACTGGCATCACACATGAGTTCGAAAGGCAAGTCCCAATCCGATGCCACAATCACAGGTGCAGAAATTAACTTTTCTTTCAGAGTGTTAAAGGCATTTAAACACTCATCAGAAAAAATTAAAGGGCACATCCTTCTCTAATAACTTGCATAAAGGTTTTGTAATTTTTGAGAAGTCATGAATAAAACTTCTGTAAAATCCTGCATGTCCCAAAAAGCTCCTGATTCCCTTAACTGAATTGGGAGGCTGTAGTTTTTCAAAATTTTTAATCTTGGCTCTGTCAACCTCAATCCCCTGTCCAGAAATCCTGTGACCCAGCACTATACCTTCTTTCACCATAAAATGACATTTCTCCCATTCAGCACAAGATTCTTCTCTTCACATCTTTGTAATATAAGTGACAGATGTTCCAAACAATTACCAAACGAATCCCCGAATACAGAAAAGTCGTTCATAAATACCTCAATGTATCTCTCTACCATATCAGAGAATATGGACATCATGCATCTTTGAAATGTCGCACGTGCGTTGCATAGACCAAAAGGCATCCTCCTGAAGGCAAAAGTTTCATAAGGGCATGTGAAAGTCGTCTTTTCTTGGTCTTTTGGAGCAATGACTATCTGATTATATCCCGAATACCCCTCTAGGAAACAATAGTGGGAATGTCCCACTAACCTTTCCAACATCTGATCAATGAAGGGTAATGGGAAGTGATCTTTTCTTGTAGCATTGTTCAACTTCCTGTAATCAATACAGACTCTCCATCCCGTCACCAAACGCGTTGGTATCAGCTCGTTGTTTTCATTTTTCTCCACTGTGATTCCTCCTTTTTTAGGCACAACATGAACTGGACTCACCCAAGAACTATCTGAAATGGGATAGATAATTCCTGCATCTAGCAATTTTAGCACTTCTTTTCGCACCACTTTCTTCAAGGTTGGATTTAATCTGCGTTGTCCTTCCACTGATGGTTTCGATTCACTCTCCATCAAAATTTTGTGCATACATAGAGTGGAACTGATTCCCCTGATGTCAGCTATTGTCCATCCTATTGCAGTTTTATGTTTTCGAAGTACCTCCAGTAATTTGTGTTCTTCTTCTTCTGCCAAATCATTTGCAATGATTACGGGAAGTGTAGTGGAGTCTCCCAAATAAGCATAACGGAGATGTGATGGCAAAGTCTTCAATTCCAATGTTGGCGCTTTCTCAACTGATGGTATATGTGGTGAAGGATTGACACCAAGTGATTCAAAGTGCCAATGTCTTCGCCTAAATGGTTGATCATTCAAATGCATAGCCACTTCTGTTCTTCTTGCGCTGTCTGCTTCTGTTAGTGCCATGTTTGTTTCACTGAGAATCATGGGATTCTCTGCGTTGAATGTGTCGGTCACAAGTTCTTCCAGAATATCTATGCTGCAACATGTGTCTGATTTCAATAGGTGTTTCATTGCTTTTAGTACATTGAAGATGACTTGCTCATTATCCACCCGAAGAATCATTTTGCCATCTTGGACACCAATAAGAGCTCTTCCGGTCGCCAAGAATGGTCTTCCCAAGATCAGAGGTATATTCGAATCTTCTTCCATGTCCAATATGATAAAATCTGCTGGGAAGATGAACTTATCAACTTTGACTAAGACATCCTCTACGATCCCTTTTGGTCTCTTGATAGATCGGTCAGCCAGTTGCAATGATATGGTAGCAGGTTTCGCTTATCCTAATCCCAAAGACCTGTACACAGATAAAGGCATTAAGTTAACACTAGCACCTAAATCACATAAAGATTGTTCAAAATAAATAGACCCAATTATGCAAGGTATAGTGAAATTCTCTGAATCCTGTAATTTAGGAGGTAGCTTTTTCAGGAGAATTGCACTGCACTCCTCGTTCAGACATACTGTCTCATGTTCTTCCAGCTTCCTTTTGTTGGACAGAATTTATTTCAAGAATTTTGCGTAGCTGGGCATTTGTGCAATGGCGTCTGCAAAAGGGATATTTATGTGCAGCTTCTTGAAGACTTCAACAAATTTGGTAAATTGTTTGTCTAGCTTCCTTTTTTGCAGTCTTTGAGGGAAAGGAATTGGTGGCACATAAGCTCGAACTGGACTTGGTGCTCTAACTGGCGGTGTTTCTTCTTCCCCGTTTGAAATTGGTGCAAATTCTTCTTCAACCAGTACTTTTTTGCCATTTTTGTCTGGTCTCTTCACCTGTATTTTTGGAAGTTGTACTCCACTTCGAGTTGTTATGGCTTGCACTTGTTCCTTTGGATTTGTCAAGGTATTTCCTGGCAGAGTTCCTTGTGGTCGTTCTGTGATTTGCTGAGCAATTTGACCAATCTGTGTTTCCAATTTCTTGATAGATGCTTGTTGGTTCTGAAAGTTTGTATCAATTTGTTGAAAAACTTTATCTGTCTTCTGCATGTATTGGTTGAACATCTCCCCCAAACTTGGCTTTTTCTCTTGCTGGATATTATTCTGACCATTACCCTGTTGATTGTCTGACCATCTGAAATTCGGATTGTGTCTCCATCCTGGGTTATATGTCTGTGAATAAGGATCAAACTTGCGAGGGCCATTCTGGATGTAGTTAACTTGTTCCTCTGGAAAGCCTACAGACATGCAATTTTCAGTCAGATGATTTGCTCCACAGTTCTCGCATGATGTGTTGGTTTTTATTCCCTGTGCCCCTTGAGTTTGCAACTTCACAAGCAACTCCACTTGTTTTGTTAATGCTGTTATTTGTGCATTGGTGGATGTTGTGCTGTCTACTTCGTACACCCCTGCTGCTTTCTGTGGCACTACTCTTTCGGATGAGAACATTGAGTGTGTATTGGCTATTAGCTCAAACAGACCCATTGCATTTTGTACTGACTTTCCTATTATTGAACCACCTGCAGATGCATCTACTTGAGCTTTTGACACTGGGTTGAGCCCAGTGTAGAAATATTGTACTTGATTTCCTGCAGGAATTCCATGATTTGGGCATTTCCTCATGAGTTCCTTGAATCTGTTCCACGCCTCATGATAGTGTTCCCCTTCCCTTTGTTGAAAGGTTTGGATCTCCAATCTGATCTTTGCTACCCTGACTGGTGGAAAGAATTTAGTGCAAAATTTTCTAGTCAGCTCCTCCCATGTTGTAATGCTTCCATGGGGTTCTGCATCCAACCATTCTAGTGCAGCATCTCTCAAGGTATAGTGAAACAGACGCAATTTGATAGCATCTCGATTAACCCCTGGTGCATGAAAGTTCTGGCAAGTTCTGAGAAATCTGGATACATGTGTATTCGGATTTTCATGAGGTAGCCCGTAAAATTGCAAAGTGTTGCTCATCAAATTGATCCATTCTGCCCTCATTTGAAAATTATTTGCCCCAAAGTCTGGATAAACTATGCTGGATCGTACAGGAGCTGCTATAGGTGTCAGAAACATGGAGACTGGTAAGTCTCCTTCATTTATTTCTTCCCGTTGTTGATTTGCCTGTGGCACTTCTCTTGCTCCTACGTTGCCAACTGGCCGAATTGGATTAGGAATCTGTTGTTCTTCAGCCATTTGATGGTGCTGTTGTTGTTTGTGTCCTTTGCGTCTCTGCCTGAAAGTACGTTCATTCTCCGAGTCAAACGGTTCAAGATCGTCGCTTTGAGTGCGGAGCGTGCAACGAACACTTTTTTTCTGTTGATAAAATTAAATAAACAAATCAAATAAATGTTGAAACTAAAACAAATTAAGAATCAAAGTAAATAGTCCCCGGCAACGGCGCCAAAAACTTGTTGTGATTTTTCTATTGCAAGTGTACAATGTCAAACAAGTAATAAAGTGGACCAAAGAGTCCGGATAATCATTCCCACGAGGACTATACTTAAATGTCTAACCTAATTAATTTCAACTTTTATTTGATGAAAGTAAACTCGAAATTTGTGTGGTGATTGTTTTTAATTTAAAGAGAATTCAAACAAAAATGTGGTGTGCACAAAAACGATATAGAAGTTAAATAATGGGGAGAATGTTAGGGCAGAACATTTCACCTATTTGATCACCTTTAAATTTTACATCAAGATTCATAACTAAAGTAGTGTTCGATCGAATTCTCCTATTGTATTCAATTTACCCCTCTCGAGTTCTCATTGTGCCTATTTAACTAATTCAATTCCATATCTCTATGCAAATTGACATTTAGTTAAACGAAACATTGGTTCTAGGAATTCAATTATGACCGCAGCAATTAACATAGGTATCTCTACACGTTATGCCAATTTACCGGAATTTACTACTTGGTCTAAATAACAATCCGCATCTCTACGCAATTATTATTCACGAAATCGTTGAATAATTGGCCAAAAGATTCAAAGCATTGATAACATGAATAAAATAAACACATAACCATTTAAAAACTAGAATCTTGAATTAAAAACATAAAGGTTCCCAAATAGATTACATGTTCGCCCTAACAATGAATTTTCCTCCTTGAGTTTCTTGGTTGAATCTTCTAAAAATCTCCTCTTTGATTGTCTCTCATTCTTTGTAGATCTTGTTTGGTGTTCCTGTGCCTCTCCAATATTGTCCAACCTAGTAATGGTCTCCAAGAAGTCTATTTATACTCCTCCTCCCGTTTTTGCCCCTTGGGTTACTCTTTTTTATTTTTTAAACCGAAAAATTTCGAAAATTCCATCGCGGCGCTGCGGCGCCAGCATCACGGCGCCGCAGCGCCGCTTCTTCTGTTTGTGGCGCCGCAGCGCCATAAAATAGAACCTCCGGCGCCGCAGCACCATGAGTATGGCGCCGCGGCGCCACACCCATTACCGAATGACCGTTTTGCCATTTTTTCCCTATTTTTTTTGATTTATAACTCCATTTCGTTGTCTCTTTGTTGTTTCAAAGCTATCTCCAAAGCTCTACAACACAACATGAATAAACACATCAAAAATGTTCACTTTTTATAGAATCTAACTTGTAATTAAGTCAAAAGTAGGATGAAAACTCGTGCGTAAACACACTCGTCACGGACCTATTGCTTGTAAATTGGAATTGCCAAACTCGATGGATCGGGTGCATAATGTATTTCACCTTTCAATGTTACAAAATATATTCCTGACCCATTGCATGTACAGATGGAAGTTCCCAACGAATTACAACCAGATTTAACCTACGAAGAAAACCAATCGAATTTTAGCTCATGAAATAGGACAACTATGAAACACGTCAATTTCCCTCGTAAAGGTACTACGGAGAAGTGAAGCAGTAGAAGAGGCAACGTGGGGACAGGTGTCAGACATGCAAGAAAAATACTTTGAATTATTTAGGTAAATTTCGACGACAAAATTTCTATGAGAGGGAGATAGTAACATCTAGCAAATTTTGTATTTTACAATTAATTTAATTATTATTTTAACCCTGAAATTATTGACGTCTTATTAAGTTTATTTTTTAATCTCGTTTGAATTCGAGATTTAAAATGTCAAGAGAACTAGTGATTAACTCAATAAGACGTAAATAATAAATTTTGGGAATTACAATGAAATGAAGTTCTATTATTTGAAAATAATTGAAGAAAATGGATTCAAATTTAAAACTATAAAATAGGTAGGGCATAGTGAAAATGAGTATAACTTGAAGGACTAAGAGAAATAATATTCTTAGATATTTATCTCTAAAGTTTTAACTGATACTATTACCTTTTATAAGAATGCTATTTGTACAACACCTTCACAAATAAGTAGGCACAACCAATAAAAAAAGACGCGTACCTTTTGTTTGTGAGGATGCTGTGCAATATGCTGTAAAATATACTGTACAACAAACATTTCTCTACCTTCTATGAGTTATCTACAAGAACACATAGCACGAGAGAGTGGCCTACAATGCTGGAAGAGAAGGGTGATGACTCAAGTGCTTGAAAAACTTACTAAGGAAGTAATATTAAAATGGGAAAAATTCTTCTCTTTTCCACCAATCAGTGATCATTATCCTAATGTTGGAAGATAAGGTCGATGACTAAGTTGCGTAACGAAACTTACTAAGCAAGGAAGCAATACTAAAATAATAATAAAAACTCCATTATTTTGTACCAATCCACATCCTTATCCTGTTATTGGACTGCCGTCAAACTAATGTAAATAAGCCTCACTCAACAGTAGAAAACCTACAGAAATCCTACCATCTCAAGAATATTCAAAGAAAGAATTAAGGATCCGTTTGATTCGAGATTTTTCATTAAAAATGAAAAATGTTTTTCTATTTTTTCATTTTTTTTGCTATTTGATTATCTTTATTTTTCCTGAAAAATATTTTTTTATGGAATTTTAGGTACAACCTCTTTAAGCACAAAAGTAGAAAAATATTTTTTTATGAATTTAGTGGGAATTTATTTTCCACCTTGTTGGGTATTTTTTTTTTCTTTTTTTTTTTTTTTTTTTTTTACACTTTTTTGACAATGAAAACATATTCTAAATCTAATGGTAAAAAAATTATCTATTTAATTGAGAATTTGCATGAAAAATGAAGTCAAACGAACACAAAAAAATTTCAAAAATTATTTTTTTTTAATTTTTTTTTTTTACTTTTTTGGAATCCAAACAAATTTTTATAGATTGTATTATAGATTGTAAAAAAATTTATCCCAAAAAGTAACAATTTGCATAAAAAAAATCAAACGAATTAGGTGAAAAATTATACTAATCAAATACCATTAATTAAAATTCTCTCTAAAACATTTTCTATTCAATTCAATTTTCTGCCATTCATTTTCTTTCCACCTATTTTCACCCTTGCAATCAAACGGACCCTATGTGTTAAAGGTAAGGAACTATATTCTTCTTTTAATCATGATATACGTACATAATGCATCACCAAATGCAGTACACCCCCTCACATGGAGGGGGCTAACACACAATAAAATATTCGTGAACCCTCCTCCATGTGAGTGGGTGTAAGCTATTTGGTACACCATGAGGTGTACAAATAGCATTTTTCTTCGTCTTTTAACTCTAGAATTTATGTTTATCGAAGGAGATTTTTATAAGATAATTAAGTTCTTAAATCAGGAGTTAGGAGTGATAAATTAAATTCCAAGAGAAACTTTTGAGAAGAGCACAGAAAACTCTGTTAATGGAGAATATGATGTTCTCGGTTGTTACACGTACTAGACCAGGAGCATTTGCGCCTTTCTTCTCATAGTTATAGTATATTAGAGGTACCGAAACTGTTTTGGAAGGAACTCGTACTACCAGAAAATTATTCTATAAGAATAGATTATTATTATTAAAATAAGATTCTCAAATTATTGATTTCTATAATTTGACAGGACTTGTTTGAGAATCTATTCCTCTTCTCATCTACGAGTAAACTTTGAAGCTAGATTTAGAATATTACGTGATTCTTTGTGCGAAGCTATTGGAAATGGGATTTCGTGAATAAGTTGATTGTTATGCAACTATCATCCCGTATATCACTACAAGAAAAAAGACATTTTGCAACGTTCAAAAAACGTTGATAAAACAATACATTTATGATTTACCATGAGCACTAGCCATAAATAGACAAATAAATATGTTAAAACATAATTAAAAAATAACCACAAACCACAGTAAATTGTAATTCAATTCCCACTTAGTTTGTATCTCCAAACAAGTGTCAAATCTGAAACTACCAAAATCTTTGAACAACCACTTTTAATCATGATCCCACCATGAAAAATTTATTCTTCTCTAATCCATTTCATTTTTCACCTACATTTCTCCGTAATTTTAAGAACACTTCACTTCACAGCAACATACATTAGATGGACAATTGGCGAAAGGTCAAACAGATAAATCCAACAAATTACATTCAAATTTAAAACCAAACGAAGAAATACAAAAAATTACACTAAATATTCAACAATTACCTGATAAAATGGAACTTTATCAGATCTCCCGGATGCTTTTATACTAATTATTCGCAGTTTCAAATTAAGTCTTTCTGTTATATACAGAGGCAGACAAAACACGATAAGAATATTATGCATGCAGGATACATGTCATCTGGGAAAATTTGAGCTGTTCACAGCCATGTGTGGGGGCAGGTAAGTCACAAATAACTGATATATTTCTAGTGATGTTCAAACAATTGCATCCAAAGTAAAATAATTTCCAATGCACATTCACTATCAAAAGAACAACTTAATCCAAAGAATAATTTGGAACAATGCCAATCAGAATGCTATAGCAAGTACAATTGATACTAGAAGTTCAAAAAATCCCATCTCTCATAACTTGGTATTCATAGGACAAAATGTCGTTAAGCTTCAATTGACAAACAAACGCACACAAAGTTTTAGCTGATACTATTACCTTTTATGAGTTATCTACAAGAACACATAGCAGGAGAGATTGGCCTACAATGCTAGAAGATAAGGGTGATGAGTGATGACTCAAGTGCTTGAAAAACTTACTAAGGAAGCAATATTAAAATGGGAAAAACTCTTTTCTTTTGTACCAGTCAGTGATCCTTATCCTAATGTTGGAAGATAAGGTTGATGACTAAGTTGGCTAACGAAACTTACTAACCAAGGAAGCAATACTAAAGAAATTTGATTTCTATAATCTGATAGGCTTGTTTGAGAATCTATTCCTCTTCTCATCTATGAGTAAACTATGAAGCTAGATTTAGAATATTATGTTATTCTTTGTGCGTAGCTATTTGAAATGGGATTTCGTGAATAAGTTGTGCGTAGCTATTTGAAATGGGATTTCGTGAATACTATGCAACTATCATCCCACATATGATTAGTTCAATTCAGAATTATTTATGATCATGGTATACTCCAATATATTTTGGTATGCATATGGTGTGGAAATAAAAAATTGTACATCAACATGGGTCATACTGGACATTGCAAGAGGACATTCGTTGGATCACCGGGTGGTTCAATGCTTGAACAAGTGCTCGACCCTTGTGAGAAGTATTTGGTGTTGGGATACCTCGATGGTGATTAATTATACTTGAAAGAGATTTAGTCATACTTATTTTTAATTATAAAGCGAGATTGGATGTACATATATTTTTTTATTTTACACAGGCCCAAAGAGATTAAAGAAGATATTTAAGAAAAGAGTATAACATCAAGTACACACCAACATCATATTTTACGCATTGAGTTGTTATACTCATCCTCTTTTTTCCTACTACATTCAAGCAACGATAATGCGTAATTACATAGAACACAGAGAGGATCACGGGTGGAGCTAGTGGTGGGCTATAGCCCACCATTGTCCAAGCCTAGATGCTGTAAAAAAAAAAATGGTTATAGCCCATTTTTTACACTGTCCAATCCAGTTAGC
Organism: Osmanthus fragrans; assembly: GCA_019395295.1. Classification (NCBI taxonomy): domain Eukaryota; kingdom Viridiplantae; phylum Streptophyta; class Magnoliopsida; order Lamiales; family Oleaceae; genus Osmanthus; species Osmanthus fragrans. The sequence continues at coordinate 10,851,554 of CM033359.1, forward strand.
CCACCATCCAAGCCCATTTGAAAAATTAAAACCCATATATAAAATTAAACCCAATTCCCAAACCCTTTTACCCTGAAGACGGTTTCTTGATTTCTTCTTCGTCCAATTTGAAAGTCGCCGAATTCCTTTACCGTTGAAACCCAAGTTGCGAAACCCTTTACCGTTGTCTCCAAAGTCCGTCCTCTGATTTCTTCTTAAATTAAGGGAAGTGTAAATCGGCCCTGTACCCTTTACCGTCGAAAGTTGAAACCCTTCTTGTTTAAGTTTTAATTTTGTAATGTCTTGTTTTGTTTTATTTAATATCTTGTTTAATTCCGGATTCAATTTTGTGTTTAATATCTTGTTTTTAATTTCTTCACTCTTGTTTTGTTTCAAACTTTCAGCCCTTGTGTGTGCAGTGCAGTTGTGCTTCCCCTTCAAGCCTTCAGCGGCTTCAGCCTTCGCCAACTCTTCGGCCTGGCCCTGCAGTGAGTGAGGCACTGAGCCTGAGGTATGTTTGGTTAAATATTTAGATTATTTACACTTGTAACTTGTTCACATCACATAAATTTAGGCCACATTAGACAATTTATAGTCCATTGAATAATTTGAATTTGAAGGGCTGCTGGCTGCTAATTGCTAAAATGGAAAAGCTGTATGATAAAAATTAGACTTGCTACTGCTAGTTGCTAAAAATGCTATGTAATTTGCAGTTGGTATATCCATTTGATTTGATGAACTAATAAGGCAGACTTCAATTTGCTAAGTTGCTTTAGGAATTAGGAATTTATTTAGGATATTGAAGTATTTTGAATATTTGATATTTATGCTCTTAGGTTTAATATACAGGAAGATCAGCTTTCTTCCAACAAAAGAAAAACCTTATTATCTTTCTTTTCAAAGAGCAACAAATATCAGGGTACTCCAATTCCTACGGCCTCCACTCCAAATACAATTTTGTCCCTTGAAGGTGAACGACCTTCAATTTCTAATGTTAATTTGGAACCATTTGATTATATTGAACGAGACCCAGGAAAAAGAAAGCGAATATGTGAATATCCAGTTAATGAACGCGATCAGATTAGGCGAGTCTATCTAAATGTTGGACCTTATAAACCAAAACTTTTTGAGTATCAGAGTAAAGAATGTGGAAAGTAGAAACGTTGTTTTCAGGAGCATTGGTACAATCAGTTTCCTTAGTTGGAATATTCACCTTCAACACATAAGGCATATTGCTTCCTTTTCGTCAATGATAGTGCTCTACCTATTATTTCATCGTTGGTTACCGTTGGATTTGATGGTTGAAAGAGGGTTAAACAAGGAGGTAGATGTGCATTTCTTATTCATAATGGTACAACATCGTCATTGCATCATGATGGTTGTAAGAGAAGTGCTGAAAATTTAATGAAACCAACTCAACATATTGACAAGATAATGCATTTTGTATCAGATGAGGAAAAACAGAAAAATCATTTGCGTCTGAAGACCACTATTAAGAATGTTCAGTGGTTAGCACTTCAAGGTTGTTCCTTTAGAGGCCATGACGAATCTCCATCTTCAATGAATCGTGGGAATTTCATTGAACTGGTGGATGCATTTGGAAAAATGAACATGGAAGTAGGAAAAGTTGTTTTGAGTAATGCTCCCAAAAACACTACATACATGTCTTGAGACATTCAAAAAGAGGTTTTAAACATTATGGCCAATAAAGTATGACAAAGAATTCGTAACGAAGTTGGAGATGCAAAGTTTAGTAATATTGTTAACAAAGCACGGGATGAATCTTCACGAGAACAAATGGCCATTGTATTGAGGTTCGTGAGCAGTAATGAAATTTTGACAGAACGTTTTTTTGCAATCAAAAGTGTTAGTGACACTACTTCATTAAATCTTAAGAATCAGATTTATGATATTCTTGTCTATTACGACCTTCAAGTGCAAAACATGAGAGACTTAACGGTATGGCGGTGCTAATAATATGCATGATTTTTGGAATGGACTACAGACATTATTTCTTAGAGATTGTCCATATGCATACTATGTTCATTATTTTGCCCACCGTTTACAACTCACATTGGTTTCTGCAGCTAGGGATGTGACAGTTATTAATTCGTTTCTTTCTCATTTGGACAGTGTTATTAATATGATTACATCATCTCCTAAACGTATCAATGAGTTGAAACGTGCTCAAAGAAAAGAAATTGGTGATGTATACAAAAACATGACAACATTTGAATTTGTATTTATCTTACATTTAATGCGTAGAATATTGGCAATTACGAATGTACTTTGTCAGGCCTGTTAGAAGAAAACTTAAGACATCTTAACTGCTATGAGATTTGTCAGTACTACAAAAAGTATCTTTCAAGCATTGAGATAAGATGGCTGGGAAGAATTTTTTCAGGAGGTGAAATTTTTTTGCTTCAAAACTGATATACAAATACCTGACTTTGATGGTTCGGACATGGTTGGTCATTCTCGTGGTCGTGAGTATCCGACCATTGAACATCATTTTCACTTTGATATTTTCAATACAGCCATAGATTTTCAGATGATGGAGTTGGATATAAGATTTAATGAGAAATCAGTAGAACTCCTTTATCTTAGTACGACTTTGGATTTGCAAAATTCATTTAAATCATTTGACATCATTGGGTACAATTATAATAGGTTACGTTATATTACAATTTTTCTAGTTATATATAATTTTTATTCGTACATTACATTTTAAAAATTTTAGCCCCCCGTACGATGAATTACTGGCTCCGCCCCTGAAGAGGATAGTTTGATAATTACCTGCAATGGTTAAGATTGTCATTGGACATCAGTTCTTCACATATGATCATATTATCTGGAGGAGGTGGACATATATGGCCAAATGTTTGCTGTTATTTTTGATTTGGCAACCATATATATTACTACACATTTTCCTTAATTTTTGGGTAAATTTATAAGTCAGCCTATCTAAGCCAAGAGTTTGTTTTGTTTTTTGTTTTTTGTTTTTTTTTGTTTTTTCACATATCAAATGTGAATTCAGTCATGTAATAGACTCTATGAAAAGTAGTGTGAAGTGAAAAATTTAGCTGTGATCTTTACTTTCTACATTATATCTCTTGAAACAACAATCCTATGGTATGGTGGATGGTGAAAAGTATCCCATGAGTAAGCTCAATCCCCAAATAATAGTTCTCATAATCTGGATTACAGACCCAGATTTAAGGATGGGTGCTAAATTGTAGGGTACCCATTCTACAATCTAAATGGTTAATGTAATGAGAAGTAAATTTAATTAGAAATCAAAGTAGCAACACTGTGTATGTATTGTGTAAAATAAAAAAAAAAAAAAAATGGACGTCATTGCAATCTATGTGGACGTGAATAGAGCCGGGATCCGTTGGCCACGTCACCCATGAAAAAACTGAGGTCAACAATATGTTTTAGCAAATCTTTCTTGCCATATCATCAATCTTTGGTAGCATTTTAGTTGATGAATGAACACAATCACCAGAAACACGAACACTTATTTGTATTGAGTTACTAACTCCACCATTACTATATGTAGGCACAGTATTATGACGACATTTTCACGTGCTGCGAACTCACCAAATCCATACATATTGGAAACTTTGTGACATATCTTTCGTTTTCTTTAATCATCATTAATCCTTATCGCTTGGCAATTTTGTATAACCTGATACTGCATTGATATTGCATCTCTGTTCGGATCTTTTTTCAAGTGCCTCACGATAATTTCAACTAACCTAATATATGTGCAGCCTTTTTGTATCTCAACTCCCATAATTGAATAACCATAGTAAGCTAAACCACTGACTGTTTCCATGCCTAGAATGTTGAAAGATGAGAAAAAAAATGTAGGAATTCCGACGAGGCATTCATTACTAAGCCAAATTAAAATGTCAGCAAGGCTTTAAGGATTTGGAAGAGAATAGTAGCAAAAGGGACCACAGGAAGTTACAAAAAAGAATGTCACTAGAATGTTCTAGAGTATCCACCCAATCCATTTTTCAGTTTTACGGTTTTCTGTATAGATGGGGAAGATAATTTTTTATTTTTGTGTAGAATTTATTAACATATTTTTTGTGGTCCTTCTATATAAATAGTAGGATTCTTGTGTACAGAAAGGTATTCAATTAAAATGAACAGATAACTCAACTTTCAATTCAGTTATTGTTTCGCAATTATGTTTTTTGTGTTGTTCCATCGCCAATCTTTTCCTTTACTATTTTTTACAAGGCAAAAAAAAAAAAAAAAACCCAAAGGGAATTCTCTTCCTCAACACCACAAATTGAAAGAATGGAAGAGAATTATAGTTTATGTGAAGTACACAATTATTTCAGTTAAAACAATGGAATATGTTTGATGTGATTGACTTCCAGTGCGAGTGTGGCTTCCTGCAATTCCAAATATTAAACAAGCAAAGTTTGTATGTCAAAATGAGGAAGCAATAAACCCAATGTTAATACAAATGTGACGGCCAAGTACAAAAAATGACTCATCAACCGCCAAGGCAGAAAGACTAAAAGTTTAACTATTTTACTTCATCACTAAACCTTTACATAAAAAAAATGCTTCATGTACAGACAATTTTTTACAGAAATGGAACAGATTTTTGAATTCTTACTCACATGGAGGTGGTCCCGTGTATAAAATATTCAAAAAAAAAAAAAAAAAAATCTCCCGCCTTTGGATGTGTGTGTTCGGTAGGTACAGGGTTTTAAAACCCTGTACCTGTAGCAAGGTTCTTTACATAAACTGCAATATATGAGCTTTTCAAACCAAAGAGACACGAAAGACTAAGGAGTTAGCAAAGTCCAATTTTTTTAGGTATTGAAACAAAACATGTTGCTCAATATGGCAGCTCTTGGAACAATATGATTCCTCTATTCACCTAGCTAGAGGTGGCAAAATGGGCGGTCCGGGCCTGCCCGGCCCGCTCTCATTGCGGCCCGGCCCGGACCGCTAACAATAAAAGCCCGCACGAGGCGGGCTTCCGGGCCGGGTCGGCCCGGACCGTTATTGCGGAACACCGACCCGGCCCGTCCTCTAAGCCCGAGAGGGCCGGGTTTACGGGCCGGGTCGGCCCGTTCGGGTCGGCCCTTTTTTCTGTTTTTATTTTTTATTTTTTTTATTTTTTTTTTTTTCAAAATTGTCACTTAACAATATTATAGTAAAAACTAAAAATCGATAAAAATTTTCAATAAATTTTCCATCAATAACAAAAATATTGATTTAATTTTCAATAAATTTTACATCAATAACAAAAATATTACAATATTTTGCCTAACTTGACAAATTAAACAGTTTGTAACTATTTATTGAATTTATAGTTAAAGTACATCCCAACTAGGTTGTCACCTACTTAACTATAATTTCGTCATTACAACTCAAATTCTACTCATCTTGAGCTACATTAAGATTTTTAAAGTCTTCAGCAATATCGTCAACAACTTTATCTTGCATTCTTCTATCTGCAAAAATCCAGTCTTTCACGCATATGATAGTTTCTAAAACATCTTCTTTAAGTCTTGACCTTCTTTCATCTAGCACCCTGTTACCTGCACTAAAAGCAGACTCCGATGCCACTGTTGAGATTGGAACTGTTAGTAGATCTCGGACCATTTTTGATAATATTGGATATGACCGTTCATTTAACCTCCACCATTGTAAAATATCTAAATTGTCAACCTCATCTTGTGGAATTAAATTGTAGTGATCAAATTGATAATATCTTTCTAATTCATCAGGTGTAGCATTCTCATTTGAAAATGAACTAGTAGTAGATGAAGTATAAGACATATTGCGTTTCTTCTTGGCTATTAGAGAAAAGAAAGAACTTTTACCTTTAGAAGCTGTAGCAGAACTCGTATTAGAAGGAACGTTTTCATTATTACCATATTTCATAAAATAACTATTGTACATTTCATTAATAAAAAGTTCTATTTCCCGATTTGAAACACTTATATTGAAAGATAAAGTTTCAGAAAGTTGTTCCATAGCACACTGAACTCCGAAAAGTTTAATACGAGGATCCATTACAGCTGCAACTGGAAAAATCATTGGCATATTTTCGTAATATTTTTGAAACTTGTCCTCCATTGTACAAACAATATCACAGAAAAATGGATCGTCTTTATGACTTGAAAATTGATTAGCAATTTCTACAATTGTAAAAGCACAAGATTACTTGTTGGATAATAAACTCCGGAACTCATTTTAGTTGCCTTATATAATGGTTTCAAAAAATTCATGACTTTAAATGCAACTTCCCAATCATTATCATTTAGTTGAAATTGATGTTGCTTTGAATTAACGAAAGCATTCATAGCATTTGTGTAACCAACACACGATTTTAACATAAGATATGTTGAATTCCACCTATGTGAAATATCATCAATAAATTTTCTTCTCCTCAATCCAAGATTTTTACAAATTTTTCCAAATTCTTGTCGTCTAGAATCTGAACAAGAAATATAGTTAATACCTTCTCTAATTTTATGTATTTGTGGTGTTATTAATTTTAAACCATCTTGCACTACTAAATTATATATATGACAAACACACACTCATATGAAATAATTTAGAGTCAAATGAGGGAGTAAGGGACATTTTCAAAAGATCAATACATGCAGTATTTGCACGAGCATTATCAAAACTAATGCTAAATAATTTGCTGAATACATTAAATTCATTAAAAATCTGAAATAAATTGTCACACAAATTTATTCCATTATGTGGATATTCAAGTAAGCGAAAAGCAATAATTCTTTTGTGAAGTAACCAATTATTATCAATAAAATGTGCAGTGACACATGCATAACCATTGTGATTACGTCCAGACCAACAATCAGATGTAAAACACATAACTCCATCAAACTTATTAAATTCAGTTTTTAAATTTTCAACCATTGTATGAAATAATTTCAACATATCAGATCGAGCAGTATTTCTACTTACAGACCGATAAGCTGGTTGAACATATTTTTGCATAAATTCTTCGAAGTATTGATCTTCTGCGAAAGTAAAAGGCATCTCCCTTGCAGCCAAAAATTCAGACATTCCTACTCTCATTCGATCCTGCGAATAAAAAAAATTAGAAAAAGTAGCCGATCCACTAGTATTAGTAAAAGCAGTAATTTGAGCTTGTTTAGGATCTAAATGCCCTTTTTCATTCATATGTTTCTCTTTGTGTTTTTTCAATGTGCCTGTGCCTTGACCTTTAACCCATGCACAACTCTTTCTGCAAAGAGTGCATATTACTCTTTTGTTTGGTTCATCTACTGTAAAGATTTCCCAAACATCAGATGTCTGCTTTTTTCTCCTTGGCTGTTGAGAAGATCCAATATTTGGATCATTAACATCTTCTAAATGCATTGGAGAACTACTATCATGAAAATTGACATTTCTTGAAGAAAAATCGCGAGAATCCATAACACTTTAACTGTTTAACAAATATTTTTGAAATAATAAGATGAAAAGAAAACACAAAATACTAAATATTAAAAATATTTGTTGAAAATATTAAGAGAAATTGAGAATGAGAAAATAGAGTTTCAAACTTGTAGATTGTATGAGAGAATGAAAATTTTTGCACAAAAATCACAAGATACAAATGAAAGCAAAAAATACACAATTTATAAAAAAAAAAAAAAAAAAATGACTGTTTATACTTTTTACAAAAAAAAAAAAAAAAAAAATTTTAATTTCGATCAAAATTGACCCAACGGTCACTGACACGTGTCAGTGACCGTTGGGTCACTAACCCAACTCCTGCAGCTTTTTTTTGAAATTTTTTTTTTTTTTTTCCTTCGGGCCGGTTAACCGCTGGCCCGGATTTTAAAAACCCGGCCCGGACCGAATTTTTATTTTTTAGGCCCGCGAACCGGCCCGCTCGATTCGCGGGCCGATTCGCGGGCCGATTCCATTCCGGACGGGCCCGCCCGTCTTGACACCACTACACCTAGCTAAAAAAACTATCTTAAAACCAAATTGTATAGGTAACAAACATTATGGTATATTCTACTGTACATCATAGAAAATCAACTTATGAAAAATAATAATTATTACATCTTAAATTATCTCGCTTCTAATTAATTTGGAAATTTCTACTTGCTCATCCAATTTCCAATCCAAGTTCTCAACTATGTGTCAAGTGCCATTTTATTGCCCGACAAAAAAGACCACCAAATGGAAAACCAAGCTAAATAGAAATCCCATGTACATTGGAAAGTAGAAGCATCACAGTATGAAGATACAAATTTCCTCTAGATTTACTACTTATCCAATAACAAACAAAGATTGTATAGATCATAACCTTGTAAAACAATGGGAAGCCGGCAAAATCTGACAAGAGAAAGCTACATAACAGAATCAGAATGAAGGAAGAAGTTATCTTTTATAGCAATATTTCTTGAGTAATGGTAAAATAAAAAATAAAAAAAGAGAGGAAAAACTTGCAGAGATTTCATCATAGCAATCCATGTACAGAAGTGGAAAAGGATCATTTTAAAAAAAATTAGAACTTACAACAATGTGGTAATTTCTGGCTATAAGTAGAGAGGCGGTAAAGCCCTAAATCCCTAACCCTCATTTATATATAACACAAAACACTTTCCCAACAAAATTCCCCTTTTATACAAAACTTCAACACCAACGAAACCCCCAAAGTAGCACCACATGTAAATACACCCGTGGAAGATATAATGTACAACTCAACCGAAAAAAAAAAAAATTTAAAAAAAAGAGTGAGAATCTGACAGTTTGAGAAGAAGAGGTAATTAAGGCAGAAATGAATGGAAAGTAATAGGCAAAAGGTGACAACAAAGTTCACATGATGACCATCGATGGATATTCCGACAGTTGGAGGAGCACCAGCCAATAACGAGAGGAAGGGTAAAAAGAATCTAGGGTTTGAAAGTGAAGAGAGTGAACATGAGGATGTGTGTGTGCTCGCACGAGCGAGTGAGCATTGGGTGATTTTCAATTTTTTGTAATGACAGGGGTAGGGCGGATTAGATTTTTTACATGGGTAAATCACCCGAACTCAGCTGCAAAATATGAAAAATCGAGGTGTTCGGGTGAGGAAATACCTCTAGATAGTCATCTCATAAAGGTGATTTGTGAAAATAGACATAAAAAAGTTAGAAGTTTTAAGAATAGCCTTTGAACAACAATCTTTCCAAAAATACCCTCTCACATAAAAATTGCAACAAAAGCCATCATAATGTATAAAATACTCCAATTAGGTCCCCAAGAAAATATAAATCCAAAATCTTTAATAAATTTAAACCCGGATATTATACAAAATTTTATTGACCTAAAAATTGCAACAAAAAGAGAATTAAATTATTTAAAAGAAGATTTTAAAAATTTCTTTTTAGATTATTTAGATCCAAAATTAAAATATAAGAATACTTATATAGATAGCCAAACAATTAGATTTGAAAATAATATACATAAAGAAATTATCAATCTAGAAAGAAGAATTGAAAAATTAAAAATAATCATTAAAGAAAAGGTCATAGCAAAAGATAGTGAATTTTATAAGTTTTATTGCGATTTATTGAATATTTATGAAAATAATAAATTTTGAGATTTTGAAGACGGTCTTAGTACCCCCCCATCTTAATTGGTATCAGAGCCATAGATCATAACATGATAATAGAAGATTTAGGAAATAGATATAAAATTATAAAAGATAGATTTACGATAATAATAGGAAAACCTATAATAGAGAAAGAAATCTTAAAAATCATACTTATAAAATTAAAAGATCTACCTTTAGATATTAGAAAGGAGATAATAGAAAAAACAGAAATTAGTATAATAAGAGACCTTATGATATGGGAAACTATTATAGAAACTATAGATCAAGAAGAAATGACTGCTATAATAGAAAATAATATAAGTAATTATGGGAATTAAAATTAAAAAGATAGATAACTATTATAAATTAGAAGAAGAAAAAGGATATAAAATATTTTATGAACCTATTCCTAATAAATCAAAAATATTAACATTAAATATAATTAAAAAATTACCTAGAGAAATAAAAGAACAAATACTACATAAATTAATTATAGGATCTATAAAAGATAGATATATATATGAAATGATTAATAAAGAATTTGAAAATATTTTATATTACAGAGAAATATATGAATCATCATAAGTTATAAATGAGTAATGATAAAGTAGCTAGAAAGCTTAATAATATTGTTAGAAATTTAAATAAAATACAAGAAAAAAACCTCAAATATACTAGAAACACCAGGAGAAATAAATAAATCACAAGGAAAAATGTTAGGGAAACTAAAAATCGAAAAATTAGAATTAAAAGCAAAATATTTTGAAACCGTAAGAGATAATCAATTACCTGATAACGAAATAGCAATAGAAAGTCTTAATAAAATCATTAATGAAAATAAAGACAAAAAGTGCAGATTATCATATTTATTAGAAGTAAAAAGTGGAAAAATATAATGACTTTTTCAGAATCATTTGATGAACTAAAGAAATTAGTAAAAGAATTAATGAATGAAACTAAAGAATTAAAAGATGAAGTAGGAATGTTAAAAATAGAAATTAGAGAAATGAAACAAAATATGAAACCAACAGATAAAAAAATGGATAAAGATAGAATAAAAGGAGAAATGACAAGAATATGAAAGAAACATGTAGAAACAGAAGGATACTATGAACCAGGAAGTATGGATGATAGATTTAGAAAAGAAATATTACCAATAATCCTAGAACAAGAGAAAGAATTTGAAAAATATACAGAAGAAAGAGGAAAAAATAAAAAAGATGATGAATGAAGAAATAGATAATCTAATAGAAAATTTTGACCAATTAAATATAGAAGAATTAGAAAATTATGAAATATTAATGAATACTGGTGGAGGACCAACACCAGCACCAGGAAGTACAAGTAATAATCCAAAATTAGAATTTCCTGAATTAGAAGGAGGATATGCACCAATGCTACATAGACCTTATATGCAGTACTATGATAGAATTATACCACAACATAGAATAGAAAAATATAAAGATCAATTTACCCCAAATTCAGACTACAATAAACCAATAAATCATGGAGAAGCAAAACTAGATTTAGATTGTAAAATAGATATTAAAAAGCCTTGTTACAATGGGCAGATGCAATGATATTATTCTTTTTATATAACCAAGACGATACATGAGAATCTACGGATAGAAGAATTGACTATTAATAGCATCGTTTGAAGGAGATGTAAGAAATTGGTGGGAAGGAGTAACTGAAAATACTAAATTATTAATGAGAAGAAATATACAAACAGAAATGCAAAAAACCTCACAAGAGGGAATAAAAAAGTTAGTAGAATATATATCAGATGAATTTCTAGGAGAAAATTGGATAAACAATTCAGAAGAAGAAGCTAGAAGAGAAAAATTAAAAGCAAGATTAGGATTAATAAATATTATGATATGTGATATGTGCAAAATAAAAGAATATACATGTCAATTTAAAAATTTCTATTTTACTCAATTTTATAGTAATGAAAATCAAGGACCATACTTAGAAATGTATTTTGCTAAATTACCAGGAACATGGAATATATATTTTAAAATAGAATATGAAAGATATATAAAGGATAATCCTGGAAGTAGAATAAAATTCCTATTTGAAAGATTAACAGAAATATGTAAAAATAGACAACTAATGAAAAAATCTGGAAAATTAACAAGAATTTGTTGCGAAAAAATAGAGAGGCCTATTAATTGGGGATGTGGACCGGAAAGAAAATATAAAAGAAAATTCAAATAAAAAAAGTATAAAAAATATAGACAATTCAAAAAGAAATATCAAAAATCAAATAGGAGATATTATAAAAGAAAATATCAACCAAAAAGAAAAGAGTTTAAAAAAGATAAAAAACAATGCAAATGTTGGAATTGTGGAGAAATAGGACATATAAGCCCTGATTGTACTAAAAAGAAAGTTAGAATTTTACAACAAGAATATGAAGAAATAGAAAGTGATTTAGAAGAAATAATAGATATTAATAATTATGAAGGAGAAGAAGTTTACATATCAGAATCAGAATGAGTCACGAAATAGAAGAAGCTGAAACCATAGAAGAAAAACAAGAAATAGAAAATTCTGAAGGATATGGATTAAAAGTAACATTTGATAATAATACATTTAGAAAAATAGAAAAATTATCATTAGATTTAAAATTAGGAGAATGGAAAATATTTGATAAGATATTTAGAAGAGAAAGAGTAGCTATAAGTGAATATCATAAGATAAAAAAATCAATAGATATAAGAACAGCTTCAGGAAGTCATAAATTAGCATTACTAACAAAATTCACAGTTGACCAATTAATGGCAAAAGTAAAAGGAAGACAAAAAGAAAAGATACAATACGTTTATCTAGCAGGAATACAATTAATGTTCAAATCCCTATTTAGAGAAGGAATAGATTCACCAATAACAGTAAGTTTACATGATGGAAGAATACTAAATACTAATGACAGTCATTTAGGAACTATAGAAGGAAATTTAGCATATAAAAAATTAATATTTACATGTTATCCAAAATATTGTGTATCAATAAAAGATAAAGATTTTAATGAAGTATTAGGATTACATTTTAAAATACATAGAAAAGATATTATGGAAGAAGGAAATCATATAATGACCATAGAATATAGAGCATTATATACATTTACTAACTCAAACTATGGAAACAGTTATTCTAAAAAACCCTATATAGAAATTCACAAAGAATGTAAAGACATATTGAATATTGTAGAACCAAACAAACAACTAAACCTACTACCAGAAATATATGAATTAGAAATATCTAAAACAAAGCCAGATGTAACAGAAAAAATAGAAAATAATTCTTTAATAGAATTTAAAGATGAAAAATTAAAAAGAAGTAATAGTACATCTATAATACCAAGAAAGAACATAAATCGAGAAATAATGGTAAAAAGGAATATAGGAAGTATGCAAATATATGGAGAATATTATAATGGAATAGAATATATAAAAGGAAAAAATATCATAATTGATACAGGAGCAGCAAACTGCCATATATCAAGAAATAGAGATAAATGATTAATAAAAAGAAGGGTAGAGCCTTATAAATATATCAATTTTGATGGAAAAACACATACTAGTGAATTAGAAGTAAAAATACCAATAGTTTTATATGGAGAAGAAATGATAATACCATGTTATGTAGATAATAGTATGGGAGATCATTACCATATATTATTAGGAATGAGTTTTTTACAAGCATTAAATCATTATAATATTAATAAAGAAGGAATCTATATAACACATAATAATAAGACATTGTTTTGTCCAAAAGAATGAATAATGTAATAACATTTTTCATTAGCAGTATATATATACAAATTACCATTGTAGAAACTAATATAACAACATGTGCTTTGATAGATATAGGAAGTGATATAACTATTATCAAGACATTTTTGTTAAAAAACTGGAACAATGATAATACTATAAAAATAACAGGTGTCACAGGAATATCGACACCTATTACTAAAAATAAAGAAAATGTAGAAATCCTATTAGGAAGTAAACAAATAACTATAAACAAAGTATATGCATATGATGTATTAGAATGTGATATATTATTAGGAAATGATTTTGTTCAACAATTCCAATATTACCAACAAAATAACTATATGATTATGTTAAAAACACCATGTGGACATCTACTAAAAATTTCAAGAGAATTTAAACCATACAGAGTTCAGCCAGCCCAGCGTGGTGAAAGGACAATAAAAATACCAATAAAAACAACTATTAAAATACAAAAAATACAAACAACAGAAAAATCAGAATTAATAGAAGAAATAATAAAAAAGATAGGAAATGTCTATAATGAAAATCCATTAGCTTATTGGAAACCCGAACATCCAAGGGCAAAAATAGAATTAACTGAAAATGTAATAATAAGAGTAAAACCAATGATGTACACTATACAAGATACTCAAGAATTTAGAAAACAAATTGAAGAGTTAAAAAATATGAAATTAATCAGAGCTAGCAATGGACCACATAGTAGTCCAGCCTTTATGGTAATGAAACACTCTGAACAAGTATGAGGAAAACCAATAATGGTAATAAATTATAAAGAATTAAATAAATATACAAAATTTGATGGATATTTTTTTACCAAATAAAGATGTTTTAATAAACCTTGCAAAAGGAAAAGAATATTATTCAAAATTCGATTGTAAGTCAGGATTTTGGCAAATCGAAATGGAAGAAGAATCAATACCATATACGGCATTTAGTACGCCTCAAGGTAAATACGAATGGATAGTTATGCCATTTGGATTAAAAAATGCACCTCAAATATTTCAAAGAAGAATGGATAATATTTTTAGAAAATATAATGATTTCTTATTAGTATACGTTGATGATATACTAATATGTTCAGAAAATAAAAATGATCATAAAAATCATATTATAAAATTCCTAAAAGAATGTCAAAAGGAAGGAATAGTTTTATCTGAAAAGAAAGCTATTATAGAAAAACCTGAGATAGAATTTCTTGGATTAATTATAGATAAAAATGGAATAAAATTACAGTCTCATATATCTAAAAAGATAGAAAGCTTTCCTGATAAATTAGAATCTAAGGAACAAATACAAAAATTCTTAGGATGTTTAAATTATGCAGAAGGATTTATTGAAAATCTTTCAAAAAAGAGACATAAGATACAAATTTTACTTAGAAAAACTAATACTAAAGGATGGAATGAAGAACATACAGAAATAGTTAGATTGCTTAAGGAAGAATGTAAAAATTTACCAAAATTAAGATTACCAAATGAAAAGGATAATTTGATAGTTAATACTGATGCCTCAGATAAATATTGGGCAGCAATATTAAAAACAGATTTAAATGAAATATGTAGATATTCAAGTGGAACTTTCAATCAAGCAGAAATAAATTATACTACTCATGAAAAAGAATTATTAGCAATTATTAGAGGAATAAAGAAATTTTCATTATTTTTATTATCCAAAAAATTTATTGTTGAAACTGACAATTCTCAAGTTGCAGGACTTGTTAGAAATAAATTACCAATGGAACCCCAATATAGAAGGTTACATAGATGGCAAGCATATTTATCATTCTATAATTTTGATATTATTCATATTAAAGGTACAAATAATTATCTTGCTGATTTTTTAAGAAGGAACATTGAATTTGGAGATGGATAATATCAAACAGGTGATATCAGAAATGAAATCTGTGGCAGCCTATGCCAAAGAAGAAGCAGATGATATAAAAATTGGAATGGAGACATTGGCTGAGCTCTTAAGTCATAATATTAAATTATCACTTGAGATCAGTGAATCCCATGCTAAAGTTACAAACGAGATGAAAGACAAAATTGATGCTCTTGAAGCACAATTAATGTCTACTGATACAAATAATAGAAGGATTGATGTCTTGGCACAATCCTATGATACCAAACAGGGATACCAACAGGTACCAAGGAGTGATCCACAATGCGAAAGCAGTAGTGGACCCAGCACTATCAAAAGAGATACACAAAGTCCTAGAAAATTGACCATAAAATCCAATGATGAACATACAAGGGTTATTAGAATCAGAACCGATGAAGATGATGATACCCCTTTATCAGCAAAAGAAGAAGAATATAGATCTTTTGCCAAAATTGTTTATGAATTACAAGAAAATGACTCCTATTTCATATCTTCAGAGATCATGTTTATCCAAGGTTACTAATTACCAATGATGCAGACCCTGTCATGGTCAAAATGGCACCAGACTATGGATTTTTAGATCTTATCTATCCCGGAAAAGATCTAAAAGAAATTGAAAGATTCGATGAAATTTTTAAATCTGAAGTATCCAAATTTGCCAAAGGAAGGTCCATATACATAAAATTTTATTCAATCAGTCCAGAAATTGATGGAATAATATTTTATCCTGCTGAACATATTATAACAATCGGATATGTTAGTAGAGAGTTTCAAATTGATGTCGGTCACAATAAAAAGCCATTACCAAAAATCACCAGATCATGGATAAAATCCCGAAGAGTTTTAGGGATGAAAGTCTTATATAAAATGACAAAAAGCTTGTATGACAAAAAATTTAAATGCTTGTGTCAATATGAAGGATGGACTCTTCTCACCAACAATGGAGGAGAAAAATCAACAATTCTGAAAGAAAACATTGAGAAATTTGATACTCATCAAATCAATGGACCTATCACAACCATACAAGAGGCATGCAGAATAAGAGAATGCCCCACTTGCCGACAGAATCAAAGATAAGAAGACAAAAATGATAAACACATGGAGGAAAGGTGTCCAAGCTGCTACAGGAGAATCTTTCCAGCTGTATGTAAAAACAAGATTTGAAGGACAATTATAGAAGGACTGTGTCTTTTATCAAAGAAAATGTAACAAAACAACAAGGATGGAGGGGCCATGAGGCTCTTGATGAAAAGCATGAGGCAATAAAATATTATTAGTATGATGTAAGCAATGATGTAATTTATCTTCAGATTTGTGTATAAATAGAGGCATTTGGGCTAATGAAAAGGGCAGAGTTGATTGAGCACTCAAACTGTGAGATAGCCAAACAATCTTCTGTCTTCCATTGTAATCATATTTCAGCTTTTAGATATCAGTAAAATTCCAAGTTATTTCATATCCAAATTATCTTCAAAAAATATCATGAGTTTCTAAACACCTCATCCCATAGATTCTTGAAAGATTGAAGAAAAATTCCTTTCTTACTTTAACAGAAAGAGAGTTTTCTTTAGTTAACATCTATAATCCGAATTCAAAGGACTGACACAGTGAAGGTGGAAAGCTGGAATAGCAATTATCCCGTAGAGGCAGGAGGCCATTGAAGGGAGCCATTTGCAGATCCAGAACCTGAGGGTTACTCGGTTCTAAGAATAAAGATTTGAGATCAAAACTAAGGTAAAACTATTATTTTTGTTAAATTTAGAAAGATATTTTCTGAAATCTTAAAGAATCGTTGGGATTACTTATCAGAATATTTGCATGGCTAAATATTTGTATTTATTAGCATTGTTTATCATGTTAAGATTTATATAACATGTCAGGATATACAATTGAAGAATTAGATAATTTATTAGAAATTTTATTAGAAAAAATAAATAATATCATCTCTCAAATGGAAAGAATAGATCAATCATCGTCTGAAGAATATTATATACTTGGAGAAAATTTTGATAGATATATGGAAGATTATGTCAATCTATTAGATCAAAGGATGAATTTATATGCTAGAATCCGAGATAGAAATAATACAGGACAGAATTGAAAAACTATTCTAAAGATAAGGATATATCCTGCAATATAAAAACACATTTTATTAAGGGTAAAATAGTATTTTTAACAATTAAGACCATTGTGAAAAATAGCAATAGTAAACCGGCCATTTAAAAAATTACCCCGTGTTCGGGTTGAGTTAACCAATAGCCCGAATGACCCGACCCGGAATCCAGCTAAAAAATAAAAATAAAAAATTGACTGTTATAGGGAAAAGATAGCATTTAATATGAGTTGACATTTGTGCTTTTTAAAATAAGTAGTGTAAATGATGTGTCGAACTTTTATTGGTCAACATTTTTTTATTATATACAAAATTTTTTGCTTAGTATGGAATTATAAATTATTAGCAATGATATGTTGGTCTAAATTATTGCAAAATGAACATTGAACAAATTTTCGACATTTTTGCAAATGACCATATGAAAATGACTATTTCTTGCAATTTCCTCTATATAATACAAATTTGTCGTTTTACCTTTTTTAAAATTAGTGAAAAGAAGTTGAATGACCATGGTGAAATGTTATATGAAATTGCATGGTCATGATGGAACGTTATATGAAGGGTTAAATTTATCAATGACCATTCAACTTTATACTTGTTTAATTCCCATTTTGGAGGAAATAATACATTTTGAATAATTAATTGATGAAAAATGTGTGATTAAAAATTAAGAAAAATTTTTAGACTTGCGTGTAATATTATTTTATTGAAAAATGTGTGATTGAAAAGAAGAGAGAGAAGAATAAATTTTGGGAAAAATGAGAATCAAATGGTAGCTTAATGTCACCATGATCAACGAATTTGATTTTGTTTCACCATGATGGCTACTCAACTTTATATTTAGTCTCACCATAATCATCAAATTTGATTTTATTTTGTCATGATCACCAAATTTCATATAACGTTTCACTACAACCATCCAATGTTATATAACATTTCACTATGATCAACCAACTTTTTTTTTTCCACTAATTTTAAAAAATAGTAAAATGGTAACTATATATTATATATGTAAAATAAAATAATTTTTTTAAAAAAATGTTTTTTATAATACATTTTTATTTTATTTTTCTAAGTAACCTTTTATTGAAAAGAGTTTTTTTTTTTTTAAAAAATCTGAAATCGTTTTTTTTAAAAGAATTTTTTATTTTATTGTACGTTTTTAAGGATTTTTAAATAATTATTTTAAAAACTTTTTTAAATAATTATTTTATTTTATTTTTTAAGTACTTCTTTTAAAAAAATATATTTTATTTTATTTTTTAAAATAAGTTTTTATTTTATTTTTGTTTTTAAAATTTATTTTATATATAATGCAAAATTTCCATTTTTCCCCTTTTAAAATTAGTGAAAATTGTGAAATGAAGTTGAGTGGTCATGGTGAAACGTAATACGAAATTGTGTTGTCACAGTAGAACGTTATATAAAATTGGATGATCATGATAAAATAAAATCAAATTAGGTGATCATGGTGAAATTAAGTATAAAATTGTATGACCATAATGAAATAAAATGAAAATTGGTGGCCATGATGACACTTAGTATAAAGTTGGGTAAATATTGGTGGATTTAATCCTGTGTATGACACTCCAATCCAAAAATAATTAAAGAATTATAGTCATAGGACTATCGTTAGTATTTGATACTTCCTTAGCTTGATACTAGCATTATCCAACGTTTATGAATTTAGACACAATGCATACGTCCACAATTCAGTATGTGGCATAAAACCCACAATTTCAATCAAATCCCAACTGTTTAATTACGTGTACAAATGCATACTGGAGTCAAACTCTTTGACTACTTCCATCTAGGCCTGGGCACGGGTCGGTTCGGTTCGGTTCTGAAGAGAACCGAACCGAACCGAAAATTTTCGGGTAGTTAGTAAACGGAACCGTCGGGTCCAAATATAATTTTGGAACCGTTCGGGTTCGGTTCCATTCGGTTCAGTTCGGTTCGGTTCGGTTCTGTTCGGTTCCATAGTATAATTAATTTTTTTTAACATTTATAACAATACTACAGTCTGACATGTTCAATCTTAACTTTTACAAATTAACGTATTCCAATTTAATAAGATATAAATAACAAGTTGTCCAATAAGATTAATTTACCAATATATACAAATAACAAAAAATAGATAGTAAATTAGTAATACTAAAACATCGGTGATCCATATAAATTAAAAATCATAGACTCGTAGAGATAAAATATTTTAAAGTATTGCAAATACAGTAGTACTTACTTAACAACTATTTGATTTAACCATCAATTACTTGACTTACCATACTAGATACTAAAAAACTATGCAAGAAAGATTGAAAAATCACAATTAACAAACATAAATAAACAAAAAATTGTTCAACTAATAAAATTTAATAAGAAAAAATATAATATATTTTTTATTACATGTCTCAATGCCATCATAGAACCCTGTTTCTCCATTGCAAACTCTATATTTGTTAATTTATTTTTAAAAAATTAAATAATTTGATTTATCCCATATATAAAAATTAAAAAATTTTAAAAAATTCGGTTCTTATTCGGTTCTTGATTCTGATACCCGTTCGGGTATTTCATTTACGAAGAACCGCTCGGTTCGGTTCGGGTCCGGTTCGGTTCAGTTCGGTTCGGGATATATGCCCAGCCCTACTTCCATCATCATTTTCCTTCATTACAATGGAAAGGAATTATACCCAGTAAATATGAGGTTTCCACATATAAACATAATATAAAGGATAAATCTAAGGTGTCCATCCGGATGACTACCTGTGAGTGCGTGAGCCCCTTATGAATAAAATAATATTTTCTCCTACGCTCACACGCGGTCATCCAGGTGGTTATTGTAGCATTACTCTAATATAAATTTATAAAATGGGGATTTAAAGAAATTCTTTTACCTGGGTTTTGAGCCATGACCAGGGTTCCTTTGAATTGAAGCAGCGATTTCAACGTGAAATGAAGCGTCCCTGGTGAAGGGTAAAATCTGTGGAACGAGGATTATCATTAACAGCAAAATAAGTTAGCACTACATTGAAATTTTGCACAAGAATTCCAAAAATAATTAAAGAATTATAATTAAAGGATCATTAAAGTACACTCCAATCCAAAAATAATTAAAGAATTTTGCACAAGAGTTCACTATAACAAAAAAAAGCATTTTGCAACGTTTGAAAAATGTTGCTAAAGACCTTTTGCAACGTTTGGACGAATGTTGCAAACCTCAGTGTTGTCATAGAGTGGAAGGATACGGCAACGTTTTTTAAACGTTGCGAAAAGTCTTTCGTAACGTTTAAAAAACGTTGCCAAATGGTCACTTTTGACAATGTTTTTAAAGTGTTGCCAAAAAGTACACTTTTGGCAACGTTTAAAAAACGTTGCCGAAACGTTGTATTTTATTAACAAATATTTTGCTATTTTTCGCGTTATTTGTAATTATTTCACATACTTTTACTAATACCAATATATAGTACATGAAATTGAGATATGTAAATTAAGCAACATTTATAAAACGGAAGTTTTTTGATAAAATGAGATTAAAATTTCATTACATATATTTAAATCATACAAAATATAAAATGGAAATAAATGTCTTCTTCTTGCATCTCCATTTCATCAAACTAACTTGAAGCTACTATTGTCGCTTTTATACAAAATTCACATGTACAAATATATGAGCTCTGCTTGGTTACCTACAAGGAAAATAATAAATATCTTGTAAAGAAAATAATAGATATGAAGCAAATGGATAGACCAAAATCAAACAAGTATCCAATATAATTCATGGTATCAATATAAAAGTCAGGAAGAATATCAATAGAATGTGCAATGATAGCTAAACCTGGAACAGTTAGACAGAGCAATAGCAACTGCACTTAAAAGCTTGCAGGACTCTGGTGAATCAAGAACCACACCGCTTGCACTTTGTGTAGCAATCACTTGACAGTATTCACACAATAAGAGAGCATATAATAAAAGAAATACTGTTGTTTAAGGAGAGAAATGAGAAAAGAGAGACCACAAACTCTCACACACCAAAAGAGAGTTGCAAATCATGAATGTCTGACTCCAATCAGCAACTTTTCCTGGACAAAAAAGACTTATAATTAAGATATGAAAGGCTACCAACTGTATAACCCACCTATAAAGATATTTAAGCCATCATAATTTACAATCCTTTATTATTAACTTACCGATAAATATGTTGATATGCTTCAAAAAACTGAAGGCAGCCCAAAGAGGGAGTAGGGAACACTTACTAGCATCCCGAGGACCATGAAAAATTCTTTGAGAGAAATTAGTTGTCCGCGAATCTGACTTGGAGCTGTCTCAGCTATATACATGGGAGCAGCATGCAATGCCTATTAATGGGGAGAAAACAAAGGATGAACAAATTGAAATTCCAATAGCAACAAGTTCACTCATTTGTAATGAATTCAGGCATCAACGTCCAACTAGCAATTTCAAACCTGCCCTATTTTAGTCTAAATAAATTTTGCTTCTTTGAATCATTAGACAGCAGGAATTCACTTTGAACTAGACAATTATTTTCTGGAAAAGTTACCCTTGAGTCATGTTAGGTAGGGTGTTACATTAGTTATGTGGGCAACCACGTTGCACACACTACATAAAATATGTTCAAGCATAAGTAATTGCAGAAGTTGTTAATTTCCTGGGATTTCTTACCAATCCATTTTCGATACCCTAAAGAAAACGCCCAATCACCAAAACAGCAAAATTAGGTGCTAAGGACGTCACCAGAGCTCCAATGAGGTAAAATGTAGAGGAAAGAATCAACTCTTTTCTTCTTCCTATACATCAATTATTAATGGAAAAATTAAGCAGGGGAAATATAATATTATTAATCCAATCTTCACGCCTGAAATTCATAGTTAAACTAACCGAGGAAGTCGGCAACATTAAAAGCTAAAATTGAACCTATCAATTCACCGTATCATTAACCACTAGTCTGTAGTAAACAGGAGTTAAAAAAAATCAAAATTAAGAAAAACTTAAGTAGCAGTATGCTTCAATTCTCAGAAATCAGAATAAGGGAGATATGAAATGGCTTTACCTTCTTCTTCTGCCGTCGAAAAACTGGTGAAAATGTCAAATGTAGACTCGAAGGTTCGTCGAATCGAAGATGCTGCGTCTAGGGCTCGAAGGTACCACCGGCTGCGCGACCTGCGTGACTGGGTCTAGGCTCGAACGTTGGAGGCCAGTTGAAAATGTGGAATCGTCCCTGAGAAATGAGTAGTACAACGTCGAGGACTGAAGGCCGGCGGTGGCGGAGACGGGATGAGACGAATCGAAGTCTCAAAGTGGAAGAGGAACTTGGATCTTGGAATGGGTTGAATGGAAAACGGGAGGCAAAGGTGGCAATGGAAGAAGGGAGGCAGAGGTGTAATGACATTTATCTTTAGGGTTTCTATTTTTTTCGTGAACTTAAAATCATTTTTAATATTTTTTGAGAGAGAAAGAGAGATTTGAGTGGGAAATTGGATTGGGGAAATGAAAATTTTAGAGGGAAGTAAAATTCTAATGAAATTTTTTGAGTGAGGGAAATGAAATGTAGTCTAATTATTTTACTCTTTTATATTAGGCCATTTGTTTTAATTAATAAACGGGTTGGGCCTGGCCTCAACGAGTTTTCATGGGCCAACCCATAAATCGACCAAACGTAATTCACATTCTTAACCCAAAACCCGAGCCCACCTAAAGTATTTTCTTTCTGCAACATTTATAAAACGTTGCGAAAAGTTAAAAAGTTTTTGGCAACGTTTTATAAATGTTGCCAAAGGGTTTGTCTTTCGCAACGTTTGTAAAACGCTGCGAAAGAAAGATCTTTTGGCAACATTTATAAAACGTTGCTTAAACTTTTAACTTTTCGCAACGTTTTATAAACGTTACAAAAGACTCTTTTAGCAACGTTTAAAAAATGTTGCGAAAGATAAAGTTTTTTGCAACGTTTTATAAACGTTGCGAAAATTTTTATTTTTTGCAGCACTAAATAAACGTTGCAAAAAAGGGTCTATCACAACATTTACTTAAAAAATGTTGCCAAAGCTCAATTATGTTACGCAATGACAACATTCACCTATTCGAATGTTGCAATTGACCCCTTTAGCAACATTTAATACATAAATGTTGCATTTTAAGTGTTGCCAAAGGGCATTTTTGTTGTAGTGGTTATCCAAAAATAATTAAAGAATTTTCACAAGAATTCCCATTTTCGGTAGTTATAAATGAAAATTCAGTACCAACGGATTTTCTCTATTTTTGTGTGTATGAAAAGATTAACATATTCACGAAGATTGAGAAACAAATTGATTCTAACATCTGGAATAAACAAAAGACTGAATTAAGTTTTTCATCAAAATGTAAAGGGATAAATGTAACAAAATTTTCATCCTTACCCAGTGATTCATTTACGCATTGCATCTATTTCCTACACACGCTACTTCCCTACATACATTGTTGTGATTTTTCTTATTGCAAGTGTACGATATTGAACAAATAATAAAGTGGACCTAAGAGTTTGGATAATCATTCTCACGATATACTCTAATACCCAATCCATCAAATTTCAACTTCTATTTGACGAAAGTAAACTCAAAATTTGTATGTAGAGGATTTTAATATAAAGAAAACGTGAAATTAAATGTGATTGCACACAACGAATGATATTGAGATTAAACAATAAAGAGAATGTTAGGGTAGAACATTTCACCTATTTGATCATCTTTACGTTTTTCATCAAAATTAGCAATCTAAAGTAGTGTTCAGTCGAATTCTCCTAATATATTCAACTTACCCCTCTTGAGTTCTCGTTGAGCCTATTCAATTAATCCAATTTCATATCTCTATGCAAATTGACATTAATTAAACGAAACAAAGTTTAGAAAATTCACACACAACCGCAATAATTAGTATAGGTATCTCTACACATTATATCAATTTATCGAATTTTACTATATGGTCTAAATCCTAAACTCAACTCTCGAATTGTAAAGAATTCACTAAATCATCAAACTGGTGATGAATTAATTTGATGCATTAAACGCATAGTAAAAATCAACACAAACAAATGAACAAGAATCTTGAATTAAAAGTATAAAGGATCCCAAATAAATTTACATGTTCGCCCTAACAAAAGATTTAACTATTCATACTAAATAAGGAACAAGAAATAATTGTTATTGAATACATTATCGAATTTGAAGTAAAGATGGAGGAAAATAAAGTAGATCTTGCACCAAAATCTCTTCCTCTTCCAATCAACACTTCAAAGATGAGTTCCTTGATGTTCTTCCCTTCAACCCCTAGCTTGAATCTTCAAAATCTCTTCTTGAAATTGTTTGTTGAATCTCCCCAAGTATGTTGTTTCTCTCAAAGTGTGTAACCCCTTCAAAAGTGAGAAATTTTCCTTTTATTCTTCCCTCCACATTGATGTTTAGTGTAGGATTTTTATAGGCTTCAAAATGGGCTAAAAACGCGCCCTAAAAAACCTGGCGCAGCACCTAGGCGCCGTGATTAAACAGGACATAGCGTCGAGGCGCTTGGGCCCAAAATGCATTTTTTTGAATTGTGCCCAAAATGCATTTTTTTTAATTGTAGCGCTTGGGCGCTTGGTACCCTACGCCTGAGCGCTGACTTGTTGTTCCAAATTCGTAGATTTTGACTTCTTTTTTTCACTTTAGTACCCATCTTACACCGCCTTCATAATCTTCAAAACAACACTAAAAACACATTAAAACGTTCTATATTCATAAGATCTAGCAAGAAATAAAATTGTGTAAAACTCGTGAGTAAAACACACACGTCAAATACCCGCAAACTTATCAGTTTGCTAATCCTCGAGCAAACAAAAAGAAAATAACTAAAGACACGAACATAGATTCAGTTAGATAGTTCGCCATTGGGCTCAGTGTTGAGAACGTTACATCGTATTCATGAGTGGCTTCAAAATTGTAATGCAAGACCTAAAATTCTACCTAATCAATGCAAAACGGGTGTGTGTGTGTGTGACAATAATTAAATGTAACGTTGTACAATAACAAGTTGGTTCAATTCCCGATCTTGAAAGTCAAGTATATCCTTACTTCGCTGGTGGGATTCACACACCCCAAACTTTTTTTTTTCACTGCCCAATGTGTATTATACATTTGATTTACAACACTAACTTCTCACACCGCTCTCATTTGGTAAGATTTTACTAATTGTCGTTCAACATATCAACAAACGAGAATTCTCCTTAATTTCGACCGCTTCAACCCCTAAGATTCAATCAGGTTACTAACCCTTTATCAAAGGCTCAATTCTCTAAAATAAGTGTTCGAGACTTAATTAAGACATTTGGTGTGTCTTCTGTTTCATGCACCTATTTGTTCATATATAAGCATTTTTTTTATGCGCAGGCGTCTCTCCATTAAGCTTTCTAAATGACCCATGTAGCGAGTTTTAGGTCGATGACTACCAAATCAGGCGACTTTAGGGCATCATGTTTTAAACCCTTGCAGGCTTAATCACTCGAGTCATAAAGGCTACGAATAAACATTGTCCTCATTGGGATCTTTTTAGGGTACCTTCACAACAAGGCAACTTTTTCCCTTTTAACCAATGATTAGTGCAATGTCCCTTATTAAACATTCATTCTCGAAAACTTGACCCCTAACTTAAGGTTCTCGCTTGATTTTCATCATATTGGTCTCAGACAATCCACACAAAGTTTAGCATGCATGGAATCCACATTTATCTCCAAGTTTCCCTACAACAGTTCAACCTTTCAAACATCTAAAATTTGGTTTAAAGATATGATGTTTAATGGTTGTTGGGATTTGGCATTTGAGGTCTCTATTTCAACCTATAAACATGAATCAACCTACTCATGTATAACGTCACAATCTAATCATATGCATGAATATTTTCTGTTTCACATGAATAGGCAGAAATCTCACTGAAGCACACAATTTATCCACAATCCATAAACCAATACATGTTCTCAATCATATTCATCATTACTGGGAAGGCTATCTAACCCACACAAGCATGCAAAACCAATAATTTTTTTTTAGAGAACACGATATTAAGTAATATAACACACAAACATGACTAATCTCACACAAGAACACAAACATAACTGCTAAACAAAAGATAACAACAATTAATCCACATGATTGACCCCGCCCCCCAAATTTAAAGCATACATTGTCCTCAATGTGAAATATAAATAAAAATGGAAGACAACTTACTTGAGGGAAGACATTAATTGTCTTCATTGTCATCGGTATCCTAGGTGTGTGAAATTGGATTAGCAGTGTGATCAGGTAGTAGAGGCGATTGAGGGAATGTCTGATCAGCATATATTGAAGCCAGGACTGCATTGAACTCATTTTGATAATGAAACTGCTCGTACATTGTATTTTACATCTAGTTCATTTGCAGTTGCATGTCATGAAGCTAAGTGGAAAGGTCAGTATGAGGGTCACTAGCTGGAGTTGGTCGACGTTATCTGGATGGCCGTTCGCTTTGTCTAGTGGGTGGTGCACTATTAGATTCTAATATGCTCATGAATTTCCAAGTCTGCGCTCGTGTGATTGCCGGTTTGGGGTGACAACCTTATAGACATTAAAAAAATCCTTAGACGGGCATGTTATAACACCACCCTTCAGACAGACCTCATGAATTAATGATGGGTGTCTGAGACCACCTGTAGTTGACCCTCTCAAAGTACTTAGGACGTTGTTTTGAATAACTTTGCCAACATCAATTGATAGGCGGCATTGAATGGCATAATTGAGGGTCGCCCGTTCTTTTGTTACTTTGCTTAAATTATTACTCGGTATGAGCTTGCCAGAGATGAAGTGATGCCATGCCTTACATCCCGAAGTTATACCAGAGGCTAATAAGTTAAGTACGTCTATCTCTGAACGTTTTCATGTAGTACTAGATTTTGCCAAAACCTGAATGATTTTGTTAGGATCAACACCCTTTTCCCGAAGTCTTGAATACTCGTCATTATCAATATCTAGCAAATTATAGAACTTGTTGATGGAGGTTCTATCAAATGGTATCCATTTTCCTCCCACAAACATCCGAAAGTCTCGATGCTCCTTAGCATTAGCGTAAAATTTCCTCACAACCGAAATTAATGCCAATCGTGGTTGCCTAGCAAACACTTGCCAATTTCATCGACCAATTTGCTCTGTCATATAATTGTTAAAACCCCTTTCAGGTATATAAGGCTTGTGAACCACAAAGTTGTTATATCGCTTGGCGACCTTGGCACTAATGAATTTGCTCCTATCAAATGAGCTAGAAGAGGAGACTACAACTTTTGATCTCTTTTTTAGCGACATTGTACCTGTGCACGGTTATGAAAAGCAAACCATAAGCAAAAATGATGACAAAGACTAAGGGAAGATAAACTAAGGTCCAAACCTAACCATGTTAGTTTACAGTAGTCTAGCGTGATTTAGATGTATTCTCTACGCAATTTCAATTCACAATCACAAAAATGACAATTAACACATATATCAATTAGCACCATAGCTACTTTAGCCCTAGTTACATGATGAGTTTCACTTAGGCAATTCGTCAAACGCTTTAAAGGTACCAAAATTTTTCCCCCAAAAAAAATCATAATTGAGGTTTGATTCATGCCACATGCTCTTCATAATACAAGAATTTCTTGGCTTCACAACTGCTCAATTCCATCCTCCAACATATTTATCAAAAACAATATGCAAAAACAAATACCCATCATCATATACAAAAAGGAAAATAGGGAGGAACAAGAAGTCATACCTTGAGTTGTGTTGCGTAGAATGAAATCAAAATGTGCACAATTTAATCTTTAAAAGCAAAAGGTAAACGAAGAGGTGATGCGAATATATGTCAATTGAAGGAATTGTGCTATGTGTGATGTGAAAAGAAGAAAAGAAATATATGTGAGGTGAGATAGAAGGTGAGAGTTTCTTATGGGAGGTGATGATGGGAATGGGGGTTAAGTGTTGTTGGGAGAGAAGAAGAGAGAAATCAGGGCATGGGAGTATTTGATGTAAATGAGAAGTTTGTATTTTGAAAATAAAAGAAGGGGAAAGAAATAAAAAAAGGGTGGGGAGAGACTAGTTGCACAGCGCTTGGGCGCTGAGTTTCTGCCCCCAACCGGAACTCAACGCTTAGGCGCTGAGTTTCTGTAGAAATTTTTAAATTTTCAATATTTTTTTATACCGTTCTCCATATTGAATATGTTCATACTCCCCGTGATGAATTTATTAATTCCACTCTCTTGCCGATGCCTGTCTTTACCCCCAAACTTGAGATTTGTCCAACAAAATACAATGAGATTGTTACTATTCTAACATAAACAATCACAAAAACAAACTACAAATTAAAGAAAACTAAGAAATCAGTAAAGGATAGTGCTTGGGTTGCCTCGTAAGAAACGCTTTTTTAACGTTGTTAGCTGGACTTTGTGCCGCTATTATTCTACAACAACGAGTTCGAGGCTTTCTTTAGTGGTGGAAAATTGATGAGTGCGGATTTCGCACTCATTTAGGCCGTTAAACTTATTTAGTTAGTTTTCATACGTTATTTATTACTTATTTTGCTACTTTTGTAATTTAGGTGGTAAACCCGAGTTAATTGACATTTGGAAGGAATTTACATGAGAAAAGAATCAAAAGTGTTGAAGAGAAGTCAACGGGATGAGGAATTTTGGAAAAAAGATCAAAACACGTACGAGACGAAGTTTAGCGACCAATTTGCAAAATTGGTCCCCCAATTGGTACCATGCGTGCACACAGACATGCAGGCGCACAGTTGTTCAAAATAGGTTCTGAAGCTAAATGGCTTGTACCATGAGTACGCACGGTCAAAGCCATGTGTACGCATGGTACAATTCTGGAGGTTTCCCGGGTAGCGCGAAAACCCGATTTTTGATTATTTCTCGACCCATTTCACTCCAACCCGACTCTAATCCTTCTCCACAACATAAATACAAGTCTTGGGCTCATTTCTAGGGCAAGAAAGGAGGGAGGAAGCCGACCAAACACAAAATAAAAATCTGGGAGCTTCTTCAACAATAATGGTGGAAATGGGGAAGAAGAAGAAGAAGATGAATCCTTGATATGAAGACTTGATCCATTCATCTCTTTATCAATAAGCCTTTTCTTCTCTTTCAATCTCGTTTTCTTCCATTAGTTGTATTATTTTGTTGGGTTTTTGTAAATGTTTTATGGATAGTTAAACTTTTATGTGATTGGGGGTTATTTTAAATCCTAGGATGATTTTCTAATGTTTATTGTGCTATATAGTTCATGTGATTAATGTGTTTAATCTATTGTGTTAAATGTTGATATTGTTATTCTTGATTGTTTGGGATGACAACTAAATTATTGGGTTGATACAATATATGCTATTTTGGGATTTTTAGTACGTAATCGCTAATTTGACCAAAACCTAGTAGCAAGTATATTTTAATTGACGGTAGTACGTAATCGCTATTCAATTGAATATATGTGGATTAGCACTTAAGTTAGTAAACCGAGCCTTCGAGTTTGCGCTTAATTCAATTCGACTCTCTCATTTTAATACTTTTGTTAAATTAAATCTAGCAAGCTTATCCTAGATTGTTTAATGAATAGGGTTGGGTAACGATACTTATCTTATTCAACTAAAATTAAGGAGAGTTTGAGGTAATCGAGCTTTTGGTTATTCTCGAATTATTGTTACTCATTTGAACAAAAAAATCTTTTGTGAAAACGTATTGGAAAATCATTCTAGCGGTGAAGAATACCCCTCGATCACATTTTCGTTTCTTTGTGTTCTTTGTCATTTTAGTTCTTTGCTATTTTCATTTCTTTGCCTTTCTTTAGTTTGCTGAACCATAAAAACCCCCCATTTACTTTGTGCGCATTTTATTTTCTTTCCTTGTAATTGACGTAATTGAAAACAATCGTCTGCGGGAATGGCCTTTACTTGCACATTACTACTTGAACGACATAAATTTCACAAAAGTAAGGAAATATTTTGACGCCCCTTTGGTGGCGATCAAAAATTCCTCCACATAGTGTTTGTTGCGCTGCCCATTGACCTTGAAGTTTCCTTTTGTTGGGTGATGCAATTCAAGTGTGTCGTATGGAAACACTTGAGATACTTGAAAGTTCCGGACCATCTTGATTTCAATTTCCTTGGGAGCAATTTAAGTCTAGAGTTGTATATGAGCACCTGATCTCTAACTCTGAAAATTCGTTGTTTGATGTTCTTGTCGTGCCACTACTTCGTTCGTTCTTTGTAGATGGAAGCATTCTCATATGCTTCTTATCTAAATTCTTCCAATTCATGAAGCTGTAATATTCGTATTTCTCCAGCTTTCTCTAGATCTATGTTTAACTGCTTTAATGCCCAGTATGCTTTGTGTTCGAACTCAATTGGTAAGTGGCACACTTTTCTAAAGACTATTCTGTATGGTGACATTCCAATTGGCTTTTTGTAAGCTGTGCGATAAGACCACAAAGCATCGTCTAATTTTTTGGACCAATCCGTTCGAGGTGAGTTCACTGTCAGTTCTAGAATTCTCTTCAGATGTCTATTGGAAGTTTCGACCAGTCCACTTGTTTGAGGATGATATGGTGTGGCTATTTGATGTTATACCCTGTATTTATCGAGTACAACCTGGAATAATCAATTGCGTAAATGGGTTCCACCATAACTAATAATGGCTCTTGGGGATCCATAGCGGTTGAAGATTTGTTTCTTAATAAAGTCTACCACCACCCTTGCATCATTTGTAGGCAAAGCTTTGGCTTCCACTCATTTTGAAACGTAGTCCACTGCCACTAGGATATAGCGATTGTTGTATGATGAAGGAAACAATCCCATAAATTCAATCCCCCATACATCAAATATTTCCACCTCCAGAATATTGTTAAGTGGCATCTCGTGACGGGCTAATACGTTACCTGTTCTTTGACAATTATCACATGACCTGCAGAAACTGTGGCAATCTTTGAATAGTGTAGGCCAAAAGAAACCGCATTGAAGCACCTTTAGTCGGGCCAAAGTGTCCTCCATAAGCCGAAGCATGGACTCGGGAAAGGATCGATTTCATCTCATCCTCTGGCACACATCTTCTAATAATCTGGTCTTGCCCTCTTTTGTATAAATTTGGATCATCCTAATAATAGAATTTTTCATCGTGGAGAAGCTTCTTTTTCTATTGATATGTGAAATCTAGATTTACATGGCCATTAGCTAAGTTGTTGACAATGTCTGCAAACCATGGAGCCTTTTCAACCTGAAATAATTGCTCATCTGGAAAAATTTCATTGATATCCAAGTCATCTAAATCATGTAACTGCTCTAACCTCGATAAATGATCAGCTACCTGGTTTTCTGTACCCTTTTTGTCCTGACTTTCAATGTCAAACTCTTGCAGTAACAGAACCCATCGAATTAGCCTAGGTTTAACATCTTTCTTTTGAATAGATATCTCAAAGCGGCATGGCCGGTATAGACTATCACCTTCGATCCAATAAAGTACGAACGAAATTTTTCGAAGGCAAAGACCACTGCTAATATCTCTTTTTCAGTCGTTGCATAATTGATTTGAGCATTTGTCAAAATTTTGCTGGCATAGTATATGACATGTAATACTCATCCCTTGCGTTGGCTTAGCACTGCTCCCACTACGAAATCGCTAGTATCACACATGAGTTCGAAAGGTAGGTCCCAATCCGGTGCCACAATCACAGGTGTACAAGTTAACTTTTCTTTCAGAGTGTTAAAGGCATTTAAACACTGTTTATAAAAGTTATACGACACATCCCTCGCCAGTAATTTGCACAACGACTTTGTAATTTTTGAGAAGTCTTGAATGAACCTTCTATAAAATCCTGCATGTCCCAAAAAACTTGATCTCCTTGACTGAATTAGGTGGCTGTAATTTTTCAATAATATGTATCTTGGCTTTGTCGACTTCAATACTTTGTCCAGAGATCCTATAATCTAGAACTATCCCCTCTTTCACCATAAAGTGACATTTCTCCCAGTTGAGAACCAGATTCTTTTCTTAACATCTTTGTAATACAAGTGATAAGTGTTCCAAGCAGTGATCAAAAGAATCTCCAAACACAAAAATGTCATTCATGAATACCTTAATGTATTTCTTCACCATGTCAGAGAATATGGCCATCATGCACCATTGAAAATTTGCTGGTGTGTTGCATAGACCAAAAGACATTCTTCTAAAAGCAAAAGTTCCATAGGGGTATGTGAAGGTCATTTTCTCTTGGACTTTTAGAGCAATGTCTATCTGATTGTACCCTGAATATCCGTCGAGGAAGCAGTAATGAGAATGTCCTGTTAACCTCTCCAACATCTGATCAATGAAGGGCAATGGAAAGTGATTTTTTCTGGTGGCATTATTTTACTTCCTATAATTGATACAAACTCTCCATCCCGTCACCAAATGTGTTGGTATCAATTCGTTGTTTTCATTATTCTCCACTGTTATTGCTCTATTTTCAGGCACTACGTGTACCGGACTTACACAAGAATATCTGAAATGGGATAGATAATTTCTGCATCCAGCAATTTCAACACTTCTTTCTTGTATAACTTCCTTCAAGGTTGGATTTAATCTGCGCTGACCTTCTACTGATGGCTTTGACTCATTTTTCATCAAAATTTCGTGCATACATAAAGTGGGCTGAGTCCTCTGCTGTCGGCTATAGTCCATCCAATTGTAGTTTTGTGCTTCCGAAGTACCTCCAGTAGCTTATGCTTCTCCTCTTCCGCCAAATCATTCACAATGATAACTGGAAGTGTGGTGGAGTTCCCCGAATATGCATAACGGAGATGTGATGGCAAGGGCTTCAATTCCAGAGTCGGTGCCTTCCGATGTAATACTCCGAAATTCTATACTCATTTAATTTGCTCATTTAATTTTTAGGATAGCAAATTAACCTTTCAATATTTTTATATGGCCAAATTATTAGTGGTTATAAAATTTTACACCTATTTTTCTTCTTATTTTCACTTGGCCGAAAATTAGGGTGGAAAGTATCACCTTTGTTGGGATTAATGCAAGAAGTAATTAACAAATGCATGCATGAGGTGTGTTGAGCAAGTAGGAGGTGCTAAATGGTGGCACAAACTGGTTTTTGGTGTTGAAATACATGCATGAATGGGGTTCAATTCAGCACACGTGGAGACACAATTTTTGATTAGTCATCTTTTGGTTTATCCCTTAATTTCTTGCCTTTATATAGTGATGTTTCCCTGCATGTTATTCCTTCCAACAGTCAGCAAACTTTCGTGTAAAAGAAGAAGGAAATGCAGCAAATACGTAAAAAGAAAAAAAAAAAAAAAAGCAAAGTCTAGCACTCTCAATTCATCTTTCAACCGAAATTTCTTCAAGTTTAACTGTAAGATACTTTCTATGCTTAAGTGGTAGGATTCATGGTAATACTTATACTTAAGCTACACATGAAAAATCATAATATGAAAGATGTGGACAAGTCAACAAAGTAAGATATGTATTTATGCCTTTGGACAAGTCCGAAGGGCACCGGCAAGCTGGAATGTGCAAGTATGTGTTTGATTGCATTCTTTTGTGTAGTATTAACATGTTAAATCCAAGTATGGTATCTTATTGAGTATTATTTATACTCATAGTATTTTATACTAAATTTTTAGATCCATGATCATTGAGTTGATAAAAGTCAGTTGGCATAATCGATGATGGGTTAAGGACTAATGTTATTTTTTGCATCAAAGTTTTCTTTTATATGTTTTGTTCGACTGCTTTCCATAGGTTTTTCTTATGGTATTGTATAAAAACATGATGTAATATGGTACCGAAAGTAAATTATGTAATTATATCTTCCTTGTTATGTTAAAAGACATTTTTATTAGACTTTTTCTTGCAAGTGGTAAAAAGGCAGAAACGCGACAGTTTTTGGGTCAATTTCAAAACGTTATTTCTAACTCCATAAAAGTCTATTTAGGACTATAAAAATATTACTGCGTTCCTCTTTGAGTTGTTAATATAGGCGCAAGAATCACTCAATTTGAATATCTGTGGCCTTAGATATAAATTTTTAAGTGTCGAAGGGTCAAACTGAATTTTCTGTGCAATACCTCACTGTTTTCAGTAAAACACCCATATCATATGATCTTGGAAAGTTTTCATATTTTATCCTAGAAAACTACTTGAAAATATCTTTCTAATGCCATAGATTTCATAGAAAACGGAGTTGGGATGAATTTTATAAAAATAGTTGAACTTACTTCCCCAACTAACCGTGGCAATGCCGAGTCCGTATATGAAAAAGTATAATTTCATGTCGACAAACACTTCTGCTGGCCATTAAATTTTATGAGAGATATTTCACCAAATTGAAAATAAGTTTCTAACATGTAATACCTTTAATTAAGAGTTTTTACTTGTAGCAAAGGTAGAAGTTGTTATGTTTAGTACGTGACATTCGAAGCTTAAGTTCGGGGTGTTACAGCGTGGTATCAGAGCAATTATACTTTTCTGTAGACTTTAAAAAAAAAAAAAAAGTTAATGTCCTTCATCATCGAGCAAGCTAGCAACTGACTTTCAATCGACGATCAAGGTAAAAACCTTTTTTTCAAAGTTCATGAGTTTTCTTATGCAATGGACTACTATATTTATTGTTGGATATAGGAATACTTTGAATCAAGTCATGTTTGAGATTATGAAGTCATTAACACTTATATGAGCCTTGTAGAGTAACATAATCAATTTTTGTCCTAGTTATGGCACGAATGGTAAGAACCTTCACAAGGACAGAAGCTTGTGGTTTTGCGAAGAAGTGGGACATATTATTGGCATTTTATTATAATTATTGTATGCATCCGCTCCATAACCTCGAACAACATCTTGATCTGCTAGACTGCATTATTGAGATGTTATGGGAGATATACCATAACATAAGTGATAAGGTGAAGATACGGAGGTTATATGAACCTGTTCCAGAACATTGGGCTTCAGTCATAAATGAGATTGTGCTATGGTCTGATGATGACCTTTCATATAAGGACCTTACGTATTTACTTCGAGAAAATTATGAAACTAGCCGCAATTTACAGCTAAACTTTAAGAAGACTATAACCTTATCCATGAATACTAGCTTACGAGCTACCAATTCTAGGCTAGATAAGGGACCGTTGGCTAAGTGCTTTTTGAGAGTTCTAGAAGAAATTTTTTCCATACCATTACCAGATAGTTCGGAGCAAAGTATGTTAGAGGAAGACCCAGATGAAGATCCCGAGGAGGACCCAGAAGAAATGGAAGATTAGACACCATCTTATCTAGCTATCTTTGTTTTTGGAATAGAATAGGATGTAATACGTACATCTACTTTTGAATGTATGTACCGTACCACAATATGACTTTTGTTTGTAAAAAAAAAATAGTAATGTATATATATGAAGGAAAGTTGTTTTGGCCTTTGGATTTCTCTAAGTTAGTATTACGTTCTGAAGTAATTCTAACTGGATGAATATTTTTCATTCAAAGAAAATGCCTCCAAAGCGCAACCACAGCAGTGCACTAAATTCCAATATGAACGTATGCGGCGGTAATGCTAATGCTAGTTCTAGTGGTGGCAAAGTTAATATAGCAAACTTTGCACGAGAACTGCTTGCCGTAATACGAGAGTTGGGACAACCACAACAACATGCACCACCTTTGACTGGGCAATGAACACTAAATCAGCAAGTACCAACTAATCATCAGAGCTCAACCAACCAGCTATTCAACCTCAAATAGTACCTAACCAGAGGGATCGAACTGCAATGATAGAGTAGTTTCGTAAAATGAACCCTCTATCGTTCGAGGGGAGTGTGGATCCCATAGCAGTTGAAGACTGGTTACGAGAACTAGAACGTATCTTTAAATTTATAAGATGCGAAGATGCTGAAAAGGTGACATTTTCAATGTTTATGTTAAAGAAAAGAGCTAGCCATTGGTGGGACATGATTACCAGGTCATTAACACCTGCTGAAGAACAGGCTATAACTTGGGTGAGGTGTAAAGAACTCGTAGAAGAAAAATTCTTCCCGACAGCTATGAAAGATCAAAAGGAGATGGAGTTCCTCAGACTCCAGCGGGGAACCATGACCCTCGTGAAATATGAACACAAATTTGAGAAGTTATCAAGGGTTCGCTCCACATCTAGTGGATACGGAGGAAAAGTAGGCTAGAAGGTTTGAACGTGGGCTTCAACCTTCTATTCGTGACATAGTGTCAGTTCTCGAGCTGAACACTTATCGAGAAGTCCTTGAGCGAGCACAGACTATTTCTTATCAAAGAAATCAAAATGTTGGAAATTCTTACCAAGTTCAAAATTTCTCCGGTAAGAGGAAGTGGAATTTTGATAAACAGAATAACGGTAAAGGAAAAGGGAATAATGCACCAAAGAAAGGAAAGACGGAGATAGTAGGAGTTGGTGATGATAAGCGTTGTCCTAAGTGCGATAGACCTCACAAAGGAGAATGTCTATTTGGAAAAAATGTTTGTTTCAAGTGTGGAAAATCAGGACATTTCGCTAAAGAATGCCCTCGAAATCAAACACAGAAGGCTGGAGATGATCAGAAAGGAAAAGCAAAAGTTTTCTCCTTATCCAGGCAAGAAGTAGAGCGAGACCCTAATGTCCTCGCAAGTATCATCTCTGTTTCCAAAATGCCTGCATTTGTACTTATAGATTCTAGAGCTACACATTCGTTCATTTCTTCTTCGTTTGTTGCAAAGTCTAAAGTAGAATGTGAATTCTTCCGTATACCTTAGAAATCTCTTTTCCATCTGGGAAGATACTTGTTGCTGACCAAATAGCTAGAAATCTTAAGATGGAAATTGATGGTAGAGGTATAGCGGTAGATCTAATTCTATTAACGATAAAAGACTTTGATGTATCTTTGGTATGGACTGGTTGTCAAAAAACTATGCAACTATTCATTGTACTGAGAGAATGGTGATTTTTCAAAGACCGGGCGAGAAAGAGTTTCGTTTTGTGGGAACTGAGGCAAATACCGCGTCTCGTATAGTGTTGACAACTCAAGTTGAAAGGATGTCGAGAATGGAATTAGATCAAAGATTTCTAGTATCAATGACCAACATTAAACAAGATAAGTTGTCAGTTAAGGATGTTCGAATAGTTCGACACTATAAAGATGTTTTTCCAGAAGACCTTCTAGGTGTACCACCAGATAGGCAAGTATAGTTTACCATCGATTTGGTACCAGGAGCAACACTTATTTCAAAGGCTCCATATCGTATGGCACCGTTGGAACTGCAAGAGTTGAAGGAGCTTCTTGATAAGGGTTTTATTAGACTAAGTGTATCACCTTGGGGTGCACCTGTGTTATTTGTGAAAAAGAAGGATGGAACAATGAGGCTATGCATTGACTGTCGAGAATTGAATTTCCTTACTATCAAAAACAAATATCCACTTCCAAGAATAGAAGATTTGTTTGACCAACTCAAGGGGGCTACAGTATTTTCAAAAATCGATCTGAGATCAGGATATCACCAATTGAAAATTAGGTCACATGATATCCCTAAGACGGCTTTTAGGACGTGTTATGGGCATTATGAATTTTTTGTGATGTTTTTTGGATTAACTAATGCCCCGACAGTATTTATGGATATAATGAACAGAGTATTCTATGAATACTTAGATCAATTTGTCATAATTTTTATTGATGACATCTTAATCTATTCAAAGAATAATAAGGAGCACGAGAAACATCTCACGATTGTTTTGGAAACTCTAAGAAAAGAGAAGCGTTATGCCAAATCCAAGAAATATGAATTCTAGTTGGATAAAATAGGTTTTCTAGAGCACATAATCATAACACAAGGAATTGAAGTAGACCCAACTAAAGTAGAATCAGTAAATAATTGGGTAAGACCAACCAATGTTAGAGAAATACGCAGCTTCTTGGGATTGGCTGGTTACTATAGAAGATTTATCGAAGGATTTTCTAAAATAGCAGGACCATTGACCCAGTTGACTCGAAATGGGATAAAATTTCAATGGACAGAGAAATGTGAACAGAGCTTCCAAGAGCTGAAATGAAGATTAGTCACAGCTCCAGTGTTAACAATATCGGATGGACCAGAAGGATTCGTTATATATAGTGATGCGTCGAAACAAGGCATAGGTTGTGTTTTGATGCAAAAAGGAAAGGTGATAGCTTACGCTTCCAGACAATTGAAACAATATGAACAAAACTACCCAACGCATGATCTAGAATTGGCTGCGGTAGTTCATGCCCTTAAGATATGGCGTCACTACTTATATGGAAGTAAGTGTGACATTTATACTGATCATAAGAGTTTGAAGTACTTTTTCACCCAAAAGGAATTAAATATGAGGCAGAAGGGATGGCTAGAGCTAGTGAAGGATTATGATTGCAGTATCCTTTACCATCCTGGTAAAGCTAATGTAGTAGCAGATGCTCTTAGCAGAAAGGCGGTTGGGCAATTAGCAGTACTAATTACTATACAGGACCAGTTATTAAAGGATTTCGAAAACTTACATCTAGAAGTAATTGCTCCACCAACCCAAACTACCACCAGAATAACAGCTCTAATGAATCAAACAACGCTTAGAGATCGAATAAGAGTAGCACATGATGGTGACTCTTTCCTGCAAAAGATTAAATTCGAAGTTGGTACTAGCAACCGAAAGGATTTTAAATTAGGCAGTGATAAAGCCTTACTCTTTAAGGGAATGTTGTGTGTGCCGAAAGATGAGGGATTGAGGAAAGAAATTCTTGAAGAAGCACACTTAACTCCATATACTGCTTATCCAGGAGGTACGCAAAATGTATCGTAACCTAAGAAGTGTGTTTTGGTGGAGAAATATGAAACGGTGCATAGGTCTTTTTGTCGAGAGGTGCATGACTTGTCAACAAGTGAAAGCTGAACATGAAAGGCCATCTGGATTGTTGGAACCATTAACAATTTCACAATGGAAATGGGAGCATATAACTACGGATTTTGTTATGGGTTTTCCAAAATCAGCTAAGGGGAAATGATGCTATGTGGGCTATAATGGATTGATTAACAAAGTCAGCTCATTTTCTACCTGTAAGAATGAATTTTAGTATGGATCAATACGCGTGATTGTACATCAAAGAGGTCATTCGTTTGCAAGGTATCCCAGCTTCAATTGTATCGGATAGAGATCCAAGATTTACCTCAAAATTTTGGAAAAGTTTGCAAGGAGCCATGGGAACTAAGTTAAACTTCAGCACAGCTTTTCATCCTCAAACTGATGGACAATCAGAGAGGACTATACAGACTTTGGAGGATATGCTGCGTGCATGTGTCCTTGATTTAGGGGACAGTTGGGAAAGTTATGTACCATTGGTAGAGTTTGCCTATAATAATAGCTATCAAGCTACGATAAAGATGGCACCTTATGAAGCTCTCTATGACAGAAGATGTAGAGCTCCTCTTTATTGGGATGAACTAGGTGAACAAAAAGTTTTAGGACCCGAAATAATTGAGGAAACTAGTCGAGCGGTTGATAAAATAAGAGCTAGAATCAAGGCAGCCCAGGACCGGCAAAAAAGTTATGCTGATAAAAGGAGAAAAGATTTGGCATCTAATGTGGGTGATAATGTTTTCTTAAAAGTGGCACCGATGAAGGGAGTTCTTCGCTTTGGAAAGAAGGGAAAACTTCGACCAAGATTCGTAGGTCCTTTTGAAATTTTGCAGAAAGTTGGAAATGTAGCCTATCGAATTGCTCTACCACCAGACTTGTCAGCAATTCATGATGTATTCCACGTGTCAATACTTCAACAATATGTGTCAGATCAAAGGCATGTGGTTAGTTATCAACCATTGGATATCAAACAAAACATAACTTATGAGGAAAAACTAGTAGCAATTTTGGATCGCAGAATCCAACAACTGAGAACGAAAGCAATTCCGTTACTGAGAGTTCAATGGAGAAATCATGATGTCGAAGAATCAACTTGGGAAAGAGGAGGAAATCAAGACCAAGTATCCATAACTTTTCAACTAAGTTCGAGGTAATTTTGATGACGAAATTTTTTTAAGGGAGGAGGGATGTAATATTCCGAAATTCTATGCTCGTTTAATTTGCTCATTTAATTTTTAGGATAGTAATTTAACCTTTCAATATTTTTATATGGCCAAATTATTAGTGGTTATAAAATTTTACACCTATTTTTCTTCTTATTTTCACTTGGCCGAAAATGGGTGGAAAGTATCACCTTTGTTGGGGATTAATGCAAGAAGTAATTAACTAATGCATGCACGAGGTGTGTTGAACAAGTAGGAGGTGTTAAATGGTGGCACAAGCTGGTTTTTGATGTTGAAATGCATGCATGAATGGGGTTCAATTCAGCACACATGGAGACACAATTTTTGATTAGTCATCTTTTGGTTTATCCCTTAATTTCTTGCCTTTATATAGTGATGTTTCCTTGCATGTTATTCCTTCCAAACGTCAGCAAGCTTTTGTGTAAAAGAAGAAGGAAAGGCAGCAAATACGTAAAAAAAGAAAAGAAAAGAAGAAGCAAAGTCTAGCACTCTCAATTCATCTTTCAACCGAAATTTTTTCAAGTTTAACTGTAAGATACTTTCTATGCTTAAGTGGTAGGATTTCATGGTAATACTTATACTTAAGCTATGCATGAAAAACCATAATATGAAAGATGTGGACAAGTCCACAAAGTTAGATATCTATTTATGCCTTAGGACAAGTCTGAAGGGCATCGGCAAGCCGGAATGTGCAAGTATGTGTTTGATTGCATTCTTTTGTGTAGTATTAACATGTTAAATCCAAACATGGTATCTTATTGAGTATTCTTTATACTCATAATATTTTATACTAAATTTTCAGATCCATGATCGTTGAGTTGATGAAAGTCAGTTGGCATAATCGATGATGGGTTAAGGATAAAGGTTATTTTTTGCATCAAAGTTTCCTTTTGTATGTTTTGTTCGACTGCTTTCCACAGGTTTTTCTTATAGTATTATATAAAAACATGTATAAGACATGATGTAATATGGTACCGGAAGTAAATTATGTAATTATATCTTCCATGTTACGTTAAAAGACATTTTTATTAGACTTTTTCTTGCAAGTGGTAAAAAGGCAGAAATGAGACAGTTTTTGGGTCAATTTCAAAACTTTATTTTTAACTCCATAAAAGTCTATTTAGAACTCTAAAAATATTTCTGCGTTTCGCTTTGAGTTGTCTTAATACAGGCACAAGAATCACTCAATTTCGATATCTGTGGCCTTAGATATAAATTTTTAAGCGTCGAAGGGTCAAACTGAATTTTCTGTGCAATACCTCACTGTTTTCAGTAAAACGCCCATATCACATGATCTTGGAAATTTTTCATATTTTAACCTAGAAAATTACTTGAAAATATCTTTCTAATTCCATAGATTTCATAGAAAACGGAGTTGGGATGAATTTTATAAAAATAGTTGAACTTACTGCCCCAACTAACCGTGGCAGTGCCGAGTCCGTATATGAAAAAATATAATTTCATGTCGACAAGCACTTCTGCTGGCCATTAAATTTCATGAGAGATATTTCACCAAATTGAAAATAAGTTTCTAACGTGTAATACCTTTAATTAAGAGTTTTTATATGTATCAAAGGTAGAAGTTGGTATGTTTAGTATGTGACGCTCGAAGCTTAAGTTCGTGGTGTTACATCCAGAGTCGGTGCCTTCTCAACTAAACGTACTAGTGGTGAAGGATTAGCATAGAGCGATTCATAATGCCAATGTCTCCTCCTAATTGGTTGTTCAGCCATATGTATACGAAATTCTGTTTTTCTCGCATTGTCTGCTTTTGATAGTGCCATGTTTGCTTCACTTAGAATCAAGGGATGCTCTGCATTAAATGTGTCAGTTACAAGCTCTTCAAGAACATCAACGCTATATCATGTGTCAGAATTTAATGGATGCTTCATTGCCTTGAACACATTGAATATGACCTGCTCGTTGTCCACCCGAAGAATTATTTTTCCATCATAAATATCAATAAGTGCCTTGTCGGTTGCCAAGAACGGTCTTCCCAAGATTAGAGGTATATTGGAATCCTCCTCTATGTCTAAAATAATGAAGTCAGCTGGGAAGATGAACTTTTCAACTTTGACTAGTACATCTTCTATGACTCCTTTTGGTCTTTTGATAGATCAGTTAGCTAGTTACAAAGATGTATTTGTAGGTTTTGCTTCTCCTAATCCAAGAGACCTGTACATAGAGAGTAGCATTAAATTAACACTAGCACCTAAATCACATAAAGAAATTTCAATTTAATTAAAACCAATTGTGCAAGGTATAATAAAACTCCCTGGGTCCTTGAGCTTAGGCAGTAGCTTTTTTAGGAGAATTGCACTGCACTCCTCATTTAGGCACACTGTCTCGTGTTCTTCCAGCTTTTTTTTATTGGATAAAATTTCCTTCAAGAATCTTGCATAGCTCGACATCTATGCAATTGCATCTGCAAAAAGGATATTTATGTGCAGTTTCTTGAAAACCTCTACAAATTCGGCAAACCGTTTGTCTAACTTCTTCTTCTTCTGCAACCTTTGAGGAAAGGAAATTGGTGGCACATAAGCTCGAACTAGACTTGGTGCTCTAACTATGGGTGTTTCTTTTCTCTCTTCGTCTTCCTTTGAGATTGATGCAGATTCTTCATCATTATTTTCTTCTTCACCCACTACCCCTTTGCCTTTTCTATCTGGTCTCTTCACATGTATTTCTGGGAATTGTACTCCATTTCTAGTTGTAATGGCTTGAACTTGCTCCTTTGGATTAATCATTGTGTTTCCTGGCAGTGTCTCTTGTAGGCGTTCTGTAAGCTGCTGAACAATCTAAGCAATTTGTGTTTCCGATTTCTTGATAGAGGCCTGCTTGTTCTGAAATTTGTATCAATCTGCTGGAAAACTTTGTCTGTCTTTTGCATGTATTGGTTGAACATCTTCCCCAAACTTGGTTTTTTTCTTGCTAGACATTATTCGAACCATTACCTTGCTGATTGTCTGACCATCTAAAATGTGGGTGCTATCTCCATCCCGGGTTGTATATTTGTGAAAAAGGGTTAAAGTTGCGAGAGCCATTTTGGACGAAGTTAACTTGTTCTTCTGGACAACCTACAGACATGAAATTTCAGTCAAATGATTAGCTTCGAAATTCTCACATGATGGATTGCGTTGGTTGATGTTGTGCTGTCTACTTCGTACACCCCAGCTGTTTTCTGTGGTACCACTTTTTCGGATGAAAACGTTGAGTGTGTATTGCAATTAACTCAAACGGATCCATTGTATCTTGCACTGACTTTCAATTGATCCACCTGAAGATGCATCCACTTGAGATTTTGACATTAGTGAGAGTCCGGAATAGAAATATTGCACTTGATGTCCTACAGAAATTCCATGGTTTGGACATTTTCTCTTGAGTTCTTTTAAGCAGTTCCCGGCCTCGTGATAGAATTTTCCATCTTTTTGTTGAAAAGTTTGGATCTCCAATCTGATCTTTGCTACTCTAGTCGGTGGAAAGAATTTTGTATAGAATTTTATATTCAGCTTATCCCATGTAGTAATACTTCCATGGGGTTCGCCATCCAACTATTCCAATCAGCATCTCTCAATTTGTAA
Source organism: Osmanthus fragrans (assembly GCA_019395295.1). Lineage (NCBI taxonomy): Eukaryota > Viridiplantae > Streptophyta > Magnoliopsida > Lamiales > Oleaceae > Osmanthus > Osmanthus fragrans. The sequence continues at coordinate 10,895,622 of CM033359.1, forward strand.
TGTAACAAATGCAATTTAATAACATCTTGATTAACTCCCGGTGCATGAAAGTTCTGATAGGTCCTAAGAAATCTGGAGACATGTGTATTAGGATTTTCATGAGGTAACCCATAGGATTGAAGAGTGTTGCTCATCAGATTGATCCGTTCTGACCTCATTTGAAAATTATTCACCCTGAAATCTAGATACACAATGCTGGAGTGCACAGTAGCTGCTATAGGTGTCAGAAACATGGAGACTGGTAAATCTCCTTCATTTATTTCCTTCCGTTGTTGCTGTACTGGTGGCGCTACTCTTGCGGCCATTGGACCAACTGGTTGAATTGGATTAGGAATATGTTGTTCTTCAGCCATTTGATGCTGCTATTTTTGTTTGTGTCCCTCGCGTCTCTGTCTGAAAGTATGTTCTATTTTCGAATCAAACGGTTCAAGATTGTTGCCTTGAGTGCGGAGCTTGTAGTGAACACCTTTTTTCTATAAGTAAAATTAAATGAACTAAATCAAATAAACATTGAAACTAAAATAAATTAAGAGTAAAAGTAAATAGTCCCCAGAAACGGCGCCAAAAAACTTGTTGTGATTTTTCTTATCGCAAGTATACGATATCGAACAAGTAATAAAGTGGACCTAAGAGTCCGGGTAATCGTTCCCACGAGAACTATACTCTAATACCTAATCTATCAAATTCCAACTTCTATTTGACGAAAGTAAACTCAAATTTTGTATGTTGAGGATTTTAATCTAAAGAAAACGTGAAATTATATGTGATTGCGCGCAACAAATGATATTGAGATTAAACAATAAAGAGAATGTTAGTGCAGAACATTTCACCTATTTGATCACCTTTACGTTTTTCATAAAAATTCACAATCTAAAGTAGTGTTCAGTCGAATTCTCTTAATATATTCAACTTACCCCTCTCGAGTTCTCGTTGACCCTATTCAATTAATCCAATTTCATATCTCTATGCAAATTGACATTAATTAAACAAAAGAAAGTTCAGAAAATTCACACACAACCGCAATAATTAGTATATGTATCTCTACACATTATACCAATTTACCGGATTTTATTTGATGCATTAAATGCATAGTAAAAATCAACACATAAAGAAATGAACAAGAATCTTGAATTAAAAGTATAAATGATCCCAAATAAGTTTACATGTTCGCCCTAACAAAAGATTTAACTATTCATACTAAACAAGGAACAAGAAATAATTGTTATTGAATACATCACCGGATTTGCAGTAAAGATGTAGGAAAATAAAGTAGATCTTGCACTAAATCTCTTCATCTTCCAATCAACACTTCAAAGATGAGTTCTTTGATGTTCTTCCCTTCAACCCCTTGCTTGAATCTTCAAAATCTCTTCCATGAAATTGTTTGTGAATCTCTCCAAGTAAGTTGTGTCTTTCAAAGTGTGTAACCCCCTCAAAATTGTGAGAAAGTTCCCTTTATTCTTCCCCCCACGTTGGTATTTTGTGTAGGATTTTTATGGCTTCAAAATGGACCAAAAACGTGCCCTAAACAAACCCAGCGCAGCACCTAGGCCCCATGATGAAACAGGACATAGCGCCTAGGTGCTATGTAGACAGTGCTTGGGCGTTGTAAGTGCAGTGCCTAGGCACCGTCTTTCTGCCCAAAAATTGCATTTTTTTGAATTGTAACGCTTGGGCCTTGGTACCCGACGCCTAAGCGCTGACTTGCTGCTCCAAATTCGTAGGTTTTGACTTTTTTTTCTACTTTAGTACCCAACTTACATCGCCTCTTATGATCTTCAAAACAACACTAACAAACATATTAAAAATGTTCTATACTCATAAGATCTAGCAAAAAAATCCTGTTAAAATTAGGTAAAACTCATGAGTAAAACACACTCATCATACATCAAATTGAAAATTAGCTTATATTAAAATAATATCATCAAGAGGGTAAGAAAGTAAATAAGTGTTAACATTGAATTCAAAAGAAAAATATTTGAATCAATAAATGAAACTGAAGACTCACAATCTAAGTTTTTTCTTCTCCACCACCCTTGATTTTTACATAGGCATATTTAAAATCAAGACCCAACAGAAACTACATTGATGAAAAAAAAAATTTGGAAACTTTTCGTGAATTTTTATTGCTTGAAGAAGAGAAGTTATGTCCTGAAAGAAAATGGAGAGAATTGAATCATTGATCATAGGGTCTGATGGATAAAGCTATGGATTTGGAATAGGGTCAAATTCTCGAAATGAAATATTGGTAGGGTTTGTAATTTGGCTTGTCGGCTCGGGCCACCCGTGGTTCGGCTCGAAAAAAGCCCGGGTCAGCCAAGCTCAAAACTCGGGCTGATCCCCATTTTGGGGTCGACCCTCAATTTTTTTGCCAAGCTTTTGCTCGGGTCGGACCAAAAAAACTCCGACTAAATTTTTACTCGAGCTGAGCCCGCACCTTTTGGATTGGCGATTTGCCTTATTGGGTTGACGAGTCCTACTTCCACTGCTGGTTTTCCCACACCAGCCAGGTAAATACTTAGATATATAACTACGACTCATTTAATATGTGTTGTGGGAATATATTTGTATTATTTGACATTTTTGTATGTTACCTCAATCAAAGATGATAATGAGCTTCATACAAGACTTGCAATATCCTTTGCAAGATGAAATGGATCAAAAATTGATCCTTTTGTTTTTGTGAAGAAAAAACTGATGAACACGAGCTAAGGAGAAGGAAAGGAAAAAAGGAAGGAAATCAATGCTAGATTTGAGGAGGAAAATCTTTCATTTGATACACACCATACTTCACCCATACACATACTTATATGGTGATGGTTGAAAGATTACAATACAATATTAAAATAGAAAACTGACATTAACAATAGTAAACTAATGCAAGTTGCATCCTAATACATTAAAATAAAATGCAATACAAAATGTGAATTAAATGGATACTTTACACAATTTTATCCGTCAATCTCCTCCTTGAAACTTCCATTTAGCACTCTAATTTTATGCTTCAATTCTTCAAAACGAGCCTTTGCAAGAGGCTTAGTGAATAAATGAGCTAACAGGATTTGTGAAGGACAATATTTCAGATGAACTTTACCTTTTTTCTCTGCTTCCTTGATTGCATGAAATTTGACTTTGATGTACTTTGTTCTTCCATGGTTGATTGAATTGTTGAAGTTAAATATAGAAAACTTCCAACAAGACTTCTGAAATTTCTTTCATTTGCTGGCTGATCTTAATCATCTTTTGATAGCTTTGTATTCAATGCTATAGGCGTATCAACTGATTTGCAGTCCATCATTTTATGTTGTGACATGAAAATTCCATGAGTTCTCTGCTCAATCTCAATCCCAAGAAAATACTTCATTTCTCCTAGGTTTGTCATCTCAAACTCCTCCTGAAGATCAAATGTGAATGATGGAATCAGTTCAACATCATTTCCAGTGATGAACAGGTCATCCACATACAATAAGATGATCAGAATATTTGCATGAGAGTCTGACTTCACATAAAGTGTATGCTCACTTTCACTCTCTTAGAGCTTGCTTTATCTTTTGGGCTACTAAAACAATCAGCAATCTGATTGTATCATGCCTTGCCACTGGAGCAAACGTTTCAAAATAATCTACACCACATTCTTGAGTAAAACCTCTGGCAACCAATCTGGCTTTGTCCTTGTAGATCGAACCATCAGGATTTACCTTTGCTTTGTAAATCCATTTAGCTCCTATCACCTTCTTATCAGTTGGCCTTGGCACTAGCACCCAAGTTTCATTTTTCTGAATCATTTTTATCTCCTCATCCATTGCACTTATCCACTCAGGGTGTTTTGTAGCTTCTTTATAACTGTTTAGCTCAATCATAGCCATATAACATCTTTCATATACCTCATTCAACGGTCTAGTACCTCTAGGAGGGGGACTAGAGCTTGAAGTAGATTCAGATGGTCCAGCATTTGAAGCACTTGACTCCATCTCAGGCTGCTGACCTTCGGGTTCTGTCACTGGAGCATTTTGATGCACTATAGGTACTGAAAACTGAGGCTATTGTACAATCATCAATAAAGAGTACAAAGTATAGATTTTGACTCAATGAAGGTGTCCTCAAAGGTCCATATATATCAATATGCACCAATTGCAGCTTTTGAGTTGCTCCCCAAACTCAATCAATTGGAAATGCATCTCTATGCATCTTTCCATAACTGCAGCCTTCAGACACTCTTCCTGGCTCTTGAATTTCAAGAAAATCCCTTACCAAACCTTTAGAGTGTAGGTAAGCTAAGGACTTAAAGTTATAATGCCCATATCTCTTATGCCACATATTTGAATCATCAACATTAACCATAGCAGCATTTGCAATCACATTTTGCTAGTAAATACTAAAACTTTTGTTTCTCATAGGTACACAAGCAATTTTCCCATTGTTTGAATCATGTATCTTACACAAGTGATCTTTAAAATGCAATAAATGACCATTTTGAACCATTTGACCAACACTTAGTAAATTTGAACTCAAACTAGGGACAAGTAAAACATTGTCAATGTAACTCATACATTTCTTAGTTTGATCAACAATAGTTTCAATTCCCTTGGCAGATACCACTTCACCATTTCCCATCTTGAGTTGGGCTTTACAATCTGGATTCAAGTCACAGAAAATCTCATCTTTGCTTGTCATGTGATTTGTGCAAACACTGTCAATAAACTAAGAATCTGCTTCCACTGTGTTTGACATATGAAATGCCAAGAAAAGATGATCCTGTGGCTTCTTTTCACTTGCCATTGAAGCTTGTTGATACTGATTTATAGGCTGATGATGTATTGGAGTTTGATTTGATCGATTACTAAAGCAATGCTTTTCAGGATGTCCAACCTTATTGCATACTCTGTATTTGTGTGCTTTCCAACAAAATTTATCTCCATGTCCTAATTTACCACAAACACCACATAGAGGATAAAATACTAATTGTTTGCTGCTACTCCCTTATCTCTTTTTCTTATTATCATACTGTTTCTTCCCAGAAAAATTCCCTCTGATATAGTGGTGTCAAAACGGGCGGTCCGGGCCGGCCCGGGCACCTTTCAACCCGGACCGACCCGCTCACGAAAAAAGCCCATATCATGCGGCTTACTGGCCGGTCCGACCCGGACTGGGAAAAAAACTAAGTGACCCGACCCGGACTGCAAGCCCGCTTGTTTTTTTTTTTTTCAAAGATTATCACTTAAAAATAAATGGTAAAATTTTTTTTTTTTTAAAAAAAAGAAGCCCGCGGTTATTTTTCCAGAACCCTCCCGAACCGCTAAAAAATATATATTAGGCCCGTGAACCTACCTGCTCGGTTCGTGGGCCGGTTTGCCTTCGGGCAGGCCTGGACAGGCCCGCCTAGACCGCACATCTTGACACCTCTACTTTGATATACTATTGCTTATGCTTGGTTGCAAAAGCACTTTCAGCTGATTTTTCATTCCTCGATGCTACCCTTTGTTCATAAGCCAATAAAGCACCTGTAAGCTGAGTTAAAGTGAGATTTGCCAGGTCGTTAGTATGTTCAATGGCTATTGTCACAGCATCATATTTTTCAGGCAGAGTAATCAACACTATTTAAACAACCTTCTTATCTGATATCTTCTCTTCATTCAACTTGATTTGATTCACAACATTAACAACTCTTGAGGTATAATATTTTATTTTCTCAGTCTCCTTCATCCTGAGATTTTCAAACTCCCTACTTAAAGCTTGCAATCTCACTGTCCTAACTTTCTCTGAGCCTTTAAAGTACTCATCAAGTTTATCCCAGGCCTCATTGGGTATAGTTGCAGCCACAATTCTGGGAAAGATCTCTTCTGAAATGGCAGTAAACAAGAAAGACAATGCTTTCATATTTTTCATAGATTGTTCCTTGTGTTGTTTCAGTTGAGCAGCAATAAAGTTGCCCTCTGGTTCAGGTTGATCATATCTTTGATCAATAATATCTCATAAGTTGCGTGCCATTAAAAAAGCTTTCATTTTAACTGACATAAAATCATAGCTTTCACCATTAAAAATAGCAAGTAAAGGCAATGAGGATGAGCTTGAACTAGACATATTTACTTCTCAAATACAGGATTTGATAATACTAGATTTAGGGAAAATACCGAATTTTTACAAAACTTACTGGATTTGGTGAAATAGAAAATACCGGATTTTGAAGGCTAATACCGGATTTAGAAATACGGTATGTGATTACCGAATTTGGAGATATTGTATTTGAGGATATCGTATTTGCAAATACCAGATTTTGGTGGCTTATCTTATTTCACAAACACTTACTAGTATTTAGCTTATTGTATATTAAAAATAGTGGATATTGAAAAGAATCTTTCCACTTACCGGTATTTGGCTTAAAAGATTCCCTTACTCATTGTATATGAGCTTCACCCTGAACGCTTATTGGTTTCCTTCCTTCTTCTTCCTCAAGCTTTCTGGTCCATTTTCCAATGATCTAAAGCTCTGATACCAATTGTTAGCTCAATCAAAGATGATAATGAGCTTCATACAAGACTTGCAATATCCTTTGCAAGATGAAATGGATCAAAAAATGATCCTTTTGTTTTTGTGAAGAAAAAACTTGATGAACACGAGCTGAGGAGAAGGAAAGGAAAGAAGGAAGGAAAGCAATGCTAGATATGAGGAGGAAAATCTTTCATTTGATACACACCATACTTCACCCTATACACATACTTATATGGTGATGGTTGAAAGATTACAATACAATATTAAAATAGAAAACTGACATTAACAACAGTAAACTAATGCAAGTTGCATCCTAATACATTAAAATAAAATGCAATACAAAATGTGACAATTAAATGGATATTTCACACGATTTTATCCTTCATTGTATATTGTTTTATAAGCGGATAAATTTGGGCATGGGGTTTTAAATAATTTACATATTTGTTGTTTTGGGAATTTGTCTGTAATGTATGACATGTTTATATAATGATATAAGCAGATAAATTTGTGCATTGGGTTTTGAATAATTTAGGTCTTGTTGAAATCTTTAAGGTTTCTGTTCTTTATTATTGGTGTACGAATTGCAGAAGAAATCATTATAAAGTTACTGGTCGAAGCTAGCTGGAATTAAAGTGAAACTTGGGAAAAAATTGGAAATAAAGTGAACTCCAACTTTTAACGTGGTTTGATATGCTTAGTTAAAACTTCAAATTAGTACTACTATCAAATTGTAATTTCTCTTGATTTTGATTTTAATGAAATGAACGTTTCTTAATGCTCTAATTTTTTTTTATCAGACTTAGGTAAGAGTTCTGGTAAGCTTTACGATATCGAAGTTATATTGGTTAGTTTTTTATTTCTATCCTTGATTTGGAAGGAAAAAGAAAGCACCCAGTGCTCTCTCCTTCTCTGCTTCTTGAAGTTTGGTGCACGCTATAGGACTCGTCGGCTCGATAAGTTGGGGTGAGTAGAGACCACTATCATTTTTTCTTTCTCGGAAATAGGTTGTTGTTCTTGTATTTGTATTGTTGTTATTTTATAATTGTAACTTGAGAATATTGGTTTATCATTTCTAGAATAGGTGTGAATCATTTTGCTATTTTTGGATTGAAAGAGTGTCTGTCACTTTTTCTACAGTTGGAGTAGGGTCTTCATGGTATTGAGCCTCTTGCGGTAGCCAACTTTCCGACTAAGAACTATAGAGATTTGTACTTGTCATCCAAAGAAAATACTCAGTAAGTTAATCTATCACAACTTGGCTGAATATTTTATGAATACTATTATACCAAGTTGGTAGTTTTTATTTCTTTGACGGGAAAGGGATTTTTGTTTAATAGGTTATGATTGTTGACTAATGTACTTACTATGCTTCTAAATATTAACGTAGCAAAGATGCAAACTTAACATTCTTGCGGGATTTAATTGTTGGACTATTTGCATTACTGTGTTGGTGCTTGAAATAAAAATTGTGGAAATGCTGCCTATTTTGCATTATTTGATTCGTTGGAGAAAAATGATGAAGACTTTGTGGTCTAAAATAGTAATTTTTAAATTTTAGTTTTCCCCTTTTCCCTGTTCTATTTATGATGTTCTTCTACCGCTGTTCTAATCCATCAACCAAAATTAACCTTACCTTAATCTAGAAAAATTATGAAGGTGGAACACAAAGTGGTCTCGTTTGATACGCGCAGACATTAAGTTATACCAAGTTTTAAATGTTCTTTGCAATTACCCAATTACTCTCTCTGTACCTATTAAATTTAAGAGAATATTTTACTCATGAAATTTATGAAAGGGGAATTCAAGTAACTATCATGTGATCTTTTTTCTATTTTATGTGATAGAGACAATAAAAGTTTCATCGTTTTCTATGATTCATGGATATCTAGAAATGTTCAAGAAATTCAATAACTGAAATGTAGAATGTAGGCTTCTCTATTTTTCCCAAATTTTGCCGGGATCCGTTTAGATAAATGTTATGATTTTTCTATCGCAAGTGTACGATATCGAACAAGTAATAAAGTGGATCTAGGAATCCGGATAATCGTTCCCACGAGGACAATACTTAAATGCCCAATCTAATTAATTTCAACTTCTATTTGATGAACGTAACCTCAAATTTGTGTGAAGATGGTTGTAATCTAAAGAAAACTTAAAATTTAAGTGTGATGTGCACAAAAACGATGTTGAAGTTTAACAATGAGAAGCATGTTAGGGCAGAACATTTCATGTATTGGATCACCTTTACGTTTTACGTCAAGATTCATAAACTAAAGTAGTGTTCGGTTGAATTCTCCTAATATATTCAACTTACCCCTCTCGAGTTCTTGTTGAGTCTATTTAATTAAGTCAATTCCATCTCTCTATGCAAACTAATCTTAATTAAATGAAACAAGGTTCTGAAAATTCACACCCGACCACAATAATCAATATAGGTAGGTATCTCTACGCATTATATCAATTTACCGGATTTTATTATATGGTCTAGACAAGCAATCCGCATCTCTACGCAATTATTTTCCACTAAGTCATTGAATAATTGGCCAGAAAATTCAAAGCATTAAGACATAAATAAAACCAACACATTAACAAATTAAAAAAACTAGAATCTTAAATTAAAAACATAAAGGTTCCCCAAATAGGTTACATGTTCGCCCTAACGATGGATTTAGCTATTCATATTGCACAAGGAGAAATAAATAATCATTATAGAATACATCATTAAGTTTGAAGTAAAGATTTAGAAGAATAAAGTCGATCATGCACCAAAATCTCTTCCTCTTCTTGTCAATCCTTCAAATATAAGTCCCTTTGTGCTTCCTTCCTTGAGTTCATTGGTTGAATTTTTCTAATCTTCTCTTTGAAACCCTCCAATTGATTGTAGATCTCTCAAATGTGCTCTTGTGCCTCTCCAAATTGTGTAACCCTCTAAAAGGTCTGAAAGAAGTTTATTTATACTCTTCCCCACGTCCATGCTAAAACGCGCAAACAGGTGGCGCGACAACGCTACAAATGTGGCGTCACGGCGCTGCAGCGCCAGGGTCATGGCACCGTGGTGCCATGCCCTCAGGTAGGGTGCCACCTCTTCGGTTCTTGGCGTCGCGGCGTCGTTTGTCTTCTCCAATTTATGCTTTGACCCTTTTGCCCTTATGTCCTTTATTTCTTCTCATTCCACGCCACTAGCCTTGTTTTATCATCCCTTCATCCTTTTTCAACATCCAAGACAACACTAATAAACATATAAAAAACATTCACTTTACATAAAATCTAGCTTATAATTAAATCAAAAGTAGGATAACAACTCGTGAGTAAAACACACTCATCAAATACCCCCAAACTTATCAGTTTGCTAGTCCTCGAGCGAACAAAAAGAAATTAATTAATGACACAAACAAATATTCAGTTAGATAGTTTGACATTAGGCTCAGCGTTGAGAACATTACATCATATTCATTAGTGGCTTCAAAATTATAATGCAAGAGCTAAAATTCCACCTAATCAATGCAAAACGGGTGTGTCCGTGTGTGCGCGCGATAGTAATTAGATGTAACGTTGTACAATAATAAGTTGATTCAATTCCCGACCTTGAAAGTCAAGTATATCCTTACTTCGCTCGTGAGATTCACACACTGCCAAACTTGTTTTCTTTTCACTTCCCATGGTGCATTCTAGAGTTGATTTTCAATACTAAGTTCTTACATAGCTCAAGTTTGGTTAGATTTCACTAACTGCAGTTCAATGTGTCAACAAACATGGATTCTTCTTATTTTTGACTGCTCCAACCTCCAAGACTCAACCAAGTTACTAACCCCTTATCAAAGGCCTAATCTTGTAAAATAAGTGTTCGGGGCTTAATCACGACGTATAGTGCTTCTTCTGTTTTATGCACCTGCTTTTTCATATATGTAATTTTTTTTTAATCTTATGTGTAGACGTCCATTCATTAAGCTTTCTAAATGACCCATGTAGCAAGCTTTAGGCCAATGATTCCCAAATAAGATAATTTTAGGACACCAGGTTTTAAACCCCTTGCATGCTTATTCACTCAAGTTATAAATGCTACGAAGAGTCGCTTTACAATTATCCTCATTGGGATCTTTTGTAGTGATTAGTGCAATGCCCTTATTAAACACTTATTCTCGAAAATAGACCATTAACTTAAGGTTTTCACCTAATTTTCACCCTATTGGTTTCAGACAGTCCACATAAATATTTTACACACACGGAATCCACATCTATCTCCATGTCTCTCTACAACAGATCAATCATCCAAACATCCTAAATTTGGTTTAAGGGCATAATGTTGTTCAATGGCTATTTGGATTTAGCATCTAAGTTCTTTATTCAACCTATAAACATGAATCAACCTACTCATGCACAACGTCACACTCAACCCACGTGCATAAATAATTTTTGTTTTACATGAATAAGCGAAAATCTCATTAAAGCACACAATTTATCCAAAATTCATAAACTAACACATTCTCAATCATGTCACCAATACCAGCAAGGGTATCTAACTCACACGAGTATGCAATTTTTTTTTTGAAAAGCAAACACACTATGGTAAGTCTTATCACACAAATATACAAACACAACTACCATCACACAAACACCTAAACATAACTATAAACATAACTACTGACAAAGGCAATGGTAATGAACCCAAATGAAGTTTACCTTTCCCCAAAGTTAAGGTTAACATTGTCCCCAATGTAAAATTAAATAAATACGAAGAAGAGTAAGACTTCCTTGAGCACATCATTGGGTGTCATCGCCATCGCCTTATTGAGATATATCTTGGTTGGACGGACGATATGGAAAAGATGGTGGTAGAGGAAAAGACATGTTGAGATATACAGATGCCAACACTGAGAAGAACTCATTCTGATATTGAAATTGTGTATACATGGAGTTCTGCAGCTGGTGATATTGATCAATCTTAGAGGACTGCATGTGGTCAATTTGGATCTGAAGCCCATGGTACCTCTCTTGATTCCTTGATTCCAATTGGTCATACCTATCTGTAAGTTGTAGCTACAATCCTCAATCCTTCTTATAATATGATCAGTCCGTGAAGTGGTAGGTGGAGGCTCACTAGGGTGAGAAGATCGGCTCACTAGGGGAAAACCTTGATGGTGAATTGCCAAATAGTCTTTTTGGTTATTGGCGATTTAGGATGCATGATCTCTTCAGTTGGAGATGACACAATTTTCCTTTCCGACACAGTTCATAGATCAAAGAAGGGTAACCCAGACCGGCGGTGGTAGAGCCCTTGAGTCCCCAGAAGAAGTTGGTCTGGATGACCATGCCCACATCGACACTTAATCCCCGCTGAATAACATAGTTTAATAGCGTCCTTTCCTTCGTCACCTCACTGATATTGTTGTTGGGTAAAAGTTTACCACATATGAAGTAATACCATGCTTTGCATTTCGAGTACATGCCAACAGCTAGAAAGTTAGTGAGCTCAGCTCCTGATCGTTTCCATGTGATTTCTGGTAGAGCTAACTCACCAATGACTTCATTTGGATCGTTCGCCCCGCTTTCACACAAGAGGGAGAAATCATCCTCATCAATGCCAGGTCATCCTAATCAATGTCAGGTAAACTATAATACCGATTTTTAGTGCTTCTATCAAATCGAATCCATTTTCCACGGACAAAATTTTTCATATTTTGGTGTTTCTTAGCATTAGCATAAAACTTATGCACCACTGGTATAAGCCTTGGCAGTGGTTGTTGTGTAAATACCTCCCAATTTCTTCCTTCTATAATTTCCCGCATTGGGGCGTCAAGGTCAGAAAAACCCCTCTCGGGAATACAATTCTTATGAGCTACCAAATTATAATAATGTTGTTCGGCCTCTGCACTAAAAAAATTTGTGTTATCGAATGAGCTTGATGAGGAAGTTGAAGCTTTAGATTTCTTTTTTGGTGGCATGATGAATTCCAAGAGGTGACAATAGGGAGTCTAGTGAATGTGCTACCACAACAGAATACAAGCTCACAACGAGCTTTACAAAAAGAAGAAAGTTCCAATTAACACCAGTCTAGCAATCAACCAAAGTACTACATGAGTGCAAATTAACCTATATGTTACTGCAATGTAATCCAAGTAAAGGAGGTAGAGTAAGCAAGACAAAATGCTTAGTAGAATTCATATAGACATTTTATCAAACACCTTATGAACATAGTGGAGAAATTCTTTCAATCTTACTTCCTAACATAGAAAACATGAATCCGATTGATATACCACCAAAATCAATCAAAAGTAAGATAAATCCCATAAACAAGATAAGCATTAAGTAGCTCCAACAATGAAGAACACCATAATCCAAGAGAGAATTTGTGTAGAAATGTTACCTCGTCTTTGTAGTAAATCCCAACAAATTGAAGATATATGAAGATGTTACAATGTGCAATTGAAGTGATGATGAAGACTTTGTCTTTTTTTTTTTTTATGTAGAATAGATTTGAGAATGGTGAAAGTGAAGAAAAGAGGAGAGTTAGGGTTAAGAGTTGTGAAAAAGATAATGAAAAAGGGGGAGAGTTAGGGTTAAGAGTTGTGAAAAAAATAAAAAAAATGTGTTGGAAGGGGGGGGGGGGGGGGGGGGGAGGATTCGAAGGGGTGGCACCACAGCCATGCCCTCAGGTATAGGCCCCCAATTTTTTTTTCCTTTTGTTGAAATGTTCGTTCCCGCAATTCAAACTTGATTGGTATGTCCCTCTTCCGGTGTAATGTCGAACTTATTTGGGGTTGTCCTACAAAAGCAAAATAAGGGAAAATGTGTTAAAACTCTAACAAACTAAATGAAAGAGAAGACTAATAGAAATTATGAATCGAAGTAAGCAATAAACTTGGGTTGCCTTCCAAGAAGTGCTTCTTTTATGTCGTTAGCTGGACATGATGCCGTGATCATTCAGCAACAACGAGCTCAAGACTTTCTTTAGCAGTGGGAAATTCCTATATGTAGTGTTTGATGCGCTACCTATTGACCTTGAAGTTCCTTTTTTCTGCATGATGCAATTAAACTGTACCGTATGGAAAGACTTGGGATACCGTGAAAGGTCCGGACCATCTTGATTTCAATTTTCTTGGGAATAGTTTAAGTCTGGAATTGTATAGCAGCACCTAGTCCCCTACTCTGAAAATTCATTTTCTAATGTTTTTATCATGCCATTGCTTCGTCCGTTCTTTGTAAATAGAGGCATTCTCATAAGCTTCTTGTCTGAATTCTTCCAATTCATGAAGCTGTAATATTCGTGTTTCTCCAGCCTTCTCAAAGTCCATGTTTAATTGCTTCAGTGCCCAGTATGCTCTGTGCTCGAACTCAACTGGTAGATGACATGGCTTTCCAAAGACAATTCTATAAAGTGACATCCTAATTGGCGTTTTGTAAGCTGTGCAGTGTGCCCATAAGGTATCGTCCAATTTCTTGGATCAATCTTTTCGAGAAGAGTTCATTGTCAGTTTCAAAATCCTCTTTAGCTATCTATTAGAAGTCTTAACTTGTCTACTTGTCTGAGGATAATATGGTGTAGCTATTTGATGTTGCACCCCGTATTTATAAAAACTGCCTGAAATAACCAATTGCGAAAGTGCGTTCTACCATCATTGATAATGGCTCTGGGAGATCTATAGCAGTTGAAAATGTGTTTCTTTATGAAGTCAATCACTATCCTTGCATCATTTGTAGGCAAAGCTTTTGCCTCCACCCATTTAGATACGTAGTCCACTGCCACTAAAGTGTATCGATTGTTGTAAGATGAAGAGAAAGGCCCCATAAAATCGATTCCCCACACATCAAATATTTTCATCTCCAAGATGTTGTTAAGTGGCATCTCGTGACGGGCTGATATGTTACCTGTTCTTTGACACTTGTACATGATCTACAGAAACTGTTGCAGTCTTTGAACAATGTAGGCCAATAAAAACCACATTAAAGTACCTTTGCCGTAGTTTTAGTAGGGCCAAAGTGTCCTCCATAAGCTGAAGCATGAACTGAAAGGACAGGTTTCAACGCATCCTCTGCCACAAATCTCCTGATAATCTGATGTGGCCCTCTTTTGTATAGATTTGGATCGTCCCAATAATAGAATTTCGTGTCATAGAGAAGCTTATTCTTCTGTTGATAGGGAAAATCCGGATTGATAATGCCACTTGCTAAGTAGTTAACAATATTTGCAAACCAGGGAGCCTTTTCTATCTAAAATAATTGCTCATCTGGAAAAATTTCATTGATATCCATGTCATCTGAAACCCACAACTGCTCTATCCTCGATAAATGATCAGCTACTTTGTTTTCTGTACCTTTTTATCTCGAATTTCAATGTTAAACTCTTGCAGTAACAGAACCTATCAAATCAGCCTAGGTTTAGCATCCTTCTTTTCGAACAAATATTTCAAAACTACATGGTCAGTATAGACTATCACCTTTGAACCAATCACTTACGAGTGAAATTTGTCGAAGGTAAATACCACCGCTAGCATCTCCTTTTCAGTGGTTGTGTAATTGATCTAAGCATCTGTCAAAGTTTTGTTAGCATAATGGAAGACATGTAATACCCTTCCTTTGCGTTGCCCCAACACTGCTCCCACAGCAAAATCACTAGCACCACACATGAGTTCGAAAGGTAGGTCCCAATCTGGTGCCACAATCACAAGTGCAGAAGTTAACTTCTCTTTCAAAGTGTTAAAGGCATTTAAACACTCATCGGAAAAGTTATATGACACATCTTTCTCCAGTAAATTGCATAATGGTTTTGTAATTTTTGAGAAGTTTTGAATGAAACTTGTATCTTGGCTTTGTCAACCTTAATACCCTGTCCAGAAATCCTGTGACCCAGGACTATTCCCTCTTTCACCATAAAATGACATTTTCCTAGTTGAGAATCAGATTCTTTTCTTCGCATCTTTGTAATACAAGTGGCAAATGTTCCAAGCAGTGATCAAAAGAATCTCTAAGTATAGAAAAGTCATCCATAAATACCTCAATGTATTTCTCCACCATATCATAGAATCTGGACATCATACACCATTGAAAAGTCGCAGGTGCATTGCATAGACCAAAAGGGATCCTTCTGAAGGCAAAAGTTCCACAGGAGCATGTGAAAGTTGTTTTCTCTTGGTCTTCTGGAGCAAAGGCTATCTGATTATACCCTGAATATCCATCTAGGAAACAGTAATGAGAATGTCCTGCTAACCTCTCCAACATCTAATCAATGAAGGGTAATGGATAGTGATCTTTTCTTGTAGTATTGTTCAACTTCCTGTAATCAATACAAACTCTCCATCCCATCACCAAACGCTTTGGTATCAGCTCGTGATTCCTCCCTAGCACATGTACTGGACTCACCCAAAAACTATCTAAAATGGGATAGATAATTCCTGCATCCAGCAATTTCAGTACTTCCTTTCGCACCACTTCTTTCAAGGTTGGATTTAATTTGCGTTGTCCTTCTACTGATGGTTTCGATTCAATCTCCATTAAATTTTTGTGCATACATAGAGTGGGACTAATTTCCCTGATGTCAACTATTGTCCATCCAATTACTATTTTATATTTTCGAAGCACCTCTAATAATTTGTGTTCTTCTTCTTCTTCAGCCAAATTATTTGCAATGATTACCGGAAGTGTAGTGGAGTCTCCAAAATATGCATAACGGAGATGTGATGGCAAAGTCTTCAATTCCAATGTTGACGCTCAACTGAAGGTATAGGTAGTAAAGGCTTTGGCACCAAGTGACAAAATGCCAATGTCTTCGCTCAACTGGTTGTTTACCCAAATGCATAGCAACTTTTGTTCTTCTCGCGTTGTCTACTTCTGATAGTGCCATGTTTGCTTCACTGAGAATCATGGGATTCTCTGCATTGAATGTGTCGGTCACAAGTTCTTCTCGAATATCTATGCTACAACATGTGTCTGATTTCAAAGGGTGTTTCATCGATTTTAACACATTAAATATGCCCTACTCATTATCTACCTGAAGAATCATTTTGCCATCATGGACATCAGTAAGCGCCCTTCCGGTGGCCAAGAATGGTCTTCCCAAGATCAGAGATATATTGGAATCTTCTTCCATGTCCAATATAATAAAATCCGTCGAGAAGCTGAACTTATCAACTTTGACTAGAACATCCTCTATGATCCATTTGGGTCTCTTGATAGATCGGTCAGCCAGTCGCAATGATATGGTTGTGGGTTTTGCTTCTCCTAATCCCAATAACCTGTACACAGATAGAGGCATTAAATTGACACTAGCACCTAAATGACATAAAGTGTAACGTCCCAATCCCTAGTGGACCGGGACGCTACTTACTTTACTTAACTTAACCGGTGGTTTAGTAACAAGTGTACATATCTTAGCGGAAGCTTAAATATTAACAAACATTCTTTTTGAAGGATATTGAATTAAAACACTTTATAACTTTCCAAAATAATGAAATATAATTTATTTGTTGAAATCATGACTTGTTCAAGATACTCAAAAGAAATAACATTGGAAATAACATTTGAAACATTAAAGACTTTAAATTTAAATCACTTGTTCACCGGTTTCCCATAGGCTTATTGCATCTCCTTCCATCTCTTCCATCATCCAACCCGATGCATCAACATTTAATCTGTAGATATAGGGTAGAAACCCGTGAGTTGAAAACTCAATAGGCGTCATAGGTGCAATCGTGATTAAGCTAAGCATTTCATAACAATTAACATTAAAACTTCCATAAAACATGCCGTACCCGGAGGTATCATTTGACATGAAAATGTATGCCGTACCAACGGAACCATTTGACATGAAAGGTGCATGCCGAACCGAAGATACCATTTGACACACAACATTAACCTTTAAATGTATGCCGCACCGACGGAACCATTTGACATGAAAAGAAAATGCTGAACCGACGATACCGTTTGACACACAACATTAGCCTTTAACATAGAACATTACTTGCTAGAAATTATAACTTAAACACGTATAACAACTTTATGCACGTCTACCTACCTCGATTTGATGCTTGATGAACTTTGAAAAGAAATTTGAAAAACTTTGATGAACTTCAAAAACTTTGACAAAGTTTGGACGTTTGGACCTTTCTTTGTTGTTTGAAAACACCTTTTGAAATCAGAAAAACCTTCTTGCAGAATATTTTTGCCCACACTTAAAACTTCTGGAAAACACTTTGAAAAACCACATTCCTTTTCTCTCCCAAACTCTCTATTTTTCTCTCAACTTTGAAAGCAAATTGAAAGTGCTTTTGGTGTGAAAAATCAAATGAGTGAAGATGGTATTTATAGGTGAGGTTTGGGATGAGTGAAAGGTTATATTAAATAGGGTAATTAAGTTGTGCAAGTACTGGCCATTAATTCTAAAAAATTCGCGGGTTTCGGGTTTCGGGTTTTCCGGTCGACCGGTCCGGTCGTCCGGTAATCCGGTTGACACTGCATAGTCTACGGTATTTCTATCATAACGTTTTCTCTCGATATTGAATTGAGGTGATTCAAAGTGCGTTGGAAAGCTAATTCAAAGAGTTACAACTTTTATTCAGATATATTTTCAAATTCAAATGTTTTCTATGTCGAAAATGGGTCTCAAAGGAGACTAAAAATATTTGAAGTATACTTTTAGCCATAAAATGAAATACTTTGCATTCCGTCCAATCTTCATCAAATTGTTTTTAAGAAAATATTTTATAAACATCATTTTACCTTTAAACATGTATTGGACTATCTTTTGGGCTTATATTTCATTTATTGGGCCTAATGTGAAGTTAATCACACAATTATGGGCCTATCTTTATAGAAAAGATTTGGGCCTCTACATCCCTCCTCCCTTATATAAATTTTGTCATCGAAATTTACCTTACAATTGGACAAGGAGTGCGGGATACTTGACTTTAACTTCTTCTGCCTTTTCCCACGTAGCTTCTTCTATTCCGTGATTATTCCACTGTATCTTAACCAGTTGAATCTCTTTATTCCTTAGCTTATGCACTTTTCGATCCAGTATCTTAATTGGTGATTCCTCATAAGATAAATCCTTTTGTACTTCTAGGGTCTGTTAACTTATCATATGATTAGGATCGTGCACGTATTTCTTTATCATTGATACGTGGAACACATTGTGTACCGCTGACAATTCAGGTGGCAAAGCTAATCGGTAAGCCACGTTCCCAACCTTATCAAGTATCTCGAAAGGTCCAATATACCTGGGTCGTAGCTTGCCTTTCTTTCCAAATCTAAGCACACCTTTCATTGGTGCTACCTTTAGAAAGACTTTGTCTCCCACTTGAAACTCTAAATCTTTTCTTCTCGTGTCAGCATAGCTCTTTCTGCCGATCCTTGCTGCCTTTATCCTTGCTCGGATCTAATCGATCGCTTCAACTGTCTTTTCAACTATTTCTGGTCCCAAAATTCTCTTCTCCCCGACTTCGTCCCAATGAACCGGGGATCTACATCTTCTTCCATAGAGAGCTTCATACGGTGCCATTCCAATAGTTGTTTGAAAACTATTGTTATACGCAAATTCTACTAGGGGTAAGTATGACTCCCAACTACCACCTAGATCCAAAACACATGCTCTCAAAATGTCCTCTAAAGTCTGGATGGTCCTTTCAGACTGTCCGTCAGACTGCGGGTGATATGCTGTACTGAAATTCAGCTTCGTTCCCATAGCTGCTTGTAGACTTTTCCAGAATTTAGATGTAAACCTTGGGTCTCTATCAGACACAATAGACACAGGTACACCGTGTATCCTTACTATTTCTTTTATGTACAATTGTGCCAATTGGTCCATACTGAAAGTCATTTTCATTGGAAGAAAATGAGCTGCCTTCGTCAATTGGTCTACTATAACCCATATAGCATTGTGTCCTTTTGCTGACTTGGGAAATCCAACCACAAAACCCATTGTGATGTTTTCCCATTTCCATTTAGGTATCTCTATAGGATTCAGTAATCCTGCTGGTCTTTGGTGTTTTACCTTAACCTGCTGACATACTATGCATTTATGCACGTACAGTCCGATACTCCTTTTCATGTTTCTCCACCAGAATGTATCTCGAAGGTCTCGATACATTTTCGTACCACCGGGATGTGCGGTGTACGGGGTGGAATGAGCTTCTTTTAGTATCTCGTTCCTCAAATCCTCATTCTTAGGCACGCAGATTCTTCCTTTAAACATCAGTGCTTGGTCTGCGGCTATTCCAAAATCTTTTCCTCTTATCTGTTCCAACTTCTTCCTTGATCTCCATCAAGAACAGTTCATTACCTTGTGCTTCTATAATTCGCTCTCGAAGAGTAGGTCGAATTGTCAAAACTGCTAATTTTCCTGTGACTTGTCTTGGTGTGGTAACCACCTAAATCTTCATTCTTTCCAAGTCCTTGTCTAACTCCATTTGACAAGTGAGTAGTGACGTCAACTGTCCCGTCAATTTCCTACTCAAGGCGTCGGCCACCACATTTGCCTTACCTGGATAGTAGTGAATGGTACAGTCGTAATCATTCACTAACTCTAACCATCGTCTCTGTCTCATGTTTAGTTCCTTCTGTGTGAATAAATATTTTAAGCTCTTATGATCCGTATAAATTTCACACTTACTTCCGTGCAAGTAGTGTCGCCATATTTTCAATGCGTGTACTACCGCCGCAAGCTCTAAATCATGCGTCGGGTAGTTCTGCTCATGCTTCTTCAATTGCCTTGAAGCGTAGGCTACTACCTTTCCATTCTGCATCAGTACACATCCTAGCCCTTGCTTGGACGCATCACTGTATATAACAAACCCTTCTATTCCCTCAGGTATTGTTAACACAGGCGCAGATATCAGCCTCTGCTTAAGTTCTTGAAAACTCTTCTCACAGATATCCGTCCATTGAAATTTGACTCCATTTCTCGTAAGTTGCGTCATTGGGCCAGCTATCTTGGAAAATCCTTCAATAAACCTTCGATAATACCCGGCCAATCCTAGAAAGCTCCGTACTTCACCAGCATTAGTCGGCGCCTTCCAGTTAGTTACTGCTTCCACTTTTGCTGGATCTACTTCAATCCCTTGGGTAGTGACTACATGTCCAAGAAATCCAACTCGTTCAAGCCAGAATTCACACTTTTTGAATTTGGCATAAAGTTTCTCCTTGCGTAGTACCTCTAGGGCTACTCTTAGATGCTCTTCATGTTGCTCCTTACTCTTGGAGTATATCAAAATGTCGTCAATAAAGACTATGATAAATTGATCTAAATACTGATGAAATACTCGATTCATCATATCCATGAATACTGCTGGTGCATTGGTTAATCCAAATGGCATCACCATAAACTCGTAGTGTCCATAACGAGTCCTGAAAGCTGTCTTAGGTATATCCTCTGTTTTCACTTTTAATTGATGGTACCCAGATCGTAAATCGATCTTGGAAAATACCTTAACTCCTTTCAGTTGATCTAACAGATCTTCGATTCTAGGGAGTGGGTACTTATTCTTGATGGTTAATCGATTCAACTCCCTGTAATCGATACACATCCTCATGCTTCCATCTTTCTTCTTCACGAACAACACTGGCGCACCCCATGGAGATACGCTTGGTCGTACGAATCCCATATCAAGGAGTTCCTGTATTTGCTTCCTTAACTCTTGTAGTTCCTTTGAAGCCATTCTATATGGGGCTTTCGACATTGGTGCCGCTCCAGGAATTAGCTCTATGGTGAATTCCACTTGCCTATCTGATGGAATACCAGATAGCTCTTCTGGAAACACATCTTCGAACTCCCGTACTACTGGTACGTCCTCAATCTTTACTGTCTCCTGTTTCCCTCCTAGGATATTTACCAAATATCCTTGACAAACTCTTTTTCTCAACATCTTCTCAGCTTGTAAGGCCGATACTAGTCGAATAAAAGGTTTCGTCTTGATTCCAAAGAAAGAAAATGGTTCATCTCCTGGTTTCTGAAATAATATTTCCTTTTCCTTACATCGGATGGTGGCATAATTACTACCCAACCAATCCATGCCTAGTATTATATCGAAGTCATTCATCTCTATCATGTATAAGTCTGCTTCCATAGGTTTTCCCTCAACTTCCATACTAACAGATTTGGCTATCTTATTAGTACTCAAAGGGTTACCTGTAGGGATACTAACTTCTAATATACCTTCTGATTTATCACAGGTAATACTAGACCTAGCCATAAAAATCGTCGATGCAAAGGAGTGCGTAGCTCCTGAATCAAACAGTACATAAGTAGGCATATTGGCTATCAAAAAAGTACCTGCTATGACGTTCGAGTTCTCCTCTGCCTCCTTCTGAGTCAGTGCAAAAACTCGTGTTTTCCCCTTCTGATCTTGATCCTTGCTGTCATCCTTTTTCGGTGTAGACATAGGACAATCCCTGATGATATGTCCTGACTTCCCGCATCGATAACAAACATTCTTCCCTTGCAGACATTCGCCACGATGCATCCTTCCACACTTAGCACATGGCGCAATGACTGGCACTATGCTCTTATTGGCATTGGCTCCGCCATTATCCCTCTTGTTCTGCCATTTGCCTTTTCCTTTATCTTGGTCGTTTTCGTTTTCCCTTTATCTTGTCGGTTGTCCAATTGAACCGATTTCTCCGCATTGGCTTTCTGATACCAGATTGCATGAGCTCATTCCAACATTCCACAGTAAGACAAAAAATCATGGGACATAAGGATCATACTCATGTCCGAGTTCAGCCCTTGCCCGAACCTTCATATTTTCTTAGCCTCCGTGTCTACCAAATGTGTAGCATACCTTGAGAGTTGGTCAAACTTCCGTTCATACTCCATCAAGGTCATGGTTCCCTGTTTGAGTTGAAAAAATTCGCCCTCCTTGAAATCCCTTAGAGATTGGGAAAAGTACTTATCCATCACTTCCTCCTTGAACTGTTCCCATGTTAGCGCCAATTGTTGCTCCGGAGTCCTAGTTCGAGACATTGATTCCCACTAGTGACTTGCATCACCGAAGAACATAAACTCAGCACACTGGACTTTTTGAGCGTCCGTGCACCCTATCAATCAGAATATTCTCTCCAACTTGCGAAGCCACTCCTCGACTGCAAGTGGATCAGTTGCTCCATTGAAAGTAGGGGACTTGTGCCTTCGAAATTGCACGACCACTGAAGCATGGGTTTGAAGAGCATTAGGAGTTGGTGCTAGGGGTTGAGCTTGGTTCGGGTTTTGTCTGCCTAGGTCTTGAACTGCTTGGAGGAGATCTCTTATTAGGTTGTTCTGGTTGGCTCGCGACATTTTCCTACGGATAAGATGTAAGGTTTCTTATTAACTTCTTTTTTTTTTTTGTAAGGAAGAAAGATAAGATCTTTATTTCTCATACTTCTTGAAATCAGGATACATAATAGTTTGATAAACTTAGCATGCAAGAAGACATCATAAGGAAATGGGAATATCTAGATCTCTAATCCCTATGAGTTTTACGAAACTTCCTTGGTGGAGTTTCATCTTTGGAAGAATCTTCCGCCTCAGGCCCGGACTCTATATCTATCACCACTTGTGGTTCTAGTTCAGGCTCCTGCTCCTCTTCGGGTTCTTCTTCAGGGTCTTCTTCCTCAGCCACAGGTTCTTCCTCAGGCTCCTCATGGATTACATCATCCCATAAGTCAATCAAAGCATGGAAATATGTCTCAAACTCGAACAAGTTTGGGTTGCCTTCTAACATTTCATCTCTAACTGTGACTCCCATATCTCCCCATTGAGGTGGGAGAGAATGTATGAGGTTATTTATGGCTTCAATATGGGTGATCTCCATACCAGCATTAACCGCCGTCATGCACCTCTCATAGATGTCATGCACATGATTGCAAAGCGGTCGGTTAGGATCCGTTACATAGTTCTGGTAAGCATGGATAGCAATTCTACGGTTTAAATCTGCCCTATAAGCCCTAGCCGTAGTCTTCCTTCCGTTTGTAAATATCTAACCATTCTGTCACATAAATGCCCAAATATGTCTTTTATCCCATAACATCATAACATACATTTTCTTTATGCCCATAACTTTAAGTTTTAGCCTAAGTCCAATACATATCTTTGAAACAACACATTTAACTTTAACATAAACATATACTTGAAAATGTGCCATAACTTATCAAAGCATCAAATCATGACTTCCATAAACATAACTTCCATAACTTTAAACTTTGCACATACTTGGGCTGTAGGATGAGATTCGATGGATGAATGCAATATGCCATAGAATACCTTAAACTTTCAATTTTTGTTTTTTGTTTTGAAAACATACTTGGTCAACAGAACCGGTTCAAAAAACCATTGCTCTGATACCACGCTGTAACGTCCCAACCCTTAGTGGACCGAGACGCTACTTACTTTACTTAACTTAACCGGTGGTTTAGTAACAAGTGTACATATCTTAGCGGAAGCTTAAATCTTAACAAACATTCTTTTTGAAGGATATTGAATTAAAACACTTTATAACTTTCCAAAATAATGAAATATAATTTATTTGGTGAAATCATGACTTGTTCAAGATACTCAAAAGAAATAACATTGGAAATAACATTTGAAACATTAAAGAATTTAAATCTAAATCACTTGTTCACCAGTTTCCCATAGGCTTATTGCATCTCATTCCATCTCTTCCATCATCCAACCCGATGCATCAACATTTAATCTGTAGATATAGGGTAGAAACCCGTGAGTTGAAAACTCAATAGGCGTCATAGGTGCAATCGTGATTAAGCTAAGCATTTCATAACAATTAACATTAAAACTTCCTAAAACATGCCGTACCCGGAGGTACCATTTGACATGAAAATGTATGCCGTACCAACGGAACTATTTGACATGAAAGGTGCATGCCGAACCGAAGATACCATTTGATACACAACATTAACCTTTAAATGTATGCCGCACCGACGGAACCATTTGACATGAAAGGCACATGCCGAACCGACGATACCATTTGACACACAACATTAGCCTTTAACATAGAACATTACTTGCTAGAAATTATAACTTAAACACGTATAACAACTTTATGCACCTCTATCTACCTCGATTTGATGCTTGATAAACTTTGAAAAGAACTATGAAAAACTTTGACGAAGCTTGGACGTTTGGACCTTTCTTTGTTGTTTGAAAACACCTTTTGAAATCAGAAAAACCTTCTTGCAGAATATTTTTGCCCACACTTAAAACTTCTGGAAAACATTTTGAAAAGCCACCTTCCTTTTCTCTCCCAAGCTCTCTATTTTTCTCTCAACTTTGAAAGCAAATTGAAAGTGCTTTTGGTGTGAAAAATCAAATGAGTGAAGAGGGTATTTATAGGTGAGGTTTGGGGTGGGTGAAAGGTTATATTAAATAGGGTAATTAAGTTGTGCAAGTAGTGGCCATTAATTCTCAAAAATTCGCGGGTTTCGGGTTTTCCGGTCGACCTGTCCGGTCGTCCGGTAATCCGGTTGACACTGCACAGTTTACGGTATTTTTATCATAACGTTTTCTCTCGATATCCGATTGAGGTGATTCAAAGTGCGTTGGAAAGCTACTCAAAGAGCTACAACTTTTATTCAGATATCATTTTCAAATTCGAATGTTTTCTATGTCGAAAATAAGTCTCAAAGGAGACTAAAAATATTTGAAGTATACTTTTAGCCATAAAATGAAATACTTTGCATTCCGTCCAATCTTCATCAAAATGTTTTTAAGAAAATACTTTATAAACATCATTTTACCTTTAAACATGTATTGGACTATCTTTTGGGCTTATATCTCCTTTATTGAGCCTAATGTGAAGTTAATCACACAATTATGGGCCTAGCTTTATAGAAAAGATTTGGGCCTCTACATAAAGATTGCTCAAAATAAATAGACGCAATTGTGTAAGGTATAGTGAAACTCTCTGGATCCTTAAGTTTAGGAGGTAGCTTTTTTAGGAGAATTGCACTGCACTCCTCATTCAGGCACACTGTCTCATGTTATTCTAGCTTTCTTTTGTTGGACAGAATTTATTTCAAGAATTTTGCGTAGCTTAGTATTTGTGCAATAACGTCTGCAAAAGGAATATTTATGTGCAGTTTCTTGAATACTTCAACAAATTTGGCAAACTGTTTGTCTAGCTTCCTCTTTTGCAATCGTTGAGGAAAAGGAATTGGTGGCACATAAGCTCGAACTGGACTTGGTGCTCTAACTGGAGATGTTTCTTTTTTTTCTTCCTCCCCTTTTGAAGTTGATGCAGATTTTTCTTCATTTTTCTCTTCTTCAACCAATACTTCCTTGCCCTTTCTGTCTGGTCTCTTCACATGTATTTTTGAAAGTTGTACTTCACTTCGAGTTGTTATGGCTTGCACTTGTTCCTTTAGATTGGTCATAGTATTTCTTGGCAATGTTCCTTGTGGGCGTTCTGTGATCTGCTGAGCAATTTGACCAATTTGTGTTTCCAGTTTCTTGATAGACACTTGTTGGTTGACACGCAAAAATGTATTCGACTTATAGTACCACAAGTATACGGTTCGTTTCAAGTAATAAAGTGGTTTTTAAGTCCAAGTATCGTTCCCACAGAGATTTAATAGTTTAATTTTATCTAATTCGACCTTAACTTAAACAAAATACGTGTTTAAGTTTTTATAACTAAATTGCAACTAAACTAAGTAAGCTAATTATGCAAGTGTGAATGAAAGTACCAAATTGAATGGCAAAATTATACTAAGTGCAATGATATAACTAAATGCAAAGTCGAGATAACAATCAAATAAAAGGCGTATTAGGTTCGCGAATCCCCATGCAACATCCTATTTCAACTCTAGTTCTATAATTTGACAACACGTTTGAATTATGACGAATCAATGTTCCTATTTTATTCAAGACTCTCTTTTGATTAAACTTGAACCTATTTTCACATACAACACCGACTATATCTCTATGACGGGAGCAAATATATAAGAATGTATGAATATTTATGAACATTTAGAGATTCACGTAAAGCATAGCGGTATATCTCTATCCCTTATTGGACCTTACGATGATTTATACCTTGCCTAATCTATTTCTCCTCTTTTGAATGGATACTAGACCCCAACCATCACATAATCATGTGAACAATAATTATGGATAAAATTTAATGTATATAAATCATTCATCAATCCAAAACGCATTTTAATGTCAAAAATATAAAACTAGAAATTAAAATATTAAATTGCATGGTTCATCGTTTACCTAGCACTACAAAATCTAGCCTAGCATTGAAAAATTAAGAAAACTAAGAAAATAAATAGGAGAAGGCATCACCCTATCGAATCTTGAATTGAAATCTTGAATCTTGGAATCAATCTTCTTGTTCTTCACCTTTTTCTTGCTCTTCAAAATGTCAAAAATATGTCTAAGAATGTGTAACCCCCGTTTCTCATCGTGTTTAGGGTTAAAAAGGGGTCCAAGACGTGTTTCCATAAGTGGTTGAGTCAGAAAAGAAAACTGAAATTTTCGCGTTAGCAGTGTTCTATGCGGCCGCATAGTGTTAATCTATGCGGTCACATAGTTATAAAATTTTGGGGAATAGGGTCGCTGTCCAAACCTATGCGGTCGCATGCATTCTAGTCCCTGAATTTCATTCATGCCTTCTTGAACTTTTTTCACCTTTCTTCTTTCTTCTGTGCCCCGTGTCATTGCTCAATTCGTCATTGGCTCACTTCAATTCTCGATTTACTCTTCTGGTCAACTTTTGAATAATTGCACTCAGGTCCCTGAACTTTCATTTTCTTCCGTTTTGGTCATTTTTCGCTCGTTTTCTCATACTTTTCGCGTTTTCCATCAATGTAGCCCTACAAACGCGAATTGTACCGAATTAATCCATAATTCAACATATACGTTTACAATTTGTCATGTTTTGTGGCCTAAATAAGTGTGTAAAACGCACTTATCAAACCCCTCGAACTTAAACTATTGTCTGTCCTTAAACAAGATGGTGACTTAACTCAACAGAAAAAATGATTTAACAATCTGCTGTGTCTCAAGATTAGAGTTTAGTAATCACATAGTGAACAATTTCAATAGTGTAAAATCAGATTAACCCATACTTATCATGTGCATAACCTGACACGTGTGTGTACTCATGCAGACATACTCAGCTTATGATGGGTTCAAATCCCGACCTGTGACAATCAATTTTTCATTTTTTCGCTCGAGAGATATACACCCCCAAACTTATTATTTTCACTCAATTATCTCGGGGTATGTTCTAGAGTAGAGATTTGATTCGCTTAAGTTCTTACCCTCTCTTAGTTTGGATAGACCTCGCCATTACAAGTTCACACTTCAACACGCAAGGATTCTCCTATTTCTTTGATTGGTTCAACTTTTAAGACTAAACTAAGTTACTTGTCTTGCATTAAAGATATAATTTCATCAATTAAATGTCTTGGGGCTATTTTCTCACTCCATTTTATTTCTTTTAACATATCTCATTTACTTTCTATATAACCCATGTATCGAGCTTTAGACGATGACTCCCAAATCAGTTGATTTTAGGGCACCAGGTTTCAATCACCATTGCAAGTTTACTTACTCAAGTTATAAAGGCTCGAGACTATGTATTTTCACTCTTTTTCTTTTGACTCTTTCCCTTTTGCTTTCTATATGACCCATATATCGAGCTTTAGGCCTATGACTCCCGAGTCAGTTGACTTTAGGACATCAGGTTTTTATTCACCCTTACAGGTTTACTTGCTCGAGTCATAAAGGCTTGAAAAGAGTGTTTTCTCACAATAATTATGACATGCCCCTATTTTTCTAGACATTTAGTTTCAAAAACCAACCTCTAACTTAAAAATTTCACCTCATCTTCGCCTCATTGGTCTAACCAATCCGCAAAATACAGTTTTCATGCATGGAATCCCTACTCATCTCAATGCTTCCTTGTAATAGCTAAATCATCTCCAAACTATTAAAATAATGGTTTATCGATAAGTACAATATAGGTTTTCCGATTTGATCTATCATGTTCAACTCTTCTATAAGTGATGAACTCAATCACTATCTTAATATGCCCATCATGAGTGTCGTGCGTAAAAATGTCAAGTTTACACATAAACAAGAATTGATCAACCTAACATGCACAATATCCACTACTCATAGCTCATATTAATTCCAATAGTCACATCATTGTCGGCAAGGCCATTAAATTCACACAAGCATGCAAAACAACACACACAAAAAAGTACTAAAATAAAAAAAACATATTTTTAAAATATTTTTTGGATAAAGAACACACAGAAAATAGTGAAAACACACAATAGATAATAAAAACACATAAGGACATCAATGGATAATGAAAGTAATGTGAATGCCATGTTTATCACTTCAGTTATACAAATTCGACCACCCCTCAAACTAATACAAACATTGTCCCAATGTGAAAGTGTAAGATCGAAAATACAGAATTTGACAATGCTTATAGAAAACAAAATATGGGGATAGGAATTCCTCAGATCAAAATGGAGGTGGCGATGAAGATGGCAGAAACGAGCTGGGACTTGCAGACCGGATGCGGCCTTATCCTTGCCCCTTGATGTTCTTTTTGGTGGCATCTGAAAGAACAAATGACGAATATCAGTGAAAGTATAAAAATTGGCACTGGAAGTCCTAAATCCCCAAACTTTATTTAATGCATCCAAATTGAACACCTTGTAACAAGTTCAGCCAATGATTTTCACCCCCGGACACCACCGAAAAAAATTGAAAGTTTTTCAAGTGACAGCCGGGCATATTAGAGTATGCATAATGCTCTACCACATATCCAAAAAGCAAGTTATTCGGATGTCATATGGGTTGAAAAACCGATGGACAAAGTGGGTGACATGAGCTTAAGCACGATGTGACGTAAAGTGACATGAAGGTATGATGTCTAGACATGGGATGACATGACTTAGTCCTGACCAAGAAAATGTGATACATGTATTTATGGGCATATAAAGTGCAATTGATCATGCACAAACCAAGAACGAGGTCAAGTTGTCAACTTTCCAAATTGAGGCATGTGAGACCCCAGACACCGTCGAAAAAAGTAGAAATTTTCCTGAGTATCTTCTGGGCATATGAAAGTACTCACTTTGAACTACCACATATAAAACATTTAGGTCATTCGGACTTCGTTCGAATAGGGAAAATGATGGGCGAAGTTGGTGACGTGAAGGGCGCGGTGCCTAGACATGAGGTCCTTATGTGTGCCACATGCAAGTGTTGTGTTCTTCCTATGCGTTTTCTCAATGAATGTCATCATATAGAGTAATGCAACCTATATACTATCAAGTGGAAAATCGAAAATCATAAGAAAACACAAAAGAACTCTAGTGAGACGATTCATCAAACACCTTGCAGGCAAAGTGTCAACTTCGAAATTGTGCATAGAATTCAAGGTGAAATTCCAGCCAAAAATCGCAATCCCCAACCCATTCAATACACTACACTAACCTAAGCCCAAACTCCTAAACACATGAATCTATAATTGTATCATAATACCATAAGTAAGGGGCTAGGGTTGAGAGAAGTGGAATTCATACCTTTGCAACAATGTAGTGGACCGAGATGAGATGATTTTGCAATGTACTATGGTGAAGGTCGAATTCCTTAGTGGGTGTCGAGTTCGTGTGCATGAGTGTCGACTTCCCGTATGTGAGGAGTAGGTCATGCGTGTTTGAAGTCCCGGGTATGTAGGTTTTAAAACTGATTGTTTTTCTTTCTTTTTTCGAGTACTCTATGCGACCGCATAGAGCAAATCTATGCGGCCGCATAGAAGAAATTGTCAGGGCCAAGTGAGGCCCTGACGAATTCTATGCGACCGCATGCCTGATACTCTATGCGGCTGCATAGACTACCAAGAGTAGTTTTGCTGCTTCTGTCAAAAAAATTTCTCTATTCGAGCATCCCGATACCCAAAACTTCGATATTCGTGCCCAATAAGATGAATGGGATATAAGGAGTGTATGCAACATGAAAAACTTTTGAAATGCACTCAACTCCTCGAAAACTTGTTTTGAGTTAATTTTCTCCAAAATTTTCTACTTTTTCCAAATTTTGACTCTTTCGACCTTATCACACCCGACACCTCGATTTACGTTTTAGTGAGTTAAAATGAGTGTAATGAGTATATGCAACATAGAAAATTTTTAAAATTCACTCAACTCTTTAAAAAAATTTCTTTTTTGTGGCCATTTTACCCAAAATTCCGACTTTTCATCAATAATACCCCGTCGATCATCTATCGACCCCAAAATTTATCAAAACACATTTTCAATTATGGGAGGCGCAGGTACACTATAAAAGCATATTCAAGACCAATGTTCCTATTTTATTCAAGACTCTCATTCGATTAAACTTGAACCTATTTTCACATACAACACCGACTATATCTCTATGACGGGAGCAAATATATAAAAATGCATGAACATCTATGAACACTTGGAGATTCACGTAAAGCATAGCAGTATATCTTTATCCCCCTATCGGACCTTACGGTGATTTATACCTTGCCTAATCTATTTTTCCTCTTCCGAATGGATAAAATAAATCACAACAATCACATAATCACGTGCACAATAATTATGGATAAAATTCAATGTATATAAACCATTCATCAATCCAAAACGTATTTTAATGTCAAAAATATAAAACTAGAAATTGAAATATTAAATCACATGGTTCATCGTTCACTTAGCACTATAAAATCTAGCCTAGCATTGAAAAACTAAGAAAACTAAGAAAAGAAAGAAAATAAATAGGAGAAGACATCACCCTATCGAATCTTGAATTGAAATCTTGAATCTTGGAATCAATTTTCTTGTTCTTCACCTTTTTCTTGCTCTTCAAAATGTCAAAAATATGTCTAAGAATGTGTAACCCCTGTTTCTCGTCGTGTTTAGGGTTAAAAAGGGGTCCAAGATGTGTTTCCATAAGTGGTTGATTCAGAAAAGGAAACTGAAATTTTCGCATCAGAAGTGTTCAATGCGGCCGCATAGTATTAATATATGCGGTCGCATAGTTATAAAATTTTGGGGAATAGGGCTCGCTGTCCAAACCTATGTGGTCGCATAAGTGTTACACTATGCGGCCGCATAGTGTAACCATCTTTCCAAAACTTGCATTCTAGTCCTTGAATTTCATTCATGCCTTCTTGATCTTCTTTCACTTTTCTTCTTTCTTCTATGCCTCGTGTCATTGCTCAATTCGTCATTGGCTCACTTCGATTTACGATTTACTCTTCGGGTCAACTTTTGAATAATTACACTCAGGTCCCTGAACTTTCATTTTCTTCCGTTTTGGTCCCTTTTCACTCGTTTTCTCATATTTTTCGTTCCATCCATCAATGTAGCCCTAAAAATGAAAATTGTACCGAATTAAGCCATAATTCAACATATATATTTCCAATTTGCCATGTTTTGTGGCCTAAATAAGTGTCTAAAACGCATTTATCATTGGTTCTGAAAATTTGTATCAATTTGCTCGAAAACTTTGTCTGTCTACTGCATGTATTGGTTGAACATCTCCCCCAAACTTGGTTTCTTTTCTTACTGGCCATTATTTGCACCATTTCCTTGATGATTATTTGACCATTTGAAATTTGGGTGTTGTCTCCATCCTGGATTGTATGTTTGTGAATAAGGATTAAAGTTGCGAGATCCATTTTGGATGAAGTTAACCCGTTCTTATGGAAAACTCACGGACATGCAGTTCTCTATTAAATGATTAGATCCACAATTATCGCATGATGGATTGGCTCTCATTCTCTGTGCTCTTTGTGTCTGCAACTACACAAGCAACTCCACCTGCTTTGTCAAAGCTATTATCTATGCATTGGTAGATGTTGTGATGTCCATTTCATACACCCCAGCTGCTTTCTGTGGTGTCGTTTGTTCAGATGAGAACATGGAGTGTGTGTTGGCAATTAATTCAAATAAATCCATTGCATCTTGCACTGATTTTCCATTGCATATTGATCCACCTATAGATGCGTTCACTTGAGATTTTGACATAGATGAGAGTCTGGAATAGAAATATTGCACTTGATGTCCTGTAGAAATTCCATGGTTTGGACATTTTCAAATGAGTTCTTTAAAGCGGTTCCAGGCTTCATGGCAACATTCCCCATCTTTCTGCTGAAAAGTTTGAATGTCTAATCTGATTTTTACTACTCTAGCAGGTGGAAAGAATTTTGTACAGAATCTCATAGTCAGTTCATCCCATGTAGTAATGCTTCCATGGGGTTTTACATCCAACCATTTCAGTGCAGCATCTTTTAAGGTGTAATGGAATAGACATAATTTGATAGTATCTTGATTAACCCACAGTGCATGAAAGTTCTAATAGGTTCTGAGAAATCTGGAAACATGTGTATTCGGATTTTCATGAGGTAGCTCGTAGAATTGCAGAGTGTTGCTCATCAAATTGATCTATTCTGCCCTCATTTGAAAATTATTCACCCCGAAATCTGGATACACAATGTTAGATCATACATGAGCTGCTATAGGTGTCATAAACATGGAGACTGATAAATCTCTTTCATTTATTTCCTCTCGTTGTTGCTGTGTCGGTGGCATTGCTCTTGCTCCCATTGGACCAAGTGGCCGAATTGGATTAGGAATATGTTATTCTTCAACCATTTGTTGGTGCTTTTTTGTTTGTGTCCTTTGAATCTCTACCTGAAAGTACGTTCAATCTCCGAGTCAAACAGTTTAAGATTGTCGCTTTGAGTGCGGATCATAAAACGAACACCTTTTTTCTATAGATAAAATAAAATAAACAAATCAAATAAATGTTGAAACTAAAACAAATTAAGAATAAAAGTAAATTGTCGCCGGCGACGACGCCAAAAACTTCTTGTGATTTTTCTATCGTAAGTGTATGATATCAAACAAGTAATAAAGTGGACCTAGGTGTCCGGATAAATTGTTCCCACGAGGACAATACTTAAATGCCTAATTTAGTTAATTTCAACTTCTATTTGATGAACGTAACCTCAAATTTGTGTGAAGGTGGTTGTAATCTAAAGAAAACTTAAAATTTAAGTGTGATGTGCACAAAAACGATGTTGAAGTTTAACAATGAGAAGCATATTAGGGCAGAACATTTCACCTATTGGATCACCTTTATGTTTTCATCAAGATTCATAAACTAAAGCAGTGTTCGGTCGAAGTCTCCTAATATATTCAACTTACCCCTCTTGAGTTCTCGTTGAGTCTATTTAATTAAGCCAATTCTATATCTCTATGCAAACTAATCTTAATTAAACGAAACAAGGTTCTGAAAATTCACACACGACCATAATAATCAATATAGGTATCTCTACACTTTATATCAATTTTGTGATACTCCGAAATTTTATGCTCATTCACTTTGCTCGTTTAAATTTTTTTGTAAGATAGTAATTTAACCTTTCAAAATTTAGTATGGCCAAGATTAATAATGGTTGCCAATTTTGCATTGGTCGATTTACTAAAAGTTTACCAAGATTAGTTAATTAGTGGTTA
This sequence comes from Osmanthus fragrans, assembly GCA_019395295.1. NCBI lineage: Eukaryota > Viridiplantae > Streptophyta > Magnoliopsida > Lamiales > Oleaceae > Osmanthus > Osmanthus fragrans. Next base: position 10,929,615 of record CM033359.1, read on the forward strand.
TAAAATTTTACACCTATTTTCCTACTTGTATTTCTCTTGGCCGAAAATTGGGGGGGGGGAGTACCACCTTTGTAGGAGATTAATGCATGAGATGTTTACCATTTTTTAATCAAGCATGAGGTGGTTATTGCTGGACATGCAAGACTAATGACTAATCTAAAACAAGTTGGAGGTGGAATGATGCCATGAAAGGAGGATTTATGCAAACCCACGTGGAGGCACAAGTTGGAATAGTTATCATTTACTTAAGTCTTTCCTACCTTTATATAATTGAGAAGTTCCTTGCATTTTTGTTCCTTCCAAAGGCAGCAAATACTTTGCAAAACCAGAGTTTAGATAGAGAGAAAAAATGTGCAAGAAGAAAGAAAAAAAAAATAAAGGAAAGGGAAAGGAAAAGAAGAAAAAGGGAAGCAAGGCCTAACACCCTCAATTCATCTATCAACCGAAGTTTCTTCAAGTTTTATTGTAAGATACTTTCCTTGCTTAAGTGGTAGGATTTCATGGTAATATTTATGCTTAAGCTATGCATGAAGACCATAATATGAAAGATGTGGACAAACCACAAAGTTAGATATCTATGCCTTAGGACAAGTCCGAAGGGCACCGACAAGCCGGAATGTGCAAGTATGTGTTTGAATGCTTTCTATTGCGTAGTATTAACATGTTAAATCCAAGCATGGTGTCTTACTGAGTATTCTTTATACTCATAATATTCTATACTAAATTTTCAGATCCATAAGATGTGAAGTTGGTGGAAGTCGGTCGGCATAATCGATGATGGGTTAAAGACAAAGTAAATTTGCATCGATGTTTTGTTTTTGCATGTTTTGTTCGACTGCTTCATATATTTTTTTCCTATGGTATTGTATAAAAACTTGTATAAGACATGATGTAATATGGTACCGAAAGTAAATTAAGTAGTTATTTCTTCCATGTTATGTTAAGAGATATATTTATAGACCTTTTTTCCCGAATGACCAAAAGAGGCAGAATCCGGGCAGTTTCTAGGTCAACTTCAAAATATTATTTCCAACTCTATAGACGTCCATTTGAGACTCTAAAAATACGTCTGCATTCCTCTTCGAGTTTTTTAAATATGGGCGTAAGAATCACTCAATTTGGATGTCTGTGGCCTTAGATATGAATTTTTAAACGTTGAAGGGTCAATCTGGATTTTCTGTACAACACTACACTGTTTTCAGTAAAACGTCCATACTATATGATATTGGAAAATTCTCATATTTTAACCTAGAAAACTACTTGAAATTATCTTTCTAATGCCGAAAAATTGTCATAGAAAATGGAGTTGGAATGGATTCTATAAAAATAGTTGAACCTACTGCCCCAACTAACCATGGCTGCACCGAGTATTTTTTTTTGTAAAATAAAAATTACACGTCGGTGTGCGCTTCTGCTGGCCATTATATTTTATGAGAAATATTTTATCAAATTGAAAATAAGTTTCTAACATGTAATACTTCTGTTTAAGAGTATTTACATGTGCCAAAGGCAGAACCTATTATGATTAGTACGTGACCCCCTCGAAGTTTAAGTTCGGGGTGTCACAAATTTACTGGGTTTTATTATATGGTCTAGACAAACAATTCGCATCTCTACGCAATTATTTTCCACTAAGTCATTGAATATTTGGCTAGAAAATTCAAAGCGTTAAGACATAAATAAAACCAACACATTAACAAATTAAAAAACTAGAATCTTAAATTAAAAACATAAAGGTTTCCCAAATATGTCACATGTTCGCCCCAATGATGGATTTAGCTATTCATATTACACAAGGAGAAATAAATAATCATTATAGAGTACATCACCGGGTTTGAAGTTAAGATTTAGAAGAATAAAGTCGATCCTGCACCAAAATCTCTTCCTTTTCTTGTCAATCCTTCAAATATGAGTCCCTTTGTGCTTCCTTCCTTGAGTTCATTGGTTGAATCTTCCTAATTTTCTCTTTGAAACGCTCCAATTGATTGTAGATCTCGCAATGTGTTCTTGTGTCTCTCCAAATTGTGTAACCCTATAAAAGGTCTTAAAGAAGTTTATTTATACTCTTCCCCATGTCCATGCTAGAATATGATTTTTTAAATGGGTCTTTTAAACAGAAATTTTTGGTCAAAACACGCAAACAAGTGGCACCGCTGCGCCAGGAATGTGGCGCTGCGGCGCGGCATTCTTTTTGGGCATGCGCTGCAGCACTAGGGTCATGGCGTTGTGGCGCCATGACCTCAGGTAAGGTAGCACCGCGGCGCCACATCAGCGTTGTGGCATCGATCGTGTTCTCCAATTTATGCTTTGACCCTTTTGCCCTTATGTCCTTTATTTCTTCTCATTCCACGCCACTAGCCTCGTTTTATCATCCTTCATCATTTTTCACCATCTACAAGACAACACTAATAAACATATCAAAAAACGTTCACTTTACATAGAATCTAGCTTATAATTAAATCAAAAGTAGGATAAAAACTCGTGAGTAAAACACACTCGTCAATGGACATGTTATGAACCACTGGAGTTCAAATCCTCTAGATCACCAATTTCATTATGAATTTCAAGCAATTTTAGGTCTTCTTTATGAGGTTATAACTGTCTTCCTCTTTTGTGTTATCTTCTTGTATTCTTTATTACTCTTGCCTACAAGTTTTAGAGAGCTGCAGAAATTGCTAAAGCATTTACCTTTGAACAGAATGCTAAACTTTATGCCAAGAATCCTCCTTTGTAAGCATAGATACTGCTGGTAAAATATTTTTTATGCTTCCAATTAGTCATTTGACAAATATTTATTTGCCACAATTTCAGAGGCTCATCTCCCAGGTTATAATGGACAAAGAGTGGCATTCTATCTTTTTGTTGTGGATAAAGAGGTTTAATTTGGTTTATTTTTTCAAATATAATTGGTAGTTGATAATTGTTGACTTTTTCTAAATTATTAATTGGTTTTACAAATGGGTAGACACATCATTTTGTTGACATATCATTCTATTGAAAGATTAACCTAGGTTGTGGGGATGTCAGCAATTGTTTCTGGATTGTGCCTGTCTCTATAGGTGTAGCGTGAACATAAATTACAAGCAAAAATTATTGAACAAGCAATAGATTGTTAATGGACCCACAACATATTACGTTAAGTTGCAACTTGCTGAACCTATGCCATGATATTTTCGGTGTTAGTAAATTATTTATAATCATTTGGTATCATTGGATTTATGTATGTTACAATATCTTCGGTGAACAAACGAGGCTTTAACTAGCTTGAAGGAGAGCTTTTACTGATTAGAGAGTGGAAATTCTTAGAAAGAGCATGAAATAAGTCTCACCTTACCAAATGCCATGTTGATCAATTCCCAGCATAAAAACTTGTCATCACTGAAATGGCCTTAATTGCTGTTTATATAGTTAGAGTCTGTTGCTTATGTGCTATTTATTTTGGTCCTATCCACTTGCTTCATATTTATTATTTTCTTTACAAGATATTTATTATTTTCCTTGTAGGTAACCAAGCAGAGCTCCTCTATTTGTACATGGAGAATTTTGTATAAAATGGACAATAGTAGCTCAAGTTAGTTTGATGAAATGGAGATGCAAGAAGAAGACATTTATTTCCATTTTACATTTTGTATGGTTTAAATATATGTGATGAAATTTTAATCTCAGTTTTATATTCTATAAAAAAGTTTCCGTTTTATAAATGTTGCGTAATTTACATATCTCGATTTCATGTACTATATATTGGTATTAGTAAAAGCAGGCGAAATAATTACAAATAATGCGAAAAACAGCAAAATGCTTGTAAATAAAATACAACGTTTCGGCAACGTTTTTGGTTAGATTAAATAAGTATGGATTTATTTTTTCCATTTTTATATATGAAAAAAAAACTTACTTTATTCATTGATATCGTACACTTATAGTTAGACTACAACAAGTTTTCGACGTCGTTGTTGGTGACTATATATGCTTTCATTGTGTAAATTCAACCAAACTTGAATGGAAAACAAATAAATGTTGGGAAAGAAACTTTAGAATAATTACACTAGTGAGAAATTGAATATCAAATTGGAGGTGTGTATCTTACTAGAGAGAAGAAAATAATTGATCAATGAGTGTCGAAATATAATCAACCTAAAGGCTTACGACGATTGGATTAACTATGCACACACATATTGCTCTAGCATCATATAAGTAAAGATTGGTTTTGGTGACATGACTAGACTTTTATGAATTACTCAAATAGTTTCACAACGTGAAGCAAACATGGAAAATTATCTAATGAATTAATTAAATTTTTTTGTTATATGTTTGAGTAGATAATCTCACTCGAGATGAACAAGGGTTTGAATTTTACCCTATGTAGAAAGTAAAAACTCCTTATAAGGAGCTCAACCACCCCCCCCCCCCGGACCAGTTCAACAACCAAAAGAAACTACTTATGAGTATTAACTAGACACTTAATTACATGACCCCAAAAAAAAAAAAAAAAAACTACTACAACATGTTATACATTTTACAACATTTAACTAGAAGTAATGCAATCGCTCACAACGACAGTTACCCTATGTAACATACACACGGCAGATAGTTATTTGATATATTGATGAGATAGTTTTTTTACTATGAATTAAATATTCACCTGTCATGTCATGTATATGCCAAGTAGGACGATTAGTGAGCTGCTACGAATAATATTATTCTTTTAGTATATCATTCTTTTAAGTAATGCTATAAAATAAAAATAATATTTATTTAAATATAATTTATCAGCATTCATTGAAAAGCTCACAATGGCCCAAAATGTTTCCCCACATATATTACTCAAATATGGACTCCCTCTTGCAGTGACGGATCCAATACCCGGCCAGCTCGCGCGGCCGCGCGTGCTGGATTCACCAGAATCTGCTGTCGCCGGGAGGTTGGAGCTGGAGCTGGAGCTGGAGGCCTAGAGCTGGAGCTGGCGTCTGGCGTCTCCAAGGAAGAAGACGACTGAACAGTGGAGTGGATTGGGCCAAAAGTTGTTTTTTAAATTGTGTTTTGGTTAGTTGGGTTAATGGCTTGTGGTTTATGAAATTAAAAGGCCCAATTAAAAATACGGCCCAAATCCAAATCCAATTATATATTCAATAATCAAAATCCCTAATTCCAAATTTCCAATCCCTAATTTGGTAATTCCTAAATCGTTTGGAGTTTAGCTTTGGGAGACTTAGGCGATTGGCGACTGGCGAGTGGTGGTGGACCGTGGAGTCTGGACGGTGGAGTCGTGGACTGGAGACTGGAGTGACTGTCTTTGGAGTTTGGAACGACGAGTGGCGATTGCGAATTTGTGAGCCTGCGAGTGGGACTGTGGGAGACGAGATTGAAGTTGGATTCGCCATTGCAGTGCGACGGGCGACGGCTTCTTCCGGTCACTGCTGCCGGAGTGCGATGGAGGGATTACTCGTCAGTGCTCTCTGCGGTCTGTGTCTGCCGGTGAGAGGTATACCTTGGCAGTTGGCTCTCCATTTTTAATTATTATTATTTGGATTATGGACTTATGGTTTTAATTTAATTAGTTTATGAATTAGTGTGAAACTGAAATATGATTTATGAATTATGGATTGGTTAATTTGGTTTATGAATTAGGGTTTTATAATTTAGGGTTTTTTGAACTATAGTTTATGAATTAGGGTTTATTTATGAATTATGGTTTATGATTTATGAATTATGAATTGTGGATTGGTTTATGAATTATGATGTTTTTATTTTTGATTTGCTGTTTGGGAATTGGGAATCGGGATGCTCGGAATTTAAGTTTAGCAAATTAGGGAATTGGGAATTTGTGAAATTTGAGGAATTAGGAAATTAGGGAAGTTTTCTTATGAATATAATTTTTATTCATACACTGCTCGGAATTTGTTGTATTGAATTATATTTTCTCATGAATATAATTTTTACGTTTCAGTGTATTTACACATATATCGAATAATATTTAATATTATTTAATCAACGATCGGTCGGACCGGATTATTACGATCGTTGACCGTCGAGGGTCAACGGCAAAGTCAACCCACCCTAGCTGACACGGCGTCCTGGATTCGCCACTGCCCTCTTGAGACCTATTTTCTTTCTTCCTTCACGCGATTCATTTCCTTATTTTTCAACAAATTACTTGCATCCCTGCCCTCATTTTAGTTGTCTGCTTTTGCTTTTAGGAGATTTAATGCCTTTTATTAATCGTTGATCATCTGCATTCAACGGTTTGTACCTGTGACTGCCACCCAAGAGATTCCAAGGTCAGAAGAATTTAAATCCATTGAATTTACTCTATAGTGTGTTAAGCGCCTATATTTTTTATGGGCGATTATGGGTATTGGGTTTGATTGTCATAAGAATCAAGGTTATGGGGGAGTGGGTTTATTTTTTTGTTCGTTTTGTTGTGTTATTGTGTATATGTTTGTGATCTATCGATTTCTTCCTTGATTGATAAATTGAATGGTTAAAGTAAGGTAACTTCTGTGATAATTCTGTTCTTTGTATGTTTCTGATTTATTTTTTATGATATTTCTGTTCTAGTAAGGTGATTTTTGGTCTAATTTTCATAGAACGGAGATGTATCTTTTTCTGTTAATTGCAAAGTGAAATTAATTTGGGATCTATATAGTTCATCTGTCGCTAATAAGGAAACTGAAGCTGCAGAAAAGAAAAGAATTAGTAACTTTGTGTATATAATATGAGGAGAACAATATTCTAGAGTTTTGGTTGTGTGACTTTCTTACCTTAGGTTAGGATGTGAATGAAAAGATTTGTAGAAGCTGAGAGCTGCCAACGCTGGTACATGAATATGTTAAACAGGGGATTAAAAGTGTCAGAGGATTGCAAAGTGTTAACAAACATCAAACTTACCTGAAAAAAGCTTACACGCATATTTCTCTGCATACAGATTCCAGTGATTATATATTATAATTGGTCCATTTTTATGTATCCCTGAAAAAGCTTTTTTAAGGTAAATTGATTTTGTTTTTTTTTTTATGATTTTGTTGTCAAAGAAAGTTTCTCTCTTCCTTGTGTTTTTCTTGGTGTCCATTCAGCGATACAAGGATTTGGCCCTTTATACCACTTTATAATAACATTAAAAAAAGTTATAATAAAGGTATGGTTTTTAATAACATCATCTACGATAGCATTCCGAAAGATGCTATAGAACACGATAGATAGCATTCTTTGCAAGCTAGTCGACTTTACTGCTGGTTAATCGACTTGTCTGGACCCGGAACATTATTATACAAAATATACCTGCCTAATTGTTCAACTCTAGTTTTTTCATCATATACGTATATACCAATTACCAATCCACGAAGTTGGTAACTGCAGTACGAGTGGACTGGAGATCGATGGTTTGTAGGGTGGTCCTTGTAAGATAAGACCATAATGATTGGTTAGTACTGATGTGAAATAAAATATTTGTGAAAATTAAAAAGTAAAGAAAAATTATGAGTCTACCTGCAAAATTTGTTTATTGAGAAAATGTTTGATTGAAATTGAGTTTTAAATGATTTGTACTATATAGGGACTTAAAATCATCGAAAACAAAACTTATGCCAAATGTTAGAAGCTATATATTGAAGTCCTTTCTTGATAATCATTCTTTTAAAACTTTTTTTTTTAATACTTATTTTTAACCACACATGTTTAAGGTGGCTCCACGTGGTCACACACATTTCGCTTACAAAAAGTGACATAAAATCTGAATAAATGCCTATGTCCATCCATGGTTTAAAAAGGCGGTAGTGAGGCACGCGTCTCACCGTGAGGTGTATGTAGTATGTTTCGAGGCGGTATTTTTTAGGCTAAAAACTGCTTCTAAATCTAAGGCGTACGCCTCATTTAAAATTTGAAAAGACCCTTCTTAAAAAAAATTGGCACATTTAAAAAGACATTTGGGGCCCAAACAAAACAATAAAATACCTAAAAAATTAAACAGCTGCCAGAAATTAGACTAAAATCGAAAATTCAAAAGTCAGCCTTTAAAAAACTAATGATTATATATCCTGCTTACTATATGCTCCGACTTTGATTTTTTTTTTTTTTTTTATTGTTTTATAATTATTTTATTTAGATTTTTTGTTTTTTGTGAGGCTTACGCATCGCCTCATAAAGAAAAATCGGCTCAATACTTAGTTTCACCTTTTGAAATTTTGTGTCCATCCACCCTGATCATAAATTAACTACTTGCCTATCATTAACCCTTTCGAAAAACGCAAGAGCCAACTCTAATCGATTACTCATCCCCACCAACCTTCTGTACAAATCTTTTGTACAAATTAACAACGCATCAAGCACCTTCTTTAACTTTCTGACCTTTTTTGTTTGATAAAATTTGTCCAGGCTATACGAGACTTAATATGAGCTCTCGAGCTAATGCCTTTAGTGACATTTAGTCATGTGAGGTACCTTTGAAGTAGTGGTCCTTGTCAGGAGACCATGTGAAGGAGGTTCTACGAGTGAAAGTTTTCCAACCTTCACCACACTCACCTTGCACAATATTAGTTTGATTGGGGTCCAGTATTTTAACCGTGCTAACTAGATTTCGATCTTGATCGGATTATTTTGATTATATCTTTATAATCATCTTTATATGTAATAATTAAGTTAACAATTTTACCTTTATTTTACACCTTATTGTCGGGGGGAAAAAATTTACATTGTCAATAAGTTATAACCAAATAGTATTTATATATGTGAAATGCCCACAGAAGGTTTCATAATTAGATAAGCAAGCCATTAACTATAATAAGAAGAAAGAAAAAAAATATCAAGTACTCAGAGTCATATAGAGTATTAATTGGTCTGTCATTACTTAATTAAGGACAGATTGGTAGATCCCTTGCTAATTGCTTCCCGAGTTATGCTACACTTACAAAGGAAGTGTACAAAGTTGGGTTACAAAATCAAATCTGCACCAATCATTTCAAAAACAAATTTTTAAATATTTTTAAATCATTTGAAATCAAGAGCCTGAATTTTGCCAACACACTTTGTCATCCTACTTTTGTAACCCATCTTTGTACAAAAAGCATTCTCCTTGCTTCCCTTTATCATGCAATCTTCACTGTTCGTTGATTCTGATCTTACGAATTTCCCCAAGAATGCAAACACATGATAACCTTGATATTTTAAAGTTTGAATCATGGTGTTCATGTAACGCCCCAATTTTTCATACATCTTTTGAGGTGTTACCAAGAATAATTTCATTTACTTAAATGCGGAAAGATAATATTTTAATCTCCAAATAAACAGAACATTCATAAAATGATGTCTTTAAATAAAAAAACTTAAACATTCTCAATGAGACAATAAATTCAAAAAAAAACCTAGAAATTTATTTGTCGAAAATTCCTTTTCTTCGAATCCCTTGGCGACTCGCTGCACCGTCCTTCCATTGTTCCAATCGACCCGAACTAGCATGTAAAATTTGTAAGAGTGAGTATTTTAAAAACATCCAATAAGATACGTGCAGTTTCTACACACAATTATATGCAATAAAATAACATTTCATACCACTCTTCTCTTTATGGAGTATAACGGTGACCAAACGACACACCCATCTTAGGTCCTCTTATAATCTCATATATTTTTCTTAAGAACCCGAAGGTCCACTGATAATCCATGCATATTTAATTGAACATAAAAGCATAGAGAAACATATCACTTTGCACATAAGTATCTTACCTTGTTATTGGAATATTAAAATTGTCTACCGGCACGTTAAAAATATTTATCTTCCTACTTTGGGTGAAGAATTGCTTGACAATGATGTGTGTACTTGACTTTTCACAACCTTTCTCTTTCTCTCACTACAGGTAGTACCCTCTCTCTTTCTCTTTTCTCTTTCTCTTTCTCTCTCTCTTTCTACCGTATAAAAGTATGTGTGTGTAAAAAAATGTGGCACATGCATGGTATTTATAGTGGTTAATAGATAATGATGATTTAATAGACTCCAAATAAAACTCTTAATTTCAATTTAAATTGGACTCTTAACAGATAAATCATCTTATCAAGAATTTCGAATTTAAAAGATATCTAATTACATGAGGATAAAATTCTAATGTGGATATATACAACCTTCAAATTTCATTTTTAATTTGAAAATAAATATCATAATATATACCCAATCATAATTAACAGTTAACAATTTTTCTACTTAAAATAGAATTACAATTAACTAATAATTTTTTTATCAAAATAAATATGAAATATAATTAGTACTCTACGTGTGGTGGTAAAATCAATTGGATAGAGAATATTTTGGTAAAACAAATCATGATATATCTCAACCAACTACCACATGGGACACTTGGCATGCTAGAAAAATTTACACTATAATATAATAATAATAAAATAAATTACCCTATTTATCATCCAACCCTACACGTGAAAACCACAATTTACCCTAAAAACTCAAAACCAACTTATAAATTACTTTTGAGATAAAATCTTAAAATGTCAATAACTTGGGTTTAACATATCCAAATCGACTTTTTCTTGGGCCTAAAATATATGATTTAAAACGAACTATCCAATGAGTATAATATTAATATACTTATATTTGCCCTATCAAAATCTAATTATTTGGCCCAAAAATATAAAGATTTAAAACATATTTCATTTTAAATCCTTAAACTTTTCAAAATAATAAAAATAACATATAAAATAAATAAATTTTTATTCTAAAAATTTAGGGACATTACAATCTCCCTTCCTTAAAAAATACCTCGAATTTTGTGTTCAGGTCCTCTGTTGCTCCATCTTGAATTAAAGTAAAAACTCGGACATTTTCCTTCTTATCGTGCTCATCATTCTTCTTTGAGGGGTCTTCCTTACAGTTTCTGAAAATAAATGTTTTGCCGCATCGATAGCACACATGTTTCCCAAACAAGCATTCACCCCTATGTACCCGGTTGCATTTTGGACAAAATGTTTTGTCCAAAACTTGATCCAAAGTTGATTTTCTTGTTCTGTCCTACTCCCTTTTCTTCGTTTGCCACATTCCATTTCCTCTTTCCTGAATGCTCGGCTCCTTGTTGAGAAGTTTGATCAATCTCTAACCTATTTGAGATTGCTTGAGCGGTTTGTAAAACCCGACTATAGGTAGTGAATTGATGTGATGCCATTATTCCACCAATCTCAGGGCGCAATCCCAGTTCAAACCTTCTTGCTTTCTTTGCTTCCGTGTCCACTAGGTGTGGTGCGTACCTAGAGAGTTGTTCGAATTTCCTCTCATAATCCTCAAGCTTCATCCCTCCTTGTTTCAGTTGAAGAAATTCTGTTTCCTTTCGGTCTCTCAGAGCTTGTGGGAAGTATTTTCCCATCACATCGTCCTTGAATTGTGTCCACGTTGTTGAGCTTCTGTTCTAGTGCGCGATGCTGACTCCCACCAGTGGCCTGCAGCATCAACCAACATAAACTCTGCGCATAATACCTTTTGAGAATCAGTGCAGGAAAGGTGTTTGAAGATTCGCTCCATTCCTCAGCCGCCAATGGGTCTACCTTGCCATCGAAAGTTGGGGGTTTATAGCGGCGGAATTGTTCCACAATTGAACTGATGTTGTGAGCATTTGTATCCTGAGTACCAGCTTGTGCTTGTTGTCTACCCAAGTCTTGTACAGCTCTCAACAAATCCTTGATAATCGTTGCTTGATTTTGTTGTTGCCTCGACATTTTCTTAATACAAGTAAAATTTTAAATTTAGAAATGCAAAATTTAATAACACAGAAATTATTTATTAATGGTAAAAACTTTAAAATTTCCAAACCTTACATATAGTATCCGATCTTCGAAAGATGAAAAATTTCAATGAATAAACAAATAAACTTTTGCTAAAATAAAGACTATCTCTAATATCTATAAGTCCTAGAAATGTTCATCATCTGACGTGAGGCATGACTCGGGCTCAGAATCCAAATCCATGAAATTTTGGAGTTCGAGTTCCTGCTCGGGGTCTTCCAGCTCTGGTTCGATTTTCTCCTCTGGGTCCTCTTCAGGTTCTTCCTCTGGCTCTGGTTCTGGCTCTGGCTCAGGTTCAGGTTCAGGTTCGGACTCAGGGTGAGGCTCAAGCTCAGGCTCAGGTTGGGGCTGGGGCTCTAGTGCTAGCTGTTGTTGTCTGTGGTTCCACAGGATTATAATGTCTTCACAGTACCTCCTAAAATTAATCTTGTCCCAATTTTCCTGCAATTGTAGCTCATACTCCATATCTCTTACGAAGTAGGCCACATCTCTCCATTGAGGTCGCATAGTAGTTATCAGGTGATATATTGAGAAGATTGTCCCCTCATTATATCCGAACGATCTTGCTTGCTCCCATTTAAGAAGGAAATCTTCAACATGCTCGGCAAAAAATTCGCATCTCACTTCGTAGTTCATGTATCTCTCGATAGCCAAATCAGCACGTTCTAGGAATGTGAGGCTACGTCCAATCATCTTAGTTACTTTTCAAGTTCTAATCATGTGATAAATATAACTTCAATTATGCTTGATCTTTTTAGTGATAGTGTCATTTCATTCTATGTTTGCATCTAATATTCTCATATAAATTCGTGAAAACTTTAACAACTAAAATGCAAAGTAAACATGGTTGTACATAACTCATAAACATATTAAAATGATAACATTTCTTTTTCATACCTGGATCGATTGGAGAGTGGTCGTGCAGTGAGCGCTACATGCCAAGGATTCTCTCCACATTTTTAAGAAAAAAAAATTCATTGTTCATAAATTCCTAATGTTTATGAAAAACATTGCATTTATTTATTTATTTTTAACTTTCCAAAATAGGAAAAATGAATTTTCTTAAATTTTTGAAAGATTTGAAGTATTGTTTTCATCTCGTTAATTTGAATAATGCGTAATAAAAAAGGCTTCCAAATGAGGAGGGGGGTCACAACGGACCGCTTAAATCTCAAGCTATTCTTAGACAGTTTAAGTCTTTTTGACAAAGCCTTTCAATTTTGCAATTACGCAAATCAAACAAAACTCAAACAATAAATCAAAAGTGAAATCTCTTAAAATGTAAAACTTGATTGAATTTTTTTTTTTTAAAACATCATCAAAGGCTAAGATTAAACACATAAAAATTTATCACACGTGAAATTTAAACTACAAGCATTCAATCATAACAAATTAAATTTTAACTATCATTATTCAATTAATAAAAATTTACCATTTATGAAAAAAATTAAATAATAATAAAAAAAGTTTATTTGGCCTTTTCACTGTTCACGTGAACAGTACTGTTCACGTGAATAGTACCTACTATTCACAATTTTTTTTTTTTTTTTTTTTTTTTTTTTTTTTTAAAGGTGCATAACTTAACTTTTAGTAAGAATAAATACTTTCAAAATGTCTACAGAATCGATTTTACAACCTGGTTCTGATACCAAACTGTAACGTCCCAATTTTTCATACATCTTTTGAGGTGTTACCAAGAATAATTTCATTTACTTAAATGCGGAAAGATAATATTTTAATTTCCCTTTAATAGACAAATTTCATGAAAAATAAAGTCAAATGAACACCAAATTTTAAACATTTTTGAGGTGAAAAATTATACAAATTAAGCATAATTAATTACAATTTCCAATAAAATAAATTCAAACCAATTCAATTCACTGCAATTTGCTTTCTTTCTATCTAAATTTCACATTCGCAATCAAACGGATCCTTATATACAATTAGATACTTTATTTGCCTGGATTAGTGAATTTGAGAACTGGATACAAAGAATTGAATTGGACCGAAACTGAATAATTCAATTTTGTTTGGTTCCATGCTTAGAGATGGAACCAATGGTTTCATTTTCAGAATACACGTTTATATTCTATTTGGTTTGACTCTCTTTAGAACCAAACAGTGCACAATCCCAATTTAAATAATAATATAATGATCAATATATAAAGGTGCTTACTCTTTTTGACAAGATTGATATTATGATGTGGAACCTTAAAATTCAGTATGATATCATAGCATAAAAATCTCAAACGAGTAATTCGATTCATCTAAAACTCAAGACGAGTTTCAAGAATAATGCTTTTATGTGCCACCATTTTGTTGAATATGTTAAGACTAAGATCCTATGTCGCATACATATAAAATAATAATTTATATATAAAAATTGAGTTACTATTCTTATGAGATCAACCGGCATGCACAAAAACCTCAAATGAGCAAATCAAATTATCTAAAAGTTAAAAGACTAATCGAATTCAAAATTGATATTTACATAGAAGTCATCATTTTGCTCTAAAATGTTAAAGATAAAATTGCCCTTTTTTAAATATAAAAACAATAATCAATATATATATAAATAACTTGACTATTCTATTTCAAGATTCAACCTCAAGTTCAAGATATCAACTAACTTTTGTCATTCATCGGCCTTATCGAAAGTGTTGGTTATTGAAACATCCTAGTAATTATTTTATTAAAGGATCCAAATGACGAAAGAAATTATGCTTGAACCAACCAACCAATTATAATGATGATTTGATTACTTTACACTTGGTAACACATCCAAAACCACTGGTTATGGAATGTGGTATCCCGTAAACTACGCCTTTGTTGTGATTGTTTGGAACATTTTCAATTATTCCTGACATTATTGTTGTTTTAAATGATGTAAAGCATATTTACTTTAAGATAATTTGTTGCGGTGGAGGATCTACGTGTTGAGTTTCTAATAATTGATTGTCGTGTTCGGACTTATAATTTCATTCATGTTTGGCTAATATTTATAAACTGTTTATAATTGATTAAATCACTTTTTATAAACACTTTATGTGAAACCACAAGTATTATTCATTTATACACCACTAATTTCTTATAAAATAAATTATATTGTTTATAAATACTTTCAAAACAAGCTTGAACCTTGTAAATTTAAGATCAATTCTATGTCTACTAGACATGGGACTTTCGTTCAACAATCCTATGCAAAAAGTAACATACCAACTCGACATCCTCAAACAACAATATATTCTTATATTTTCCTCAGGTCAAGAAAAATTACATACTCCATCAAGATAACTCTACAATTGCATTAAGGGCTACACCTTTAGTGTTAAATAGGGATTTTTTTATTTTTTATTTTTCTATTGGCATGATTAAGTTTGAGTATGATTTTCATATAACTTGAGACTCGAAATTTCGTTTCAAAGATTAAACACATTAGAAAAAGTCAAGACTATCCGCGTGATTATTTGTAACATTTTCAATGATTAATCACAATACTATTGGTTTAATTAGTAAAGCATATTTACTTAAAGCTGCTTTGGGTGCATGCCATTGAGTCACTGTTGAATTCTATTGGCTGATTATCCTCGTCAACACTTTTTAGATACATAGTTGCACCTTGTCCTGGGAATGGGTATATGTATATCCAGTATAATAGCAATTATTCTTCCTATTGGTATGTTTTCTAGTTGTGTTTTTCAGATGATTAAAGAGTTTTTTTTCTCGATTTCCCTTTTCGGTGATTACTTTGTTCAAGGAAGATGCAATAACATTTTTTTCTTGAAACATTGTATTAATGGCCATACAAGGCAAGGTATACTTTTTTTGAAGTGACTCATCTTGATGTGCTTTTTCTCTCTCTCCCCTTCCTTATAAAGCAGGTCTTGTGAGGTAGAGATGATGTAATATAAAGAACAGAGCATATAGCTATTTGAACTAGCAATACTTGGGATTTTGACGTGACCCATCGTGGTGCTCATTTTTATGATGCAATGAATCCAGCCATTATGAGAAACTTCCTTGGAGAATACCATATTGCCACCCATACTACATCACGAGAAACAGTCGATAACTGATTAACCTTTCCAAATGCCATTGTTACCTTCTCGATTAACCCCCGAACATTGAGCAAGTATACATGATATAAAAAAAAAACCATGTGCAAAAAATGTTTTAGGTGCCATATTTTCAGTATGTTGTTAATGGCATTTGGTAAGGGGAGCTAGCTTTTTTTTTTTTTTTTTTTTTTTTTTACATCGAGATTGCATTTGGAACTGATTAATGATCTTATAGGGAAAAAGAACTAGTGGATTAAAATTTTAATACTTTAATGTTTTTACTACTAGGTTGAAACTGACATTGCTTTTGTCAAAGTCTCCATCGAATTAATGGCTTTAACATTTTAGTAATCTCAAGTCAAAGTCTCCTCATTTTGGTTTGCACCATTTTCCTTATGTGGTCCCTTAGCTTGTGACATTATTGATAGAAAACATATGGTAGAATTCATCTCACCATTAACCAGTCAAGACCTGATTCTAGAATATCATGACTCCTAATTTCTTACCCCAAAAAAAAAAAAAAAAAAAAAGGAAAAGGGAAAAGAAAAAGAAGAAAAAATCTACACGTCTTATTTGTTATCAGGAATTTACAGGAAATTTCCTGGAATTTGGACAATAACGTGGGGACAATATCTTTAAACACTGAAAAAGTCATAAAAATGAATAGTAATAGTTCCAGTCAATCAAATGTACATCAAGTTTCTCCTTTAAAAAGGGACGCTACCAAAGCTAAAAATCCACCAAGCACCATACATAAGAAATTTTGCAGCGTTGCTGATAATTCAGATAAGCCAGAATTAGTGTGTTCATATTTAAGAAAGATGGGAATAAATTTACGAGTAATGTTAGTGATGATGGTGCTTTCATTACTGAATAGACAATATTGTTTAGGGTGTTGGGAGGAAGAAAGGGTTGCTCTTTTGCACCTCAAAGCAAACATGAACTTTCCAGATGGAAGATCGCTGCCTTCATGGGTGCTTAATAAGATTGGAACTGACTGTTGTCAATGGCAAGGGGTTGAATGCAGCAACGCAACTAAACGAGTAATTAAACTTAATCTTGTTTCCACTAGGGATTTGAAATTAGGAGATTGGTACGTTAATGTCTCTCTATTTCTTCCCTTTCAAGAGCTCAGAAATCTCTCTTTGTCGGGGAATCAGTTAGTAGGTTGGATTGAGAATGAAGGTATGATGCCATCTCTCCTTAATTAGGTAGCTTCAATTTTATCATTCCTATTTTGTTTGAGTGATAAATATAGATATGTTGAACTTTGTTGCAGGTTTTGATAGATTGTCAAAGTTGAAAAATTTGGCGGCCCTTGATCTGAGTTACAATTCATTTCATCGCAAAATTTTGTCATCTCTTAGTCAGCTTTCTTCTCTCAAGCATTTGAGATTTCGAGGCAACTTTTTAGAGAGAGAAAATTACGGCAATAGTAAGTTCAATATACTTCATATTGTGGTGGTTCTTTCGTAGATCATGTGATTATCAAAGAATCAAGTTATTATAATTAAAAAATTTCTTGTTGCAGTATAAGATATGCAATTTCTCTAAACCTTTAATTTTCTCTATTAAAAGTACAGCTCAAACAACCAATTTAACCTTATTAGTGTATTACGAGGAAAAAGCAGAGGGAGTAAATAATTATAAAATACAGTAACAATGCAGGTAACCAACAAGAATTTTTGAAGAGTGGAGACAAGATAATGGAGTTCCAACTTTTACTAATTCTATGAATGCAAAATCATAGTCCATGGGAAAAACAATAAAAAGCCAGAAGCTCGACTTGAGATTTTATCATTAATTTCTGTTGTTTGTAAAAATGAAATTCTCGGCTTCATTTTAAATAAATCTACTTACCATACTATAACTTGAAAATTATGCAAATGGCTCTCCTAATATCAAACTGTTTGCCATTTTTTTTTCCTAATAAGTTTAGCATTACTAAATGTATATGCTAATTGTATTGAGATAGATATTAATAGTGCTAATCAACCCAAGAACTTCAAACGGAAAAGATTAATGGCATGCTTGGTACTTGAAAGTACAACAAATAAGACATTTTCATCTTTAATATTGGAATACACCTTACCACAGAAGCCATAATATTATTTTCATGATTCCCGTCCATAATGACTGTGTTTCAATGTTTAACAGCTTGATGAAACAGAAGCCATAATATTATCCAGTGTTTCATTTTGAAATACACCTTTCTTTTTGTTTATGTATTTTCTCTATGGCATCATTTCAATGTTGAATAGTGTTGACGAAACACATTATTAATTTTTTACCAAAAATCATTGTGTAGGTCGTGAAAGACTTTTAGGATTAACCAAGCTGGAAGTTCTTGATTTTGGGCATAATGATTGGTTTAGTGATAACGACATTCTATCGATGCTAAGTAAGTATCCTTTCCACAAGCGCAATTTATTGTTTTTAGGTCAGAGGGCCTTTTAAATTCTTTACTTGTTTTTTTCGACAGATCTGAATGATTTTATCAATTTGAAGGAGCTCGACCTAAGTCAAAATGAATTAAGAAGCTTGGATACCATTTATGGTATATCATCCCATTTCGTTCTTTATCCTCGTTCATTTTTAGTTTCCTTTTCTTTCTCTACTTCACTTATGTCTTATTATGTATGAACAAAAGCTTTCACGCTATTTTGTTCCCGAGCTCCTCCCTTTCACTGAATAGTATTTTGTTGTTTATTAGATATTATATTGTAACTTTCTGTGGATTTGGTTATACAAACAGGACTAAACAATTTGAAGGTCCTTAATTTACAATCAAATTACTTCAATAATAGTATTTTCTCCTCACTTCATGGGCTATCATCACTCAAGTCTCTAGATCTCTCTTACAATGAACTAAAAGGAACCATCCAAATGAAAGGTTGGTTCTACATCTTAGAACTCCTTATTTGTCTTACTTGTAACAAAACTGAGATCTCAATCATTATTTTCACATTTTGCTTGTATATGTTTATTTCTCTACGTCCGTCTAGATTTACATGCTTTGAGTAATTTGGAGGAGCTTGATCTAAGTGGTAATGAGATTGACAATTTCACAACTCAAACAGGTACTGAACTAAGTTTTTCAAGTTTATAAGCTTATACTTGAATATTACCCTAGAGAGTTCTACGTTTCAGGCATCAAAAGTATTCATTGTCTCCAAAAGCTAAAATTAAATGGCATGAGTGTCTCCAACATTAGCAACATGGTGCAATCTTTGAGGGGATTCTCATACCTCAAGCACTTCCATTTTCAGAACAATTATGAAAACGGAAGTGTTAGATCTTATGGTAAGCCAAAAAAGCTGTAATTCCTAGTCTCAAAAATTATGATACTAATTCCAATATAAACTTCAATTCTCATGCACATCCATTGCTTACATGTATAAGAGTTGAGACAATTAAGACGACTGGAGGGATTGTTCTTGGAAATTCTACTGTGGATTCGAACTTTCTACAAAGTATTGGAGCACTAACTTTTCTCAAGATTTTATCCTTGTCCAGATGCAAACTCAATGGCACCCTTCCCGTTCAAGGTAAACGTCAACGGCTTGTTTGGTAAACAATGTTTTTCGTGACTTGGCATGCTCATTAAGAAATTGTTTCTTCAATTATTTCTATTTTCACAATTTTACAACTTTCCTAGCATCTCAATTGAACTTTTGGTTAATGAATGCAAAATCATCTCACGATTGTGAAAAATTACTACAAGATTTTTCCGAAAACAATAGATATTGATTACCTCACAAAAATTGTGAAAAATAAAAATGAACCAGACATCTCTTTTGTATCAAAAGAAGTGTTTAACTTCGTCAATTAGGACTTTATAATTAACTTAATTTAAAGAGGTTCAGCTAACCTTACATAGTTACTTAAAAGTAATTATATTTTATAATATAAAGGATTTTTTTTTTTTAAAAATTTGTGAGAGTAGAAATAAGTAAAGTTAATATTTACATTCAAAATAAGTAACTTACTGCCGTCTTTCACCAATAAAAAAATCACTTTTATAAAGAAACCTTCTTACTTAAAAGTAAGTTTGGAGACAAGAAAAATTGCCTTATTTTTATAAGCAAAGCCTTGATATTCCTCATTTCATTGGTTGGTTTTGAAGTAGTAACTGTATTCATTTGATTTGCAGGGTTTTGTGAACTTAAAAACCTCCAAGAGTTAGATCTTAGTTGGAATGAGTACGAAGGAATACTTCCTTCATGTGTTGCAAATATGACATCTCTTGAATTGGTTGAACTCTCACACAATACTTTCACCGGAAATATTGCTTCTCCCCCACTTTCGAAACTCACATCGCTTGAATATCTCTCCCTTTCAAGTAACAACTTTCAGATTCCTGTTTCTTTTAAGGCATTCTTTAATCATTCAAACTTCAAGTTTTTATTTTTGGAAAACAATGAAATAGTAAATGACAATGAGTTGGAAAATTTGGTTCCCAATTTTCAGCTAGAGGTTTTTAGTATGCCGAATTCAAGAGGTCGTCCATCACTACCAAACTTCCTTTACTATCAATCCAATTTGAGAATTCTTCATCTCCCAAATAACAACATAGGACAGAATTTTCCAACTTGGTTGTTGGAGAACAACACAAGACTTAGGGGACTATACCTGAGGGATAATGTTTTTACAGGGCCTCTCAAGTTGCCAACAAGCACCAATCCCAACATGGAGACTTTTGATTTATCCAATAACAAGTTCAATGGACATATTCCAACTAATATAACTTCAATTTTTCCAAACTTGGTTGCATTAAACATGTCAAAAAATATGTTTAACGGTTGTTTGCCTTCTAGTTTCGGTGACTTGAAATCTATAGAATATATAGACTTGTCCAACAATAACTTGTCAGGCACAATACCACAGGAATTAGTTATCGGATGCTTTTCTCTGATTTTTCTAAAATTATCGGATAATAAATTGGGAGGACAAATATTTCCAGAATCTATCGGCCTATCAGACTTGAGATGTTTATATCTGGATAGCAATGAGTTCTCAGGCACCATTCCAAAGAGCTTGTCTACCATCCCTCTTGTAGTGCTAAACTTTAGTAACAACCATTTGTCAGGCAGAATTCCTACATCATTGGGTAATATGACAAGATTGAGACATGTTTCTATGTCTAACAACCAGCTTAAGGGTCCAATCCCTGAGGAACTTTGCAATCTCGATTCTCTTGGCTTCCTAGATTTATCTATGAACAAGTTATTTGGTTCAGTCCCATCTTGCTTCAATCCATCAAGCATAAGGCACGTCTATCTAAACAATAACCAATTGGAAGGTGAGCTCACATATGCATTTTATAATTGCTCTAGTTTGGTGTCGTTGGATCTTAGATGGAATAAATTCATCGGAAACATCCCTCTTTGGATTGGCAATCTATCAAGCCTGAGCGTTATTCTTCTCAAAGGTAACCGTTTTGAAGGCACAATCCCTCACCAATTTTGTGAGATGAACAAACTAAGCATGATAGACCTTTCTTTCAATTTTCTTTCGGGTCAAATTCCGCACTGCTTTGGTAACATAACTCTAGAGGTGAACACGAAGAAGTCTACAGGGACTACGCTAATAATCGTTTCTTCAATTCTCACATTCTTGTCTAATTACATGTATAAGGTTGAGTTAGAAAGGTATCACGTACCACTTCGAGTACTTAGTGATTTCATAATAACTGATGGCCCAATTACAGTGACATTCATGACAAAGAGAAATTCTTACACTTACAAAGGTAGCATCCTCAATTACATGTCAGGAATTGATCTGTCTTCTAATAAATTACATGGTGAAATTCCGGATGGCCTTGGAAATTTAAGTGAGATCCACTCACTCAACTTGTCACACAACTATCTTATTGGAACAATTCCAGAAACGTTCTCAAACCTACGTAAGATCGAGAGCTTAGATCTCTCCTATAACAACTTAGGTGGGACGATCCCCACTGGTCTAGTCAAGTTAAACGCTTTGGCAGTCTTTAGTGTGGCGCATAACAATTTAACAGGTATGATACCAGAGAAAGGTCAGTTTGGAACATTCGATGAAGGTAGCTATCAGGGAAATCCTTATCTTTGTGGTCGTCCATTACCTGATGACTGTACTAGCACCGGATCAACACCTGTCTTGCCATCTGCTGACGATGAAAGTGAGGAGTTCGGTTTCATGGACATGGAGTTCTTCTACATAAGCTTCTTCATATCTTATTTATCGGTAGTGCTTTGCATTGCTACAGTTCTGTCCATAAATCCTCACTGGAGAAAAGTATGGTTTCATTTTATTGAGGTTTATATAATCCATTTTTCAGGCCGTGTGTTCTGGACAATATTCCCATTTTCCAAATCAAGGTATCTGCTTTAATTCTGTATGAAGATCATTATATACTACACTATCTTTTATAACTAATATATATTTACAATCTATCTAATCAATTTTCTCATTTTTCTTTCTAGATTTGATAATTCGGAAGTAAGGAATTAGTGAAGCCAAATATAACAGCATGGTAAGAAGCCAAGTTGGCCATCTGTGTGCATATTCATTCAATCATAAAAGTATGAAATGAATTTCAATTATATGTACTTGTATTAATAAATGGGAATGTGATTTGCTTCCCAGTTAAATGTTTTTGTTTGAGAAAAACATTAAGGAGCAACATGGCATTTTGTTTCTAAAATAGCAGTTGAGTATCAAACATTAGTTTAATAAAAAATTTATATTAGAGCTTCTTTATTTATTCTTTTTCCTTAGTCCATTTATAGAATTTGTGCACTACTTATGAGTCACATTTTGTGAAAGAGAGAGTGTGCAACCTATTATTCAGTTTGTTATTCTTATTACGAAAAGTAATTGTATCTTGGAGGGATAGTTTTGGACTCTTCTTCTCTGGATGCAAACTTTCTTCAAAACATTGGAGTAACGAATTCTCTAAAGGTTTTATCTCTGCCTGGGTGTGGACTTAATGGCACCCTATCCAACCCAATCTCTAAAGGTTTTATTAATATATCCACAAGGACCATGGCATATATAAGTTTCTCGGTGTGTTTGTGTGTGATTTTTTTTCAATTATTTCTATTTTCTGATTTGAATTTCATTATTTCTCTTCTATTTCAATTGAACTTTTGCTTTACTTGTTTTACAAGGAAATAAAGAAAGTGAGATAAATGCTAAGTGATCATGCTTTCCATATATATATATATATATTTTTATATAGAAGCATGTTTATCTATCTCTCTTAAAGGAGTTAGATGTGTTTAGATTAGTTAAGAAAACCATAAGAAAATAATTGCTCACGTTACCAATAAATCTAAAATAATATGTAAGGACAAGTAAAAATGAATCCGAGGATCAGAATTTTATAATCAACTCCAGTTCTCCCTTATCTTTGTTTGGTTGGTTTTGAACTAGTTGTTGTTAGTGGTTAATTTTACAAGGTGGCGTCAACTTAATAAACTAGTGGGGCTGGATTTGAGTGACTTCCATCATGTCTAGAAAAAATGACGTATTTTCGATTGATTTAGGTCTTGAGGAATAAGTTTTGTGGAGATATTGTTGTGTCTATGCTTTCGAAACTCACCTCAGTTGAATATCTTTTCCATTCCAAGTAACAACTTCCACATGCCCATTTCCTTGGAGGCTTTATTTAATCATTCAAGTCCTCATTTCATATTTGTCGAAGAAACTGAAGTTATAGCAAGTACTGAATTACGAAATTGGGTACTTAACTTCCAACAAGATTTTTTGTTTGTCAAATTGCAGGGCCGACTTTGAGAATTTTGAGGCCCTAGGCAACTTATCATCAAGAGACCCTTAAATATAATTTTTTTACAAGTGTAAAAATACTTAAATATTTAAATAAAAATTGTATTTAAATTTTAAATGAAAACTTGGTACAATCCAAAAAATAAAATTGCAAAAAAATTATCTCGACAACTTGAGAGACTAAAGTAACATAATATTTAGCAGAATTATCCCATTGGTGAAAAAAATATTGTCCAGTAAATAGTAATCGTCAAAATTATTAATTGGAAAAAACTCGAGTAAACTGTAATTTAGAAATCATGAGAAAGTTTTAAAAATCATTATTTGAAGTCCTGAGAATGTTGTAAGAATAACTCGTAAGGAGAAAAGTGATTTTCAGTTATAAAAAGCGCAAAATTTAGTGACTAGATTGCAAAATAGTGAGAAACACCTTACTTGGCTCCTCTGGGTCAAGGTGCATTGCCCCTTAATTGAAGCCTTGATAAGTGCTTCGGACATGGATGATATTTTAGACGATAATGCGATTAGTAAGGATTATTTAGAGATCAAAAAACATAACTAGATTCTTATGATTTTGATTCAAGAACCTTTTAATACATTCAAGATTTTGAGGGACTAAAGTGAATATATGTTTCGAGGTTAATAATGTATTTATACCAAATGTGTATTTATTAGAGGATCAAGAATTATCTTATCAATATTAGACTCATTACAAAATTTGTAATAAATGACACATTATGGACTCGAGAAAAAAGTAAATTTGGATAAACCAAATTCAAATTATAACTCATTAAAATAACTACTTAATGTGCAACATTTAAATTAAACCATATTGCACTAACAATATTGGACTTGTTTGGTAGCTTGTAACTAATCATGTATATTAAACTTCAGAAAAAATTAATTTGGATAAGATCAAACTAAGTTAGAATCCACACAAAAAAAAAAAATTGTAGTTAAAGTAATTTAAAATCTATCTTTTAAAATTATAAGTAATTTAAGCTTCTACCATGAATTGTTTTCATTTTGAGGCCCCATATGATTTGAAGCCCTAGACCATTACCTAGTTGTCTTCGACTTTGACTTAGGCTTTGGCCTAGGGTCAGCCTATCAAATTGTCATCTAGGAAAATGCTAAATGAACATAATTCTTGACACCCTGGTTGACCGCATGTGAGTGTGTGGATCCCAAGTGAATAAAATAATATTTTTCATATGTGTGTAGGGTGTCAACCAGGATGACACTGTAGCATGACTCTTGCCATCCATCTCTACTTCACTTTCTTCAATATCAGACTGACTTGACAATTCTTGATCTCTCACGTTACTACTTGGGGAGAAATGTCCAACTTGGAGTGTGTTTGATAGGGATTATTTGGGAAAAATGTATTTTGAAATAGTGATATGATGGGAAATGTGTGGTTGAAAAAGAAGGAAAAATTATTGATGTGATGGAAAATATTATTTTATTGAAGAATGTGTGGTTGAAAATTAGTAGAAGAATGAGAATGAGAATTAAAATGTGGATCAAACAGGGCCTTGGTTGTTAAAGAACAACACTAGACTCTAGAGGAGTTTACTTGAGAGAATGCTTTTCGAGGAACTGTTAAGTTGCTAGCAAATACCTATCTCAACATGGAGACTTCCGATATTTCTAATAATAAATTTATTGGACATAATCCAACTAATATAAGTGTAGTGTTTCCAAATTTAATTCCAATAAACATATCCAAAAATGTGCTTAATGGCTGTGTTAAGTGTTATATCTTAGGTTCAATCAATTTTGGAGGTAAACAATTTTAACACTATTAATGCATTTTATTTATGATAGATTTATTATTTAGTTGAATTATTATTTTAAAAAATTAAATTAATAGAGTCCATAGGTTCATGTTATGGTTACTTGTTAATCACAATGAGCTGTGATTATCAGGAACAAATTACATATGATTAAATCTTAAATAATCTGTGGTTGTAAGTAATAATGGATATCGGTATTACTGATAGACCAACACTGTAACATTTCCCACCAATGAAGTGAGAGGTTAAACTCACAAGCTATAATGTAGTGATATTTAAATAGATGCGTGGATGTTTTGTTAAGAGAATAAAATATTGGAGACTCGTAACAAAGAATTCACATGAATAATTATCTTAGTATCAGTGGTTAATCTCTAATTTTTGTTAGTGGAATTGGGCCTTCGACTTGAGGTTATCATAGTACTTTATACAAGGATAGTCATACTTTGATGGTATTGAATGGTTCTCTACTAAGAGTCGCTAATACAACATTATTCGGATATGTCAAAAATCATATGAATAGATGACTCGTTACTCTTAGATAGTAAGAGATTATACCTACGTTTCATTCGGTTAAATTTATATCGAAATCACTAGCCAAAGTAAGCACGTAAGTTGAAAAGAGTTTCGACCTATTGACTTAAGATTAGGATGAAAGTTATGATACATAATCGAGATTGACAAACTTTCATATTTTGCAAATGATTAAATCATATTGACGAAGGAATTATAATTTTACGATAAACGAATAAATTTGATTTTGTTACACCACGTGATATTTTCCGTCACGTGTAATGTCCTAACATATTGCAGGGCAACGAATATGAATTTAATAAATCTAGGTAAATTAAAGATAAATTAAAAGAAAATTTTAATTTATCTTATTTTGATTAGATCAAAATAATAATTCATATCATCTGATATCGTGATCGGGAATCTAATGGATCCCACACAAAACATAGTATTAGAAGAATTATATTATGAATTAATTAATTGACAAGTGTTGGACATTTGTAAAATTTTTTATTTGGATTATTTATTAATGGAATTAAGTTAATTAAATTGATTAATTAACTCACAGACCAAGTTTAATTCCTTAGAGTAATTAAATATTGGACGACTCACGTTTAACGATGGGTCAAGTCCACTTGAATATCTATTAATAAGCACAAGTAAGAGAAACCCTATTATCTCATTCTTGTTCTTCTATGTGGATTATCATTGGATGCTGAACAATTAGACAACTGTGGTGTAAAATGATGGTGACTCACAAATGTGTGCAAATACCATGATTGTGATGATCGATCTAAAGAATTTGCTAAATGTAAAATTCTAGTCAAGATATCTATCTAAACAAAAAAATGATCCTTTAAGGGAATTCAAATTATTTTCAAATTTCATTGTGCATCTATAAGTAGATTCCCAACATGATGTGTATCATCTAGTAAATGTGACTTGAAATCTTTTGTATCAACATTGATTCTTTTGGCTTCTTAGAGTTATCAAAGAACAATTTATCTAGCTCAGTCTTGTCTATCTTAACAAGAAGAAGTTGGAAGGTGCGCTTACACATGGATTGTTTAACAATTCTTTTCTGGTGACTTTGGATCTTGGAGAGAATAAATTCATAGGAAGTATCCCTCAATGGATTGGCAATTTGTCGAGCTTGAGCTTTATTCTAACTATACCAAATGAGGCTTAGCATGATAGACTTATCTTATAATAGCCGCAATGTCAAATCCCGCACTGTTTGGGTAACATAACAAAGAGGTCAACGAGATAAAGTCTACGATGTTCAAGGAGATACCTTTTCTTCAATAGTTACATTCAGGTCATTGCTAGGTTGGTGCCTCTTCAACATTAACAGCCAAATTGGAGAAAGACAATGTCGAGTTTACCTCATTTTTGTTCCCACTAGAGAATCTAGACAACGATGGATGTCCTCAACAAAATCGAGGGACAACTGTCCAGCGAATGTGGGAACGTTTCCGAACGAATCTGGTGATATTGCAAAAAGAAGCCTAGTACTTCCCTTCCCTACGAGTAAAGGAAAACCACAATAAAGTTTGGTCATAAAAAAGAACAGGATTGAACAAGACCCAACACAAAATGGGGTGCCTCTTTTGAAATATAAAAAGTAGTAAAAGATCTCCTATAAAAAACCATGGATTGGATTGAGTTTGAAAGGGTTTATCACGTGTCTCTCCAAAAAGTAGAAGAATTCAGATTCAAGGACGGGAAAATTACAATATTAACAAAGAAAAAATTGTATTCTTACAAATGGAGTAGCCTCAACCACATGTCAAGAATTGATCTCTATTCTAATAAATTATATGGTGAAATTTCAGAGGAACTTGGAGAGTTATGGGAGATCCGCGCACTAAACTTGTCCCACAACAATCTTAGTGGAATAATTCCAGCAACATTCTTAAATCTACATCAAGTCAATAGTTTGGATATTTCCTATAACAACTTATGAGGGACAATCCATATTGGATTGATCAATTTAAACTCTTTGGATGACTTCAGTGTGGCTTATAACTGTTGGAAAGAAAAGACATCTCTAAATTTCATTTTTTACATCCAAATATAATTGAGAAATGTCTCTAACGGGAGCGGTTTAGCAAACCTAAATGTTAGTTCATCTAGTATTATTATCTTAGCACATGCAACTCTGACATCTTCCTTACTATGACCAATAGCTATAAGATTGCTCACATTACCCTCTTTTGGATTCTCAAAAGATATGATATTTTGCTTCTTATCCTACAATATACCAGGATACCTCTTATCGTTATTTGTGAAGTGGTTACCCAAAATGCTTGTACCACACTTAGAGCCACAAGCATAATCCACTCCACACTAGTTACACTTACTCATAACATTTGGATCATCCCTTGGGCCCAAAAATGTAAAGTGATCCAGACACATGAAGCTATTCCATTAGATTTTCGCTTTCCTAATATTTATAGTGAATGTGGAGGAAGACTTGATAGCATATATGTATCATTTAATGGGACTACTGGGTCATTTTCTTCACTCCTAATATAAGTCTTGAATTAGAAATATAACTCAAAATGTTTCTTCATTCATCCAATACACAAGACAAGTTTAGCCTAGCATTATGATATTCAAATTATACAAGAAGAACTCAAAAACTTGATTTCTCGCACTTCAATCTTCAATCAAAGGTTTGGAACTTCAAATCTTATTGCAAAATTCTTCTTCACCGCTTGCTAGACTCTCTTCAATGATAAAAATAATCGTTCACTCGTTCTAGATCTTGCCTAGGTTATATAAGATGCTAAAGATACCATTCCATAACATTTCAAAACGAGAAAATGAAAGATTATAATTTTTTTTTTCTCGAGAATGAACTAAGCATGGGCCTAGTGGGTGATAAGTCATGCACCTCTAAGGGCAATTTAAGCTTTTGACGGTCTTGGTACAGGGTGAGGCGTGTTCGTGGGTTGTATCCCAAACAGTTATCAATATTTTTCTCCCAATATTCAATTGAGGCGATTCAAAGTGCTTCGGCAAGATAACTCAAAAAGCTACAATTTTTATAATATTATTTTTCCAATTGGAATGTTTACTATCACTACAACAAAAATGGTCTTTTGCAACATGCAAAAGGCAACATTTATGATTTAAATGTTGCAAAAAAGGTCTATCGCAACATTCTAATAAGTGAATGTTGCCATTGCGTAACATAATTGAGTTTTGGCAACATTTTTTAAGTAAATGTTGCTAATGTCTCCTTTTTGCAACGTTTATTTAATGTTGCGAAATTATTTATCTTTCACAACGTTTTATAAACGTTGCAAAAAATCTTACCTTTCGCAACGTTTATAAAACGTTGCGAAAAGTATCTTTAGCAACGTTTAAAAAACGTTGCGAAATGTAAGATTGTTTGCAACGTTTATAAAACGTTGCAAAAGATAAGATTTTTCGCAACGTTTATTAAACGTTGCAAGACTTTATCTTTCGCAACGTTTTTTAAATGTTGCTAAAGATACTTTTCGCAACGTTGTATAAATGTTGCGAAAGGTAAGATTTTTTGCAACGTTTTTTAAATGTTGCTAAAGATACTTTTCGCAACGTTGTATAAATGTTGCGAAAGGTAAGATTTTTTGCAACATTTATAAAACGTTGCAGAAAGATAAAACTAAATGGGCGCGGGTTTTTGGTTGAATCGTTCATGGGTTGGCCCAACACGAGAAATAACCAAAATCCAATTACAATATATATTGGCCCAACACACTCTAATAAACCAAATCCGGTCAACGTGAAACCCTTTCTCAATCTCTTCTCTCTCCCGCAAATCCACCTCTGAAAATCTAAGGATGATTTACCCTTTCATTTTACGATATCCAATCGGAAAGATTCATAAGCAAATATGTTTAGTTTTTCATAAAGGGTATAGCCACATTCAATTTCGTAAGCTCTTTATTTCTATCTTGTTTTTGAGTAATTTATCTTGAATTTATTAGGTTTGTGAGATGCTTTGATTTCTGGTGTAAATTAATTTATTGTTTCTTGTATTAGAACAAAACCAAACGGGAAAAGAAATTTTTTGATGATTTGGTGGTTTATCTCAAAATGCATTGGAGCTCCGTGAAATAAAAATGAGCTGGGTGTTGTATCTACAGAAAGTGCAGCAGGTATATCTTTCCCTTAGTTCATACATATCAAAATTATTTCTTAAATACTTGTACTTTTGAAATTGCAAATTTTCAAATCTATTTATGTTCTTGGATTAATTAGTCAGCCTAAGTGCTTAATGTATTGGTAACCAATTTATTTCTAGTTTGCTGTGCAAAAATCATTCATCAACTAGTTATATGATGCAAATAAGAGTTCAGTTATTTGACAGTAAAAAGTGTTGATTGGATTTCCTTGGATGCACCTAGGACCGTATATAATTTGGAGGAATGGGAGACAGGGGTTAGTTGGGGTTGGGAGTGGAGAGAAATTATAATTTTTCTTTTCTATTGTTGGTTAAGAACCAATATAAAGTTTTCTATGTGGTAGATCATATCTGCTAGAAACTCATGGAAAAAATATCTAGAGGAGCTTATAAACCTCCATCTTGTGACTCCTATTAAATAATCTGCAATTGAAATAATCTGTAATTTGCAAGTTTCTGCCAAGATTTGGTTGTTGATGTTATTATTTCTCCAAAGAATTCGATTTCACTTGGTATGCTATTATTGGAAAATATCTCAGTCTCCTTCAATTTCAAAACCTTCATTCCTTCCTTTTGTCATCCATTTCCATGTTTTATTGAACATCTTTTGGCAATGTTAGGTATTTTTTATGCCCCAAATATTTTTTATTAGCTTAAAAGATTTTAAATTTCTGATAGTCTATAAAGATTCTTGGAAAATATTTGGTGATTACTGTTGCATTGTCTCAGCAGTCTTTATGAATTTATTCAAGGTTGAGTATACCTGAGAACATTAGCTTGTACAATACTTGTGATTACTGTTGCATTCTCTCTCTTTATCCCTGTCATTTAATGTTTATTCTGTTATCCACCTTATGTCTTCATGTAATTTAATTTTCAATTGCGAGCACCATAGCATACTTAAGTTCACCCATTTAGTTTACTAAATGTGACAGCTTGAAGATTCTGGATGTTATGCTGGCATTGATGTCTCAAAGTTGAATAAGAACTGGTAATATAAATTTATATGATCTGCAACGGAAATTTCTCTTATTAATTTGATATGCCGCTCCTTTATTTACCTGTTTTAAATTGTGGTGAAACAAAGTAAATTTAGTTATTGAAATTCAAGTTCTTGTTGCCTGAATTGTATCCCACACATCACCATGGCGTGCAATTGATTACAAGCCATTTGTTTCCTAATATCAGTCCCAAATAGGAAGTTTTCTATATTGCCTATTTTTTTATTGGTAATGCATATCTACAAATTCCTAGTTGTCATTTGGTTTGCATGGGTCCTCATCGAGAAGTTATTTTTTATTTCTTTACTTTTCTTGATTTTACTAATATGAAGGAAACATTTTCGTGGTCAAGGATCTGAAGACAAGAAGCCGTCAATGTTTCCGACAAAGGAAGAGTTGCCTAAGGCTGGAAGAATGGATTTTGTGGAGGGCCAGAGGCTATGGTATTCTCTCGGTTGGGAGGGTAAAAATGTTGGATTGGTTGATGAATGAGCTGCTTACATCTTTGAGGAACTTGATTGTGTTGAAGGAGAACATGGAACAATTTTTGTTGAAAATGTCAATTTTTGCATTTTGCTTATTTGCTCTTTATTTCTATCTGGCATTTTAATGTATGGAGGGCTGTACTATTTAGGGTTGGATGGAGAGAAAAGCTTAGTTCAGTTTGACGGGATTCCTAATGTTTGTTGAACCAACTTTTACAGACAGAGAGCCCTCGAAATCAAGGGCCATAGGGGTGACAATGATGCAAGAAGATCAAAAGAAATGCGGGCAGTTCTAGAGTATGAAGAACGACAAGATTTAGTATGTCATTTGAGTATTATCGATAAATTTGGTGTTGAAAGTGTGGCAATAAACTCTTCATGCCTAAGTAGTATCAAAATTTTATTCCTAATTTTGTTACATTTTTACTCTTCTTTATTTAAGTGGTGTTGTATTACATTTTAATATTTAGTTGTATGGATTCAAAAATTTATAATGAAATTATCAATTTTTATGCAATATCAAAATTTGTTCAGAATGAATCATTTCAAATTTTCGAGTCAATTTATATATGTTACTGTATTTAAAAAAACAAAAAAAAAAAAAAAAAAAGGGAAGAATACGGCAACGTTTTAAAAACGTTGCAAAAAGTCTACTTTTGGCAACGTTTTAAAAAACGTTGCAAAAATTCCACTTTTTGCAACATTTTAAAAACGTTGCAAAAAGTCCCTCACTCTACGACAACACTGAGATTTGCAACATATGGAAAAACGTTGCAAAAGCCTTTCAGCAACATTTTTTGAATGTTGCAAAAAGCCTTTTTTCTTGTAGTGTATGCTAAAATGGATCTCAATTTGAGGTTGAAAATTCGGAGCCTAACTTTTTGGTTGGAAATTGATGTGTGACAATATTTCGACTATATTTCACCCATTTGATTTCTTTTCTCATCCAATTGATCCCTAACACATTCGAATCTTCATCGTGAGGTCCGACACAACTTTTGATTTTTTTCAATTTAGTCCTGAAACTTTGAATCTTCTATAATTGAGCCATTTTCCTTCATTTTCCCCCAATTTTGTCATTTATATTGATTTGTACCTAACAAACGCAATATATAATTAAACCATAATTCCTCAAAATAATCAATAAATACTCTAACTTAAAGGTCCAAATAAGTGTACTAAATACACTTATCGTCAACCAAAATGATACTATAAAAGTATTAATGCACCATAAGAAAGCAAGAATATTGCACCCGTGTCCATTTTACTTTAGAATTTTGCAGAGAACAACAAAACATGTTAAACCTGCATTAGTACCCAAAAAAAAAAATTCTAAAAATGGAATGGACAAATGAATTAATAAAATATGGAATTGTTTCCGGCTGTTCGTGCGTAATTGTTATACGTATTTAATGATATAAACAATAACCAGGTTAACTCCAGTGATGAATTGAATATTCTCTCGGTAGACGTATTTTTAAAAATCAAATTTAAAGGGATATATTCCAAAAAGAATGGGATTGCCAACTATACAGAAAAAAATCAGTACAATATGCTTAAACCGTACAACTTCTTCAAGTTGGGTAATTAAATAGCAACTTCAGGTTATAAGCTCAGCAAACCTTGTACTTGGGAATCTCGTCCTTCAATCGAAGCATTTAGCACAAAAATCACGCCAAAATATTGAGACGAGGGGCTGAGGCACGAGCAGAAGTGAGAGAAGATGAGAGGTGTGAAGAGCGTTGTCCAAGTCTTTTGGGTCAGTTGAATAAAGACCTAGTCATTAGGATTAGGCTATGCTTAGATGTAGCCTTTACTTTCTGTTAAAGCACGTGGCTGCGTGTAGCCGATACGTGAGCATGTTTTCAGTTCATTTTGTTAGAGTCTGAGGCTATATAATAGCCAGAGTTGTAGTTTAAGAATAATCAGTTGCATTCAATCCAGTTTCGTCACTTTGAGTGTGTTGAAAAGTTCTCATTCCCAACAAACTGGTATCAGAGCCTTCACTGGGCCTGAGAATAGAGTAAAAGCCACAGCATAGAGAGGGAAACACACAGAGAGAGATGAGTGAGGTTAAGAGTTTGACAAAGATCCCTCACTTCGATGGCGTCCACTATGACCATTGGGGTGAGCTGATGGAAAATTTCCTCAGATCAAAGGGATTATGGAGTCTCATAGAGAATGGTTTCAAGGAACCAATAACGGGAACAGGGTTGACCGATGCATAGCTATCGGTGTTGGATGATACAAGGACCAAGGATCACAAGGTGAAGCTACCTTCACCAGGCCATCGACAGAGTCATTTTTGAGCAAATTCTGGACAGACACAACTCAAAGGTTGTCTGGGACTCACTGAAGAGGAAATTTGGTGGGAATGCTCGAGTTAAGAGGTCTCTTCTTCAAGCTTTAAGAAGAGACTTTAAGGTGTTGGAGATGAAGAAAAGCGAGACAATCACTGAGTATTTTGCTAGGGTCATGGCTGTGGCAAACAAAATGAGGGGCATGGTGAAACCATGCCGGATTCCAAAGTGGTAGAGAAGATCTTGAGGACGTTGACCGAGAGATTCACCTATGTGGTAGTATCTATCGAGGAGTCGAAGGACACAGACACCCTTTCAATTGATGAGCTGCAGAGTTCACTTGTGGTTCATGAGCAGAAGTTCCACAGGCTGAATCGAGAAGAAGAATGAAGGCTAACGTGAAGCCTTCCATTTTGAACTTCACATTTTCAGTTTTATTTTAATATATTTTGTTGCAAGTTGTGTAAAGTCTGTCAACTTTTAGTTTATTGTTGTGATGTCATATTGTAGTATTATATTCAAATGTAATCTTTCTTGCACCATGATATAATCTAGTGCATGGGCAGAAGTATGGGAGTTCAATCAAAGAAAGACTTTTTGAGTTCAATCAATAGTTTTCTCTCTCTCAGCTTCTCTTCTCTTCCAGTTTGTAATTTCAGTTTTCATAAAATCAAAAGGATCGTATTTTGATCCATTATTATTCTTGCAAAGGATATTGCAAGTGTTGGTTCAAACTCATTATCATCTTTGATTTGAGCTAACAAGTTGTATCAGAGCTCTTGGATAGTTGGAAAAGGGACCAGGAAGAAGGAGGAGGAAGAAGAAAGTGAAACTAGTAGCTGAAGAGGAAGAAATTGATATACGGTAAGTCAAGGAATCTAGTAAGCCAATATCCGGTAAGTGAAAGATACCCTTCAATATCCTGTATTTCAATATACAGTAAGCTCTCAAAATCCGGTAAGGCATTGTGATATACGGTAAGCCTCTTAAATTCGGTATATCCAAATACGGTATTCCCAAATCTAATATTTCTAAATCCGGTAACTTCTAAAACCGGTATTTTTCACATACCGTATTTCAATATCCGGTATTTACCTTCAAAATTCGGTAAGCTCTATTCACCAAATCCGGTAAGTCTTTGTGAAATCCAGTAAATACCTTGAATCCGGTATTACCAAATATGGTATTTCAGAGGTAAAATGTCTGGTTCAAGCTCATCTTCACTACCTTTGCCTGCTGTTTTCAATGGTGAAAGTTATGACTTTTGGTCAGTTAAAATGAAGGCATTCTTGATGGCACACGACTTGTGGGATGTGATTGAACAAGGTTATGAACAACCTAAAACTGATGGGAACTATATTGCTGCTCAGTTAAAGCAACAAAAGGATCAATCCGTAAGAAACATGAAACCTTTGTCTTTCTTATTTACAACCGTTTCAGAGGAAATCTTTCCCAAAATAATAGCTACAACTACAGCCAAAGAGGTTTGGGATAAACATGAGGAAGAGTTCTAAGGTTTAGAAAAGGTCAGGGCTGTGAGATTGCAAACCTTGACTATAGAGTTTGAAAATCTCAGGATGAAGGAAACTGAGAAGGTTAAAGACTATACCTCAAGAGTGGTTGATATTGTAAATCAAATCAAGTTGAATGGTAAGAAAATTTAAGATAAAAGAGTGGTTCAAAAGGTGTTGATCACTCTGTCTGAAAAATATGATGTTGTTACAACAGCCATTGAACACACTAAGGACCTGTCAAGTCTCACCTTAACTGAGCTAACAAGTGCCTTATTAGCTTATGAATAAAGATTAGCATCAAGGAATGAGAAATCGGTTGAAAGTACCTTTGCTGCCAAACATAAACAATAGTATACCAGAGGAAATTTTGGAAAGAAGCAGTTTGATAATAGAAAAAGAAAAGAAGGAAGTATTAGCAAACAAGGGATGAGTAGTGAAACTCGATACTCATATCCTCCATGTGGTATCTGTGGTAAATCAGGTCATTCAGATAAATTTTGTTGGAAAGCACACAAATGCAGAGTATGCAATAAAGTTGGTCATACTAAAAAGCATTGTCCTAATAATCGACCAAATCAAACTCCTGTCCATCATCAGCCCCAGAAATCAGTATCAGCAAGCTTCATTGGCAAGTGAAAAGAATGTTGATGATCATCTTTTCCTAGCATTTCATATGACAAACATGGTGGAAACAGATTCATGATTTATTGACAGTGCCTGCACAAATCACATGACAAGCAAAAAAGATATTTTTTGTAACTTGAATCCAGATTGCAAAGCCACAATCAAGATCGAAAATGGTGAAGTTGTATCTGCTGAAGGGATTGGAACCATTGCAATCCAAACGAAGAAAGGTATGAGATACATTGATAATGTTTTACTTGTGCCTGGTTTGAGCTCAAATTTATTAAGTGTTGGTCAAATGGTTCAAAATGGTTACTCATTGCATTTTAAAGATCATTTGTGCAAGATACATGATTCAAACGATGCTTAGATTGCTTGTGTGCCTATGAGGAATAAAAATTTCAGTATTTATTGGCAAAATGTGATTGTAAATGCTGCTGAGGTTAATTTTGATTAATCAAATCTGTAGCATAAGAGATATGGACATTACAATTTTAAATCTTTAACCAATCTACACTCTCAAAGGTTGGTGAGGGATTTTCCTGCAATTCATGAACCAGGAGGAGTTTGTGAGGGCTGCAATTATGGAAAGATGCATAGAAAGGCATTTCCAACTGATGGAGCTTGGAAAGCAACACAGAAATTGCAACTGGTGTACACTGATATCTATGGACCTATGAGAACATCCTCATTGAGCCAAAATCTATATTTGTACTCTTCATTGATGATTGCACAAGGATGTGCTGGAGTACTTTATGAAAAACAAATCTGATGTGTTTCATATCTTCAAGAAATTTAAAATCTTAGTTGAAGGTCAGTCATGATGCAAAATTCCAATGTTAAGGTCTGATAATGGTAAGGAATATACTTCAAAGATGTTTGATCAATTTTGTGAAGATAATGGTGTTTATCACCAGCTTTCAGTACCCTATACTCCACAGCAAAATAGAGTGGCTGAAAGGAAGAACATGTCAGTTATGGAGATAGCAAGAAGCATGATGGCTGAGAAGGATTTTCCAAAACAAAATTATGGGTTGAGGTTGTGCATACTTTAATCTATTTACAAAATAGGTTGTCAACAAAAGCTGTGAAAGGTAAGACTCCAATTGAAGCTTGGAATGGTGTGAAACCTACAGTAAAACACCTCAAGTTGTTTGGATCTTTGTGGCTTTGTGCTATATACATGTTCTACATCACAAAAGGAGTAAATTAGATAATAAAGTTGTGAAATGCATTTTTCTTGGCTATAGCTCACAATCAAAAGACTATAGAGTGTATAATCTATAAACTAAAAGAATTGCAGTTTCAAGAGACATCAAGGTACATGAAGATCCTAAGTGGAAGTGGGAAGAAGCTGAACCACTGCAACCTTCAATCTCCGTGCCTATAGTGCAGCAGAATAATCTAATAGCAGAACCAGAACCTCAACCACCTGTAATGGAGTCCAGTGCATCAAATGATGGACCATCTGAGTCCACTTCAAGCTCTAGTCCACCTCCTAGAGGTACTAGACCTTTAAATGAAGTTTATGAAAGATTTTACATGGCTATTGTTGACCCAAACAACTATGAAGAGGCTGTAAAATATTCTGAATGGATTGATGCAATGGAGGAAGAGATGAAAATGATTCAAAAAAATGAGACTTGGGTGCTGGTGCCAAGGCCAACTGATAAGAAGGTAATTGGAGTAAAGTGGATTTACAAAGCAAAGACGAATCTCGATGGTTCTATCTACAAGTACAAAGCCAGACTTGTAGCCAAAGGATTTGCTCAAGAATGTGGTGTGAATTACTTTGAAACCTTTGCTCCAGTGGCAAGGCATGATACAATCAGATTGCTGATTGCGTTAGCAGCTCAAAAGAAGTGGAAAATATATCAGTTGGACATCAAGTTAGCTTTCCTAAATGGTGAACTCGAAAAAGATGTTTTTGTAGAACAACCTGATGGCTTCATCTCAAGATCAGTACTTGATCATGTTTGCATGTTAAGGAAGGCATTGTATGGCTTAAAGCAAGCCCCAAGAGCTTGGTATAGCAGAATTGATGGCTATTCGTGTGGAAATGGATTTCAAAGGAGTGAAAGTGAGCACACTCTCTATGTAAAATCAGATTCTCTTGGAAATATTTTGATCATCTCATTGTATGTAGATGATTTGTTAATTATTGGAATTGATGTTGAGTAGATTAAGTCATTCACACTTGAACTTGAGAAGGAGTTTGAGATGACAAACTTGGGAGAAATGAAATATTTTCTTGGAATCGAAATTGGATAGAGGTCTCATGGAATATTTGTATCTCAACACAAGTATGCTGCTGACATTTTGAGGAGATTTAAAATGATAGATTGCAAGCCAATTGACACTCCTATTCCAACAAACACGAAGCTATCAAAGGATGATGATGATCAGCCAGCCAATGAAAAGAATTATAGAAGTCTTGTGGGAAGTTTGTTGTATTTAACTTCAACAAGACCAGATTTAATGTATGTTGCAAGTTTGCTATCCAAATTTATGACAAATCCTTCGCAAACTCATTTTGCTATTGCCAAAAGAGTCCTAAGATACATCAGAGGCACTCTCAATCATGGCATTGACTACGAAGGAGGAGTTTGATCAGATTTAGTTGGCTATTCTGATAGTGATTGGGCTGGTTCAATGGATGATATGAAGATCACTTCTGGGTATTTATTTACTCTGGGGTCAGGTGCATTTTGTTGGAATACAAAGAAGCGAGATATTGTGGCTCAATCAACAGCAGAAGCAGAGTATGTGGCCTCATCATCAATTGTTAATCAAGTTGTTTGGCTGAGGAAAATTCTAAGTGATTTGCATCAAAATCAAGCTAATGCTACTTCAATTTTAGTTGATAATCAATCTGCTATTATAGTGGCCAAAAATTCAGTTAATCATAGAAGGACAAAGAATATTAAAGTCAGATTTCATGCAATTAGGCAAGCTGAGAAAGAACTTGAAGTTCACTTGCAATGTTGTCCATCTCAAGTCCAGTTAGCAGATCCATTTACAAAGGCTCTTGCAAAGGCTCGTTTTGAAGAATTGAAGAATCAAATTGGAATGTTAAATGGAAGCTTCAAGGAGGAGATTGAAGGCTAACGTGAAGCCTTCTATTTTGAACATCACATTTTCAATTTTATTTTAATATATTTTGTTGCAAGTTGTGTAAAGTCTGTCACCTTTTATTTTACTGTTGTGATGTCATATTGTAATATTATATTCAAACGTAATCTTTCTTGCACCATGATACAATCTAGTGCATGGGAAAAAGTATGGGAGTTTAATCAAAGAAAGATTTTTTCAGTTCAATCAATAGTTTTTCTCTCTCTCAGCTTCTCTTCTCTTCCAGCTTGCAATTTCAGTTTTCATAAAATCAAAATGATCGTATTTTGATCCATTATTATTCTTGCAAAGGATATTGCAAGTGTTGGTTCAAGCTCATTATCATCTTTGATTTGAGCTAACAAAGAAGATTAGGCCCTGAAGATTGAAGATAGAGCTGGTGCTAGAGGCCGGGGGAGAGCAACTCTCAGAGGAAGAGGTTGAAGGAAAGGACAACAATCCTTCAATAGAGCAACAGTAGAATGCTTTAGGTGTCACAATCTTGGACACTTTCAGTATAAATGTCCGAAGTGGAACAAAGAAGCCAATTATGCACAACTTGATGAAGAATATGAACTGCTCCTGATGTCGTATGTTGAGATACATGAGGCAAAGAGAAGCGATGCTTGGTTCCTAGATTCTGGGTGCTCAAATCATATGTGTGGTGATTGAGGTATGTTTTAAATTTTGGATGTTAATTTTATGCAGTCAGTCATGCTTGGAAATAACACTAGGATGAGTGTGGCTGGGAAGGGAAGTGCAAGATTGGTGTTCAATGGTGTTGCTTTTGTTATTGGAGACGTGTATTATGATACAGATATTAGGAAAATCTTTAGAGCATTGGGCAGCTATAGGAAAAGGCTTGGCAATCCTGATCTGAGATGGAGTATGCAGCATTTACCATCCACAAAGAGGGCTGATTGTGTACACCCTCATGAGTGCTAATCGTATGTTCATCATCCTGAATAAAGCTTCCGCCTCTATGAGATCCCTTCCTCAACCAGAAGAATGTTTTCATACAAGCTCCTCGAATTTAACATATCTGTGGCACTGAAGGTATGGTCACTTGAGTCATAAGGGGCCGAGGACATTACAATTTAAGAAAATGGTGTACGATCTACCTCAGTTTAGAGCTTCACAGGCTATTTGTACCGATTGCTTCAATAGCAAGCAACACGGGAATGCCATTCCAAAAAGAAGTTTGTGGAGAGCAAGTCAAGTACTAGAGCTGATTCATGCAGACATTTGCGGGCCCATCTTCCCTACATCCAACAGTGGCAAAAGGTACACTATGTTTTATAGATGACTTTAGTCATAAATCATGGGTCTATCTTTTGCTTGAGAAGTCAGAAGCACTGAATTGTTTTAAGAAATTCAAGAAGTTGGTGGAAAAAGAAGCAGAAGTATCTATCAAGTGCCTAAGGACTGATAGGGGAGGAGAATTCACATCACATGAATTCAATGTTGTTTTTCAAAGAGCATGGAATCAAGAGGCAACTCACTAATGCATATATGCCACAATAAAATGGCATCGTCGAGAGAAAGAAGAGAACAGTAATGAACATGGTACGCTCCATGTTATCTGCCAAGAAGATGTCGAAGCCTTTCTGGCTTGAAGCTATGGTTTGGACATTCTATGTTTTGAACTGGTGCCCTACCTTAGCCATGAAAGATGTCACACCACAAGAGGGATGGAGTGGAATTAAACCATTTGTTGCTTACTTTCGAGTTTGGGGCTGCGTTGTACATGTTCGCATCCTAGAAACAAAACGAGATAAGTTAGATGATAAAAGTTTTCTTTGTATCTTATTGGGAGTCAGTGAAGAGTCTAAATGTTATAGGCTATTTGATCCTAAAACAAGGAAAGAGATTGGGAGTAAAGATGTTGTGTTTGAGGAAGATAAAGAATGGGATTGGGGTGAAACCTATGAGGAGCAGGTTAGGTCGGAGTTGGTTTGGGGTGATGATGGTGAGTTCAGTGATGAAGAAAATGAGAGAGAGAATAGAGATGATGATAGTGACGGTGATGTTGAGGTGAATAGTGAAAGATAGGGTAGAGAAAACTCTAGTAAAGCTATTGGGAGCACTAACGAGGTCACTGGCAATGATGGTAGAGAAGTAGGTCACTCTGATGGTAGCATAGTTGAAGGGAGAGAAACAAGACCACCATACTGGGCAGAAAATTATATGAGTGGTGAGGGTCTGAGTGAAGATGAGGAGATAATGTATATGGTGCAAGATGCTACAGGAGAAGATCCTACTTTATTTGAAGATGTTGTAAGAGAAGATAAATGGAGAAAAGCCATGGATAACAAGATCAACTCCATTGAGAATAACAAAACTTGGGTTCTAACTGAATTGCCGGCGGGAGCTAAGAAGGTTGGTGTCAAATGGATTTACAAAACAAAACGTGATGAGCATGGTGAAGTTGTCAAGCATAAGGCTCGTCTCGTAGCTAAGGGGTATTCACAAAAAAAAGACATTGATTACTCAGAAGTATTTACACCAGTGGCAAGGTTAGATGCGGTGAGAACCATCATTGCTCTAGCAGCTCAAAAGAAGTGGATGATTTTTCAATTAGACGTCAAATCAGCATTTCTTCATGGAGACTTGAATGAGAAGGTCTATGTAGAACAGCCTAGAGGATATGAGAGGAAGGGAAATGAGCATATGGTCTATCAATTGTACAAAGCTTTGTTGGTTTGAAACAATCTCCCTGAGCTTGGTTCAACCGCATTGAAGCATACTTTGTCAGTAAAGGTTTCCAGAGATGTGAAAGTGAACCAGAGATGTGAAAGTGAGAAAACTTTGTTCACTAAGAGGAGCAACGAAGGCATGATCATCATTGTAAGTTTATATGTTGATGATCTGATTTTTACCAGTGATGATGCTAGGCTATTGCTTGAATTAAAGACTTCCATGATGAGAGAATTTGATATGACTGAGATGGGGAGCATAAGTTATTTTTTTGGGATAGAAGTGTTACAAAAAATAGCAGGCAATTTTATCTTTCAGAGAAGATATGCATTGGAGGTGTTGAAAAGGTTTGGAATGATGACGAGCAACATGGTCACCAGTCCAATTGTGTCGGGGTCCGAGATAGGGAAATATAAGCATGGTGTCACGATTGATGAAACTTATTACAAACAGCTTGAAGTAAGTTTGATGTACCTAACTTCTACACGTTCATGTTCGCTACAAGTCTACTAAGCAGATATATGGAAAAACCCACGGAACTTCACTTGCAAGCTGCTAAAAGAGTCTTCAGGTATCTCAAAGGCATAGTAGACTACGACATTTACTACAAAAATGGTGGTGATGATAAGCTAATGGCATTTACTGGCAGTGATTATGTCGGAGACATGGAGGACAGTAAGAGTACGAGTGGATATGCTTTTCTATTAAGCTCAGGAGCCATCTCATGAAGTTTGAAGAAACAACCAATTGTGACTCTGTCAACAACTGAGGCAGAGTTTGTCGCAGCAGCAAATTGTGCATGCCAAGCAATCTAGTTGAAAAGGATATTGAAGGAGCTCGGGCAGGAAGAGGAGGACTGTACTTGCATCAAATGTGAGAACACATCCACCATCAAACTTTCAAATAACCCAGTGTTACATGGACGTAGCAAGCACATACGTACGAGGTACCATTTTCTTAGAGATCTCACAAAGGAAGGTTCAATTGCTTTAGTTCATTGTGGAAGTACTGAAAAGTAGCTAACATAATGACTATGTTAAAAATAAAAATCTGAAAGATATTTCTATTGAATGGCGGAAGACTCATTGATATCATTTTCAAATGTATGAATAATGTATGCTGGATCGAGCAGGGGAGATACCAGATTAGCTCAACAAAAGTAGTGGTTTTAATGTGGGAAGATGGCAGTGGTAAAACATCAATGAAACATAAACAATAAAGAGTAAAAATACATAAATATAAACATTAAAGCGATATACACTCTGCTGGTTTATCACCAGCAGAGGAGTAGAAAGAAAAAGAGCAAAGAGACTACATCTTGAATATATTTTTGTATTGATTTCTTGTGTGTTCTTGTAGATCGAGCTCCACAATGGAGCAAATATATAGAAAGATATGGCAGCCTACCACTACCTAACCACAACCACTCCACTTAATTTATGGACAAGTTGTCCAATATTTTATACATTTCATCACATGCTAGTTGGATTACTACCAACTAGACTTAAATTAGAAACCACTCAAAATACAATTTAATTTGTTTGACAACTAAGTATCAATACCCAACAAACTCCCATTTGACGCTTAGATTGGAAACCAAAAAACTTATGTCAAAATCTTTCAAGAAATTTGATCCATCTTCATCATCAAATTTTCTGGCCATTTTCTGTGTTATGCTACTGCTTATTTTGGCTGCTGGACTTCATATTCATGCGTACCAGATTTCATTGATTTTTTTTTTCAAGCATACCGGATTTTAGCTTTGGCTTGCATACCGTATACTGGCAGATTTTGCATACATACCGGATATCAATTTTTTTGCCACCTTACCGGATCTCAGCATTTCTTCGCATACCGGATATGGAAGATTCATGGCATACCTGATTTTAACTTCTCATCACATACCGGATTTGAACATTTGATACCGGATATGGAGAGTAAATGCAAGCTTACCGTATTTCAACAATTTTGAACTTTAAATACCGGATTTAACCATTTTTACACCAACTTCTTCTTCTTCATTTCTCTACCATTGTTTGGTTTCATTTTGAACAATACTTGCAAGATCTTTTGCAAGATCAACAATGGATTAAATGATCCCTTTTTGAAAGAAAAAAAAAACAATCAGACATTTAACATAATGAAGGCTGCTGGTACGCCTTAGATTTTCCAGCATTTTGCAACATTGAAACACAGGTTCTTCATCCACTTTCTAAAACCACAAGGGAGAGCTTACACCTAGTTTTTTTCAAGGGTTCTTGAGCAATATTTCAGGCTGTCACTCCAAGGTTTCAATGACCATTTGCACCACTTGAAACACAAGTTCTTTGACCTAGTTTTTTCCAAAAGTTCATGAGCCATTGTTAGGAGGGCCGTCTCTACAAGGTCTCAAGAGTGGCTGTTTCTGATCCAATGTGTATCCAGTCATTTTCTTTTCCACCACAAAGTGGCTGCTACTGGAGCAAAAATTAAGTCTACTTCTTGTAATGGAAGAGCTCGAAATTTTAGCAACTCTCTGTAAGAGTGCTCTGAAAAAAATGATAAAATACCAAAATGAAAGGGATTTTTGAAATCTGATTTTACACAGAACTTAGCAGCTTTTTTTTTAAAGTATTTTTCTGTTGGCCCTTAAGACTATTAAGGCTCTAATACCATGTTAAAAATAAAAATCTGAAAGATATTTCTGTTGAATGGCGGAAGACTCATTGATATCATTTTCAAATGTATGAAGAATGTATGCTGGATCGAGTAGGGGAGATACCAGATTCGCTCAACAAAAGTAGTGGTTTTAATGTGGGAAGATGGCAGTGGTAAAACATCAATGAAACATAAATAATAAAGAGTAAAAATACATAAATATAAACATTAAAGCAATATACACCCCGCTGGTTTATCACCAGCAGA
This sequence comes from Osmanthus fragrans, assembly GCA_019395295.1. NCBI lineage: Eukaryota > Viridiplantae > Streptophyta > Magnoliopsida > Lamiales > Oleaceae > Osmanthus > Osmanthus fragrans. The sequence continues at coordinate 10,974,337 of CM033359.1, forward strand.
TGAGTAGAGAGAAAAAGAGCAAAGAGACTACATCTTGAATATAATTTTGTATTGATTTCTTGTGTGTTCTTGTAGATCAAGCTCCACAATGGAGCAAATATATAGAGAGATATGGCAGCCTACCACTACCTAACCACGGCCACTCTCCTTAATTTATGGACAAGTTTCCCAATATTTTATACATTTCATCACATGCTAGTTGGATTGCTACCAAACTAGACATAAACTCGAAACTACTCAAAATATAATTTAATTTGTTTGATAACTAAGTGTCAATACCCAACAGACTAAACCCCTGAAGTCTGATACATTTCTTAAACTTTGGAGCATGCTGGGAATGTGTGAAGTTAGTGAAGTAAGCTAAATTGTTTCATTGAATTTAGCTTAAGGGAGAGATTGAAAAGCGTTATCCAAATCTTTTAGGTCAGTTGAATAAAGACCTGGTCATTAGGATTAGGCTACGCTTTGATGTAGTCTTTACTTTCTGTTAAAGCACGTGGCTGCGTATAGCCGATACGTGAGCATGTTTTCAATTTAGTTTGTTAAAGTCTGAGGCTATATAATAGCCAGAGTTGTAGTTGAATAATAATCAGTTGCATTCAATCTAGTTTCGTCACTTTGAGTGTGCTGCAAAGTTCTCATTCCCAACAAGGTGGAAGAGACGAGAGGCACAGAAGAAAATTGAAAACTGAAAAGTTTGAAATTGATTTTTTGGTTTTTAAGTACTATTTTTCTTTACTATTTTTTAATTTACTGGATTGGGTTGGGTAAATTTTAATGAATAACCCAAGATCTAAATCGACGAATCTAAAATTAAATTTCTTTACTGATGTGATCCAAACAACGAGTCCAAGGAAGCCGAGCCCCGACCGAGACCCGTTGTTTATCGAAGGAGGTTCGATGACTCGATCAAGGGCAAAATGGATAAATCAAGCAATGGGACTACTTGTGCAAGTAACGATGGACGTCGTCATGATCTACACGCAAAAAGAGACAAGTTTCATGTTGGAGTCGAGGTCGGAAACTAAATGGATCAACAAGATACAAGCGACCAAAGAAGGAGGCCAGCCGGACTACTAAGCGACCGCTTAGAAGAAAAGGCCAAGCGGTCGCTCAGACGCTCACTGAGAATTCAAGGCAGAAAATTGTTGTTCCAAGCGACCGCTTGGAAAACAACTAAGCGGCCGCTTAGAGAAAATCTGAAAACGGTTTTTCTATTTTTGGCGAGAATCCTACTTTCCTTAAAATTCTATTTTTATTGATATTTTACCATGTTTGGGAAATTATGCACGAATTTCATAGGGTTTTTAGCATTAGTATAAATAGTTTATTTTATTATTATTGTAGAACCTTTTGACAAATTATCAATTAAAGTGAGATTATTGCTTTCGATCTTGTTCTTCTTAGAACACCGCGAACTTATCAAGATCTTCTTGTGACGTTCAACATCAAGTGAAGATCACGAGTTTTGTAATCAAGAGGTCTATCAAGCGTCGTTCTTGTTGGGTTGCTTGATTCAACATTCTTGGTTGAATCTTTAAATCGGGATTATCTTTGGGCTTTCTTGGGGTTTCAATCTTGTTGCAGGGTTGCGTAGTGATCGTTGCTAGGTGATTCTTATCATTTACCTTAACCCAATTCAACTGAACTAAAAAAACCAACTCAAGCTTGGTCGCTTGACCGATTTGGATTAGTTTGTGCCCATTACCCTAACCATTATGTCCATTTATATATAATGGTGATCTTTTAGTAATCTTCCTTTGTCGAAAAATTAAATGCATCACTAATGTAAATGCATCTTGTTTGTCTTAATTGAGTACCTAATAGTGTGCTATGTTTTAATCACTTAATATGCTAAATGCACGCCATCGGTAATTGCTTAAAAATGAGAAAGAATGTGCAATTAGTTAGGCAAACTTTTCATTGATTGCAGTAATACAAATTCATGTGGAAAAGAAGAAATTTCATCGACTTTGGAACAAAAAGGAGTCGCTATTAACCTCCTACGGATTTGCATTTTTGTTTGCAAATTCTTGAGTAACAGCAAAGAATTAAAACCATTGAATTTCGGCATTGTGAAGATGTAATTCAAGTTTCTTGAAAGAAAAGTGAAAATCTAGGAAAATCGTCATTGATAAGGATGGCTTACGTATCAACATGGAGAAAGCACGCAACAAATTTAACACTGGCAAATCGATTTTGAAGAAAAAAAGGTAATTATTAATTTAATAATCTTGCACCAAGAAAAAATTGAAATATCTCATTGGGTTTGAAGGATGAATGAGAAAAAGTTGATGATCATGCACTAGAAATATTCTCCTCCCAAGCTAAGAACTATAAATCCTAGTTTCTTGAATTTTGCTATGATTTTTCTCACCATTTTCTCTCTAATTTTATATCATGAAACCTCTTATGACCTAAACATGGTCAATTTATAGGGTGGAAAATTTTTGGTAGTTATGCTTTTAAAATGAATCCAAAGCGAATAGGGAAACTTAAAAATAGCAAAAAAATTAGCAACTAGACCCGATGGGTCCAACCTAGGCAAAAAAGTGGTTTGGGCTGGACCATTGTCAATTAATTCAAAAAATCATTTTCTTGCTAACATTATTCAAGTTGGAATTTTTTCTACATATAATTTACAGGAATTATTTTTTCTATTCATAAATCCTCACCAGAGAAAAGCATGGTTTCATTTCATTGAGGTTTATATAATCCATTTTTGAGGCCTTGTGTTCTGGACAATATTCCCATAATCCAAATTAAGGTATCTGCTTTAATTCTGTATGAAGATCATTATATACTATGCTAGCTTTTATAACTAATATATATTTACAATAAATCTAATCAATTTTGTCATTTTTCTTTCTAGATTTGATAATTCGGAAGTAATGAAGCAGTGAAACCAAATATAACAACATGGTAGGAAGCCAAGATGGCCATCTGTATGCATATTCGATCATAAAGTATGAAATGATTTTCAATTATTTGTACTTGTATTAATAATTGGAATGTTATTTTTTTCCCAGTTAACTATTTTTGTTAGAGAAAAATATTAATGAGCAACATGGCATTAGATTTCTAAAATAGCAGCTGAGTATCAAATATTATGTTAGATTTTTGATACCCAATATATCCCGAGCGATGATGTTAAACTAATATTAGATAAATTAAATGTCTACACCGAAGATTGATTATCTGATCTTAAAACTATTTGGGGGCCACTGGAAGTAGTCTGTTTAATTAGAGTTGCTCATGACTCGGTTCATCACTCATTGGATGGGTTACTATACTTGGCCCATTTATCGTATCTAAATTGGGCTGACCCATCACTATATGCTGCCCCTCTGTAGCTTTGTAATAAACGTGTGTTTTGCCCCTTCGTTGAGAGCAAAATCGAGGTTGCTCCTTTTTCATTCCCTTCGCACCTTTGTCTTCTATTGTTTTCTTTTTGCTTTGTGGCTGCAAAACACCTTCGCTAACATATCCTATATGCTGCCCCTCTGTAGCTTTGTAATAAACGTGTGTTTTGCCCTTTTGTTGAGAGCAAAATCGAGGTTGCTTCTTCTTCATTCCCTTCGCACCTTTGTCTTCTATTGTTTTCTTTTTGCTTTGTGGCTGCAAAACACCGTCCTTTTTGTGTCCTAAATGGGTACAATTAAAAGCAACCAGAGTGTAGGATAGTTGAAAGGATTGGGTCGTAATTGTTTGGGTGTTTTGATAAAGTTGAGATTGGTATACTAAGCCCAGATTCCACCAATTGAAGATTGATTCCTCTACATTTGGTATCGAAGCCACGTTAGTGGTGGATTTTCGGCCAAAAGTTGATGTGAACCCGTTCTAAAATTCAACAGAAAATCGAAACAGAAGCAGCCCAATTTTTTTTTTAATTTTGTCCGGACCTGTTTCTTCAATTTTCGATGAAACCACTTACCTGGTGGAGAAACCAAGACCACCGACGGACTCTACAGGTGGAGGAACTCCTAGGTCAGCTACACGTGGTGGTCGAAGGGGGGCATGGGGGTCGACGTGTATGAGTTCGACGAAGGAGCGTGACAGCTCGTCGGGCAGTTTCAGGCAACAGTTTCTTCTGCCAATGTTCTCTAAATGATGAGACGAATGGTGGTGTTCAATTTTAGTTTAGAGTACTACTGTAAAACTTGGAGGATTTTACCCCTGTATGTTCGAGATTCACTTTCCTACTCGATTGGTTGCTACAGTTGCTGGAGACTTTAAGATGAATAGTGGTGGTCCTAAGTGACAAATTCGCAGTTCTCTTAATTTACGGACTCAAATTGGTCCACTTTAGTATATTGGCTTATCTCAATTTAAATTTCAATATTAACGCATTATCATGTGGGGTGACATTATGATTGGGGTTACCGTGAAGGGGTAATTGTTGATTGTGCTAGATATTTAGGAATTAGTTGTTCTAATTGAAGTGTTAGATTTAACTTCAAGATAATAATTGCTTTGTGTTGCATTGATTATCATGTTAAAACACCTGGACTTGAACCGTTAAAACATTCCTTTGATCTAATCGTAAATTTTACGAAATCCTGAAAATTTAGAACGGTGTATATTGCAGCCTTAGGATTACTTTTGTGACCTATTTGTGCACTCTGGCTGTTCTGTATTTTCAAAATGTCTTCATATTTCGAAGTTGGAATTTTCAATGGGAAATATAATTTTTCAATTTGGTAACAAAGATGAAGGGGATTTTGGTTTAATAAAAGGTTTCAAAAGCCATAGATGACAAATTTTCTGTTAATTTGACAGAAGTGCAAAAGGAAGAATATAATGAACTTGCTTACAGTCCAATTATTTTGCACTTATTTGATAATATTTTGAGAAAAGTTGAAAAACTTGATTATACTAAAGAACTGTGACAAAAGTTGGAGGACTTATATTTGCTTAAGTCCACTCCTAATAAACTGTACTTGCTTGAATGATTTTTCAGTTTTAAAATGAATCATTCAAAGGATCTCAATGATAACAAACTTGTTGAAGACATCATTAACTTTGATGAAAATGTGTCTTAAACGTGTAAGTCCATTATTTTTCTTAATTCAATGCTTGATTCATATAGAGAGGTTAAAAATGTAATTAAGTATGGTAGGAACACCTAAAAACACGAGATTGTCATAGATTCCCTTAAGAGTAAGGAGATAAAGATTAATGCTGAAAAAGGATGATATGAGGGGTGGTGAGTAACATATGATGATGAGTATAATGAAATTTAAAAGTAAATGAATTTGGGTAGAGCTCAAGACAATAGTGATTTGAGTAGTGACTCGAGTGATGAGTGTGGTAAGAAGAATGACAAGAGACGGGGACAAGTATAGTGGTAGACTGTGTTACGGCTATTGTAAGTCTAAATATTTTATTAGGGACTGTCCTAAGAAGAAGGATAAACAGAAGAGTAAGATGAAAGGTAAGGCGAATGTGGCTATAGGGTCGAGTGACGACCATAGTGTGGTGTTATTGAGAGTAAACCTAGTAACTGCATGTGTATCTGTGTATAATATTTTCTACATGTGTGTGATTGCTTAATTTTGTTGCATTGATATGTTACACTTTCAATTTTTTTATGTGTGCAACTGCATGATTTGGAGTGATCTTGTTACTTGGTGTAATTGTTTGCATGCATAATGGGTCGAAATGCATTAGCAGTTTGTCGTGTGTCTATTGGTTAGGTAGAGTATAGATGCCTAGGGATACATTGGTGGCTTGTATCGGGGATGTGGAGTGTAACATTTGGATCACGAGTGGAGAGATGATTAAATGTTGGAATTCTTTATCTGTGAAGCGACCCTGATCAGGTGAAGTTTGAGAGATGCACTTCTATCGCTTATATTAGGTATAGACCCATTATCCACACAGGTTGGAAGAAGTAATGTGGAGATATAGGATTATCACGTAGACTTAGGATCTATTGTGTTTACCAATTAGACATGAGTTGGGTGATCAATCTAGTAAGCACAGTGGGTGATGAGAGGAGATATGTATTCCCGACGTGTGAGCAACACAGAATGGGATAGGATAAGTGTGGTAAGATCTTTTCATAGGGTATTTATACATTTTTTGCATGTGTTTTGATCATTTGTCGATTAACTTAGTGTTAATATGTTGTTATGTGTGAATGTGTTTTGAAAAAGATGACGGTGCTTTGATCCGCTGTGACTAAAACACATCAGTGGTGAAGTTGAAGAAGATTTAAGTCGATTTTGTAGCTTTTGAGAGTTTTTTTTCGTATTGTAGTTGTAAAATCATTTGATACCAGGGTTATACGCAAACATTTTAAGTTAGGGGAACACAATTAAACATGTACCAATATATTACTTTGTTCTTGATTTTTTAAAGATTTATACTTGACCCGAGAAAAGACTGATTTACATTTACAAACATTTTTCCATTAACATTTTGCTCATCATATTCATCCATTTTATTTGGAACTGTCACTTTATTAATATTTTTCTCATCAAAAGAAAATACATATATATTTACGTTTAAAGAGTTCATAGTGTATTTGATACGAACAATCAACTAAAATAATTAATTCAAGTAATCGAAAAGAAAGACATATAACCAATATTCAGTACTAATACTCAATAAAAGAAACACAGTTGGACATAATCATTTCAAAGGCATTTTACATGCAAAATTTGATAGGAGAAAATGCAAATTTAGGTTTTAATTAGTTGAAAATTTGATTGGTTGATAATTTTTGTAGAGAAATTAATTACAAATTTAAAAAAATTGAAAGGGTTAAGATTTTGGTAAAAAACATAAGGGAGAAAGTCACGAGAGAGCAAAAGAAGAGAGATAAAATTCAAATTTATTGTGATTTTGACCAGTTTGGTGAGAATTAAAATCATATATTTAGTAGATTTTTATGAAAGTTGAAAATTTGTAGATCTCATGAAATACGTTATTAAAATTAGTTGTTAACTTTGATTTTAATTAAATTATGACTTTATCCCCAAAAAATAAAAATAAAAATAATCCCAAAATTTGGGGGTTCTTGTGACCCCAGGACCTCTGTGTCTGCGATTGTTAATCTACATTACAACTCTATAGAACCATATTTCACGAAAGTCTTTAAGTTTTGCATCTCATGTCATCATACAAGAAGACTTGGATAGAAAGTAGAAACAAACGTTTACTACTCCTAGAATGGACAAATGAAAGCCTTCTCATGGCGGGAAAAGTTGTAGTCGTAGACAAATGTAGTCCTTGAGAGGTGGGAAGGATTGTGGAAATTTCTCCAATTTGCAAAACTTTGCTAAACTTGGTCTATGAGCCACTGCATTACTGAGAAAAAAATTGTTTGGAATTTAAAAAAAATTTGTGTCTTTTTCTTTCAACAGTCAATCAAATATTATTTGATTGTAAAAAATTAAGAATTTAAATATCTTATTATTAGTGCATTAACTAGGCATTACTTTAGCGTTTTTGTTAAGAGTAGCAACGAAGAAAAAGAAAAAGAACTATAATTGCACTTTATATTTAGTTATAAGTATGTCGTGCAGGCAAAAAAAAATGTTGTAAATGCTCATCCCAAATTCGTAGCTGCAGCTATGAGAGTAGTTAGTAGCTCATTGTCCTGGAAATGGGTAAATTGCAATTATTCTTCATGTTGGTATGTTTTCAAGTTGTGTTTTTCAGATGATTAAATAGTTTATTTTCTTGATTTCCCTTGCCGCTGATTACTTTGTTCAAGGTCTTTGCAATAACATTTTTTTCTTGAAACATTGTACTAATGGCCGTACAATGTAAGGTATACTTTTTTCTTTTTTTAATTCTTGTCCTAGCTCTTTCTCCTCTCCTTATAAAGCAGGTCTTGTGAGGTGGAGATGATGCAATATAAAGAACGGAGTCTATAACTATTTGAATTAACGATGCTTCGAATTCTGATGAACAAGTTTTTAGCGCAGTTGCTGAGTAATAACAGTGTTAGTTTTGGTTATTAGATGTTTTAGATTCATTTTTAATTTTGTCATTTTTAGGCTATTATCACACTGCTTAATTCTATTGTGTCTTGATTTTTTTCCAGGCGATTTGGTATATGTAAAATCCTGACGAGCCTGATCTCTTCCCGATAGATCATGAAATCGAAAAGATATTTAGAAATTAAAGAAAAGTGCAACATCAAACAAGGAGAATGACCGATAATCAAAATTCGATTCAGCTTCAAGAGCAAATACCACAACCAAATCAATAGAGAGCCATCTAGAATGAAGCTCATATTTTAGTTGGGGATTATGTAAACCTAGTTCATGCACCAGCGTAACATGTCGTAGTATACCCTCCATTCGGACAGCCTAATTTCAACCTTAGACCGGATGTCATAAATTTGTTTCAAAATCACCAAGACATCAGGTTTTTATGAAAAGCTACGGAGAACCCTCATGAACATATTTTGGCTTTTCTCATGTTATGTGAAGTGATCAGTCAAGAAGGGGTATCAGCAGACGCTTTTCGAATGCGATTATTTCCTCGTACCTTGAAGGATGTCGCTAGAGAATGATTTCTTTGTTTACCTCCAGGAAGCATACAATCATAGACTGATATGGTTCAAAAATTCACGATGAAATTCTTCCCACCTTCTCGAGTTCACCGAATCAGGAATGAAGTCCACACTTTCAAGCAGAAAGATTTAGTGTGCTATCTTGAGGCATGGAAGAGGTTCAAGATTTTTTTCAATAAATGTCCTAACATTGACATTCCTGAGCAAGCTCAGCAGTATCTCTTCTACTACAGTCTACAATAAGAGTTCAGGAATATGATAGATGTTTCAACGGGAAGATTGGTGATGAAACTTGATGTCGATGAGGCCTATGATTTGTATGAAAAAATAGCTGAAAATTGATGTGGCCAACCGATAGGGAAGGTCCAAGGAAAATAGTAGGGATACACAACATGGATGCAATGATAGCATTGGCTGCGCAAATGGAAGTTCTTACAATGAAAATGGACAATCTATCTCAGTCAGTTAACATGGAATACCAATCACCACCTATTTACGAAGGGTGTGGGGACGGATCATACTACTGTAAGCTGCCCCTTAGCTTCTACACATGTTAGTCAGTCTGAAGAGGTGAGCGCAGAACTTCCAGAGATAGCAAAATAATCCCTACGCCAACACATATAATCGGGTTGCAGAAACCAGCCAAAATTTTCATGGTCTAATAATTAGGGACAAGGACAGGGATGAAACAATCAGAATAAACCACCAGGGTTCCAACAGCGGCAACAACAAGTGAGGAATCCATCATTGGAAATTTTTTTATCTTAGTACATTACTAAGACTAAAACTAATTTGTAGAATATACATGCCCCGATCAAGAACTTGGAACATCAGGTAGGATAGATAACAGCTGCACTATCAGGCAGAGCTTAAAGGACATTACCTAGCAATACTGACAAATCCTAAAGAGTAGGTCAAAGCAATCACTACATATAGTGGAGTCCAGTTAGCAGAAATACATATAAAGCCGCCAACAACTATCATAGAAAAGGTACATACTATGGGCGAGGAGCTAGTGGATGAGTTAGACAAGGCTACAGACGAAAATCAACTTGAGTCGTTAGAAAGTACACAGATGAAGGCAATCACTCTTGTCAAAGCATATGTACCTCCGATCCCATTCTCACAGGGACCGCAAAAACAAAAGCTTGATAAGCAATTCCAAATTTTTTTGGATGTGTTCAAGAAGCTTTACATCAACATACTATTCGCTAAAGTTTTAGATCAAATGACCAGTTACACCAAGTTCATGAAAGACATTCTATCAAATAAGAGGAAGCTGGATGATAATGAAATGGTCATGCTCACTGAGGAGTGCAGCGCAATTCTCCTACTTAAGTTACCATCGAAGTTAAAAAATTCAGGGAGTTTTACTATTCTTTGTAACATTTGTAACTTATATATAGATAAAGCACTGTATGATTTAGGAGCTAACATTAATTTAATGTTTTTATCTCTTTTCAGGAAATTAAGTTTGGGAGAAGCAAAAGCTACTATAGTCTCATTGCAGTTGGCTAACAGGTTAATCAAACTCCCTCGAGGCATTTGTGAAGACATATTAATGAAAGTTGTCAAGTTTGTCTTCCCAGCAAACTTCATTATTCTTAGGGGTGAACACGGTTCGGTTTGGGCGATTTCTTGCTATATTTTCAACTCAAACCATTTCAAGCGGTTTGTAATTTTTCCAAACCAAACCAAACCATTTTATTTTTCAAACCAAACCAAATCAAACCATTATTTGCGGTTTGGTTCGGTTTTAATCCGCGGTTTACCTATCGACATTATAATAATATATTTAAAACAAGTTAACATATAATTTAAACGAACACTAATAATGTTAAATGTTAAATTACATTCATAAGGCAAATAACTAATATAAAAAAGAAAATTATAACCATTAGATACAAAACATCAACTTATGTGCCCTAGTTTTCTTCAGCAAATAATAAGGTAATGAATACAACCATATAACATCCCCGAACATCACTAAAGCACGCTAAAAAAGAAAAGGAAATACAAGCTAGGAAAGTATAGAAAGATCATAATAAAATATTTTGAAGCAATGACAGCATGAATCAAATTATTCATTCGTGACCCTAAGATGTAATGCTTACAGATTTTTATCCATTTCTATATAAAGCATTTTGGGGAGGATCAAATATCATGAAGAAATCTGAATTTGAATCGGCATAAATCTCAACTATCTATTCAATGTTTTGCATTTTGCACAAGGGGGATGAGTATTTCAATTGACAATTTATGACGAACACATATAAACAAAAAATCAGAAAAGAGATTAAACCAACAAAAATTCTAAATAAGAAAAAAAAGAAAAGAAAACAAGTCCTTACAGAAATATTTTAATTTGGGTCTTGGGAGGAGAAAGACAATAGTGAGAGGCACCAGTGATCGATGGTAGAAGGCGGCGAGAGACGAAAGTGAGAGTTGAAGAGTCGGGTGGAGTCGCACTGTCGGTTCAGAGAGAATCTATGGTTTGGAATTTGGATGGATTAGTGATAGATTTTCTAAATTCAAAAGCCCAATAACCCAAAAAGAAAAAAAAATAAAATGATTTGGGTTGGGCCAAAGTTCAGCCTATTGGGCTCCACCCTTGGTGGTTGGCTGGAAGCTGAAAGTTTCATATTACTATTAAAAAATATATATATCTAGTTTGAGAATTTATATGAGAATTTATAATTGAATAAAAATATTTTTTTAAATTAAAAAAAATTGCGGTTCGGTTTGGTTTGCGGTTTTTAAAATTTGAAACCTAAACCAAACCATTTTGAAACGATTTTGTTCGGTTTGAGGGAAAAAAACTGCGGGTCCACGTGGACTCCAACCAACGATTTCAAACCAGTGGTTACGATTTGGTTTACGGTTTCGCGATTTTTTGTACAGCCCTAATTATTCTGGATATGGAGGAAGATAGGGACGTTCCTCTCATATTGGGTCGTCCATTTTTGGCTACGAGAAAGGTTCTGATAGATGTGCAAAAGGGTCAGTTGATATTGAGGTTAGATAAAGAAGAACCGAGAATCAACATGTTTAGAGCTTTTAGATTCCAGAGCAAACCGGATCTTGCATGTAAATTGATATAATAAAGGAGGCAGTGTTTGAGACATTATGACTTGATCACTCTCAGGAACCTCTTGAGATTTGTTTAGTGCATTATCAGGATTTACCATTAGAAAATGAGGAAGCAGAAAAATGTACACGTTTGGCAGCCATACCACCACTTTTCAAGCAACAACGTTTGGAGCTCGATAAAGGACCCAAATTTTTTTTTACCATCTATACAATAAGCTCCAACACTTGAACTCAAACAGTTGCCCACTCACTTTCGCTATGCATACTTGGAGGAAAAGAATTCACTTTCGGTAATTATCTCGAATACACTTACAGAAAGAAAGGAAGATCAGTTGCTGAGAGTACTTCGAGAGCACAAGACAGCAATAGGATGGACTATCTCGGATATGAAATGGATAAATCATTCACTTTGCATGCACAAGATACTGATGGAAGAGGATTACAAAGCTTCAGTTGAGCATTAACGCAGATTAAATCCTACTATGCAGGAAGTGGTAAGAAAATTTGTATTGAAGTTTTTCAGATACGGGGATCATTTACCCTGTATCAGATAGCCATTGAATCAGCCTAGTACAGGTCGTGCCAAAAAAAGAGAAATCACGGTAGTTCCAAATGAAAATAACGAGCTCATTCCTACGCGCACAATCATGGGTTGGAGAGTTTGCATTGATTATCGCAAACTCAACAATGCCACGAGAAAAGCTCACTTTTCTCTTCCTTACATTGATCAGATGCTGGGGAGACTTGTAGGACATGCTTACTACTACTTTCTTGATGGTTATTCGGGGAACAACCAGATTCCTATAGTGCCAAATGATCTGAAAAAGACTACATCCACATGTCCTTATGGCACATTTGCTTAGAGAATGATGTCTTTCGTCCTCTGCAACGCTCCTGGCACATTTCAGCGTTGTATAATGTCTATTTTCTCATATATGATGAGAAATATTATTGAGGTATTTATGGATCATTTCTCAGTTTTTGGAAAGTCATTCAATGAGTGCCTCGAACATTTGGGAAAAGTGTTACAGTAGTGTGAGGAAACCTGGTATTAAATTGGGAAAAATGTCATTTCATGGTTCAGGAAGGCATCGTGTTGGGGCATTTAATATCAGCATGGGCTATTGAAGTAGATAAAGCTAAGATACAGGTTATCGAGAAACTACCACCGCCATTAACAGTAAAGGGAGCTAGGAGTTTCTTGGGTCATGTCGGGTTCTATATCGTTTCATCAAAAGACTTCTCCAAAATCTCAAAGTCATTGTGCAATCTATTAGAAAAAAGGGCCCAATTTCAATTTTCTGAGGAGTGCTTGACGACTTTTAACACTTTAAAGGAAAATTGGATTCTGCTCTAGTGTTTGCTTCTCCAGATTAGGATTATCTGTTCGAGCTTATGTGTGATACCAGTGATCACACAGTGGGGGTAGTGTTGGGTCAACATAAGAAAAAAATTTCTTATGTCTTTCACTACACCGGTAAGACTTTGGACGAGGTTCAATTGAATTATGCGACTACAGAGAAAGAGCTTTTAGCAGTGGTATTCGTCATTGACAAATTCAAATCATATTTGATCGGGTCAAAAGTGATTGTCTACACGGATTACTCAGCCTTGAAGTATCTAATGAGCAAGAATGATGCAAAACTGAGACTTATTCGATGGATACTCCTATTGCAAGTGTTTGATTTGGAGACTAGAGATAAAAATAGAAGTGAAAACGTTGTTAAAGAACACCTATCTCGCCTTGAATCACATGAGCCACACCCTACAACGGAGATAAATGAAGTTTTCTCGGATAAGATGCTCTTTCAGATTATCATTATGCCATGGTATGCTGACTAAGTAAATTATCTAGCCCGCTCCATCCTCCCACCAGATTACTTGAGTCATCAGAAGAAAAAATTATTCAGTAACCTGAAACACTACTTTTGGGATGATCTATTTCTTTACAGAAGGGGTCCAGATCAGATTATGTGTCATTATATGCCTAAAGTAGAGCAGCATCAAGTCTTGAAATCATGTCACTCTGCACGATATGTAGGTCACTTTGTAGCAATAAAGACAGCAGCAAAGGTACTGCAATCAGATTTTTATTGGCCTACACTGTTCAAGGATGCACATTATATGATGAAAAATTGTGATAAGTACCAGAGGACCGGAAACATCTCAAGGAGGAACAAGATGCCTTTAAACAGCATTTTGGAGGTTGAGATATTTGACGTGTGGGGCATTAATTTCATGGGACCTTTCCCTTCTCCATATGGTCAACAATACATATTGGTTGTAGTGGATTACATGTCTAAATGGGTTGAAGCTGTGGCTCTACCAACTAACGAGGACTGAGTGGTGACTCAATTTCTGAAGAATAACATTTTCATTAGGTATGGCACCCTGAGGGCGATTATTAGTGATGGTGGAAAATATTTTTGCAACCGCCTATTTACTTCATTGTTGGCTAAGTATGGAGTGAAAAATTGTATCTCGACTCCATATCATCCTCAAACTAGTAGGCATTTGGAAATCTCCAACAGCGAGTTAAAGAAAATTCTCGAAACTACAGTCAATGCATCACGTAAGGATTGGGCTAAGAAATTGGACGATGTACTTTGGGCATATAGAACAACATTTAAGACTTCAATTGGCATGTCTTCATATTGGTTAGTATTTGGAAAGGCCTGTCATCTGTCAGTTGAGATAGAGCATAAAGCATATTGGGAGACATACTTGCTCAATTTCAATATGAGGGCAGTAAGAGAGAAGAGAATTCTACAACTTCATGAGCTAGATGAGTTTCATTTAGATTCATATGAGAATGCAAAGATTACAAGGAAAAAAACCAAGAAATAGCACGATAAGCATATAAGGGAGAAGGAATTTCAGGTTGGTCAGCAAGTGTTGATGTTCAATTCACGCCTTAAGCTCTTTCCAGGAAAGGTAAAGTGTAGGTGGTCAGGCCCCTTCACAGTAGTATACGTGTTCCCACATGGTGTTGTAGATGTGGTGTCTCAAGATCAAAGAGGAGATTCAAAGCGGCCATGGACAACGGTTGAAAGCTTATTGGGGAGGTGACTACTCAACGAGAAGACGATCGTGCCATTCGACAGTGCAGAGTAGCTTGAACAACAAATTCAAGCTATTGACTATAAACAAGCACTTATTTGGAGGCAACCCAGCTCTTTTCTCTTTTATTTATTCAGATTTGATGCATTAGATTAGAATTTTTATTGCTTTGGTGTGTTAATATAGATTTAGCGTAATCCATTCATCACCTAGGTAGTTTGAGTAATGCACGAGTCACACAAGTTCATATTTGTTTTGCTTAAGTTTGGGGGTATTCAAGTCTCACTTGCATGCGTTGGAGGAAAAATCACGAATATCTAGGTGAAAAACAACTATTTAAGACATTAGAAGTTCAAAAGTGTATTTGTAGAGGATAAGAGTACATTTTATAAAATCTTTTAGTCCCACACAACCTTCATATATCTTGACCCTAGTTGAGTCTTAACTGTACAAGCGTTGGATTTGGAGTGAAACATAGGGTAACTGAGTTAATTTTATACAAAAACGAGCATTTCAAGTTTGGAGTTGAGTTTCAACCCGTGTCACATTCATTCTGCATTTTCGTAACATATGCTATGCATGAGAATCATGGTTTTGGGAGGGCGATGAGCTCAATTTAAAAAATATATATGGCTCAACCATGCGTAAACACAGGCCTGCTTACGCACGGTAGGCAGATTCGCCAACTGAGGCCAATTTATCATTAACATCAAAATACCTTGTCTTATTTTAAATAAATAAATTTAAAAAAATTAGGGAGATTCGATTCTCATTGGGTTATTCGATTTTTTTTTTATCTAAAATTGATAACCAAACCGAACCCGTCGATTCTCGATTTAGATACTCGTTCGGGTATTTAACTTAAAAAGAACCGCTCAGTTCAGTTAAGAAGTTTTGCCAAGGTATAATATATGTATAATGTGGAAATTCATAATTTTTTTGTTCAATTTTTTCTAGACACTCAAATCGAAGCAAACCAACACAAATCCAAATAGGGCCCCTGAATTTGGTAGTTAGAATTAGGGGAATCCAAATAGGGCCCTTGAATTTTGTAGTTAGAATTAGACATCAAATTAGAATTTCATAAAATCTGATGTTATCTTTTCTAAGACAGATAGCATCCAAATAGGGGCCTCGAATGAGAGGAATTCACAACTTATTGCTAATTAGAGTCATTCTCTACTGAATGAATAACGGAAAAAAAATACAATCTTGAAAACAATATACAAGAAGAGAGACAAATTAAGGAGAACGAACCAATTACTTGTAATTTCTTCTACAAAATCAGGTTCTCACAATTTCCTTAACCCTAGATAAAATGATATTATTTTGAAAAATTAGGTTTTGATGGGTCTTGTGGCCAATTTTGGTCCAGACTTCTTATATTTTATATTTTGGATTTTTAACGAGGCCCTAAGCGGTTGCCTAGTTAGCCTTAGGTCAATGTCGGCCATGATCTTTGGCCCTTCGAGATTTTTCTCTCATACACAATTCATATTCTTCAATTTTCTATAATTTCTTATTGGGATATTTAAATAGAGGATGTTATTGTATGTTATAGTGAAGAGTAAACCCCTCTTAGTGAGTGGATTAGTTTTGTAATATTGTTTGAGAGTTCTTCGTGTTCTTTCTATTGAGAACTTTTGTAATATGACTTTTGACTTGTGATTTGAGGTTGTGCAAGTGAATTTGAACTTAATTTTTAATGCTCAATAGGAGATCAAGTGTTTGAAATAGTCCCTGAACCTCTGGGGTTTAGGTCGAATTTTTTTGTTTTCTTTACTATTTTGTTGTTAAATCTCGTGTTCTTGGTGCTGCCGGTTGAGTCTAATACTAGGAGCAACAACTATAAGTCTATAATTTTAGTTTTATGAGATACTTTAATAATCTTTTAGTTTTCAATCACACACTTTATTGATTGTCACCAATGAATTCTTATCTGGAATTCTGTAATTTATTCCTTTGTCTATACATGTTGAAATTGTGACATTTTTGTTGTCACAAAATTATTACAATTTTCGATTTTGAATTAGTTACATATTTGGTTGAAATCTAACTTATTTTGATATGTAAAAGTTAGACGAAGTATGGTCTAGTACTTGCTATTGTATTGTCAAAGTATGGTAGTGTAATAGTGTACCGGTAGATAGAATAGTTGTTAGAATATCTTGTGAAATGGTCTATATATATGGCCTTGTATAACCAAACAAAATAGAATATATATGTTAAAATGTAGCATCTAAAGCTTTCTCTTCTCCTCTGATTTTCTACCAGAAAAATTTATGTTCTTGTTTTTACTGTAGATTTGGTACATAAATCCAGTTTTTTCACCTCCTCCTCGACTATGAAAATCACACATTTTTAGAGCTTTTCTTTGTAAAGCTTTCGAGCCAATATTTCATCATGGTATCAGAGCCTAAATAATCTTAGAAGAGCAGAAAAAAAGCTGAAAAAGTGAAAAAAAACCAGTAGCAGAGCTGAAGAAGTAAGCAGAAGCAAAATCGATATGATCAGTGTAAATACGGTATTGGTTGTGCACATACGGTAAATTTTAAAACTCCATATACAGTATGTTCTCAAAGTTGTTGATATCCGGTATGTGCACCTCAAATCCGACATTTTTCAGTTAACTTCATATACGGTATGTGCATCTAATATCCGGTAAGCCCTTTCCAAATCAGGTAAATAAGTTGATATCTGATAAGTTCAATTTGGTTGAATCCGTAAGATCAATTTGTTTGAATCCGGTAATCTTATATCCGGTAAGCAAAGATTATTTGCTCATATCTGGTATGCTCAAAATGGGAAAATCCGTATGTGATAAGAGTGAATCTGGTGTGTTTAAAAAAGGGGATTGAAAGCCAGTAAGCTCATGTTGAAATACGGTATATGATGAAAAAGATGATAACCGGTAAGCTTGGAATTTCAGTAGCAGCCTGAGAAATTTCATCTCAGATGGTGATGGAAGTGGCTGAAAAAACTAAGAAAATTCGGTATGCCAAAGAACAAATCTGATGTAAGTTGATGTAAATCAGGAAAACTAGTATTATGAAGAAGCGAAAATCTGGTTAGTGAAGTTGGGATGAATTCGGTTAAGCAATGAAGTGCAAAATCCAGTAAGCTCAAGCAATATGAAATCCAGTTTGCTCAGTTGAAAAAGAGTAAACCTGGTATGAAAAAAATACATTATGCCAAGAAAAAATTCAGTAAGATGCAAAAATCAGCAGCAGCCCTGTTTGAGCAAGAAATCAAAAGAGAAGATGCAAGATGACAGTTTCTTTGTATTGGTTAATCCAAGGATAAAAGAGTCGATCAACTACGACAGAGAGTTGCAACCATGAAAGCTTAGATCAAATGGAAAACAAAGGATCTTCAAACTTGTAGTCATCATAAACGTGAAAAAAAATTAATGGCCAAAATTCGATATGATGTGCAAAATCAGCAGCAGCCCAGAAAAACTAAGAAAATGGCCTGAAACTTGAAGAACGATTTTGATGATTACAACAAAAATGTCATGGGGAGTGTTGAAATTGTGAGATTTTTGTTGTCACAAAATTATTGTAATTTTTTATTTTGATTTAGTTACATGTTTGGTTGAAATCTAACTTATTTTGATATGTAAAAGTTAGACAAAGTATGGTCTAGTACTTGCTATTGTATTGTCAAAGTATGGTAGTGTAATAGTGGCTAGTATGGTAGATATAATAGTTGTTAGAATACCTTGTGAAATGGTCTATATATATATATGGCCTTGTATAACCAAACAAAATAGAATATATATGTTAAAATGTAGCCTCTAAAGCTTTCTCTTGGTAGAAAATCAGAATTTATGTTCTTGTTTTTGCTGTATATTTGGTACGTAAATCTAATTTTTTCACCTCCTCCTCGACTATGAAAATCACAAATGTTTTAGAGCTTTTCTTTGTAAAGCTTTCGAGCCAATATTCCAACAATACGGTTGTCAATGTTGATTAAATATTAACTTAATTTTAGTTTAACATACATTTAATAGTCCCTTTGCTTTTTCTCCTCGTTAGGTTATCACTGTGACATCTTTGCATTTTGAATGACTAGGAATCAATTTGTGTCCGAAGTGTCGTTGCTGTTGTAGTAGATAGATAGATAAGATAGTAAAGAAGTTGGAACCTTACAGCCATTCTCAAGCAGGTGATAAGATTATCATGAATGAATCAAACTACATTCAATATAATACGGGTTTGGATGATATTATGGTCTTTTCTGAAGAAGATTTCAAGACCGTGGAAAAATCTGTTGAGAGATATAAACCAATTTCCCTAGAAAGCGGTTTCACAGGTAACATATTTAGTCATTTTCAGATCATTACTTATTATACTTCCTTTAATCGTCTATTCTTTCCTTAACTGACAAATTTTAATTAATTTAGATAATTTCTGTTGGAATCTATTGGTTCAACAGCTTTATCAAGAAAGCTCTAAACATTGTTGGTTTTGATGTCAAGAAGGAGAAAATACCGGCATTGAACTTCCGATTTCACAACAAAAACTCTGTTGTTCTTGAAGGAAGAAATAGAGGAGAAGAAGCTTTTCATATAACTATTTTTTCATTCATTTTCTTCTGCATATTATGGTAATAAATGGCTCTCTATATAGCCACTTTTACAAGATTTTCTAACACCTATACTACCAACTAATCTATCAACCATTACTCTACTTTTACACATACAAGTACTACACCATACTTTGTCTAACTTTTACATAGTAACTTAAGTTAGACTTCTACCAAAAACTTATAACTAAATGAAACTAAAAATACAATAGTCTTGTGACAACTAAAATGTCACAACTCCAACACTTCCCCATGACATTTTTGTTGGAATCATCAAAGCATTCTTTCAAACCATTTTTTGTGACTACAAGCTTGAGTTTTCTTGTTTTCCATTTGATCAAAGAACTCTTTGGTTGCAACTCTACATCATAGTTGTCAACACTTTAAGCCTAGGACCAACCACATACAAAGAATTTCTTGACTTGCATCTTTGCATCCTCAGAAATTTAACAGATTTGAGCTTACTGGCTTCCATTTTGAACTTATCGGATTTCACTGATTAAGCTGAACTTACTGTATTTGCTCATTGTATGCAAACCACATTGCACTAACTTACCGTATATCAGCTTACCGATTTTCCCTTCATATACCATATTTTAGCTTACCATTTTTAAGCTTACCGTATTTGCATAAGCCATACCGATTTTTTAAGCACTTACCGGATTTTCACTTATCGTATATGCGCTTAACTAACTGTTTTTGCTTTGCATACCGTATTTCACTTCTTCAGCTTATCGTATTTTAGTGACTTACCGTATTTCACATTGCATACTGATTTCTTAAATACATACCGGATTTTAGAAAAAATGAGCTTACCGTATATGCAATACACTTACCGGATATGTATTCCACTAATCGGATTTCATTTGCATACCGGATATGCTCTTTTCTCTCCTACCGTATATGCACATTTCTTCAAACTTACCGTAAATGCTCTGAGCTTACCAGTTTTCTCTTTTTTTAATAGATTTGCCCAGCTTACTGGTTTTTCTCTTTTCAGCACTTTTTCTTCCCTTTTCAAAGATCAATAGGGCTCTGATACCATGTTGGAATCTATTGGTTCAAAAGCTTTATCAAGAAAGCTCTAAACATTGTTGGTTTTGATGTCAAGAAGGAGAAGGAAATACTGGCATTGAACTTTCGATTTCACAGCAAAAACTCTGTGTTCTTGAAGGAACAAACAAAGGAGAAGAAACTTTTTATATAACTATTTTTTCATTCATTTTCTTCTGCATATTATGGTAATACATGGCTCTATATATAGCCACTTTTACAAGATTTTCTAACACCCATACTACCAACTAATCTATCAACCATCACTCTATTCTTACACATACAAGTACTACACCATACTTTGTCTAACTTTTACATAGTAACTTAAGTTAGACTTCTACCAAAAACTTATTACTAAATGAAACTCAAAATACAATAGTCTTTTGACAACTAAAATGTCACAACTCCAACAATTTCACCCACTTTGAAAAAGACTATACCCACGAAATCATGCTGAAGAGGTCTCATAGCCCATGCCTTCAATCAAATTACACAAATGTATAACTTTTAACCTATCCTTATGAAAATTGAAGTTGAGATAACGATATCCTCTGGACCCAAACAGAAAGCTCAATTCCAAATCCCAGAAATTCAAATTAAATAAGAATACTTTCTTTTAGAGCTAATTTTATTTCTACTATTCTTTAGGATTTCGATATAATCCTAGGAATGGATTGACTTTCTAAATATTGAGTTATAATAGATTGTCAAAAGAAGCAATTAAGCTTTTTAAACAATCAAATTATAATTTTTTTCTCAAGACTCTCAATATCTTATTTGTCTCAATCAAATTCAAGTTGACAGAAATAAATCTTTTGAAGAAATACCTACAGTCAATGAATTTGTTGAAGTTTTTCTTGAAGATCTACCCAGACTACCTGTGGATAGGGAGATAGAATTCACCATCCACCTAGTTCTTGAAACCAACCCAATCTCGAAGATACCTTATAGAATGGCTCCAACCGAATTGAAAGAATTAAAGGTCCGATTAGATGAATTGCTAGCTCAAGGATTTATTCGTCCTAGCTTTTTACCTTGGGGAGCCCCAGTACTATTTGTCAGAAATGTTGGAGCTGTGAGATTTTAGTTGCCACAAGACTATTGTATTTTTAGTTTCATTTAGTTATAAGTTTTTGGTAGACGTCTAACTTAAGTTATTATGTAACAGTTAGACAAAGTATGGTGTAGTACTTGTATGTGTAAGAGTAGAGTGATGGTTGATAGATTAGTTGGTAGTATGGGTGTTAGAAAATCTTGTAAAAGTGGCTATATATAGAGCCATCTATTACCATAATATGTAGAAGAAAATGAATAAAAAAAATTGTTGTATGAAAATCAGATTTTTCTTCTCCTCTGACTTTTCTCCAAAAGCAGAGTTTTTGTTCAAATCCCGGTATGTTAAAACTGGTTCTTTCTCCTTCTCCTTGACATCAAATTTCAACAATGTTTAGAGCTTTCTTGATAAAGCTTTTGAACCAATAAATTCCAATAAGACAGAATGATGGAACTATGTGACTTTGCATAGATGATCGAGAATTGAACAAGGTTACAATAAAAGGACAAGTACCCCTTACCAAGAATTGATGACCTGTTTGATCAACTAAAAGGAGTATCAGTGTTTTTACATTGACCTTTGCTCAGACTACCCCTAGCTGTAAAGATATGGAAAAGATAGCATTTAGTACTAGATATGAACACTATACATTTTTAGTGATGCTGTTTGGATCAATCAATGCACCGCAACTTTTATGGATTTGATTAATAGTATTTTTAAGGAATTTTTTAATAAATTTGTTATCGTTTTTATTGATGATATTTTTATCTACTCCAATATTGAAGAAGGGTATCGAGAACATATAAGAATTGTGCTACAAATTCTTAAAGAGAAACAGTTTTATGCTAAATTCAAAAAGTGTGAATTCTAATTAGATCAAGTTTCATTTCTAGGTCATTTTATAACCAAAGAAGGAATAGCAGTAGATCCAAGTAAAATAGAAGGTTGGCCAAGGCCAACTAATGTGTCTGAAGTTCAGAGTTTCCTTGGATTAGTTAGTTATTATTGGACGTTTCGTTTTAGGATTTTCCAAAATTGCTACACCATTCACCCATTTGACTCAAAAAAGTTTTCCATTTAATTGGGCTGAAATCTTTTAGAAACGTTTTCAAACATTGAAAGAAAGACTAAGTCAGCCCCAGTTCTAACTCTTTCGTCAAATAGTGGCGGTTTGATTATTTATAGTGATGTCTCAAGGAACGATTTTGGTTGTGTCTTAATGCAACACAAGAAAGTAATTGTATATGTTTCTCGTCAACTGAAATCATATGAAAAGAATTATCCAACCCATGATTTGAAGTGAAAGGCATTCATATTCGCTCTTAAGATACGACGACATTACCTTTATGGTAAGCCATGTGAGATATGTACTGACCATAAAAGTCTTAAGTACTTCTTTACATAGAAAGAATTGAACATGAGATAACGGCTTTGGCTAAAATTTGTAAAGGATTATGATTGCACAATTAACGACCACCCAAAAAAAGGCAAATATCGTAGTAGACGCATTTAGTTGTAAGGTAGCCATAGATAAACCAAGAACTAAAGAATTAGATAAGAAAATTTGAGACTTTGATCTCAAGATTCTAAAACTGAGTGAAGTGAAGCTAAGGAGATGGTCATATCTCCTCAACAAGTCTCTTGAATCAAATTAGAGAAAAGCAAAAAAATGAGAGATTGTCTCAAAAAATCAGATAGAAATTTAAGAGTGAAAAACCTACTAAATTCAAACAATTTAATGATGGAATCTTATGATTTGAGGACCGATTCTATGTTCCCAAAGATGAGGAATTACGACATACCATTCAAAGTGAGGATCGTTCAACGCCCTACTAAGTACATTCGAGATCAACAAAAATGTATCATGATCCCATGACCTATACCGGTGGCCCAAAATGAAGTGACATATAACAAAATTTGTGGAAAAATACCTCACCTGCTAGAAAGTCAAGGCAGAACATCGACACCCAACTATGGAATTGCAATCTTTGATTGTCCCCTAATGGAAATGGAAGAAAATAACTATGGAGTTTATGTTAGGGTTACCTCAAACTGTAGCAACCCTTTTTTTTAGTCAAAAGTCAAGAGTTGAATTGTCAAAGTCTTAGTCAAATAGGGACTTAAATGAAGTAAATAATTTGATTGAGACTTATTTTATAATTAAAAATATTTGAAGGTTCAAGATGGAATAAATTATTTTATTGGGGTTTATTTTGCAATTGACAAAATATGAGGATCTAAAATGGATACAATTTTAAGCTGGGAATTCACTTTTCAAGTATTAAGATATAAGGATTTGATATGGTTTCATTTGAAGGTTGGAGGACTTAAAAAGAAAATCTGGTTTAGTGGATTACACTTGGCAACGTATTAATCCATTTTCATTTGTTTCCAATTGAATTATACATATATACGCAGAGAAGAGAAGCAGAAATCGGAAGGGAAGAAAGAAACCGAGAAAAGAGAAGAAAAAGAGGAAAGGGAAAAAGAAGAAAGTGAAAAAGAAAGGAGAAAAAAAGTAGAAGAAGGAAGCCACCAACGAGATTGGAATTTGGGTTCTCAATTTTTTTTTTCTACTTTGAGGTAAATTTGAAAATTCATTTTGGTTAAGTTTTGTGGTAAAAGTTTAGGGGTTTTGATATATGTGACTTAATCCGAAAAATTGGGAAAAATTGGCGTTCTTGTAATTTTTCTTGTGATTGTTACATGATATTAAGTTAGATTGGTTGAAAATAACTTGTCTTGTTTTGATTTCTTAGTTTGGATGAATATTGAGATTATAAGAAAGGAGTTTTTGATAAGATTTATGTATTTAGTTAAAAGAAATTTGAAATGAGGAATGTGGATGATTATTGACATGAAAATATTGTTGAATCTTGCCGAGGCAACCGAGAAATGTTGGTATTAACAATTAGGGTAGTAGAGTGATTCAAAAAATTAAGTGAACATATGTTTAAGTTAGCGAAATGAGATGGAAATTTTAAGTTTCAGCTTATTGCATTTCGATGTTATGAAATCCCATGTAACTTAATATGGATGGAATTGAAGTGGCTTGTGTCTGATCATTTTAGGAGGAGATTTGGACGTAAAAATAGCATACCAGCCCCGTTAGTCCAGCTTATATCTATGAGTGGATATCTATTTTCCAGAAATAAGCATTTATTTAAATTATATTAGTTCTCAAGTTTATATAAAATAGTTGTTCATTAGATTTCTTATATTAAATCATATAAGTTGCAAAAGTTATTTATTTCAAATGATAGATTTAGAAAGCTTGATTTTCATAATAAAGTTATTTATTTATTTATTTTTAAATAAGCAATTCTTCTGAAGGTTAAATTCAGTTCAGTTAAACTATTTTATTGGTTCATTATATTAGTTTTAAATATTTTAGCATGTTTAAAGTTATTTTTAAAACTACCAGAAAGTACCTAGGTGATTTTACCCACTCTGCACTAGTGTGAATGTGTTTCCACAGTGTGTAATCAGTTAAGATTATTTTACCCACTCTGCACTATTGTGAATGTGTTTCCATAGTGTATGACCAGATTATAGCTCTGCGCGCGTATGACTTGAATTACAGAATTGAATAGATTTTCCATGTGTACCAGGTGCTAACCGATATATGAGTAAGGTTATTTCGGAATACCTTTTTGTGTGATTTTTCAGTATTATACAGCTTATCATATAATAGAATACAAAATTTAATTTATTCAGTTTATAGCTTATCAGATTTTAGACTATAGAATTTAGTTTAATTAGTTTACAGCTTATCAGATTTCAGACTACAGAATTTAGTTTATGCAGTTTATAGAATAAAGGTTTGTATGATTCCGTTATGCTTAGTTTTAAAATTATTATTAGTTTTTAGAATGTTTTGAAAGTTGTAATAGTATAAGTGTTTTCAGAAAGTTTGTACAAATGGAAAAAGAATATTTATTTGCAAAATTATCGACTCACTGAGTTACAAACTCACATTTTCCACTCATTTTCTTACTAGATTGTAGCTAAGTTGAGTAGCTTTGGAGTCTGTTGACCCACCCAGTTGAGCCACACATTGTTGTTAGGTGTATGAATCATTTTGTCAATTTATAAAGTACATGCTTCTTTAGGATGCATGCATTTTGTCAGAAAAGTTATTTTGTGTATCTTTATCATGGCTCACTGCATCTTTTGCTTACTGTGTGCATTTCGAGTCTTCTGATTTGTATAGAAGTGTAAATATCATTTCGTGCACTGTATTTTTGAATAATTTGTGTTTTAAGGGGGTTGTTTTACCCTATTTTAAATCATATGTACAAGTTTGAGAAAATTTGATTTTTATTCAGGTGTTTTTAGTCCATTTTTCAAAGGAAGTTCTGTCAAATTTTTAAATATATGTCACAGCCAATGCAGATCAAAATTGCCTTGTTGGTGGGTCTAACACTTAGCTGTATTTATCATCGGTGCATGACACGTATCGAGTCCTTTAGGGTGATTCGTGACGGGTCGTGTCATAAACGGTGAAGGATAATAATGCTATATGGGTTATAGTTGACAGATTAACCAAATCAGCACACTTTCTACATGTTCAAACTACATATAAAATGGAACAATTCGTCGAATTATATATTCGTGAAATTGTTTGACTTCATGGTGTCCCAAAATCTATAGTATTGGATTGAGACCCAAGATTTTTTTTCAACATTTTGGAGAAGGCTTCAGAGTATGTTGGGCACTGAGTTGAATTTAGTACTTTATTCCATCCTCAAACTGATGGTCAATCCGAAAGAATTATCCAAACGCTAGAAGCCATGTTAAGAGCATGCATAATGGACTTCTAGGTAGGGGGTGAACACGATTCGATTTGGGCGGTTTGTGCTATATTTTCAACTCAAATCATTTCATGCAGTTTGAAAATTTTCCAAACCAAACAGAACCATTTTATTTTTCGGACCAAACCAAACCAAACTGTAATTTGTGGTTTGGTTCGATTTTAATCTATGGTTTACCTATCGACATTATAGTAATATATTTAAAGCAAGTTAACGTATAAGTTTAAACGAGAATTAATATTGTTAAATGTTAAATTACATTCATATTTACCTTGAAACCCATGAATAAATTGTTTTCAAAGTTGGTTGCTAAAAGATGCTAATAGAACAAATACATCTTTCTTCATTTTTTATTTACCTTGACTTGTTTGCCTTTCATATTGTTACATAACAGTTGGTAAAGTAAGAATCACATTCTGCTATTATAATTTGGTCAAAACTCTTTCATCTTACTAATGAGATGTTAAATAAGATATGTTTAGATGTACAAAGATTGATAGAATTCAAGCTTGTTAGGAACTGTCAAATTTCATTCTCTTCTACTTTATGAAAGTAGAAGGTAGTAGTACCAGTTAAGGAACTTTAATATTTTCGTACAATTAATACGCTCTGTCTTTCGTTCTTTCCAAATGACAAACAAGTTCATTAATCATCTAGGCACACAAACACTCATTTTTCTATCCAAACTACAACTCACAAGTATATAATAAATTCAAAAACAACAAATAAAAGAAAGAACAATGGAAAATGGTTTGAACGAAAATTTGAGACTTACTAAGAGAGATGAGAGAAAGAGGCGATTTAGTTAGAAATTAGAAGACATGCAAAAGGCGACTGACGATTCGTTCAGCTGTTGTAGACAAGCGTAAAATGTTTAGGAAATGAGAGTTTATGTTAAGGTTTCTAAAACTTTGGACGTAATTTCTTGCCATATTTTTGTTGAATTATGATTTGGATTGTCGAAAGTATATGTTTTTTTTTCAATTCATATGATTTGGAAATAATTTTAGTTTAGTTTAGTTATCGGGTGAGGACATTTGTTGTGAACTTGTTAAATCATTGGCCAATAATGATGAACCTAATGTACATTCTGTGATTATTTCAATGGGCTGATTTAATTTGTATTGCTAAATTAGGATTTTTTCTTAAAAGTAAAAACTATAAAATTTATAAGTCCATAAAATTAATGTTTTAATTAAAAAAATTAAAAAGGTTCGGTTCGATTTTGTGCGCTTTTTGAAAATCGAAACCTAAACCAAATCATTTTAAAATTGTTTGGTTCGGTTTGATGAAAAAATCGAGGATCCACGTGGACTCGAACCAACGGTTTCAAATCAACAATTTCTATTTGATTTGCGGTTTCGCGATATTTTTGTGCAACCCTATTTCTTGGGAAGTTGGCGTAAATAGTTACCATTCATAGAAATTTCTAAAGTAATAATATCCACCACGTGTCTGTTGGCATGCCTCCTTTCAAGAGCTTTATATGGAAGATGATGTCAATCTCCTTTATAATGGGACAATGTCAGAGAACAATAATTAATTGGTCCTGAAATTGTTCAAGATATTCATCATGTTGTAGAGGGAATTCGACAATGCATGTTAACAACTCACAGTCGACAGAAAAGTTATGTTGATAAACGAAGTTGGCCTTCGAAATTTAAAGTCAACGATCAAGTTTTTGTGAAGATAGCACCCATCAAACAATTAATGAGATTTAAGGAAAACTTAGTCCCAGGTTTATACGGTCATTCAAAAATCTCGAAAAGAGTCGGACCTATTGCTTGTAAATTGGAATTACCAAACTCGATGGATCGGGTGCATAATGTATTTCACCTTTCAATGTTACAAAATATATTCCTGACACATTGTATGTACAGAAGTAAGTTCCCAGCGAATTACAACCAGATTTAACCTACGAAGAAAACCAATTGAAATTTTAGCTCACGAAATATGACAAATATGAAACACATCAATATCCCTCTTAAAGGTACTATGGAAAAGTGAAGTAGTAGAAGAGGCAACGTGGGAACAGGTGTCAGTCATGCAAAAAAAATACTTTGAACTATTTAGGTAAATTTCGAGGACAAAAAATCAATAAGGATGGGAGATTGTAACATCTAGCAAATTTCATATTTTACAATTAATTTAATTATTATTATTTTAACCCTTGAAATTATTGACGTCTTATTAAGTTGATTTTTTAATCTCATGTGAATTCGAGATTTAAAATGTCAAGAGAACTAGTCATTAACTCAATAAGACGTAGAAAATAAAATTTGGGAATTACAATGAAATGAAATCCTATTATTAGAAACTAATTGAAGAAAATGGATTCAATTTTAAAGCTATAAAATATGTAGGGCATAGTGAAAATGAGTATAACTTGAAGGACTAAGAGAAATAATATTCTTAGATATTTATCTAAAAAGTTTTAGCTGATACTATTACCTTTTACGAGTTATCTACAAGAACACATAGTAGGAGAGAGTGGCCTACAATGCTGAAAGATAAGGGTGATGACTCAAGTGCTTGAAAAACTTAAAAGGAAGCAATATTAAAATGGGAAAAACTCATTTCTTTTGTGCCAATCACTGATCCTTATCTTGATGTTAGAAGATAAGGTTGATGACTAAGTTGCCTAACGAAACTTACGAACCAAGTAAGCAATACTAAAAGAATAATAAAAAACTCCATTATTTTGTACCAATCCATATCCATATCCTGTTATTGGACTGCCATCAAGCTAATATAAATAGGCCTCACTCAACAGTAGAAAACCTACAGAAATCCTACCATCTCAAGAATATTAAAGAAAAGAATTTAAGTGTTAAAGGTGAGGAACTACATTCTTCTTTTGACTGTTGCAATATTGGTTTAAAAACTTTATCAAGAAAGCTCTAAACATTGTTGGAATTTTGATTTCAATGATGATGAAAAAAGGAATAGAAAAATCAAGCTTACCGGATATGAAAATACCGATTTTAAGCACTTATCGTATATGGATGCGCATATCGGATTTGGGTTTAATTGAACTTACTGGATATGCAATGCACATACTGAATATGAAGGATTTTGTGAACTTACCATATATAGAGTTAAACACTAACCGGATTTTAGCGTTTACTCACTGGTTTATGTTTTAAGCTACTAGATTTGGTTTTCTTTCACAAAACGATATAGAAGACAAGGAGGGGGAGAAAATATATCCATTCACACAAAAAATATTGAAGATACAAGGCTAATATATATAGCCAAACTTACACACAATATCAAAGATTTTTCTAACAAAAATCCTACCAACTACAGCTCATCCATACTTAGCTGATTCAATCAACATGTTGTAGGTCCTATTAAGTACAAAATACATAGGACAAATCATAACATAATATTTGATTGTTGACAACAAAAGTGTCATGCACTTGACCAAATTCAACATTCCTCCTTGACACTTTTGTTGGAAACACTAAGACATTTTCTTAGTGTTTCAACCTTGCTTTGGGCGTAGCTTTGTGATGCTTGATTTTGCTTTGATTTCTTTTTCCTTCAGCTTGCATCAATCAATCAACATTTGCCTTTTGGATTTCACTTCAATGAAATCATCTTCATCACAAGGAGCTTCTAAGCCTGTTTGTTTGTAAACACGAACAACACCATTTTGATGATATTTCTCCTGGAAAGATTAAATTTCTGCATCATTTGATCTTGTTCTCCTCAAGACTTCAACCACAGCCTCTAATTGCACATTTTCATTCATCAATTTACACGTTTCATCAACTTGTTTAGCAGTCCCTTATAGTGCAATTTCCATCATTTTCATATTCTTCTTTAACTTCTCCAATTCTGCTACAAACTCTTCAACATCAGATGAGTTACTTCCAAAACTCAAATGCTGTTTTACCTTGACAGATTTGGTGACAGCATCATTTTCACATACCTCTATTGAAAGCTTTACACTTTCCATTGCACATGAAGAGGTTTCCTTTTTCCATTCCAGTGGAAAACTCCTATCCCTCATTTGAAATTTCATCACTACTTGATTTCGAGAATCAAATATAGTGCATCTCTTATCTTTGAATACCAAAGTATAATTTTTTTCAATCAATTCACCAACACTTATCAAATTTTGATCAATTTTTGGAACATATAAAACATCATAAATGAACTTGATACCTGATGGTGTTTAGAGTGAAACTTTGCCAATTCCTTTCACCTCAACATAGTCTCCATTTCCAACTTTCACCTTTGATCTGTAGCCATCATTCATTTCCCCAAAAATGTCTGAATTTGAAGTCATATGATGAGTACAACCACTATCCAATAACCAGGTTTCATCAGTTTTACTTACCTGAATAGCAGTAAATAGATATTCCTCTTGCTGGTCTTGCTGAATTTCTGCAATCTGAGCTTGCTGTTAAGTTTGTTTCTCCTTTTGATTTTTACAAACTTTTTCAATATGCCCAAATTGTTTACATGCTCTGCATTGAACCTCAAGCCTATACCAACACCATTTGGGAGGATGGCCGATTTTCTTGAAATGAGGACAAAGTGGAAATTCCTTTCCTTCATCGCCTGGTTTCTTCACACTACAGGTTGTTTGAGCTTTGTATTTCCCTTTAACAAACAAAGCTTCTTCAACACTTTCCTCCTATCTCATTAGCATTCGTTACTCTGTGGCTTGAAGAGCATTAATCAACTCGGCCAAAGTGATTGTTGACAGATCTCTTGAATCTTCAAGAGATGATATCTTGGCTTCAAACTTCTCTGGTAGACTGATCAGAACCTTCTCCGCCACCCTTTTGTTTGGAAAATCGTCTCCCAACAGCCTAATCTGATTTACAACCTTCATCAACCGATCTGCAAAGTCTTTCACTACCTCAGTTTGTTTCATCTTCAAAGTCTCAAACTGTCTTCTCAAGTTGAGTACTTGCATCTGCCTTGTTCTTTCACTTCCTTGGAATTCCTCCTTGAGTCTATCCTAGGCCTCTTTTGCTGTCTCACCAGTTATTATTGTTGTGAAGATAGCATCAGACATGGCAGATTGTATGCAAGATAGAGCTTTGAATTTTTTAGCAACATCCTCATTGTGTTGTTTGATTTGTGCCACAGTTGAGTTTGCTCTCAATGGTAGAGATTCAACCCCTGTTTCGATTGTCTCCCATAGATCATATGCTTCGAGGTAGGCTTTCATATTTGCGGCCCAGAAGTTGTAGTTTTCTCCATTGAAGGGTGAGGGTAGAGGTGCTGAGAAACCACTTGAAGTCATCTTCTTCTCTGTCGACTGAATATAACTTTGTTGGTCGTTTTTCTTTATCTGTTTCACTTGTTGTTCTTCTTCCCTTTTTTTCGGTCCCTTCCAAGATCAATGAAGCTTTGATACCATGTTGGAATATTGGTTCAAAAGCTTTATCAGAAAAGTTCTAAACATTGTTGGAATTTTGATTTCAAGAATGATGACAAAAAGAACAGAAAAATCAAGCTTATCGGATATGAAAATATCGATTTTTAGGCACTTACCGTATATGGATGCGTATATCGGATTTGGGTTTAATTGAACTTACAGGATATGCAATGTACATACCGGATATGAAGGATTTTGTGAACTTACCGTATATAGAGTTAAACACTTACCGAATTTTAGCGTTTACTCACTGGTTTCTATTTTAAGCTACCAGATTTGGTTTTCTTTCACAGAACGATATAGAGGACAAGGAGGGGGAGAAAATATATCCATTCACACACAAAATATTGAAGATACAAGGCATTAATATATAGCCAAACTTACACACTATCAAAGATTTTTCTAACAAAAATCCTACCACCTACAGCTCAGCCATACTTGGCTGATTCAATCAACATGCCACTATAAGAAAAAAGACCTTTTGCAACATTCAAAAAAGTTGCTGAAATGCTTTTGCAATATTTTTCCATATGTTGCAAATCTCAGTGTTGTCGTAGAGTCGGGAACTTTTTGCAACGTTTTAAAAACGTTGCCTAAAGTCTCACTTTTGGCAACGTTTTAAAAATGTTGTCGTATTCTTCATTTTTTTTTAAATATATAAATTGACTCGCAAAATTGAAATGACTTATTCTGAACAAATTTTGATATTGCATAAAAATTGATAATTTCATTATAAATTTTTGAATCCACACACCTGAATAGAATGTGATACAACACCACTTAAATAAAAAAAAGATTAAAAATGAAACAAAATTAGGAATAAAATTTTGATATAGCTTAGGCATGAAGATCTTATTGCCACACTTTCAACACCAAACTTTTGGATAATACTCTAACGGCATACTCAATCTTGTCGTTCTTCATACTCTGGAACTGCTCACATTTCTTTTGATCTTTTTGCATCATTGTCACCCCTATAGCCCCTGATTCTGGGCTGTATTATTTTTCAGGTAATGTTAGCGTATCTAATGTTAAAAATTGACAAGAGCTTCCGTCATAATACAATTTAAGAGTTTAACCTACAACAGAGAACTTTTAAGGTATGCCTTTGAATGCAAATAAGTTTTTCTAAGATTAGGAAACTAACAACAATTCCTTTCATACAAACAAAATGTAAATTCTTTCACCTATCATGCCTCTACTAAATAATATCAACCTATTATACCAGTGATTCTTTCTCGTTCACTTTTGCTTCATTTATCATATCATTGAATATCTTAAGAATAAAACATATTGGGCATGCATAGTACTATTGGAGCAGACAGTCTACCTTATGAAACAAGTGAGAAAAGGAAATACAACTTGCAACAAAATAAATGACAGGAAAAGAATTGTAAAAATTATTTGTGAAGCATCCCATAGCTGAAAATAATTATTTTGAAAATGCATCGAGTTACACTTTGTTAGATTTGTGGAAATGCATTTTTTTTAACTCTGAATCACATATAGGTTTGACCTACAGCTAAAATAATGTCTCGAGTTAATTTAATGTTTTAGATAATTAGGAAAATTAATGTATTGAAATCTATTTTGACAATTTTTCTTACCTCCCCAATTGTTAGCTAAATAAGGGAGATGTCTTCTTGCTACTTGAAATCTGCAATTGCACAAACGAAAAACAACAACCGATTACAAATTTAAAACACAATTATTCTAAACAATCAACCCAAGAAAACCCCAACTTAAATAACAAAAACAATGAAAGCCTATTTCAAATCAACCTAAAAATTCAGATCATCCCGTACCAAAAAAAAAAAAAAAATTAAAAAGAACGAAAGAAAAATAATTGGAAAAAAAAAACCTTGGGCTTATGATCGGAGTCAGAGTTGAAGTTCTAGTCCCCAACTTGAACTCAGACTCCTCGACTTCATTTCTTTCTTTGCTTCAGTTTGTAACCCCCGCTAGTTACTCGCTCATTCACTGACAACACTAACACCACCTCGCTTCCACATAAAATCCCTCCCCAATCGGCCTCCACCACTCACAGATTGAAGCTCAAAATCAGAATCACCAACACCTTTGCCCTCAAATAGCATACACATCGGCTGCATCTATCTCTCATCATAGCTGTTTTAGTTCAAATACCTTTTTCCTCAAGCAGGCCGAATCAAGTTCACAAATCTAAGGTCCACAATTTCCAAAGGGAATAGAAAATCCAATGAATACTTTGTGCCGCAATTATAATAATTTAGACATAGCATTATCCATACCTTAGAACTTAGAAGTATCATTTTTGAAATCGAATCCATAAAGCAGTATTTCTTGAGATAGAAAACAATAGGTAATATACGTCAATAATTTGTTGGGATAAAAAGTAGAGAAATTTTCAACAAATGCATTTCTAGATTCTTAAAACTTTTAACGACCTTCATCATCTTCCAAAAAAGAGTCACAACTCTAGGAAGAATCAATAACTACCTTGTATCCAGGATTTACATGATAGTTGTAGCTAACACTCTACCTTCTTCATAGGTCTTCACAATAATTCGTAAAAGGATAGAAGATGCAAAATTTGAGGAAGTGCAGATGCATCTTAGGTTTGACTTAATGTGAAGATTAAAAAAAAATCTCTGATTTCAATGATTTTTCTCCACGCAATGAACAAATAAAAAAAATTAATACTATTATACATTCCACTTATTCATTCCATTTGTAAGGCTATACTGTAAATATGCAAGACTAGTAGACATCTTGATGTGAACTCGACCAAGAACATGCTTGGGAACCCACGAACAAGATGAAACAAACCCAAGAAAGCTAGAAATCACGCCGCGCAAAGCTTCAACCCTACCCGTTGTTCAACCCGTACACGAAAGAAATCCGACCCGTTGATTACCCGGAACAAGAACCGTGCAGTAGGAACGCCACAAAAGGACTGCGATCTCCTTTTGATAAGTTCAAGTTAAGAATTTAAACCACCAAGAACTGGAAGAATAAATCTCACAACTTTTAATTAAAAATCTCTCAAATAATCAAAGTCTAGCTTTTACAATGAAAAGAAATCCTATTTATATGGAAACTTGGTAAAACCCTAAAAAATACGAAATTGGGTCCAAAATATGCAAAATATGATAATAAAATAGAGTTTTATGGAAACCAGAACTATTATCAAAACTTAGGAAATTCGGACAAAATTATAACCAAGCGGTCGCTTGGTTATATTCCAAGCGATCGCTTGGAAGAGTCTTTTCGTCTCCAAATATTTCCTGTCATGTCTGGGCGACCGCTTGCATAGTTACTCTAAGCGGTCGCTTGGGCTTCCGACTGGCCTCCTTCTTCGGCTGCTCTTAATACATTGATCCAACTCTTTTCGGACCTCGACCCCAACATAAAACTTGTTCTTTGGCTTGTCATCTTCAATATTATGGACTCCGTTGCTCGAACATGTAAATGGTCGACTTTATTAGCTCTTTGAAGTCGCGCACTTGACTCTAGTCTCTTGCCAACAAGCCTTGGGTTCTTACTAATTTGTGGTGCATCCTGGATCATATCATCCCCTCTTCCTTCGAAAGAATTCGACCTCGAATTTGAACCTGCACCAAACGAAGTAACATTAGAAATGTCAACGATCACAAACTTACCCAGTAGAAGTAAACAATAGCCATCACGCTCAATCATAGCAATGGAATGGTACGGTCCGTCACCCCTAGGATGTAATTTGGACCTCCTTTGAGTGCGTATCCACTTCACATCCATGAACACCTGTCTCACTAAAACTAATACTAACACCAATAGATGAAACAATTAAATTGAACAGTATCAGTAAATTAGAGACACCTGACAGACTGACATGCGGTTTGAAATTATGAGACAATAAATTTAATTCCAACACATTCCAGAAATTCAACGTGAGACAAATGAGAATATTGTGAGTAAAACAACAAACATGCATCCCGTCATCCATAATGCACTCTAGGTGCTTGTTATACACAATGAACTCTGCATATAAAGCCTTCTCACACTCGATTTTTTTTCACATATAAGCTCACCTTGGAAGTTGTTCTCCTCTCTAAATTTTCTCCCATGTTCTCTTTTTTTCGCTCTTTATTTTTATTTTCCCGCTCACTTTTCATTTTCAATTGATCCTCATGGACCTGCGTGGTGTCAAAGGAACAAGTGTAATAGTTCGTCCACCCTTCACAAAGTTGTATCTATTTGTAAATCCATCATGCTCTACCTTTCTATCGTACTGCCATGGCCTACCTAACAAGAGATGTGTTCCGCATGCACTGGGACCACATCACATAACACCTCATCACTATACTGTCCAATGTTGAAGTTCACCAATACTCTTCTAGTAACCCGAACCTCTCCACAATTATTCAGTCACTCCAATTTATAGGGTTGTGGATGCCTCATAAGAGGTAAACCCAACTCCCCTACAAGGGTTGAGCTAACCACATTTGTACAACTTCCGCCATCTACTATCAAACTGCACACCTTATCCTTAACATGACACCTAGTGTGGAACAAATTTTCCCATTGTTGCTCGTCTTCACCCACCTTCACTTGTGTAGTAAGCGCACGCATTACCACCAATGATTCCACCACCGGGTACTCCACACAAGTCTCACCATTAACATCCTCCAACCCAGGCATACTATCACTTGCACTCCCATCATCCAACTCAATCTCTCCATCCTCCCTAAGAAGCATCACTCGTCGGTTTGGACATTGTGAAGCAATATGCCCCGCACCCAAACGCTTAAAATACCTAATATCTTTTGATCTACCGGTTTGAGATTCGGTATTTGCTTTATTTTTATTCACCTCCTCTTTAACCTCAGGTACCTCAACCTTTTCTCTAGTCACAGCCCGATCATTCCTATCACCACCACTCCATTTGGGTTCGGCGGTAGGCCTAGCTACTCCCCTTCGCCTAATTTGTCTCTCCACTTTCATAGCCACATGTACTAAGTCATCTAATTCCACATAGTGCTGCAACTCTACTACGTTAGCAATATCTCTATTTAGCCCATTCAGAAACCTAGCCATGGTAGCCTCTCGATCCTCCTCTATGTTTGCTCTAATCATTGCTACCTCTATCTCCTTGAAATAATCCTCCACACTACTAGACCCCTGAAAAAGAGTTTGTAATTTAAGATGAAGATCCCGGTAATAATGTCCCGATACAAACCGTTTTCTCATACAAGCATTCAACTCTCCCCACGTCTCAATTGGCCTATCTAAATTCCTCCTACGATTAGTCGTCATTTGATCCCACCAAATGATGGCGTAATCAGTGAATTCTACGACCGCCAACTCCAACTTCTTCTCCTCCGAGTAATTATGACAATCAAACACTAATTCCACCCTTTTCTCCCAATCTAAATAAGTCTCAGGATCACTCCTACCTTGGAAAGCTGGAATATTCAGTTTGATGCTCCCCAAATTTCTATCAACTCCCCGATCAAACCGATCTCCTCTATTCCTCATTCGACCCATATCACCTTCCAAGTAATAATCATCACTCTTTGCACTCACTGCCTCAAGCTCCTTATCAAATTCACCCGTAAGATTCATTCTTCTCCTATCTCCTCCACCCCCACGAGGAACCCTTCGGGGCATCCCTCGCTGTTGACTGTCAATTAAAGTTTCATGCCTAGCAATGTCACCACTGATACGCTCAACTGCCACATTCAATTGATCAAACATATGGTTTATGCTATTCATAAGCTCCATATAAAACCCCTTAGGCACCGCCTCTTCCTCACACTTATTCATTTTTTCATCCATGTATATAAAGCATTTTGCAACTACTTAAATCACAGAAATTGAGTAAAAATGGAAGAACAAGAAAGTAAGTAAATTACCTCGCATGTTTACTCTCGTGTATCACTCGAATTGGCTTTTACCAGATATGAAGCTCCCCACTCTTGCCTTTTACCGCTCATCGTCCTTTCTTAAAGGTTTGAGAAATAACCGACCTCAATCAATTGGAGTGCAATCCCCGCAGCGACCACCACCACAAGTACAAGTCTCGAATAATCAACCAAATTTGTTCGGGCCAAGTAACAGACTCAAGTCAAACAAGAAAAGACGAGAAGACTCAAACTTTAGCTTTGAATTGCCTCTAAACGTTCACGAATATAGAGACTTTCCTTTTCTTTTTCTTTTTTTTTGTCTCCTTTTTTTTTTTTTTTTTTTTAATGAAACTCAATAACAACAAAATAATAAATCTAGAGGAAATCAAACGATACAACTATAGAAGAATAATGACGTTAACACAAGAACAATAAAAAAAAAATTGACGTGAACAGTACGGATGAACAGTAATAATTTTTTTTTGACTCAAATCAACTACGATACTAACAAAACAAACGAAAGTTGATTTGGATGCTAGATTAGCCTAAAAACAGCTTTTGACTCTTTTTTTGGAAATTTTTGGATTGAAACTCAAAAATAATTATTGGACACATGAACACGAAGAACACAAAACAAAAAATAAGGACTCAAAGAAATTAAAAGGATAGATGACCTGAATTCTAGAACTGTGCTCTGATACCACCTGATGTGAACCCGACCAAGAACATGTTTGGGAACCCATGAACAAGATGAAACAAACCCAAAAAAGCTAGAAATCACGCGCAAAGCTTCAACCCGACCCGTTGTTCAACCCGTACCAAGAACCGAGATTACACGTAAGAAATCCGACCCGTTGATTACCCGGAACAAGAACCGTGCAGTGGGAACGTCAAAAAGGATTGCAATCTCCTTTGATAAGTTCAAGTTAAGAATTTAAACCACCAAGAACTGGAAGAATAAATCTCACAACTTTTAATTAAAAATCTCTCAAATAATCAAAGTCTAGCTTTTACAATGAAAAGAAATCCTATTTATATGGAAACTAGGTAAAACCCTAAAAAATACGAAATTGGGTCCAAAATATGCAAAATATGGTAATAAAATAGAGTTTTATGGAAACTAGGACTATTATCAAAACTTAGGAAATTCGGATAAAATTATAACCAAGCGGTCGCTTGGTTATATTCCAAGCGATCACTTGGAAGAGTCTTTTCGCCTCTGAATATTTCCTGTCATGTCTGGGCGACTGCTTGCCTAGTTACTCTAAGCAGTCGCTTGGGCTTTCGAATAGCCTCCTTCTTCGGCTGCTCTTAATACATTGATCCAACTCTTTTCGGACCTCGACCCCAACATGAAACTTGTTCTTTGGTTTGTCATCTTCAATATTATGGACTCCGTTGCTCGAACATGTAAATGGTCAACTTTATTAGCTCTTTGAAGTCGCGCACTTGACTCTAGTCTCTTTTCAATAAGCCTCGGGTTCTTACTAATTTGTGGTGCATCCTGGATCATATCATATCTAGGCCAATATTGCTTATCGAACATCCCCAACCCCTATAAAAGTACAAAAATATGAACAATCAGAAACTATGTGAAAAAACATTATTGCCACGTATAACTAAAAAGGATATCAATGCCATGACAGAATTGACAGAATTGATCTCAAGAACAATCAGTACTTTCATTAAATGTTGTCTTTCCACAAATAAGCCAAGTTAGCGATTTATCCATATAAAAGGCATATAAGCATATCAAGATACAACAAAAATAAAGTAAGAACTAACTCGAATAAATAAGAAAGCCAAAATTGTTACACACACTGGCCTTGTAATAAAGTTGGCAACTCAATATAGACTAAATGAATTGATGGTGAGGAACAAGTTTCTTCTAACATGATTAATTACCTTCAAGACAACTTCCATGGCAGTGTCGGCCAGAGTATAGAGAAGTCCCTCGGCTCGGCTAACAATCGCTTTAAAATTAGTTGAATAATCAAAAGAATGAATAAGGGGACGGTCATGGAGGCTATGTCTCAATTTAGTACTTAATATGTCTGCTCTATGACGGGAGGCGACAACCGAATGAACAGATATCAAAAATAAAAATCAAAGATTGAATACATTACATCAATTTGAAATCTACTTTAAAAGCTATGACCTTCTCAAAATTTCAATAAGAGCAACTAT
This sequence comes from Osmanthus fragrans, assembly GCA_019395295.1. Lineage (NCBI taxonomy): Eukaryota > Viridiplantae > Streptophyta > Magnoliopsida > Lamiales > Oleaceae > Osmanthus > Osmanthus fragrans. The sequence goes on from CM033359.1 coordinate 11,013,977, forward strand.
TAATGCGTAAAAATTAGCTATAACACTGGGCCTCGTACAATCAGAGCATTTTTTTCAAAAGTTACTTCCCCTACTTCTGGTTACCATGTACCCAAAATTTGAAGTTCTTTCCTAGATCTTACTCAAAATGATTACACTATTCTTGAAGTTCTATTCAATCATCCCATTTCTTTTAGCAAACTACTCAAGATTATCAACATCAAGGGATTTTAAAAAAAAAAATGAAAAAAATAACCAATATAAAACAGTGCATAAATAATTAAATGAAAAGGAAAAAAAAATATCAAAGACAATAATGTAATGCAAAAACCCAGCATTTTATAACACCAGATGAACATAACATTAAATTATTCGGGTATCTACCATTATAAATTAATTTCTTTATGTCCCATAATAAATACGAGTACTCAGAATCATAAAATCAAATAAGAAGCAAGAAATAAAGTTTGCATAAAGATTTTACCGCTTTTCGGTGATTTTCTTCTCCGTTTTTCAATTTCTTACCATGAGCAGACAAATAGTGTTGGACATTGGGTTTTGCTTGTTTGTGACGCACAAGCTGATGGAAAGAAAGAAGCATATGCAGCTAGCCATTGGGGGGGTCCTTGCTCACACCGATTATTTGTAATTTCTTCTGAGAATTTGCTTCTTTTGTGAACAAGTGCTTGTGATTTTACTGCCGTTCAACGTATTTGCTTCTCACCATCTCTTCAAGCCAGTAAAACAAGGTAATTTTGAGTGATTGGGAATGGTGACCGGCAAATGACTTAAGAGATTGGGGATGAAGAGAAATGTTGGGAATCGAGATTGGGGATGAAGAGGTCGACGGGGGATGAAGAGGTCGACGGGGATTATCAGGGATTGAGTTATTTGGACCATTTGTGTAAATAGTGACTAGTCTAGGCCAAATCTTTTTGCAACGTTTCTTAAATGTTGCGAAAAGGGAAATTTTTCGCAACATTTACAAAACGTTGCTAAAAAAACTTTTCGCAACATTTAAGAAACGTTGAGTAAGGGAAACTTTTTGCAACGTTTAAAAAACGTTGCAAAAAGTTTTTTTTTTTGCAACATTTTTCAAACATTGCGAAAATGAAAACTTTTTGCAATATTTTTTAAACGTTGTGAAAAGTTTTATTTTTAGCAACATTGAATAAACGTTGCAAAAGGTCATTTTCGGCAACATTCACTTAAAAAATGTTGCTAAAGCTCAATTTAATTAATCAATGGCAACATTCACTTATTAAAATGTTGCAATAGACCCCATTAGCAACACTCAATTCACAAATGTTGCCTTTTAAGTGTTGCAAAATGTCATTTTTGTTGTAGTGTGCTATAGGTCCTATTAAGTACAAAATACATCGGACAAGTCATAAAAAAATATTTGATTGTTGACAACAAAAGTGTAACACACTTGACCAAATTCAACATTAACTCTAGAATTTATGTTTATCGCTGGAGATTTTTATAAGATAATCAAATTCTTAAATCAGGAGTCAGGAATGATAAATTAAATTCCAAGAGAAACTTTTGAATATAAAAAGAAAAGAAGAGCACAGAAAACTCTGTTAATGGAGAATATGATGTTCTCAGTTGTTACACATACTAAACCAGGAGCATTCGTGCCTTTCTTCTCATAGTTATAGTACATTAGAGGTACCGTGCTCCTCTGGTATTAAATGAAACTGGTTTGGAAGGAACTCATACTACCAGAAAATTATTCTAAGAATAGTGTTGGGAAAATCACACCAAATGCGAGAATTGAGCTTCATGACGAATTAAAATAACGAAGATCACAATTAAACCAAACAAGATTAAAGTAAAAGAAGAAGAAAGAAATAGTAGAGGAATCGATGTTTTATTGACAAAATATGGAGAGAATACATGAAACTTTAGCAATAAAAGCTTAAACAAACTGAATGGAGAAGGTCTATATTTATAGTACACGAAAAAGACCTAAAAAATATGTCAAGATATGGAAACTATGTCAAAAACGCGTAAAAGAAAAAACCTGCGCCGTCACCCAACAATTGCACTATGTGGCCGCATAGTGCAATAGGATGTGGCCGCATAGAAGGCGCTGGATGACCTCTGGAGTTCTATGGAGCCAGCAATGCGATCACATAGTGTTTCACTATGCAGCTGCATAGAGATCTGCCGCCTAATCCCCTTTTTCCTTCCTTCTTGAACTCTAAACCTAATTTGGGTCACCATACCCAACAATCTCCACCTTGACCCAAATTCCAGTGCAACAAACGAAGTTCGAAAATTTCTCCACCTTGAGAAATAAGTCTGACTGCAATAGAATAATCAATCTCCTCATTCAGTAACCAAACTCTCTCCATCCCATAAAACATCTTCCTCTACCCGGTATCCACAAGCGACACCCGAACCCTAATCTCGGGTTCCCAAAATTCTAACAAAGAATTAATTATTGACCAAAAAGGGTCGAAGCACACCCTGTATCAGAAACCAAATCCAATGCATGATTAGAAGGCCCCTTACTAAAGCTGTCACCTTCAACGATCCCAAAAGCATTGCAGACATCTCCAAACCCGTACCTACGCTCAATGGGTCTAACCCTAGTATGTGAACACAGTGAATCTGCTGAAATAAGTGGCAAAGCAAACTCACCAACACTCTCCTTAGCAATGTTCTGAACTGACCCAGAGCCTATCACAAGAGGTACTGTACCAAACTGAATTTCCACCACGGTACTTAACTTGTCCAAATATCTTCTAACTGGTTCTGCACTCCCCTGCAAGATGCACAATTGACACTTCTTCCGTCCCTCTAGTACAACCCAGACACCCCTTCGGACCTGTAAGACTCCACCTCCACTAGAGAATTTATACCCCTTTGCATCCAAGGTACTCAGCGAGATGAGATTCATTTTCAAGTCTGGAACATGACGAACCTAATCAAGTGTTCTGAATGTCCCATCCTTCAACTGCAATCTGACTTGACCAATTCCAGCAACCCTGCAAGACTGGTTGTTTCCCATGACAACTCCACCTTGTTTCACCGCCTCATATGTTTGAAACAAGTCCCGATTGGGACACATATGGTGCGAACATGCTGAATCAAGAATCCACTCCTCGTCAGACTTAGACTCCACATCAGATACCACAGTCAACATCACATCACCGCCATCAGAAAAATCCTCGGTAACATTTGCATTATCCGAATTAAAAGATTGCCCCATATGATTTGCAACTAAATTACCTTTAGCCTGCAACTTGTCACAATCCTTCTTAACATGTCCCTTCTTCTTATAGTAGAAGTAATACACATTGCTGAAGTTCCCTTTCGGTCTACCCCTCCGTCGATCACCATGAGAAACCAGAGCATTCCCATCCCCAAATATAGCTCCAACCAGATGTTTCATTTTCTCTTTCGAGAATAAAGCATCATAAGCATCTTCAATGGTCAAAGTGTCACGACTGTACAAGATTGTGTCCCTAAACGACGAATAAGAACCAGGCAACAAACATAACAGGATCAAAGCCAGATCCTCCTCATCATACTTTACCTCCAATGCTTCCAAATCTGCAACGATTTCTTTGAACACAGCAAGATGATTCTCCAAAGAACTCCCTTCCGCCATGCGATGAGAATAAAGTGTCTTCTTCAAATGCAACTTGCTTGTCAAACTCTTTGTCATGCACAGTTGCTCCAGTTTCAACCACAAAGCAGCAGCCATTTTCTCCTTCAAAACATCCTGTAGAATATTATTGGATAGATGAAGATGAATTTGCGATAAAGCCTTCCTATCCTTGCGTTGTTTCTTCTCCGTTGTCCAATTAGCTGGCATCTTATCAAAACCCAGCAGAGCATCGTCCAAATCCATCTGTGTCAAAACAACCCTCATCTTTACTTGCCATAGCGAAAATCTTGTATTGCGATCCAGCATCGGAATATCATATTTCAATGAAGCCATCTCTAAAAAATCTCAATCAAATCACGAAGAACCCGCAACCTGGCTCTGATACCACTTGTTGGGAAAATCACACCAAATGCGAGAATTGAGCTTCATGACGAATTAAAATAACGAAGATCACAATTAAACCAAACAAGATTAAAGTAAAAGAAGAAGAAAGAAATAGCAGAGGAATCGATGTTTTATTGACAAAATATGGAGAGAATACATGAAATTTTAGCAATAAAAGCTTAAACAAACTGAATGAAGAAGGTCTATATTTATAGTACACGAAAAAGACCTAAAAAATATGTCTAAGATATGGAAACTAGGTCAAAAACGCGTAAAAGAAAAAACCTGCACAGTCACCCAACAATTGCACTATGCGGCCGCATAGTGCAATAGGATGCGGCCGCATAGAAGGCGCTGGACGACCTCTGGAGTTCTCTGGAGCCAGCAATGTGACCGCATAGTGTTTCACTATGTGGCCGCATAGAGATCCGCCGCCTAATCCCCTTTTTCCTTCCTTCTTGAACCCTAAACCTAATTTGGGTCACCAAACCCAACAAATAGATTATTAAAATAAGATTCTCAAATTATTGATTTGTACAATTTGATAGGACTTGTTTGAGAATCTATTCCTGTTCTCATCTATGAGTAAACTATGAAGCTAGATTTAGATTATTATGTGATTCTTTGTGCGATGCTATTTGAAATTGGATTTCGTGAATAAGTTGATTGCTATGCAACTATCATCCCATAAATGATTAGTTCAATTCAGAATTATTTATGATCATGGCATTGACATGGTATACTCCAATATAATTTGGTATGCATATGGTGTGGAAATAAAAAAATGTACATCAACATGGGTCATACATTACGTTGCAAGAGGACATTCGTTGGATCACCGGGTGGTTCAATGTTTGAACAAGTGTTCGACCCTTGTGCGAAGTATTTGGTGTTGGGATACATCGATGGTGATTAATTGTACTTGAAAGAGATTTAGTCATACTTATTTTTAATTAAAGCGAGATTGGGTGTACAGATTTTTTATTTTACACAAGCCCAAAGAGATAAGGAAGATATATTTAAGAAAAGAGTATAACATCAAGTACACACCAACATCATATTTTATGCATTGAGTTGTTATACTCATCCCCTTTTTTCCTACCACATTCAGGCAACGATAATGCGTAATTACATAGAATATAGAGAGAGGATAGTTGGACAATTACCCGCAATGGTTAAGAGTTCCATTTGACATCACTTCTTCACATATATGTTCAAATGTTTACTGTTATTTTTGATTTGGCAACCCTATGTATTACTACACATTTTCCTAAATTTTTGGGTAAAAATATAAGTCAGCCTATCAAAGCTAGGAGTGAGTTTATTTTTTATTTTTATTTTTTTTTATTTTTATAATATCAAATGTGAATTCAGTCATGTAATAGACTCTATGAAAAGTAGTGTGAAGTGAAAAATTTAGCTGTGATCTTTACCTTCTATATTCTATCTCTTGAAACAACAATATGATCTTTTGTGCATTTTATTTCTCAATCCTATGGGATAGTGGATAGTGAAAAGTATCCCATGAGTAAGCAATAGTTCTCATAATCTGGATTACAGACCCAGATTAAGGATGGGTGCTAAATTGTAGGGTACCCATTCTACAATCTAAATGGTTAATGTAATGAGAAGTAAATTTAATTAGAAATCAAAGTAGCAACACTATGTGTATGTATTGTGTAAAATAAAAATAAAAAAATGGACGTCATTACAATCTATGTGGACGTGAATAGAGCCGGGATCCGTTGGCCACATCACCCATGAAAAAACTGAGGTCAACAATATGTTTTAGCAAATCTTTCTAGCCATATCATCAATCATTGGTAGCATTTTAGTTGATGAATGAACACAATCACCAGAAACACGAACACTTATTTGTATTGAGTTACTAACTCCACCATTACTATATGTAGGCACAGCAATATCTGGTATTATGACGACATTTTGACGTGCTGCAAACTCACCAAATCCATACATATTGGAAACTTTGTGACATATCTTTCTTTTTCTTTAATCATCATTAATCCTTATCGGTTGGCAATTTTGTATAACCTGATACTGCATTGATATTGCATCTCTGTTCGGATCTTTTTTCAAGTGCCTCACGATAATTTCAACTAACCTAATATATGTGCAGCCTTTTTGTATCTCAACTCCCATAATTGAATAACCATAGTAAGCTAAACCACTTACTGTTTCCATGCCTAGAATGTTGAAAGATGAGAAAAAAAATGTAGGAATTCCGACGAGGCATTCATTACTAAGCCAAATTAAAATGTCAGCAAGCACAAACATGTCAGCAAGACCTTATGGATTTAGAAGAAAATAGTAGCAAAAGGGACGACAGAAGGTTACGAAAAAGAATGTCACTAGAATGATCTAGAGTATCCACCCAATCCATTTTACAGTTTTACAGTTTTCTGTATAGATGGGGAAAATAATTATTTATTTATTTTTTGTGTAGATTTATTAACATATTTTTTTATGGTCCTTCTATATAAATAATAGGAATCTTGTGTACAGAAAGGTATTCAATTGAAATGTAGAGATAATTCATCTTTCAATTCAGCTATCGTTCTGCAAATTTTGTTTTCTGTGTTGTTCCATTGCCAATCTTTTCCTTTACTATTTTTATAAGGCATCAAAACACCATGGCTGATTCTGCAAGCACAAATGTCAATCAAAACCTAAATTCTGCTCATCCTCCTACAAATCCAAACACAAACACTCTTGACCCACCTCAATCGAATAGCCCATATTTTATCATCCAATGATAGTTACTATTCTTGGACACACTTGTTTGTTGAAACCCGTAAGTGTACTAAATCGTTGAAAAGTAATAGAAATCAGTGAGTTTCGAGTTTATCCATTCCCACAAGAAATAAGGTCTAATATCTAGTTTAATAGCTTTTATCAAATTCGAAATCATGTAACATTAAAAGAGATCGTTTGTATGTTTACTATACTAATCCTAAACTAAGAAAGTAAATAAAGTATTTATCTAATATGTGTATATTTGTATTAGAATCGTGAATCCTCCTATTGCTGTTTAATTCAACTCTTAATTCATAATCTTGTAAATTCATGCATCAAGACAATCGATAATCAACTTTTATTCAATATTCACTACAACAAAAATACCCTTTTGCAACACTTAAAAGGCAACATTTATGTATTAAATGTTGCTAAAGGGGTCAATTGCAACATTCGAATAGGTGAATGTTGCCATTGCGTAACATAATTGAGCTTTGGCAACATTTTTTAAGTGAATGTTGCGATAGACCCCCTTTTGCAACGTTTATTTAGTGTTGCAAAAAATAAAACTTTTCGCAACGTTTATAAAACGTTGCAAAAAACTTTATCTTTCGCAACGTTTTTTAAACGTTGCTAAAAAAGTCTTTTGTAACGTTTATAAAACGTTGCGAAAAACTTTATCTTTCGCAACGTTTTATAAACGTTGCAAAAGACAAACCTTTTGGCAACGTTTATAAAACGTTGCGAAAGATAAAGTTTTTCGCAACGTTTTATAAATGTTGCCAAAAAATCTTTCTTTTGCAACGTTTATGAAACGTTGCAAAAGATAAAGTTTTTGGCAACGTTTATAGGTTTGTCTTTTTGCAACGTTTAATAAACGTTGCAGAAAGAAAATACTTTAGGTGGGCTCGGATTTTGGGTTAAGAAGGCGAATTACATTGGCCCTGCTCCTTCATTTGTTCGATCCAATTCCATCCAATCCAACTATCCAAGTCCAAGAAGAGAAGACCATTACGGGGCATTATCATTCTCTCCTGCCCAAGTCCCAACCTACCGGTTTGCCCTAAACCTCTAAGTCGCCGCCCGTTTCTGTACGTCTTCCCTTCTCTCCGGCGGCGCCGTGGCGGTGTGAACATCACTCCATCATAAAGCTTCAATTCTCCGGCTCACCGGCTACGTATTCAGTAAGTAATTTAATTGAATTTTTTTGGGTTAAATTGAATAGAAATTTGTTCGATTATAAGGGTATTTAGTATTTAGGATTTAGCATAGAAATTAATGGAGTTAAAGGGAGTTTATGGAGTTATGCATTTTTAGAAACCCTCATTCATTTGAATTTCATCTATATTAGGATTTTTCCTGCTTCTGGAGGAATTTTTGATCTGTAGACTGTAGCTGAAGGGAGTTTGTGGAGTTATGCATTTTTAATTACGAGGAAACGATATTTAGTTGTCAAGATTTAAGCTTTATGCGAAAGTGGTGGAGTCTGGCACTCTGGCTACAGAATTGGGGATATTTGGGAGAATCATTTTTTTTTTTTGGGATTTAGTTTGTAATTTTGATATTTTATGCGTGTTGCTATTCTAAAATTATAGGACAGGCCATGACTACCAGCAGACAAGTAATATTGATAAATTGTTGTTATTCATTTATTTTTCTTCACTTATAGACAAGTAATATTGATAAATTGTTCGTGTCTTTCTTTCTTCAGACACCCAATTTTATTTAGCATCAAACTTCTTATTCAGAGTAACCAGCAGAGTCCTTGTCATTATTCATTTATATTTGTTCCTTCTCTGTTAGAATGATAATATATGGGAACAATCAAACATCAACAATTTGCAGTCTCTGTTAGAATGCCATGAGAAAGGATTTGGAGAAAACGAGGTTGGATATCGCTGTGGAGAGATATTAGCTGCATCAATTTTTTATCTGCAACAGTTGCTGGGTGTAAACTATAGATTGCTTCCATCGGTTGTTTCTGCACTGTGTCTTCTGCTTCTTTCTGGTTCTTCCTCCACAGGTATACTTTCGTATGATTTAGCAATTTATCAGCTAATTATGTCATGCTCGACTCCTTTCCCAGGTTATCTTAAGAGGACTAACTCTAATGATTGTGCATAAAGATAACTATCTACGGTTTCCTATTTCAGATTTCTGGGTGCTTGAACAAATATAAAAATTCTTGGTTATTTTCGAAAATTTTGCCTTTCATATGCTTACAGTCCCAATCTTTTGATGACTAGGATTAGTTTAGCCTGATTTACTTCAGTGGATCCTAAATAGGGAATGAACTTTATAACAATCCATGGATGATTAAATTAAGTTGGTATTGACATCTATGGAGTTTGGACAACTCAGATTGGCAGAATTGGCTTTTTCCAGCTTGAAACAGAATGTGAAAGGCCCTCTATGGCTTTTAAAAGATACAGTAAAGGAGATTTAATAGCACCCACTATGACATGCGTCCTTGCATGTCATTGCAAACATGGATAAATAAGCAGTCTTCTTTTGCTTCCATGTACATTAAAATGCTAGTCTAACATCCTGACCATAAAGATTGTGAGAAATTAACCTTTTTGTACCTTGATTCTACATCCCAATGACCTTTTGCTGCCATTTTTAGCCACTTATCTCTAGCAAATGACCCATTAATTACTGCGTTCTTTCTGTTTTCCAGACATGGAAATTTGGCTTGGTCTTGGGATTTCTTTGCCATCGCTACTATCGAAGATTCGCTGCCCTGCCGAAGCTAATCCTGCCTGGAGATGGTAATATAGTTGCACGGCTTCACTTTCCCATTCCAATCCCCTCCCCAAAGTATAGTTGTGATTCCAATGGTGGTCTCATCAAGCATGATTTTCTATCTTTCTCGTCTCATCATAAGTCTTCAAACATGATACTTTCAAGTTTCAAGTTAAGGTCTATTCTTTCTGTAGAGTTTTTCAGCTAAAAATGCACTCAAAATCATGGCCTGTCCTATAATGCATCCCCAAATTAGCTATCTGTTTAATAGGTTATTATTGTTGACTAATGTACTTACTAAGCTTCTAAATATCTTAAATGTAGCAAAGATGCAAACTTAACATTCTTGCAGGATTTAATTGTTGGACTATTTGCATTATTGTGTTGGTGCTTGAAATAAAAATTGTGGAAATGATGCCTATTTTGCATTAAATGATTCGTTGGAGAAAAATGATGAAGACTTTGGGGTCTAAAATAGTAATTTTTTAATTTTAGTTGTCCCTTTTTCCCTGTTCTATTTCTGATGATCTTTTGCCACTATTCTAATCCATCAACCTAAATTAACCTTACCTTAATCTAGGAGTTGTAGAGGTTAAGAAATAAGAATTATGAATGGCCATAAATGTCTCCACTATGTTTATTTTTGTAAATTCAGTAAGGAGTTAGGAAAAAAAAATGCTGAATTTTAAAACTTTCCTTTTTCCTCAGTCTCCAGTTTCCACTTCTTAGGAATTAATTAGTAATTTCTTGTGTGGACACACCCACAATTATGAAAGCATCCTAGAGTAAAAAACTTGTCATCACCGAAATGGCCTTAATTGTTGTTTATATAGTCTAGTTTGTTGCTTATGTGCTATTGATTTTGGTCTATCCATTTGCTTCATATTTATTATTTTCTTTACAAGATATTTATTATTTTTCTTGTAGGTAACCAAGCAGAGCTCCTATATTTGTACATGGTGAATTTTGTATAAAAGGGAGAATAGTAGCTTCAAGTTAGTTTGATGAAATGGAGATGCAAGAAGAAGACATTTATTTCCATTTTATATTTTGTATGGTTTAAATATATGTAATGAAGTTTTAATCTCATTTTATAAAAAAAAATTCCGTTTTATAAATGTTGCTTAATTTACATATCTCAATTTCATGTACTATATATTGGTGTTAGTAAAAGTAGGTGAAATAATTACAAATAACGCGAAAAACAGCCAAATATTTGTTAATAAAATACAACGTTTCGGCAACGTTTAAAAATCGTTGCCAAAAGTTAGCCAACAGGACCTTTTTGGCAACATTTTTTAAACGTTGCCAAAAGTACAACGTTTAAAAAATGTTGCCAAAAGGGTCACTTTCGGCAACACTTTAAAAACGTTGCCAAAAGTGACCATTTGGCAACGTTTTTTAAACGTTGCGAAAGACTTTTCGCAACGTTTAAAAAACGTTGCCGTATCCTTCCACTTTACAGCAACACTGAGATTTGCAACATTCGTCCAAACGTTGCAAAAGGTCTTTAGCAACATTTTTCAAACGTTGCAAAAGACCTTTTTTGTTGTAGTGATTATTTTTCAAGATACATTAAACATATGTTTAACATGACCCGATCCTATTTGTAGTCCTAATTCATATGAAAAACATGCATTAATTCGCAGGATTTATTCCTAATGCCTATTGTCCATGTGTTGATTTTGCCGCATTCTAGATTTATTGTGAGCATTTCTACACTACAACAAGCAACTTACTATCTAATTGGTGATCAAGCAATTAGATAGTTTAATGAGAATGCAAAACCAATAATAAAAAAATAAAGAAATGCTAAACAAATTTCTTGAATTAAAATAAACAAACAATATGGTTTATCATTCATCTTATACAATGAAAAACTTAGCCTAACATTCTTATGATTAAATTACACAAGAATAATTGGAAAAAAAAATCACCAGAAAATAAGAAAGATTGAAGAAGTAGGAGAAATCCACGTTCTTGGCTCAAATCTTGAAATCGGGATATGAATCTTCAAAATCGTTATTTGATTCACCTTGAATTGACGTATAGACTTATTCTTCGCCTCCAAAATATGTAGAATATGATGAAATTTAGGTCGAATGGAGCTTCTTCACGTTTTGTTTTAGTTTGTATTTTAAGGATGTAAAAAAGATTGCATTGAATTGTTACCAAAACAAAAATAAAGAAAATCAATTTTTTTTTTTCAGTTTTTGTACTAAGGCATGCCCCTGGCTGGTTTGGGGGTGCCTCAGTGGCCTCATTTTTGGTTAGGGTGCGCACGTCTCCTGCAAGTGAGGGCGCGCGCCTCACCTAATTTTTGACAGCCAAACAATTTTCAGTATTTTGTCATAACTTTCTCTCCCAATATTTGACTGAGATGATTCAAAGTGAGTACGAAAGCTAACTCAAAGGGATACAATTCTTTTAAACATATCATCTTTCCGATTCGAGAGTTTTCTATGACAAAATTGGGTCTCAATATGAGACTAAAAATTTGAACATTAACTTTTTCGACTGAAAATTGATGTGTGATATTATTTTGACTATACTTCATCCCTTTGAATTCTTTCCTCATCCAATTGACATCTAACACTCTCAAATCTTCATCGGGAGCTTCGACCCAATTTTTTAGTATTTTTACTTTAGTCCTCAAGTTTTGGATTTGCTTCATTTCAGCCCTTTTGTCTTGTAATCTTGTTATTTTATCTTCCAATTGTATCCAATTAAGTCCTTGATATCTTCGATCTCTATTTCATTGCCCATCTTATCTATACATTGTTTACAATTTAGTCCTCAACTTTTAGATTTCTCCATTTTTCACTACTTTTGCATTATTTTCTCTAGTTTTTCAACAAATATCGAGTTTTACTTACAAAATACATTCCAACACAAGTAACGTAGTATTTTATCCAAAGAACAATAAATATCATCATTTAGGATATGGAATAAGTGTAGAAACTACACTTATCAATACTCAATGAAGAGAGCTATTTTTTTTTTTTTTTTGTATAAAAAAAGACAAGTTTGTCGATGAGATTATGCATGATCCACCTGAGGTCGATAATCCATTGATGGATCATTGGATTCATAGAAATGACGTCATCATCACCTGGTTGCAGAATACCATGTCCATCATGATCAAGAGTCAAGAGTAGCACCCTTCGCAATGAGATTATTTATAAACTGTGGCAATAGTTTGAATAATGACTTGCCCAACAAATTGCTCCCAAGATCTATGATGTGAAGCAAGGTATTGCTATGTTGATGCAAAACCAAGACACTATATATAAGCGTATACTTAACTAAATTAAAACTCTACTGGATGAATTGATGAATAGTAAGTGAATTCCCAATTGTACATGTGGGGAATTGAAGACCATAGTGGATAAGAAATTGGGTAATGAAATTTCTTATGGGTTCAAACTACACTTAGAAAGCTGTCAATGTATAGATTATTCTAATCACGCCTTTTCCCAATCTTTGTATACCATTATACAATAAGAGGAAAAATATCGAAAAATTTCTTTAGACACCCCTATCAGTGATTTCATGGCTCTCACGGCGACTTCGAAAGATATATCTTAAAAGAAGTATAATTGTAAATTCTGTAAAATGCCTGGGCATTCTTTGGAAAGATGTTTTAAAGCCAAGCTTCATAAACAAGTGTGTAATTATTGTTGAATGCCTGGTTATATTGCAGAGAAATGCTTTAAGCTTCTTGACTATCCACAATGCCACAAGCTCTATGGGAAGGACAAACCAGCATCGGCCAACCAAATCACCACTCTCATATCTTCTGGATACGATCAAATCAAAAGTCAAGAGCCACTTACTCGAGAGCAATATTTACAGCTAATTGCCTTACATAAGTCACAATCTAGCCAGCCTAACACATTTCCAGTTAATTAAGTCCATTCTGTCGTACCTTTTCATCTATTGAATCTAATATGTCAAAGATCTCTGGTATCCCTTTGCCTACTTGTTTATAGAACAAAATCACATAAAACTTTTGATACACCTCAGATATTGGACACTGGGATGACAGACCACATAGTCCGTTCAAACGCTTTATTTTCTACCGTCAAAACAGTCGATGCATACTTTATAGCTCTATCAAATGCTAAGTTGTTAGTGTTTCTCAGGTTGGAATAGTAAAAATATCTAAAAACTTAATTCTACATAATGTTATTTGTGTTCTATATATTTTTTTGTAAATCTGAAAAAAACTCAAAGCTCAAAGTATTACCTTATTTTTTTGCCTCAAAATTGTTTCGTTTAAGACTTTTTAACATGGAAAACGTCAAGCATGGGTGAAGTGAGGGACAACTTATACCATCTACTGAGGAGTGAAGTATCTTCTACGACTTTAGTACAAGCCCTATCTTCATTGACCTGTGCCACCATTTCAACTTCAGTCATTTGCAATTCTGACAACTCTGGCATTATAGACTTAAACATCTTTCTTATTCTAGCTTGATTTTAATTATTAAAGAAGATGTTTTTGAAATTCTTGTTATGTTCTTCAGTAAAGTTACATAAACTTCATTTACCAGTTAGTCACCACAGATCTGAAAAGTGCTTTGAATAAATTCATCATGATTTTTGGAGACTATGTAATGAAATTAGTCATGATGGATCAAGATATTTTCAGTATTGTAGATGATTTTAGTTGTTGTACTTGGGGGTTTATATGTTCAAATTAAAATTGGATGCTACTAGGGCTTTGTAACAATTCTGTGTGATGATTGAAACCCAATTTATTCTAAAATCGAAATTATTAAAAGTGATAATGGGAGAAGTTCGATATGAAAGAATTCTATTCAAAGAAGAACATAGTACATTAGAAAACATGTGTTGAGACCCTTCAACAAAATGCCATTATAAATAGAATAAACCAACATATTTTAAATGTTTCGCCAAGGCTTTAAAAATTCAGAGAAGAATTCTAATGAGATATTAGAATAATTGTGTTCTAACAAAAAATTACCTTATAAATAGAATAGCCTAACCACTTTTGAAGAACAAAACTCCTTTCGAGCTCCTTTCCAAAACCAAACCTATGTACTCTTTGATAAGTGTATTTTATGCATTTATCTAGTCCATTAAATACAGATATTTAGGAGTGCTTTTGATTAATTATAACTTAATCTCTTATTTATACTGTTTGTTGGCAGAACACAATGGTTGGAAGTGAAATTGGAAGAAAGAAACGAAAATCGACGAAAAATGATGATTTTTAGAGTTTGTGAACTAAATTGTAATTATTCAAAAGTTGACTTGGACTAAGGATGGATGATTGAAGATTACAAAGGATCAATTGGGCGAATCTAGAAGCCAAAGGATAGAAGTTGCTCGAAGAAAGGAGTCAATATGCACAACGGAGTAAAAAAGAGGACCAATTTGCACTTCTTCAAAAAGAAATCTATGGTGTGATCACACCATAGGTAGGGTGCCACCCCTCTATTCTTGGCCACCCGAGGTTGTTTGGCTTGGTCTATTTGACCGCTTCAAGTTACCCCATGTGATCGAATAAGGTAAAAGCTGGCAGACGAGAACTTTCCTTCTAGAATTGACTTGATTTTGACAACTAAATTTATAGAACAAGGGCTAAAATTCAAAAGGATACCTCTCTAACCTCTAAAATAAAATTATATCAAAAATATTTTTCATAAACGAGGAGACAATTCACCATATTTCGGAGAGGACATCAAACTTAGCAAGGAATTGAAGGCAAAGTACATCAACATCTTGAAAAATCAAGGTTTGAAGTTGAAGATCGACAACAAGAAATTAATTTAACGAATTTATTGTATCCATATACATTTCAAGTGATGATTTTCCATTATTCTTGTTGTATTATCATTAGAAACATCCTAGGCTAGATTTCCTTGTATTGGATAAAGATGAAACCGTTGATTGATTGGTATTAATTCAAGACCAAGTAATTTAGTGTTTTCTTGATTAATGTTGCATGAATCTATTATTACTTGATTGCTTAGCCACTAATTAGGTAATTAGTTACTTTTCGTAATGCTAGGAGGTTCACAATAAGTTTAGAATACTACAATGTTAACACACGAGCAATATATGTTAAGGACAACATGAATAACATGTGCAATCATATAGATAATCATGTAATTGAATATGTTACTTTGCATATGAATTCAGAATATGCATATGACCTAATCGTACTTAGAACAAGTTTAATTCTCCCGGAGAGAGAGAGAGAGAGAGAGAGAGAGAGAGTTTAAATAAAATTGAATTATTAATTTTCAAGAACACTTAAAATCATACTAAATTACATAGGTTGAGAATTGAAAATAAGAGAACAATATGTGGATTCATAAATCCATTACATTCATTTCATAATTCATAAAAACAAGCCTTAGATTAATACTAGAATTATTTAGACTTAGAATAAATATTTTGTGTTACTACACTCAAATTTGATAAAGAACTAATATAATTCAAATAAGATTTATTCCTTGCGATACAATACTTTTGTCATCACATTATTATTTTTCAACGATCCAGTATACTTGCGATTTATCCGAACACTCTCAGCATAGAGTTTGTGGGTGTTTAGCTCAATCATTTTTCCTTATCCTTAACAAATAAAGATTGACTTTGACTATCCTCTTAAAGCTCCTCTACACCAACCTGAATCAGAAGCCAATATAGGACATACAAAAGATGTTTGAAACACAGAAAATTCTTATGATTCTGCTATAGAATCTTCAAATACCGTTTCTATAATGCACATGCCTAGGAGATCCACCAGAGGAAAATGATCAACTGGTTGTTTGCCATACTTCATTTGTCAACATAAACTGTCCAACACACATAAAGCTTTTGTCACTTCAATTACAAATTCACAGAATCTAGCACCTATGCACAAGCTGTAAAATCCTCTTATTAGTGTTAGGCAATGCAAGCTAAGATTGAAGCTTTAGAGTTAAATTGGTGCACAAAATCAAATATAATGCAGGTAGGACTGTTGATAATGATATGTATAAGGATAGTAGCAAAAGGGTATATACCACAAGAGGGGCTATATTACCGTGAAACTTTTTTCTCAGTAGAAAAATTAGTAACGGTTAGGACATTAATTGCTGTTGCAGTTGCTAAAGGATAGAAAGTACCATCAACTGGATGTGATTAATACATTTTTACATGGTGATTTAGATGAGGAAGTCTATATAGAGCTTCGACTAGGTTATGCTATGAAAGCTAACGTGAAGACTTCATTCAACATCCTTAATTTCAGTTTTTTATTTTTAATATTTGTTGTTGCAAGTTGTGTAAGACTAGCCATGCTTTGTTTACTGTTGATGTTGGCATTTTGGTACTTTATAGTCACTTTGTTATCTTTCTTGCACCTTGATATATAATCAAGTGTATGGCCACAAGTAAGGTGTGTTCAATCAAAGAAAGATTTTCTCAGTTCAATCAATAGCTTCTCTTCTTTACTTCTCTCCTTCCAGCTCGTGACTCCAGCTTCTTCATAAAAATAAAAAGGATCGTTTTTTAATCCATTGTTATTCCTGCAAAGGATATTGAAAGTGTTGGTTTAAAGCTCATTATCATTCTTGATTAGAGTGAACAAGTGGTATTAGAGCTCTTGATCTTTGGAAAAGGGACCAGGAAGAAGGAAGATGAAGAAGGAGTTGAAACCGGTAACTGGAGAAGAAGAAACCTATATACAGTAACTGAAGGAATCCTGTAAACCTATATCCGGTAAGTGAAAAGATTCCCTTCAATATCTAGTATTTCAATATACGATAAGCCAAAATCCGGTATTTCTTTGTGAAATACGATAAGCCTCCAAAATCCGGTATTTCTAAACACGGTATTCCCAAATCCACTATATCCAAATTCGGTAATCTCATACCGTATTTCTATATCTGGTATTTGCCTTCAAATTTCGGTAAGTCTCATTTCATCAAATCCAATAATCCTTTGTTAAATCCGATAAATCCCTTGAATCCGGTATTACCAGATACAGTATTTCAGAGGAAAAATGTTTGGTTCAAACTCATCTTTACTACCTTTGCCTGCTATTTTCAATGGTGAAAGATATTATTTTTTGTCAGTTAAAATGAAGGCTTTCTTGATGGCACACAATTTGTGGGATGTGATTGAATAAGGATATGAACAACCTGATGCTAAGGGAAGTTATACAACTGCTTAGGTGAAGCAACAAAAAGATTAGTCTATGAAGAACATGAAAGCTTTGTCTTTCTTGTTCACAGTCGTTTCAGAAAAAAAAAATTCCTAGAATAGTGGCTGCACCTACAGCCAAGGAGGCCTGGGATAAACTTGAAGAAGAGTTTAAACGTTCTTAGAAGTTTAAGGCTGTGAGATTGCAAGCCTATGAAGGAGACTGAGAAGGTTAAAGACTATACCTCAAGAGTGGTTGATATTGTAAATCAAATCAAGTTGAATGGTGAGAAAATTACAGATAAAAGAGTGGTTCAAAAGGTGTTGATCACTTGCCTGAAAAATATGATGCTGTTACAACAACCATTAAGCATACTAAGGACCTATCTAGTCTCACTTTAACTGAGCTAACAGGCACCTTATTGGCTTATGAACAAAGGATAGCATCAAGGAATGAGAAATCGAATGAAAGTGCCTTTGCAGCCAAACACAAACCTCAGCATTCCAGAAGTAACTTGGGAAAAGGCAGTTTGATATTAGAATGAGAAAAGAAGGGAGTAGCAACAAATAAAGGATGAGTAGAGACACTCGAGACTCATATCCTCCATGTGGTATTTGTGGAAAGTCAGGTCATTCAGATAAATTTTGTTGGAAAGCACACAAATGCAGAGTATACAACATAGTTGGACATCCTGAGAACCATTGTCCTGGTAAACGCCCAATTCAAACTCCAGTACAACATCAGCCAAGACACCTGAATCAGCAAGCTTCATTGGCAAGTGACAAGAAGGCTGAGGATCATCTATTTCTTGCATTTCATATGACAAACACGGTGGAAGCAGATTCATGGTTTATTGACAGTGCTTGCACAAATCACACGACAAGCAAAAAAGAGATTTTTTTTGCAACTTGAATCCAGATTGCAAAGCCTCAATCAAGATGGGAAATGGTGAAGTTGTATCTGCCAAGGGAGTTAGAATCATAGCAGTACAAAACAAGAAAGGTGTGAGGTATATTGACAATGTTTTACTTGTGCCTGGTTTGAGTTCAAATCTGTTAAGTGTTGGACAGATGGTTCAAAATGGATATTCATTATTTTTTAAAGATAATTTGTGCAAGATACTTGATCCACGTAATGTTAAGATTGCTTGTGTGCCTATGAAGAACAAGAGTTTCAGTATCTATTGGCAAAATGTGATTGCAAATTCTGCTGAAGTAAATTTTGATGAATCGAATCTATGGCATAAGAGATATGGTCTTTACAATTTTAGATCCTTAGCCATCCTACATTCTCAAGGTTTGGTAAGAGATTTTCCTGAAATTCGAGAGCCAAGAGGAGTTTATGAGGGTTGTAATTATGGGAAGATGCATAGAGAAGCATTTCCAACTGGTGGAGCTTGGAGAATAACACAGAAATTGCAGCTGGTGCATACTGACATCTGTGGACCTATGAGAACACCCTCATTGAGCCAAAATCTATATTTTGTACTCTTTATTGATGATTGTACAAGAATGTGCTGGGCGTACTTTATGAAAAATAAATCTGATGTTTTTCACATCTTCAAGAAGTTCAAAACTTTAGTTGAAAGTCAGTCAGGCTGCAAAATTCAGATGTTAAGATCTGATAATGGCAAGGAATATACTTCGAAAATGTTTGATCTATTTTGTAAAGAGAATGATCATCATCAGCTTTCAGTGCCCTATACTCCACAGCAAAATGGAGTGGCTGAAAGAAAAAATAGGCCTGTGATGGAGATGACAAGAAGCATGATAGTTGAGAAAGAGTTGCCAAAGAAATTTTGGGCTGACTGAAACTGTGTATTCTTCAGTCTATTTGTAAAATAGACTTGCTACTAAAGCTGTGAAAGGCAAGACTCCTATTGAAGCTTGGACTAGTGTGAAACCTCAGCAAAACACGTCAAAGTATTTGGATCTCTATGCTACATTCATGTTCCAGATCACAAGAGAGGTAAATTGGATAACAAAGCAGTGAAAAGAGTTTTTCTTGGCTATAGCTCACAATCAAAAGGCTATAGAGTGTATAACCTGGAAACTGAAAGTATTATAGTTTCAAGAGACATAAAAGTTGATGAAAATGTTAAGTGGAAGTGGGAAGAAGTTGAACCACAGCAACCTTCAATCTCAGTACCTATAGTGCAACAGAATTCTCCAGTAGCAGAACCAGAAATTTAACAACCTATGATGGAGTCCAGTTCATCAAATGATGGACCATCTAAGTCCACATCAAGCTCTAGTCCATCTCCTAGAGGAACTAGACCTTTGAATGAAATCTATGAAAGATGCTATATGGCAATTGTTGAGCCAAATAGCTATGATGAAGCTGCTAAACATTCTGAATGGATTGAAGCTATGGAAGAGGAAGTGAAAATGATTCAAAAAAATCAGATTTGGATGTTGGTGCCAAGACCTAATAATAAGAAAATGATTGGTATGAAATGGATTTACAAAGCCAAAGTAAATCCTAATGGTTCAATCTGCAAGTATAAAGCAAGACTTGTAGCTAAAGGTTTTGCTCAAGAAAGTGGTGTTGATTACTTTTAAACGTTTACTCCAATCGCAAGATATGATACAATCACATTGTTAGTTGCATTGGCTGCTCAAAAGAGATGGAAAATACACCAGTTGGAGATCAAATCAGCTTTTCTCAATGGAGAACTTGAAGAAGATGTATTTGTAGAACAACCTGATGGGTTTCACTCAAAATCAGATCCTGATTATATATGCAAGCTAAAAAAGGCCCTGTATGGTTTGAAACAGGCCCTAAGAGCTTGGTACAACAGAATTGGTGGATTTCTATGTCGAAATGGATTCAAAAAAAGTGAGAGTGATCGTACACTCTATGTTAAAATAGATTGTTATTCCAATGTTTTGATCATTTCATTATATGTTGATGATTTACTGATTACTGGAAATAACCTGAAGCATATTCACACATTCACTCATGAACTTGAGAAGGAATTTGAAATGACAAATTTAGGAAAAATGAAGTATTTTCTTAGCATCGAAATTGAGCAAAAGGCTAATGGCATTTTTATTTCACAACAAAAGTATGCTGCTGATATTTTGAAGAGGTTTAAAATGATTAATTGCAAGACTGTTGATACTCCATTGGCTATGAATACCAAGTTGTCCAAAGATGATAGAGACAAGCCAACAAATGAAAAAGAATATAGGAGTCTTGTAGGAAATTTGTTATACTTGACTTCAATAAGACCAGATCTGATGTTTGCTGCAAGTTTACTGTCCAGATTCATGAAAAATCCTTCACAAATACATTTTGTTGCTGCTAAACGAGTCCTCAGATATATCAGAGATACTATAAATTATGGAATTTATTTTGAAGGAGGAGTTGGATCAGTTTTGTTGGGATATTCAGACAGTGATTGGTCTGGCTTAGTAGATGATATGAAAAATGCTTCTGGATATTTATTCACACTTAGGTCTGGTGCATTTTGTTAGAATTCAAAGAAACAAGAAATTATGGCACAATCGACAGCAGAGGTAGAAAATGTAGCAGCATCAGCAGCAGTGAATCAGGCCATTTGGTTGAGGAAAATCCTAAGTGATTTACATCAAGTTAAAGTCAATCCTACTATAATTATGGTTGACAATCAATCTGCTATTGTCGTAGCCAAAAAATCAGTAAATAATGGAAGAACAAAGCACATAAAGGTAAAGTTTCATGCCATCAGACAAGCTGAGAAAGAAGGTGAAGTCAATTTGCAATTTTGTCCTTCACAAGTTCAATTGGCCGACCTGTTTACAAAGCCTTTAACAAAAGGTTATTTTGAAGAATTGAAGCAACAAATTGGAATGTTAAATTGAAGCTTCAAGGAGGAGATTGAAAGCTGACGTGAAGACTTCATTCAACATCCTTAATTTCATTTTTTCATTTTTAATATTTGTTGTTGCAAGTTGTGTAAGACCAACCATGCTTTGTTTACTGTTGATGCTGGCATTTTGGTACTTTATAGTCACTTTGTTATCTTTCTTGTACCTTGATATATAATCAAGTGTATGGCCAGAAGTAAGGTGTGTTCAATCAAAGAAAGATTTTCTCAATTCAATCAATAGCTTCTCTTCTTCACTTCTCTCCTTCCAGCTCGTGACTCCAGCTTCTTCAAAAAAATAAAAAAAGGATCATTTTTTGATTCATTGTTATTCTTGCAAAGGATATTGCAAGTGTTGGTTTAAAGCTCATCATCATCATCCTTGATTAGAGCTAACATGCTAATGGTGATAATCCAAAAGTATGCATTGAATATATTGGCTGATTCAAGAACCATTGGAGCAATACCAACCAAAATACCTTTAGATTAAAACTGTAGAATTTCTAAAGACCAAGGTAAGGTGCTCAAAAACCCTTCCATTTATAGGTGACTTATTGGTAGACTCATTTATCTCACTACTAAAAGACCAGGCTTAGCTATTTAGTACAACTACTTAGCCAATTCATGCTAGCTCCTAGAATCCCATACTTAAATGTCGTTCATAACGTATTGAGATACATAAAGAGAGCTATAGGTCAATGATATTTGATTCGAATTTGGGGAATGCCTATATACACATAGGTCGGTGACAGTTTTTTATGTTTTTCTTGGTTCTTCATTGGTTTCTTGGATCTCTAAAATGTAAACTACTATCTCAAGGTCCTCAACAGTTCCCACTATAAACAATGGCAATAGCAGGTATAGTGCAGTGGGATGTTCCTGCTGTGATCTAAGTTGGTTCATACTTTTACTTCAAGATTTGATGGTGGATTATCCTAAGGCAGCTTTGCTATTTTTTCATTACATAGAAGCAAATCCAGTCTTTCATGAGCGAACTAAACAAGGTGAGCTTGACTGCAACTTGATTCATGATAAAATTCAAAAAGAGAGTGTTCTCATTGAACATGTGAATAGTGGGTTACAAGTAGCAGATATTCTAAGGCATTAGGTTCAAACAAATTTTACTCTCATGTACAATATGGAAGCATAAAATATCTACTCTCCATCTTGTGAAAGTTTGTTGAAAGATAAGAAGGAAATAGAATAATGCCAATGAGACAGTCATGACTCAACCAAATTAAAATGTCAGCAAACACAAAAATAATATTAGCAAGGCTTCAAGGATCCGAAAGAAAATATAAGAAGTAAGAGAGACCATAGAAGGTTACAAGAAGGAATGTCACTAGAATACTCTAGGCTCTTTACATTGTCCAAGCAAAACTGTTGGATTAGCCTACTTTTCTATAGGTTACATATTCAGTTATGCAGCTTTCTTGATTGCATCCACCTAATCTCTTATTTTATTTTTTTATTTTGCAGTTCATAGGTGGGGAGAATATTTTTCTTGTTTATTTATTTTTGCATAGTCTATTAACAGATTTTTGTGGCCCTTCTAAATAACTAGTAGGATTCTTGTGTGCCAAAAAGTATTCAACGAAAATACAAAGATATTTTTTTTCTATCAATTCAACTATTGATCTACAATTGTGTTTTCTGTGTCGTTCCACTGCAAATCTTTTATTTTACTTTTTTCTTGTATGCAAGAATTACTTTGCACATGAAATCTTGAAGCTACAATGATGAATACATGAACTTCTTCAAGTCAGAGATGACCTTTAACTATAGTACTTTAACCCTGATATTTCTTACAACAGACCGGAGCCCATTACTGGAATCTGAGAAGACCAGTTGTTCATTAGATTTTTAGATTTATGCTTTAAAATTATATGTTACATGCATTGTTGGAATTAGTCAAGTATGTGACACTTTTATTGTCATTTAACCAATGTTTTTGTTTATCATTTGGTTACATGATTTTTGGTTTAGTCTAGCTCATGCTATGATAGAAGTTAGGCAGCCTTTTTATCTACTTTATGTCTAGTATTGTAGGTAATATGATTAAGTTTAAAGAACTGTTTGTGTGTAATTTTCGGCTATTTATACAGCCTTGTAAGACCATTAAATTAGAATGAAATTAACCAAGTTTCTTCTCTTCTTACTTATTCAAAAAATCTTTGTGAAAGTATGAATTTTTTTATACATACCCATTGTTTAAGCCAAATACCATATTTCAGCTTAAGTGGAATCCAGTAAACTAATATACGGTAAGCGCTATTGAAATCCGGTATGCAAATTAACTGAAATCCGGTAAGAACCAAATACGGTATTTAAACTTAAGTGAAATCTAGTATTTCAAAATTCGGTATTATTTTTTCACTGAAATACGGTAAGTCTTGCTAAAATACGGTAAGTAAACTAAAATCGGCATCTTCAAATATGGTAAGTCCGTTTTTCTATTGATTTATCCATCTGCTTCGAATAAAAAATCCAACATGGTATCAGAGCTTTATTGGTCTTAGAACAAGCTGAAAATCAGTACCATTGCTCGACTAAAGCAACATAGTGAGGAAGTTGCAAAGAAATACAAAGCCTTGTCATGTATTCAATCAGCCGTCTCAGATGCTATATTCATAATGATCATAACCTGTGAAATAGCAAAGGAAGCATAGGATAGGTTGAAGGAGGAATTTCGAGGTAATGAGAGAACCAGGCAGATGCAGGTTTTGAATCTGATGAGAGAGTTTGAAACTCTAAAAATGAAGGATTCAGAATTTGTTAAAGAGTTCTCCAATAGGTTGATGAAGGTTGTGAATCAAATCAAATTGTTGAGTGATGATATGCCAGACAAAAGAGTGGCGGAGAAAGGTATAATCAGTTTGCCAGAGAAGTTTGAATCTAAGATTTCTTCATTGGAAGATTCAAGGGACTTGGCTAGCATATCTTTGGTTGAGTTGATTAATACACTTCAAGCCACTGAACAAAGGATATTGTTCAGGCAAGAAGAAGAGCATTCTGAAAGTGTTCTGTTTGCAAAAGGAAAGTTCAAAGAAAATGAAAAGAAGGTGAAAACTAGCAAAGGAGTTGGCAAAAATGGTGATTATCCATCTTGTCCTCATTGCAAAAAAAAGGCCATTCTCCAAAATGGTGTTAGTATAGACCAAAGGTGCAATGCAGGTCATGTAAGGAGTTTGGTCATGTGGAGAAAGTTTACAAAAATCAGAAGGAAAATGAGGAGTTGTAACATGCCAAAGCAGCAAAAGATCAACCAGAGGAGTATCTATTTTTAGCTATAAAATTCACAACTCCCAACCGGTTTGAAACTTAGCTACTTGATAGTGATTGTACTCATCACATGACTTCAAATGTAAGCATCTTTGTAGAGTTAAATGAAACTTACAGATAAAAAGTGAAATTGGGAAATAGAGACTCTGTGGAGGTGAAAGACATTGGCAAGGTTTCAATGCAGACACCAACAGGTACAAAATTCATTTATGATGTTTTATATGTACCAAAAATTGATCAAAACTTGATAAGTGTTGGCAAATTGATTGAGAAGAACTCCACCTTAATATTTAAGGATAGTTGCTGTAGTGTTTTAGATCAAAACAATCATGAATTGATGATAGTAAGAACGAGGCATAGGAGTTTTCCACTGGAATGAAAAAAGGAAACCTCTTCATGTCCAATGGAAAGCGTAAAGCTTTCAGTAGAGGTATATGAAAATGATACTGTCACCAAATCTGTTGAGGAAAAATGGCATTTAAGTTCTGGAGGTAACTCATCTGATGTTGAAGAGTTTGCGACGGAATTGGAGAAGTTAAAGAAGGATATGAAAATGATGGAAATTGCATCATAAGGGGCAGCTAAACAAGCTAATGAAATGTCCAAATTGATGAATGAAAATGTGCATTTGAAGGCTGTGATTGAAGACTTGAGGAGGACAAAATCAAAAGATGTAGTCACTGCCCAGGAGGAAAATAGTGAGATTCAACAAATTGCTATGGAAAGAATGGCTCAAATCGAGAAGGATGAGGGACAACTGAAAGCACTTAGAAAAGCATTTGAAGTTGTGAGTTCTGATGCTTCATCGAGAGACAAACCATTGCCTACTGAAGCTGAAAAAATAGTGCTGAAAATGGCAGCATTAATAGGGCGATTGGTGGAACCTAATGTAGCTGTAACATCAGTTCATATCCTTTTAAAATCACTATCTGGAAATTCCAGCAGGCAGCTTGATGCAATGCAATGTTCTCAATTGGAAGATCCACCAAACAATAGTAAAAAATCAGTTAACTCAAAGGGAAATGCAACTGAAATCATTGGGCTACAATGTCAAAGATTGAAGATGTCCATGATCCAATAGCTGGTGTATTGCAAGTTAGAAAATCAGCTTGCAAACTTCGTCCAAAGCAAGGGTTGAAACACTAAAAAAATGTCTTGGTGCTTCCAACAAAAGTGTCAATGATGAATGTTGGAATTAGTCAAGTATGTGACACTTTTGTTGTCACTTAACCAATGTTTTTGTTTATCATTTGGTTACATGTTTTTTGGTTTAGTCTAGCTTATGCTATGATAGAAGTTAGACAACTTTTTTTTATCTACTTTATGTCAAGTACTTGTGTCAAGTATTGTCTAGTATTGTAGGTAATATGATTAAGTTTGAAACACTTTTTGTGTGAAATTTTCGGCTATTTATACAGCCTTGTAAGACCATTAAATTAGAATAAAATTAACCAAGTTTCTTCTCTTCTCGCTTATTCAAAAAATATCTTTGTAAAATTTTGAGTTTTCTGATACATACCGATTGTTTAAGCCAAATACCGTATTTCAGCTTAAGTGGAATCCAGTAAGCTGATATACAATAAGCGCTATTGAAATTCGGTATGCAAATTAACTGAAATCCGGTAAGAACCAAATACGGTATTTAGACTTAAGTGAAATCTGGTATTATTTTTTCACTGAAATATGGTAAGTCTTACTGGAATACGGTAAGTGAACTAAAACCGGTATCTTCAAATACGGTAAGTTCATTTTTCTGTTGATTTATCCATCCTCTTCGAATAAAAAATCCAACAAGCATGCTACTGAAAACTTGAAACCATTTGGCACTGAATCCCTCAATTTTTCTTCTAAATTGTAAAAACCACGATTCCATATTTTTCAATTTTCTCAAACTAAAAAGGAGCCTACAACTGAAATTTGTAAACTGATGAGTGTGTTTCATTCATGTTAGACATTGACACTTAGTTGTCAAATAAATTAAGTTGTAATTTGTGGTTTCATATTGTAAGTCTAGTTTGGTAGAAAACCAACTAGACATGTGATGAAAATTGTTATTATAATAGGCATTGTACTAGCCTTGATTTAAGGGGAGTTACATGTGATAGTTGATAGATTGTCTAGCATCTTTTCTCTATAAATAGAGTCACGTATCTTGAACCAAACAATGAAGAAATATACATTGAAAATACATTTCAAAATGTAGTCTCTTGCTCTCTCTCTCTCTCTCTCTTGACTCCTCTGCTGGTTTATACCACACATTTGTTGAGTTGTTGAACTCCATTTTGTTGAGCTTAAATCAGCTCCTTCCTAGCTCCCTCGATCCATCAAACAAAATTCTTCATACTAAAGAAAATGATATCAAAACAAGTCTTCCGCATTCAACATAAAAATCTTTCAGATTTTTTATTTTTTAACAATTCACGATATTAATACTATTTAAACTTGATATTTTTTTTGGTCTTAAGAGCTTAAGAACGTTTTGATTTGTGTTTTCATCTTTTGTTGTAGGTCAGGTGACATGGTGACAAAAGAGCAATTTGTGAAGCTTTAAAGAAGTGATAGAGAGATGAACCAAGATGCAAGAACTTGGAAGTATGCAAAGAAGGCCAGAAATAAGTTAAAGTTGCAAAAAAATGAAAACTCAATAGCAAGAGTAGCGCCTAGGCGCTACCTTATTGGCGCTTAGGTGCTTCTCAATACAGCAGCCAAAGCCGAATTCAACAATAAATCAACACCCACACGCCATGTCCTCAGGACCCAGGCACAACCCATTTCCTAACGCTGCTAATGCAGCGCTTAGGCACTGCATCGCGGAATCTAGTGTTTATTATGATTCAAAAAATGTCCAAAAACCCACACTCGATATAGATATTAACGGAGTCATAAATACAACCTTGGAGGGACTTTTGAAAGACACTTTTACAATGACGAATCTAGAGAACAAGGCAATTGAAAGAAGAGACGATGAGAAGAGAGATTGATTCGACTCCAAAACATTTTTTTTCTCTTTTTCTTCTCTATGTTCATGATTATGAAATTAAGTTTTCCTTATTTCTAAATCATGAACTGATTCATTCATCTAGGGCATCGATGATCTATACTTGATATAATGATTTGATATTGATATTTATTTCTTTGAGGTTTTTTTCTAAGTTTATTTGTGTTATTTTTTTCTTAATTCTTTCAATTAGCTGGTCATTAACTGATTCATTTGATGTTTAAGATTCGCTCGAGAGAAGAAATTTTTAATGCGATCATAGAATAATACAACCTAGAATTTAGAAGTTTCGAGAGAAAGTATAAACCTATTGAAGCATTTTTACAAAGAACCATAGAACATGTGAATTCGTAATTTTTTTTTGGTTTGGAATAGAGCTATTGGGATCGAAATTTAGGGATGATTTTCCCTCGGCTCTTGAGAGAGAATAGAATTATATTAGGGTTCTTTGCTCATAAACTAGGAAAATGAATGGAAGATGAATAGAGATTAAAAGACATAGTTGATAGTTAGATGAAATCAAAACCTTGGACTCTTCTCATATTGTTATTGTCGCGAAAATCTTCGATAAATCTTGATCCAGGCTCAGAAAAACCAACCTAACGAACACCACATAACTTCAATCACTTTGGTTGCTCCAAGATTTATACAAACCCCACAAAGAAGAATGGATGGTGGTGATACTAACAAGAGTAGGAAGAAGAAGATGGAACAATGGTGGAAACTCTCTCTTTTCCCTTCCCCAAGTTGGCTGCCTTCCATTCTCTCTTTTCTCTCAATTTCTCTCTTGCACGCGCACACACACCACCATGATACTCACGGCTGAAGGAGATGGATATATAGCATAGTTTTAGGTTGGGTTTAACTCTCCTCAATGGGCTAAGACCAAGTGCAAATGGGTTGCCACTTAACCTAAACTAATGGGCTAATATCAAAGTCCATACTTACTACTAAATGGTCTAACTAACCAAAAAACCATCCAACCCAAACTTGGGCCATCCAAAAGGGAAGTTTCCAACTGATACAGAGATAACCCAAATGAGCACTACAAGGCCATCACACTAAAAAGTTGTAAGAGATTGAAGATGGCAAGCTTAAAAAAGCTTTGGATTCTACCCATGATTCCAATCAAGCAGATGAAGAGCACATGGCAAAATGTGAAATTGAAGTAGAGGAAACAAAGAAGGCTCCAAAGCCCAATTCAATTTCTTTTCCTAACAATCCATCAATTATAAAACCATCCCTTCCATATCCACAAAGGTTTAAAAAAAAGAGTTTGATATATAGTTTTCCATGTTCTTGGATATTTTCAAAAAAAATCATATAAACATAAACTTTGCGGATATATTGCAACAAATACCAAATTATGCCAAATTTATGAAAGATGTGATGTTAAGGAAGAGAGAGTTGGAGGAGTATGAGATAGTGAAACTAACTGAAGAATGTAATGCCATTCTTCAGAAGAACCATCCTCAGAATTTGAGAAACCAGGTTGTTTTATAATTACTTGCACAGTTGGTGGTTCTTCCTTTGATACAGCACCATGTGATCTTAAGGCTAGCATCAACTTAATGCATAGATTTGAAAAATTGGGTCTAAGGAAAGTGAAGCCGACAATCGTCACTTTATAGCTTGCTAATAAATCTCTCACATACCGATGAGGATCATTGAAAATGTGCTGGTCAAAGTTGATAAATTCATTTTTCCAGCTAATTTTGTGGTTTTCAACATGGAGGAAGATCAAAAGATATCATTACTTCTTCGTAAACCATTTTGGCAATCGGTAGAGCCTTGATTGATGTACATGGATGATAGTTGACACTATATGTTTATGAAGAAGAGGTCATGTTCAATATACAACAAGCTATGAAATTCCCTAAAGACACCAATACTTGTTATAGGATTGACATTATAGATGTTGTGATAAGGGAAGAAAATTTCTATGAAGACCCTCTAGTCTAGTGTTTTGTGACTAGTGTATCAAGAATAGATATAGCTATTGTTGGAAGTTATACAAGGAACAAAGAATTAGTTTATTATATATTGGCTCTTGAAGCTTTGCCAATTGAAAGTAACTGTAACGCCCCAATCTTTCATACATCTTTTGAGATGTTACCAGGAATAATTTCACTTACTTAATTGCGGAATGATAACATTTTAATCTCCAAATAAACAGAACATTCATAAAATCATGTCTTTAAATAAAAACAATTTAAACATTTTCAATAAGACGATAAATTCAAAATGCAATAAAACCTAGAAATTTATTTGTCGAAAATCCATTTTTTTCGAATCCCTTGGCAGTCCGCTGCACCGTCCTTCCATTGTTCCAATCGACCCGAACTAGCCTGTAAAATTTGTAAGAGTGAGTATTTTAAAAACACCCAGTAAGATACGTGCAGTTTCTACACACAATTATATGCAATAAAATAACATTTCATACCACTCTTCTCTTTACGGAGTACATCGGTGACCAAGCGACACATCCATCTTAGGTCCTCTAATAATCCCGTAGGATTTCATTTCTCTTTTAAAAAAAACTCGAAAGTCCATCGGCAAATCATGTATATTTAATTGAACATAAAAGCGTAAAGAAACATATCACTTTGCACATAAGTATCTTACCTGTTATTGAAATACAAAAAAATCTGAATGCACGTTAAAAATTTTCTGTTTCGAATGATAGATCTTTGATTGACAATAATGATGCAAGCAACTTTTTGACTTTTCAACCCTCTCTCTCTCTCTCTCTCTCTCTCTCTCTCTCTCTCTGTCCCCTTCTTCCCTCTCTATCTCTCCTCTTTCTCTTTTGTATGTGTGTATTTGTGTGAAAAAATAATGCAAACCACAAGCTATTATATAGTGGTTATAGGATAAGGATGACTTACAAGACTCCAACTAAAATTCTTATCAAAGAAATCATCTTATCTAATTGCATGAGAATAGAATTCTAGTGAATATATACCAATTTAAAACTTCGTTTTTTTTTTATTTAAAAAATAATAATAACACCCAATCAAAATTTACAGTTAACAATTATTCTAATTAAAATAAAAATAAAAATTTATCTATTAATCTTTAAAACTCAGTTATATAAGATAATCATTATCACTTCATGGTTGAAACTATATCCAACAATACAAAAGTTATCTCATAAAATCTGTCGAGAACAATTGGTTGAAAGAATAAAGTGGAGACTAATATTCTAAATTGGATAATAGTAAATAGAGTTTGAAATATATCAACATTTATAATTAATACTTTTCATAATCAAATAAAATTTTAAATAACAATTAATATTTATCATGATCTAAATAAGATGATAGGATAGAAATAAAAAAATTGGAATTAATTCTAAACTATATCATAATCTAATTAAACTTACCATTAAAATTATTGTTAAAACATCTACACGTGAAACCACCATTTACACTACAAACCAAACCAACATATAAATTACTTTTGGGATAAAATCTTAAAATGTCAATAACTTGAGTTTAACATATTCAAATCGATTTTTTCTTAGGCTTAAAATATATGATTTAAAACGAGCTATCCAATGAGTATAATATTGATATACTTATATTTGCCCTATCAAAATTTAATTATTTGGCCCAAAAATATAAAGATTTAAAATTTGCTTCACTTTAATCCATAAACTTTTCAAAATAATAAAAATAACATATAGAATAAATAAATTTTTATTCTAAAAGTTTCGAGACATTACAATCTCCCTTAAAAAATTTCGTCCTCGAAATTACCTGTTTTTGGGTCCTCTGTTGCTCCATCTTGAATTAAAGCAAACACTCGAGCATTTTCCTTCTTATCTTGCTCATCATTCTTCTTCGAGGGATCTTCCTTACAGTTTCTGGAAATGTGGCCTGTTTTGCCGCATCGATAGCACACATGTTTCCTAAACAAGCATTCACCCCTATGTACCCGGTTGCATTTTAGACAGGGTGGAACGTTTTGTCCAAAACTTGATCCAAATTTGATTATCTTGTTCTGTCCTACTCCCTTTTCTTCGTTTGCCACATTCCATTTCCTCTTTCCTGAATGCTCGGCTCCTTGTTGAAAAGTTTGATCAATCTCTAACCTATTTGAGATTGCTTGAACGATTTGTAAAACCCGACTATAGGTAGTGAATTGATGGGATGCCATTATTCCACCAATCTCAGGGCGCAATCCCAGCTCAAACCTTCTTGCTTTCTTTGCTTCCGTGTCCACTAGGTGTGGTGCGTACCTAGAGAGTTGTTCGAATTTCCTCTCATAATCCTCAAGCTTCATCCCTCCCTGTTTCAGTTGAAGAAATTATGTCTCCTTTCGGTCTCCCAGAGCTTGTGGGAAGTATTTTCCCATCACATCGTTCTTGAATTGTGTCCACGTCAGAGCACGTTGTTGAGCTTCTGTTCTAGTGCGCGATGCTGACTCCAACCAGTGGCCTGCAGCATCAACCAACATAAACTCTGCGCATAATACCTTTTGAGAATCAGTGCAGGAAAGGTGTTTGAAGATTCACTCCATTCCTCATATCCATTCCTCAACTGCCAATGGGTCTGCCTTGCCATCGAAAGTTGGGGGTTTATAACGGTGGAATTGTTCCACAATTGAATTGATGTTGTTAGCATTTGTATCCTGAGTACCAGCTTGTGCTTGTTGTCTACCCAAGTCTTGTACAGCTCTCAACAAATCCTTGATAATTGTTGTTTGATTTTGTTGTTGCCTCGACATTTTCTTAATACAAGTAAAATTTTAAATTTAGAAATGCAAAATTTGATAAGGCAGAAATTATTTATTAATGGTAAAAACTTTAAAATTTTCGAATCCTTAGATATAGTATCTGATTTTCGAAAGAAGAAAAATTTCAATGAATAAACAAATAAACTTTTGCTAAAATAAAGACTATCTCTAATATCTATAAGTCCTAGAAATCTTCATCATCTAACGTCAGGCATGACTCGGGCTCAGAATCCAAATCCATGAAATTTTGTGGCTCGAGTTCTTGCTCGGGGTCTTCCAGCTCCGGTTTGATTTCCTCCTTTAGGTCTTCCTCTGGGTCCTCTTCAAGCTCTTCCTCTGGACCCTCTTTAGGCTCTTCCTCTGGCTCAGGCTCAGGCTCAGGCTCAGGCTCAGGCTCAGGTTCGGGCTGGGGCTCTAGTGCTAGCTGTTGTCTGTGATTCCACAAGATTATAATGTCTTCACAGTATCTTCTAAAATTAATCTTGTCCCAATCTTCCTGTAAATGTAGCTCATATTACATATCTCTTAGAAGTAGGCCACATCTCTCCATTGAGGACGCATAGTAGTTATCAGGTGATATATTAAGAGGATTGTCCCCTCATTATATCCGAACGATCTTGCTTGCTCCCACTTAAGAAGGAAATCTTCAACATGCTCGGCAAAAGTTCGCTCCAATCTCACTTCGTAGTTCATGTATCTCTCGATAGCCAATTCAGCACGTTCTAGGAATGTGAGGCTACGTCCAATCATCTTAGTTACTTTTCAAGTCCTAATCGTGCGATCAAAATAACTCCAATTATGCTTGATTTTTTTTATTTTTTTTGGTGATAGTGTCATTTCGTTCTATGTTTGCATCTAATATTCTCATATAAATTCGTGAAAGCTTTAACAACTGAAATGCAAAATAAACATGGTTGTACATAACTCATAAACATGCTAAAATGATAACATTTCTTTTTCATACTTGGATCAATTGGAGAGTGGTCGAGCAGTGAGCGCTACATGTCAAGGATTCTCCCCATACATTTTTAAGACTAAAAAAAATTCGTTGTTCATAAATTTCTAATGTTTACGAAAAACATTGCATTTTTTTTTAAACATCATCAAAGGCTAAAATTAAACACATAAAAATTTATCACACGTGAAGTTTAAACTACAAGCATTAAATCATAACAATTTAAATTTTAACTATCATTATTCAATTAATAAAAATTTACCATTTAACAAATGAGAAACAATTAAATAATAATAAAAAAATTAATTTTCCCATTTTCACTGTTCACGTGAACAGTACTGTTCACGTGAATAGTACCTGTACTGTTCACAACTTTTTTTTTTTTAAAGGTGCATAATTTAACTTTTAGTAAGCATAAATACTTTCAAAATGTCTACAGAATCGATTTATAACTCTGGGCTCTGATACCAAACTATAGCGCCCCAATTTTTCATACATCTTTTGAGATGTTACCAAGAATAATTTCACTTACTTAATTGCGGAATGATAACATTTTAATATCCAAATAAACAGAACATTCATAAAATCATGTCTTTAAATAAAAACAACTTAAACAATAAGACAATAAATTCAAAATGCAAAAAAACCTAGAAATTTATTTGTCAAAAATCCCTTTTCTTCGAATCCCTTGGCAGTCCGCTGCACCGTCCTTCCATTGTTCCAATCGACCCGAACTAGCCTGTAAAATTTGTAAGAGTGAGTATTTTAAAAACACCCAGTAACATACGTGCAGTTTCTACACACAATTATATGCAATAAAATAACATTTCATACCACTCTTCTCTTTATGGAGTACATCGGTGACCAAGCGACACACCCATCTTAGGTCCTCTTATAATCCCGTAGGATTTCATTTCTCTTTTAAAAAAAAAAAACTCGAAAATCCATTGGCAAATCATGTATATTTAATTGAACATAAAAGCGTAAAGAAACATATCACTTTGCACATAAGTATTTTACCTGTTATTGAAATACAAAAAAATCTGAATGCACGTTAAAAGTCTTCTGTTTCGAATAATAGATCTTTGATTGACAATAATGATGTAAGCAACTTTTTGACTTTTCAACCCTTTTTCTCTTTCTCTCTCTCTCTCTCTCTCTCTATCTCTCCTCTTTCTCTTTCGTATGTGTGTATTTGTGTGAAAAAATAATGCAAACCACAGGCTATTATATAGTGGTTATTGGATAGGGATAACTTACAAGACTCTAATTAAAATTCTTATCAAACAAATCATCTTATCTAATTGCATGAGAATAGAATTCTAGTGAATATATACCAATTTCAAACTTCGTTTTTTATTTAAAAAATAATAATAATACCCAATCAAAATTTACAGTTAACAATTATTCTAATTAAAATAGAAATTAAAATTTATCTATTAATCATTAAAACTCAGTTATATAAGATAATCATTATCACTTTGTGGTTGAAACTATATCCAATAATACAAAAGTTATCTCATAAAATCTGTCGAGAACAATTGGTTGAAAGAATAAAGTGGAGGCTAATATTCTAAATTGGATAATAGTAAATAGAGTTTGAAATATATCAACATTTATAATTAATACTTTTCATAATCAAATAAGATTTTAAATAACAATTAATATTTATCATGATCTAAATAGGATGATAGGATAGAAATAAAAAAAAATTGGAATTAATTCTAAACTATATCATAATCTAATTAAACTTACCACTAAAATTATTGTTAAAACATCTACACGTGAAACCACCATTTACACTACAAACCAAACCAACTTATTAATTACTTTTGGGATAAAATCTTAAAATGTCAATAACTTGAGTTTAACATATTCAAATCGACTTTTTCTTGGGCCTAAAATATATGATTTAAAACGAGCTATCCAATGAGTATAATATTAATATACTTATATTTGCCCTATCAAAATTTAATTATTTGGCCAAAAAATATAAAGATTTAAAATATACTTCACTTTAATCCATAAACTTTTCAAAATAATAAAAATAACATATAGAATAAATAAATTTTTATTCTAAAAATTTCGGGACATTACAGTAATCCAACATAGAAGAAAGATATTCAGCAGCCTGTCAACAATGTTGAATCGAAATAGGAATCTAAGCACTAAACCTGAGTTAAAGTAGCTTCCTAACCATCTTTGCTTTGCCTTTTTGGAGGAAGATTCTACATCTCCAATGATTATTTCTTCATGATTAAATAAAGATGATAAGAAAAAATGCTTAAAGTGCTGAGAAAACACAAGTCCACCTTGGGTTGGTCTATATCAGATATCAAGGAAATCAGTCCAACAATATTCATACACAAGATCCTTATGGGGGTTCTTACAAGCCATCTATTGGGCACCAAAGAAGATTGAATCCAGCAATGAAAAAAGTGGTACGAACAGAGGTGTTGAAGCTATTAAAGGCCAAGTTAATATTTGCTATTTTAGATAGTTCATGGTTTACTCATGTACAAGTAGTACCTAAAAAAGGTAGGATGGCAATAGTTAAAAACGACAACAATGAGTTGATTCCAACAAGAATGGTCTTGGAGAGTATGTATTGATTACAAGAACCTAAACAAGGTGACAAAGAAAGATCATTTATGACTCTCTTTTATTGATCAAATTCTAGATCTTTAGCAGGTTACTCTTATTACTATTTATTAGATGAGTATTTTGAGTACAATCAGATTGTAATATCACTTGAAGATCAAGAGAAGACAACACTTACATGAACATATGGAACATTTTCTTTTCGATGTATGCCATTTGGTTTATGCAACGCTCCAGCCACTTTCTAGAGATGTATGACGACAATATTTACTAACATAGTGGAGGAGATCATGGAGTTAATCATGGATTGTTTCTTTATTTTTGCTATGTCTTTTGATTATTGCCCGCACAACCTTTCATTGGTATTACAACATTGCGAATAAAAGAACTTAGTTCTTAACTAGGAGAAGTGTCATTGCATGGCACAAGATGGAAATGTGCTAGGCCACTATATTTCAGCAAAGGGACTTGAAGTTTACAATAAAGAAACTGCCACCACCTACAAATATCAAAGAAATTTAGAGTTTCTTAGGACACATTGGATTCTACAGAAGGTTTATTAAAGACTTTTCGAAGACTAAGCCTCTTTGCAATCTTCTATAGAAAGACACTCATTTTACTTTTGATGAAGAATGCTTAAAGGCTTTTGAAACAATTAAGGAAAAATTGATTAAAACCCCAATAATGATAGTGCAAGATGGGAGTTAACCATTTGAGATAATGTGCAATGCCAACAATTTTGTAGTTGAGACAGTATTAGGACAACGATGTGACCAGATATTACAAAAAATTCATTATGCTAGCAAAACATCGAACAGAGCTCAATGGAATTACACTACAACAAAAAAAAAATATGTTAGCAATAGTCTTTGCTTGTGATAAATTTTAGGACTACGTCATTGGAACCAAGGCAATTTTCTACATCAATCATGCAACGATTTGGTATTTGTTTGCAAAGAAGGATGCAAAACCTCGATTGATTTGGTGGATATTGTTGCTACAAGAGTTTGATCTAGAGTCTCAGGAAAAGAAAGGCAGCGAGAATGTGGTGGTCGATCATCTTTCGCGATTGGATAATGAAGAAACCAAAGTTATAAGTGCAATCTAAAAAACATATCCCGATGAGGTCCTTTTAGCAATTTAAGCTAAACTTTCATATGCTAATTTTGTTAATTAGCCTGCGGGGAGATACCACCAAGCATAACTTCTCACCAAAACAAAAAAATTCTTACATGATGTAAAGTCTTATTTGTGGGATGACATGTTGCTATTCAAGAGTTCTGCAGATCGAATGACAAAACGATGTGTTCCCATGGAAGAGACATTCAATTATGCATCAGTGCCATTCTTCACCTCGTGGAGACCACTTTGGTCCTACATGCACTGTAGTTGAGGTATTACAATCTGATTTTTATTGGCCAACTCCTTTCAAGGATTTTTATACTTCATGAAGACTTGTGCTCATTGTCAACACATAAGGAATATTTTAAGGCTTTACGAGCTTTCATTGACCAATATACTTGAGGTAGAGTTATTTGATGTATGGGGAATTGACTTCATGGGTCCATTTTCACCCTCATTTTGCTAGGTGTATATCTTACTTGTTGTAGACTATGTTTCAAAGTGGGCGGATGCCATAGCAACACCAAAGAACGATGCACATATAGTCTTAAAGACCTTAGAAGAATACCGTACGACATTCAAAACACTAATTTGAATGTCACTTACCAATTAATATTTTGGAATGCATGCTATCTGTTGGTTGAATTGGAACATCGAGCTTATTGGACAGCAAAGAAGATCAATTTTGATATGAAAGCGGTAGGTCCAAAAAGCCTGTTGCAATTTAATAAACAGGAGGAAATTAGCAATGAGGCATATGCAAATACAAAAATCTATAAAGAACAGACTAAGAAGTGGCATGATAAGATGTTCGAGCTTGGACAACAAGTGCTTCTTTTTAATTCTCGCTTGAAGTTGTTCCTAGGAAAGCTTAAATAATTTTGGTCAGGACCATTTATCATTCAAAAAGTATTTTCCTTTGGCACAGTAGAGTTGATAAACAAAGATGGATCAATATCCTGAGCTAATGGTCAATGATTGAAGCATTATTGTGGAAAACAAGAGCGAGATGTGGAAGACGTTTATCTTGGAGAGTCAAGCTAGAAGCATAGCAACGTCAAGGTAATGACGTTAAAAAAACACTTCTTGAGAGTCAACCCAAGCGTTTTCCCGCTTTTTGAATCATATTAATATTAGGGTGCCAAGACTTAGCGCCCAAGCGCCCTATATCTAGCACCCAAGTGCTACACTTGAATAATTTTGGACCATAACTAGGCACCCAAGCACCACATCCACAGCTCTCAGGTGTCAGGTAAACCCAAATTTTAACAAAGTTCTATCCAATCTCAGCACCTAGGTGCTGCCTAACCCTAGAATTGTAGAAACATCCACAGCTTTCCAGCGCCTAGGTGCCAGTTCAACTGCATCCTTAAATCGCTAGATCTCATTCACTCCCTCATTCTATTTCTCATAAACCTAACTTGTTTTTCCTCTCTTCAATTCTTCAACCATAAAATTCCTTCTCTTAATAAATTAAAACTTTTCCAAAACTTTTTGTTACCTAGTTCATCAAGGATTCTACAAGAAAGGAATAACTAAAGTTTGAAAATGAAACAACCACAAGGAACAACAAAGGAAAATTGCCTTGGCACATGTAAGTTTCTACAATTCTTGCTAGTAATTGGTAATTTGTTGGAAGAATCTTGCTATATACATGATTTGGGAGAAAGTAGAGGATACTTGAATTTGGATTGTAGAAGACTTCATATTGTGCCCACTAAGTATTTGATAAAAAGCCTAAGAGAAATTTATATCTTTGTAGGCGGAATTTGATCACAAATTGGCAACATTTTCATTGTTTTTCG
This sequence comes from Osmanthus fragrans, assembly GCA_019395295.1. NCBI lineage: Eukaryota > Viridiplantae > Streptophyta > Magnoliopsida > Lamiales > Oleaceae > Osmanthus > Osmanthus fragrans. Next base: position 11,052,981 of record CM033359.1, read on the forward strand.
ACTGTTACTACGCTTTGGTAGTGAGTAAGTATTGGTCAAGTCAATTGGGTTATATTTTTAAATGGCCCCAAAACGTGCTCGAAATACCACATCCGAAATACCACATCAAATTCTTCATCTTCTAATAGTCGGAAGTTTGAAAGTGTACAAGTGGCTGAGAGATATAATGAGCCAGTGGTACACAAAAATTGCATTCCTGAAAGGGGCTTTGATAATTGTGTGATGCAGCACATAGCACAACATGGTTGGGAGTTGTTTGCAAAGAAACCAAAAGCATTGATATCTTCTATGCCAATGCAAATGAGCATAAAGACTTCAAGGTTTTTGTGAAAGAGAGGTTGATTTCTTTTAACAAAACATCTATAAGTTGGTTCTGCAATCTCCTTGATTTGGATAATGACGAATATATAATGTTGCGTGAGAAGGGAGTTGACCTCGATGAAGTAATCCAATTCTTGACATAGCTCGACACTAGACAAAAAAAGGTCTGAAATTGATGTCATCAACTTCCTTGCTTCGCATATGCATTTTTAATATAAGGCTTGGCATTACTTTATTTTTTTTTATAGATAATCAGATAATTTTATTAATTAAAAGAGAATACACAAAAAGTGTATAATCACTTTAAGCAAGACATAAACACCATGAAATTAGGCAGCCCTTCTACAGGATTAATAGCCACAACATTAAATCAATTATACAAAATTAAATAAAATATTTCTCTTATATGCTCTGTTGTCTGTGTTTGGTCTTCAAAATAGCGGTTATTCCTTTCTCTCCATGCACACCATACAATGCATCCTGGGATAAGATTCCATAAAAGTTTGCTATCCTTGTCACGAAATTTTCTCCTCCATGCCCGCAGCGCGTCATCTATACGCCTAGGCAGCACCCAATCCATATTTTAGGAAGCTAGAATGTTGTTCCACAATCAACGAACACCATCACAATGAATGAACAAGTGATCATTCGTCTCCCCATCCTTCTTGCACATGCAGCACCACTCGGTTACATAAATGCCCTTTTTTCGAAGATTATCCACCGTTGACACCTACCTCCTCACAACCCTTCCACAAAAAAAATGTCCCTCGTGGGGGTAATTTACATTGCCACACCATCTTCCAGAGGAATAAGCTCTCCACAGGTCTCAAATAAGTACGAACTGAATAGATACCATCCCGTGTCATCCTTCACCTGCTACAATCACCATCTCCTACCCGAATTTGTATCTCATGCAGAGAGGTCAAAAATTGCGCATAATCATCCAATTCTCAATCTTGTAAACCCCTCACAAAAGTAATATTCCAGTTGTAATTCCCATTATGAATGGCTAGTACATCACTTACCATAGCAGAAAACACTAAAGCAATGTGGTGCAAGAAGGAGAAGCATGTCTTCAGCGGTTGATCTCCACACCAACAATCATCCCAAAATCTAATATCATTACCATTTTCCACTGCAAAATTCAGTTTGTCCCAAAAGACACTCCATCCTCATCGAATATAGCTCCACAAACTCACCCCATAAGAACCAGACCATCAATAGTACACCACCCCCTTCCATCACACCATACTTCTCCCCAATGATTTCTCTCCAAAAGCTCTCCCTCTCCACTCCAAATCGCCACAACCACTTTCCCAATAAAGCCTTATTAAACAAAACCAGACTCTTTACTCCAAGGCCCTCCATCCTCATAGGAGAATAAACAGTACCCCAATTAACCAAGTGAAGTTTCATCTCGTCCCCCAATCCTACCCAAAGAAATTTTCATTGAAGCCTCTCTAATCTATTTTTCATTGCAACCGAAATAGAAAACAATGACAAAAAATAAGTAGGGAGATTAGAAAGAGTGGATTTAATGAGAGTAAGTCAACCTCCCTTAGAGAGGTACATAGGCTTCCACCCTACTAACCTCCTCTCCATCCTTTCCACAATACCATTCCAAATATGTGTACTTTTAAACTGTGCCCCTAAAAAAAGCCCTAGATATAATATAGGCAACTGTGCAACCCTACATCCTAATATGTCAGCCAGCTCTTCCACGTTAGCGATCTCTCCTACTGGAATAGTCTCAAATTGTCCAAAATTTATCTTCAACCCAAACACAGCTTCAAAACTTAGAAACAAGCTGCGCAAGTTCCTGAATTGTTCATCCTCTGCATCACATAAAATCAGCTTGTCGTCTGCAAATAACAAATGGGACACTTGCAAGTAACCAACCATAAAGCCCCTTATCAAACCCTTTTCCACCTTTTTTTCAAGCATCCAACTGAAAGCCTCCATCACAATAGCAAATAGCAATGAAGACAGTAGATCTCCTTGCCTCAATCCTCTACTACTCTGAAAATAACCCTTGGGTGTGCCGTTGACCAACACCGAGAACGAAACAGTAGAGATACAAAATTGAATCCACTTACACCATTTATCCCTAAAGCCACATCGTCTAAGCATATACAAAAGGAAACCCCAGTTTACATGATCATAAGCCTTCTGAATATCGAGCTTACATAGCATCCCTGGAACCCCCAGATGCAATCTTGAGTCAATGCATTCATTCGTAATAAGTACAGATCTGGCGCCCTCTTACAAAAGTATTCTAAAACTTTGACACTACTTTCCTCAACACCTACTTTAATATGTTCGTTAGAACTTTCGCAATAATCTTATATGCCCCATTGACTAGGCTAATCGGGCGAAAGTCCTTAATATTAGTCACTCCCGATTTCTTAGGGATCAGCACAATAAATGTAGCATTAGAACTTTTTAGAAACCTGACACATTTAAAAATAATAATAATTAAGAACTTTCATAATGTCCGATCGTATCACCTCCCATCATGCCTTGTAGAATGAGAACGAAAAGTCGTCCAATCCAAGTACCTTATCATCATTCATACTAAACACTATCTCCTTAACTTCATCCTCCACAAATGGTCTCTCTAACCAAACGGCATCCTCCTCTGTGATAGTAGAAAAATTCAATCCCTCTAGCTCTGGCCTCCACTCAAATTGCTCCCGATAGAGATTCTGATAAAAGCTCACCATTTAGCTTATGATATCATGTGGCTCCTCATAAGTAATCCCATCTACCTCCAACACTATGATAGAGTTATTACGCCTATTAGAATTGGCGACTCTGTGAAGAAACATAGTGCATTTATCCCCCTCTTTCAACCACGTGACTCTAGACTTCTGGCGTCCCGGAATCCCCTCCATTTCTACCAACCTCTCCAGCTTTTCCCTTCGTACTCTACGTCTCTCATCTCCTATCCAGTCAACCCTCAACTCTCCTCCCACCTATCCAACTCTTCTACATCTGAAAGTTACTGAATTTTACGAAAATTCACATTGCCTACAACCTCCTCATTCCATCTCTTTATGTTCATTTTCAAAGCCTTCAACTTCTAACCCAACACATAAACTAGAAGACCCCTTGACTTCATAAGATGTCCACCAAGTCCGTACTCACTCCCCAAAGCCTTCTACTTTTAACCACATCTTCTTAAACTTAATGGCCTTCTTGCTCCTTATTTTCCAACAGTTGGGTACTCATCCATGTCAACCCCACATTTGCGGCAGCATAACATCCTGAAGCCCGTTTCAGACACACTTCCCACTAGCCTAATTAATTCATCCAACACCTTTTTCAACTCCTGCACTTGGGCCATTATTTTAGCCCTATTCAAACAACTGTCATGTAAACCTCCGACATCCATAATCTTGGGCACCATAAGTTGACCTTCGTTTATACTAGCATTAGCCGTCCTTTCCATTTGTCGTATCACCCGTGGATCAGCATGTTGCGGGGCATGTAAGTTTGCTGTAACTTCTGCATAAGTTAACCTTTGTCGATTTCGTTTATCTACTATTTGACGTTTTGGCCTTATCCCGAGCAACAAATGAATCAACAACTACTTGAAACACCTGTAAGACTAATGTCCATCCCTCTCCATTCACACCTTCCAGCACCATGACAACTCCATTCCTACACCTCTCCCCATATTATGCTATTATCAAGTATCTACCACGACGGTTCACACAACGTTGTGCCAAAAACATTCTTGAAGATTCATTGAATTTAGAGATAGAATCCTCCAATGTACTAGTCATCATTTTATCCACCATATTCACCATCCAAAATGCGCTAAACCTACATTATAAATTGCGTCTGTTAACTTCGATCCCCATTCTGTCATCCTAACAATGTCGGACTCGTTCACAGATACTGTAAACTCCTTCGCCTCCACTCTAAATCGATAATTAAATACCATTATACGTGCATCCATCGACCTTTTCCCCAGATTGTGTAAACACAGCATATCTGACGGGCGAACAGGCTAGCACGGTGATCGGGGAATTGTCGAGAGGGATCTGCAGGTTCGCCGGTGCCGACGTGTGGACTGCACATGCTAGAACACGCGTGATCAGAGCTGTGTGTTCTCTAGCAAACCGACCGGTCGGCATCGGAATGGTTTGTAGAGGCTGGCCATGGGACGCGTCTGTCGAAAATGTGGTTGAAACTTGGGAGATCTGCTTTGGGGTCCCAGTTTTCATCCTATCGCTGCCAATTTTTCCTTGCGTTCTACCTAATTTGTCGGCGCCTGCATTGAGTGGTTCAACCCATCAAGGCGTGCTGGTGATGGCTGATGTAACTCAGGCAACGGTGCTAGGGTTTCCACCTAGGGCTGCCGCATGTGGGTGTTTGTAATGGCTGGCTAGGTTGATTTCTGGAGTGAGGCCAGATTTTTAAGGTTAGCCGGACGAGTGGCCGTCGCGGGTACCAGTAAGGATGGGTGGGTGTTCGGTAGTTTTCAGGTGCTGGTGTTGTGGCTGGGTTATTTTGGATATTGTGACACGTCCAATAGAAAAAAAAAGGTAGTGCATCACAAGCTATCCCTCACATATGATAGAACTGTAGAATTTGGTAATAGGCAAGCATCATCTAGTACAACTGGTTATGTGGCGGAGGACCAACCATCACTAGTACATCCACCACCACCAGTTAGTGATACTAGCATGGACCTTGCTAGTTAAATTAAAGCGATGCAAGTACAAATGGCACAAATGCAAAACTCCATTCACGAGCAATATGTTTACTAGAAGTTCGACTATCAAATACAATTCAACAATGCATTGGTTTTCTATGTTTTTGAACTACGATCTCAATTCTGGAGAGGGCGCCATCACATTTCCTTAGCCTCTGGTATTCCTAGCAAAACCATACAATCCAACTCCATCCACCATGACACCGACATGGATGAAGATAATTAATTCTTCACTTAGGAAAGTCCTCCACTTTTGTATTTACTTTCACATTGGGGACAATTTTTAGTTTAAATTTGTGGGGGGAGGGGGGTAAAACATTAATTGCTTAATTACTTTTATGTGATTGTCGAATTTATTTATTTATTTTTTACTTTTGTATAATTTGTGTGAATTACTTTTATTATTGAGTTTGTGTGAATTTGTGGTCTTTAATATTGAGTTTGTGCGAACGTTGTGTTTAAAAAAAAAATTGCTTGCTTGTGTTAGTTAAATAGCTTTATCGCCCATGATGCATACACTTGAAACTACGTGTTAATTTATGAATTGTGAATGAGTTATGTGTTTTAGTTGAATTTTTGCTTATCCTTGTAGATTATGACACTATTTATGCACACAAATTAAGTTTAGCATTGTACAGTAATAAGTTGATTCACACGTATTATAGGTTGAAATAGTGGACTTAGATGCTCAATCCCTTAGACTATTATATATTACATCCGTAAACAACTTATAGCATAATTTAGGGGTGGTCGAGCCAGTAAAATAGATGATCTAGAATTGTCCTATTTCCATGCATACGAACAATTATTTGTGCGGAGTATCTTTAACTATCAAGTACAAAGGTAATCACCATATGCCAGGGATCTAAACCCCATTTATTTTTGTAATTAAAGAGAAAAGAGCATTGTACTTGTTAATCTTATGCCTCACTCTGTAGCCTTTTTTACTCGAGTTAATAAGTCTGCAGGGGTGTCAAACAAGGTATCCTTTGGTCATTAAAAACCAAGGAGTTATCGACTTAAAACTCATTATAGGGTCAAGAAGGAAACTTAAAAGGATGAGATTGATCTTGAGCTATAAATGTCAAAATAGCAAGTAGTTGTGAAATTACGATTGAATTGTGGGGGGGGGGGGGGGGCTTAGATAACTGGTGGGTTTAAATTGATTCATATAAGCTTGAGTATGGGAGAACTCAAATTTTGGGATAATCATCACATGCATATATTGTTGATTTTGCCGGTTAGATTGAACCAAACTGGAGTGATGAAAAAAATAGTGAATTGATAATCAACTTTAAAATACACCATGGAAAGAGAATAAAAGAAAATAAGTTTAGGGGTATGTGGATCTCACGAGTAAAGAAATGATATATTTGACCATTGTAGTCAATAATTGAAAAAACTTGTGAATATGTAGCGTTGCACTTGATTCTTCACACACACACACACACCCATTTTACATTAGATAAAAGAAAATTTCTCTTTTGCACTGTAATTTTGAAATAGTTCGTAGATTTGATACAATGTTTTCAATCCTGAGATAAAAGAACACGCTATCTAACTAAAACTTGTTGCATGCAAGTCACGTGTTTTAGTTTTGTTTGTGTGTTTCTTTTGTTCTTTTTCTTTTATTTTTCTTCTATATTTGCTCGAATACTAGCAAAGTATTAAGTTTGGGGGGGTGTTTGATGAGTATGTTTCACTCATGATATTAATAATGTTTAAACATGATATATTGTTTGATCTTAAGAGTTTTAGTATGTTTTGATGTGTGTTTTCATATTTTGTTGTAGGTTAGGTGACATGGTGACGAAAGGACAATTCATGGATCTTCAAGGAACCCAGAAGTGATAGGGATATGAAATGATGATACAAGGATTTTGAAAATAGGCAAAGAAGGCAATGAAATAATTTAGAGTTGCAGAAAAATGAAGAAAAAATCAACAAGAGTAATGCCTAGGCGCTACCTTACTGCGGCTAGGCACCACTCTATACAGCAGCAAAAGTAGAATTCAATAGGAAATCAACGCCCAAGTTTCATATCCTCAGCACCCAGCGCCACCCAGTTTCTACAAGCAACGATGAAGGGCTACAGTGCCTAGGCACTGCGACGTAGACTCTAAGGTTTATTTTGATTCGAAAAAAGCCCAAACAACCCACACTCGAGATAGACATTGAAGAAGGAATAAATGCAAACTTGGAGAGACTTTTAAAAGACATTTCAACGACAACAAATCTAGAGAGCGAACAATTGAAGGAGGAGAAGGCGAGATGAGAGATTGATTCAACTCCAGAACAGTTTGTTTCTCTTTTATCTTCTCTATGTTTATGATTATGAGCTTAAGTTTTTATTTCTCAATCATGAACTAATTCATTCATCTAGGGGATTGATGCAATCTAAACTTGATACAATGCTTTGATTTTCAATATTCATTTCGTTGATTTTTTTCTAATTTTTTTTTTCTGTTATTTGTTCTTAATTCTTTCAATTAACTGGGCATTAATTGATTAATTTGGTGCTTAAGATTCGACACTCAAAAGAGAGAATTTTGAATGTGATCATAGAATAGCACAACCTAAATTTTTTAGGTTTTGAGAGAAATCATAAATCCTTTGAAGCTTTTTTACAAAGAACCATAGAAATTGTGAATTCCTAGATTTTATTTTATTTTTAAAATTTGGGATAGAGATATTAGAATAGGAATTTATAATTAATTTTCACTCGACACTTGAGAGAGAGAGAGAGAGAGAGAGAGAGAGTAGAAATATGTTAGAGTTCTTTGCTTATAAACTAGGAAAACCAGTTGGAGATAAATAGAGGGACATAATTGATAGCTAGATGAAATTTAAACCCTAGGCTCTTTCATATTGTTTTAATCCTTAAAAATTGGCATTCAATCGTTCATTTAGCCAAACTTTCACTTTAGATTTATTTAAATTACATTGACCTTATTAATTCGATCATCTAGATAAAGTAAGAGTTATTTTAATTATAGTACTTAGTATGAATTTAATTATCAATCCTTGTGTGTTCGATATCTTAACTCATGGTTATATTACAAAACATTATACAGTGCACTGTGCGGGATAATTTGCAACTTACATTTTGCATTCCAATTTCAAATTTCAAAATGAAGTGTTTTGTAGGATAGTCCCTGAAACTAAATGGGCCGGGAGACCCTTCTAAAGATTAGACGGGTATTCTAATTGGGGATGTGTCCTTGAAATAGGGTATTCTCTACTTTTCTTTTACTTAATTAAGCCATATCCTACTGTAGTTTTAATTATTTTTATTTTATTATTCCTGATTATTCGTGAGAAAAAAATAAATAAATGTATATATCAGCACGTTGTGAGGGTCGAGAAACTGTCACTCAACTCATCTTCATTTCATTTAGCCCATGTTTGATTTGGATAAAAATTAAAATTTTAGTATATTTTGATAAAAGTATGATTAAAAAATTAATGAAAGTTGTGGATCTTATAAAATGTGGTTAAAAAATGAGTTTAGAAAAAAATACTTTTCAAGAAATGGGGACCAGGCAGGAACTTAAGTCCCTAAACAATTTCAAATTTGCTTATTTACATTAATGGTCATTGAATTTTTGAGTAATTAAAACCCCGTTTGATTCCCATTTTGAGGAAAAAAAAATGTATTTTGAATAGTTGATTGATGGAGAATGTGTGGTTAAAAATTAAAGAAAATTTTTGGATTAGCGTGTAATATTATTTTATTGAAAAATATGTGATTGAAAAGAAGAGAAAAAAATAAATTTTGAGAAAATGAGAATCAAACAGGGGCTAAGTTAATTGTTATTGAAGTTACATTCTTTTGACAATGGTCATTCAATTTTATGCTCACACTTATGGTTACTAGCATAAAAACAATAAAATTAAATCAGGTATGGTGCCATTAAGTGCTAACGTGTCATCGGGACGTTATTTATTATGCCCAAAAAGTCAACAAAAATCAAGAAGTTAGGAATTGGAGATTAAAGACATTAAGATGACTAGCAAACAAAATGCAACTTCAATTTTGATTAGAATTTTTTTAGCTTGAATAGTATGATAAACCCACTATTTTTAACATTTATTTTGGCTAATTTGACGTAATATATAACACAATTTGGTGATATGTTGACACTTAACAACGTCATGTAAGATTTAACATTAATATTTTTAATTAAGTAATTAGTAGTGTAATCTTTATAAACTTGAATAATTATTACCGTGCGAGTATAACGTTAACAACGTTAATTTTTTTTAATGTGCATTGACTTGATTAACCCATTTAAAATCTCATTTGTTACATAAAATAATAAAGAAAAATCAAATTGGCATCTTATAAGTAATGTTATTTATAGTCATCGTATGTAACAACTTGTCATTTGATGTGTTTGCTTGTTATTTGGGACAACAAAATTATAGAAAACTAATGCCTGAAATAATAAGATGCCTCATAGAAAAATTGATTGACTCCTATTGTGTATATTCCACAAGGGATTGATAATAATGTTAGAGCGTGTTCGGAAAAAAATTCTTGCTGAATAATGAAAATAATGATTTTAAGTTGTTTTAGAAAATAGCAAAATTTGAGCTTGATCAAAAGGTTCTATATCCAATTATAAGGAAAATTGAAATCTATTTAATTAAACTTTTCAATTAACTAAATTATCCTTAATAATTTATTAAATTATCAAATATATCCAACTTATCTTATATAGCGACAAAATATTGCATTAATTTATATTTAAGGGTTCTTTTTTAAATATTTATAATATAGTTTTATCTTAAAATTTGTTATTATTTATCATTTTAAGTAATGAAATGTATCAATTTAACATTAACGTCGCTTTTTGAATTAACAACAAAACAATCAACTTTTTTTTATCAAATGCTCTTCTTCAAAAAGCTCTAATTATAAAGAATAATTCTATTTGTACACAAAAATGTGTACTTAATTGTTTATCCCCTCTTACATGCACGCAGGCCATGCATGAATTAAAAAAAAAAAAAAAAAAAAAAATCCCAAAATGTGGTCCCCCCTATTGTAAGTAGTCGATAAGGGGAAAAAATGGTACATATAGCATGATCCAAATATAAAAGCTCTACTCACAACAGTCATAGGAAACGAACACTAAATCGATTTCAAGACTCAACCCAAAATTAATTAATGGACATTAATTAATTAAAAAATCACGAGCTTGAGTAGAGTATGTGGGTATGAACACGTCTTAAGCAATTTATGGTGCAGTCATGGAACCATAATTTATGTATATCAGTGTTTGTTAACATAAATGATGTAGGCCAATTCGTCAGTGTACTCGTGATAATGTACCATGGCATGCTAACTAGCTAGTTAAGGAGATGAAGTTCCCAAATTTTGCAATTTTTTTATAATTATTTTACATAAATTGTTGTTTATACTTTAAATTCCATTTCAAATTCAAACATCTAAAATCTTTTTAAATATACAAGAATTTTCACAAACCAATCTTAAAATTTTATTTAATTTTTTGTTCTTTTTTTTTTTTTTTTTTTTTGTAACATGTAATAAAATAATACAATTCGTTTTAATCTCTCAAAATTTCAATCAATAAACTGTAATATGGGTGATACTACATGTACGTCAAGGTGTTTGTAACGGTGTCCAAATGGACGAAAATTATCCATTTGACCATTAATTGACCAAATAAGTTGATTTGGCCAAATTTAAAAGGGTAAAATAATAACTTTTTTATTTAACCCCATAAAACAATTAAAATAATTAAATCTAGTGGGCGGGTGCTACACTCTGCAACAACTTTTCTATCTATTCCCATAAAACAATTAAAATAATTTAAACGAAAATAATTTTTAAAAGATAAAATAGTAACTTTTCTATTTATCGCCACCACAACCACCAGAAAAATAAAATGACCAACTACCTACAACCAAAACTAAAAAACCCAATTTCTGGACTTTAATCAAATCTAGTGGGTAGGTGCTACACCCTGCAACAATAAAAGTAATGGCTTCTTCAACAGATCCATTCAACCCCATAATAAAAAATTCTAAATTCATCGAGAAAAGCTGAAAATCGACCGGTCTCATTCTCTTCAAACTCCGATAAGCACACGACACATTTTAGCACCTCCGAATGAGTCTTAGAGGAGTAAGCGAACAATGGTAGAGAATTCAAAACCTTTGCCTCTAGTGTAACATATCTGTTTCAGATTCATCTCTTCAACAATCATAGTCCAATATTCATTGAGATTTCAGTTTCAACATCCAAGCTCACCACCCGAAAATAAATCATACACCATCAATTAGAGTGTTGAGAGCTTGGAAGTGTCATTACCTGAAATAAATGAGAGCTTCTGCAACCACATCAATGACTGGGGGTATGATTTCGATCCGTGAAATTTTTCGGCTTTTCGATCCAATTTGTTTCCGCATAATTGTTTGGATCGATTTTTGTCTAACATTTGGTATCAGAGCATGATCTAACCTCTACCTTGTCTTCTCTGACCGAGTTTTGGTTTTGAAAAATAAATTCAAATTTCTCCATGAAATCACCTTTCTAGACTCTGTGTGTTTTCAAACTTGAGTTTTGATGGAGCGAATGTTGAATTTGAGGTGGGTCAGAAGCTGATTGTTTTGAATTTGGCCGAAGGAAGAAGACATCTTCTTGAAGAAGACAACTGTCTTCTTCAATGATTTCCAAAGGCTTTTGTAGTGATTATGTTATTAGGCCTCTTTTGTAGTGATAATGTTACTGGGCATCTTTTCAAAGTGATAGATTTTAATTGAGGCATTTAAAAATCATAACATTTTATTGGCCATGGCTGTTTCCATCTTAAGTTAATTGTTGGGCCGACTTGATTGTCATATCCAATCGTTTATTGGACCATAATCATATTATTTTCATAATACCTATTATATCCTTATGCAAGGGAAAATTACATAGAACAGGGGTATCAAATACCCGAGTGCAAAAATCAGGTCAAGAAGTTTTTTAATCAAACTTCAGGTATGAAATTAAATTACCCACCCTCTCTAGGTCTAAATCATTTTTCTTTCACACTCCATTATCTCCTCTCTCTCTACCCTCTCAACCTGCCGCCGTCGCCAGTGAGAACACCCACCGCCGGAGCCACTTCTCTTCATCGTCGCTGCTGCAACCGGCGATGTGAGCGCACACAGGCATCGTATTGTTTGATGTGCGCGCTCTTAGATTGATGCCGGCAGAGGGAGTCCAGCACCGACAACCAGAGATCAACCTCCTTTGTTGTTACAAGTCTTTTTTTTTTTGTTTTTTCTTGCGATGGTTTTGAGGTAATTATTGAGGTGGTGGTGGTGGTGTGGTCGTGTGGCAGTGACGACTTCGAGTTTGGGGATTTTTTTTTGGTGGTGGTTTGACGGCGACGACGGTTGAGTTTTGAGATTTTTTTGGTAGTGGTGTAGTGGAGATGGAGGCAGTGGTGGTGACTCTTGGTGCAGACAGTGGTGGTGGTGATTACCGTGATTTTGGGAAGGTGGTGTGATGGCGATTCGATCTGGTGTCGCGGCAGTTTTGGGGGTGATTTGTGTTGTCATATTTGCAGTTTCTGTTGGGTTTTGGGGGGATGGACGACGAGTGTGTGGTGGGGGTTGTGTGCTGGAGGTGGCGGTGACAGTAATGTTGGTGGTGGTGGTGGCGAATCTGCTGGTGCGCAGTCTATGGCGTTGGTGGTGCTGTTGCGGGATGAGGGTGGTAGCAAGTGGCGTCACGACAGTGGCAATGGTGGCAGTGTTGGTGGGGGTGGATTATGAGTCTGTGACCACTGTTTGGCTTTCGTGACCAATTATTTTGATTATCTGTGACGAAAAATTGAATTGTGACCTAAAAATTTGATAATATGTGACTGAAAAAAAAATGTGACCAACTAATTTAAGAATCTGTGACCGACAAATAATCTGTGACCTACAATTTCTGACTGAAAAATTTCTGTGACCAAATAATTTAAAAAATTGTGATCAACAAATAATTTGTGATCTACAATTTGTGACCTCGAAATAATATGTGATCATAAAATTCGATAATATGTGACTAGTAAATTAATTGTGATATTTAATTATGTAAATGTGACCAAAAATTGTATAATTGTGACCTTAAAATAATTAATTAATAAAATATTTTTAATTATTAAAAGGATACCTGATTTTTGCACTTAAAAACATTATACCTGGATTGTGATTTGGAGTAAAGAATAACCCTGACATTTGAATTCTTCCCTTTATGCAATTATAAATTGAGTCACTACCTACAATTACATTGGGCCTATTTTTAGGATTTAATTCATTGGACCGATTTATAGAATTCAAACATACAGTTTTATTTATGGGCTAGTTGTGCAGAATTCATTCTTAGGTATTTATTTTTGCATAAGTTAATTATTTAATTTTGGAATAATAGATGCAATTTTAGGATTTATTAAATTGTGAATTATGCTCATATTTAGTTTGCATGAGTTAATTATGTTAAAATTATTTTATGCAATTTATAATGTCTATGAGAATATTTTGTGCATAATCATACTTGTTACTTTAAATTATGCTATTAGAATTGTTCTCATATTAAGTTAATTGTTTATACACAAAAGGATATTGTCTAGTGATTCGTATAATTTTATTAATTTAAGGATTAGCCACAACATCTTTAATTAAATAAAATTATATATTAAGATGGGGATCATATAAAGATTAACGACATTAGATTGTAATTAATTATACTTAACTTTTATTATATTTATATAATTAATCAAAATAAAATATCAAATTATTTCATAATATCCCACAGGAATTATGAATAAGTGCATAGTTTGATAGTTTTATTATAAAGTTGGTTTTAGGATAGATTATCAAATTATTTTCATAATGTACCTATATGGATTAAGTTCATAATTTGATAATTCTATCATAAGTGATAATTGAATATACTTGAATTAAAAATTTAGCCTACACGCAATTTTTATGTCATTATATTCGATTTTAGCATGATTTACATTGGTAAATATGTAATTCACTCAATAAAGCCTCAATTTTAACATAAGCAATTTTAACATCATACAGCTTCACAACATATTAATTTATCTGATATTCGTTGCGACATTCCAGAATTAAAGGGTGACAACTATAAAGTGTGAAGGGAGAGAATTCTTCTCCACTTAGGGTAGATGAATATTGATTATGCTATTAGGAAAGACGAACCACTTAAATCACCGATACCTGCATCAGACATTGCGCTTTATGAAAAATGGGACCGATCTAATCGCTTCAGCGTGATGTTCTTAAAGACTAAAATTTCTGCTGGTATACGTGGTTCTGTCGATCAACATGACAAGGTCCAGGACTTGATAAAGGTCATTGATGATCAATTTGTCACTTCCGATAAGGCATTAGCAAGTACCCATATAATGAAGTTCTCATCCTTAAAACTCACCAGTGTGAAAGGTGTGCGCAAGCATGTCATGCAAATGAGAGACATTATGGCTCAACTTAAGAAACTCGAGGTTGAGATGTCTAAATCATTCCTTGTGCACTACATCTTGAATAGTCTCCCACAAGAGTACAAGCCTTTCAAAATCTCGTATAACACACATAAAGATAAATGGTCAATTAACGAATTAATGACTATGTGTTATCAAAAGGAAGTGAGGCTAGTAATGAAACAACGTGAAAGTGTAATGCTTACTACAACCCGTGGAAAGGAAAAGGCTCAAACTAATCAGAAGGGGAAAGGTAAAATGCCACCCCAAGCTGATATCAAGAAAAAGATCAATTGTTACTTTTGCAAAAAGAAAAGACACGTGAAGAAAAATTGCGCCAAATACAAGAAATGACTAGTAACTAACAATCAGGGAGCAACCTTGTAATAGGAAAGATTCTCGACAAAATATAATTACTACTTTATGTTATACACTTCGACTCATTCTTAAAGAGGATATCACCATCCAATTCACATTAAGGCACAAATATTTTACCCAACCAAACAAGCTACACACAGTTCGTATTTAGATTTATGGTATAATATAAATCACATCAATATAAAAATGAATAAAATACAGCTTATAACACCACATAAATACACCTATTAAAACCAATTATAAATGCTCTAAAACTTTCAAGTTCATAAGATAAGGACATGCATATAAAGTGTGCTCAATGGACACTGATTAACATAAAGTTAGTTCATAATACAAGTATCTAGCAAACAGGTATAAGCCACAATAATACATATTCCAAATAGTTCGAATCCAAAATAAACAATGATCCTCATTGACTGAGGCTCACGCGTCAATACGCGCACCTCAAGGAAAGTGTGCCATGCGCTTCAGTTTTGTTGTGACCTTTTTGACTTTTCTCTCTTTTTTTCTCTCTTTTGCAAGTCCAAGTGTGAGTTCCATGTATAAAAGGGGCTTTTTAAACAGGCCATCCTTTTCTCAAATAAAAAACAAAAATTGGGCCAATCTATTCTTTCTAAATGTGCTTGTTTCCTCTTTTGTAAGTAAGCGTGAGTTTCATATTGAATATTTGCTAATTGCTACTTTATTGATTTATTTTCGTGTTAATTCTATGGAGAATTATTAAGATTCTTTATATTTCATTTTTGTATTATTTTACAATTTATTGACTTAATTTTTTGGTTTGTAAGCCTCACCTCATGAAGGCAAAACGTTTACTTATTTGGTTATTTCTGCCATTTTAAACATGGATAAGAAGTTTATAAAGTGAAGATCACATAATATTTTACATGCATTCCACGCTAACATAATGGAAGATCACATAATATTTTACATGCAAGATCCCACACTAACATAACACATCACAATACGACATGATTTCTCTAAATATATTAATATCTTAGGGAAAAGCCCATATAGCATTTTAATTTCTATGTGATAGGCTTGGCCATTCAACTTTTAACAGCTTATTGGAATGCGTCTGTTAAGGTTCGAGTTGTAATTTGTGAACAGAAAATATGTTGCTATTATTTATTTAAAAAAAAACTGAGAAAATTACAGAATTAGAACAGAAACAATAGCCATTCCAACGGGCTAAAACTCTCCTAAAGGTCTCTCTTCTATTCACTCAATATCCCCCCCTCTATTGCTAGCTTCTACATTTATTTATAGATCTCTTCTAACAGAATTCAGTTTTCCCTCCCCACCCACTTGCAAGATATTCTGCTTTTGGATCATTCTAGAATAAGTGAGGTGGATTGGAGCCTAACAGCGTCATATCTCACAAGTTTTTGCTTATTGTTTTACAGTAGAAGTACTATATAGATGCATAATATGAAGATTTTACATTTAGCGATAACGATTTTGAAATACTCATGTTGAAAACCGCCTTCAAACAAGAATAACTAGTGCAGGAATAGACAGAAGACAAGATCATTTCTTAAGAAAGTTTATCTTTAGATCATGGAAATTCAATGGCCTACTGCAATGGAAATAAATGTCAGGCAAGAGCAGAATAACTAGACAAGTCAAACGCCTTAAAGTAAAACACGTATAACAGTTTACTAATTATACCCTTGTTTTAAACAAGACACATGCAATCCCTTTCCCCAAGCTTGTGCCAGGATCTCTAACAACCCGAACAGCTTCGATGCTAGCTTCAAGATTTTTGATACCACTAAATAACTGATAAACCTCTTCATCCTGAAGCAAAGTGCACGTTTCGATAACAATACTGAAAAAGAAAAGCCAAGAAGCAGCAGAGTTTGAAAAGATTCAAAACTTACCTTCACGTCAAACGAGAGGTTACCTACAAATACAGTCCTCTTATTATCATACAGGGCAGAACTATCTCCCCTCAGTTTCTTGCGAGGTGGGCATGCCCTGTCAACACGAATATGGTTTTCCCCAACCTGCACTCATGCACAAAACAGAAGTTCATATATATTTTTATTATACATGTGAAACCAAATAATATACTTATCTTCAAAAGTAAGCAAAAAAGACGAATCAGGGAAAAAGGAAACCTACAACAGCCATATTATGGGCCAATGATGCTTGAGCACAGTCCTCGGTTTTAAAAACAACGTAAGCATGAACACTGCACGGTCAACAAATTGTTATGAAGATATTTGAATGAAAGAAGTGAAGAACACTTCTATATTAGCAACATACGTTGCTCACGTACTAGGAGATGACAGAATTGTTACACAAGGATTCTGGTCTACAAACACAAACAATAAGAGTAATTCAACTTCATTTGTTTGTTATGAATCTAATATAGTTAATGTAATGATATGAGCCAGGATAGGCCCCGTGTGATAAAAAATGCAATGTTCATTGAGAAGAAGTTGAGGGCTCGTTCGAAGGTGTTTAGGGCTGATAACGTGGTTAATGACGTCGAACAAAGTCATACAAATGCATGCTCGGGAAAGGGGACACATGGGGTTGAAGACTACATGTCAATGAACAAGTTTCATGTCTCAGTCGAAGCCGAAAATCAATTGGATCAACGCGAAAGTTAAGCAATTATTTTTAGTCTCATATTGAAACCTATTTTTTACATGGTATAAGATTTAATTGGAAGATTATATTTGAAGGAAAGTTGTAGATATTTAAGTAATCTTTCTAACGCACTTTTAATTACTTCAATCGGACGTCAGTAGAGAACGTTATGACCAAAATACTGAAAGTTGTCCGGGGGGCCAGCCGAAACCCTAAGCGACCGCTTAGAGTAATTAACAAGCTATCGCCCAGCCATTACCGAAACCAATCTGGAGAAAAGTTGGTCTTTCATACTACCGCTTGGAACATAACCAAGCAACCGCTTGGTACAAATTTTGGGCAAATTTTCTATTTTTGGCGAGGTTGTTTATTTTGACTATAATTCTTATTTTTTGTAATTTCTATATTTTATGACTCTAGAATTTCGTATTTTCCATATTTCCTAGGATTTATTGATTTAGTATAAATAGGATTTTTATTCTCATTGTATTAACAATTTTGATATTGAATTAAATTGAAAAGTTTTTGCTTTCTACTTTGTTCTTCCATGAATAATTTTATCAAACTTATCAAAGATGAATAATCTTTGTGGCGTTCAAATATCGGTACGAGAGTTCTTCAATTATGTAATCAAGGGGTTCAGCGCATCTTGCTATCGTTGGATTTTTTGGTTCACTTTGTTGGGTTTTAAGTCCAACCCAGGTTTTATTGGCGTTCTTGGGTTCCGCATCAATCTAGTTGTGGATTTCGTAATCACCGTTGCTACGGGGTTCGCATCAGTTGATATAAGAACTTTGTCTCCAATTTAATCAGGTTCTATCTTTTTATTTCTTGTTGAGTCTTTGTTTTCCTTTCTTTTGTGTTCTTGTGTCCAGTAATTTATTTTAAATCTTTGATCCAGAAAACTATCAAAAAAGTTTCAAAAATTGTTTTTGTGCTCAATTTGAGTCCAAATCAACTTCCGTTTTCTTTGTCGTTCTCGTAGTCAAATTTTCGAGTTTTTTTGTTAAAAAAAACTATTCACGGTACTGTTCACGTCCGAATAAAAAAAATTTATTTTTTTGATTTCTTGAAAATTGTCCAATATCCTATCATTTATCTTTATTCCAAAATCCATTGTGTTCAATTCTATCTAAACTCTAATTCAAGAACCACTTTCTTGAATTTATAAAAATTCCAACCCACAGTTGTCCAGTTCAAATCTTTTGAGCCCTTGAGTCAATATGAGTAATAGGATGGATCGATTGGAAAGGATATTGATGGATATGGGGAGAGTGTTAGATAAGTGGGATGGAGAATTGAATAGAACTCATAGGGATCAATGCGATAATGTGTTTAATGTGAGAAGTCGGGAGAGACGAGGATGTAGAGATTTGGGTGAAGTTGGTGTTAATAGGAGTACGGGAGGTGCAAAAATTACAATTCCACAATTTAAGGGTAGGAATGATCCCGAGGCGTACGTGACATGGGAAGAAAAAGTAAAATTGAGGTTTTAGTGCCATGATTATTCCGGGGAGAGAAAATTGAGGTTGATTGTGAGTTCATTTGTAGACTATGCTGTGATTTGGTGGGATCAATTAACAACATCTAGGCGAAGGTGTGGTGAGAGGAGTATTGAAATTTTGGATGAGTTGAGGAGTATTATGAGGAAGCGTTATGCGCCTAATCATTTTTGTAGGAGGGATCGGCACGATCGAAAATGTCGGAATGAGCCTAGAAGATATAGTGGAGTTGGATAGTTAAGAGAGGAGAAAACACCAAGTGTGGAGCATGTTGGTAATATGTCAAGCAAAAGGACTATGTTGGATTATGAGCGTGACCTTTCAGAGCTTTGTGACTCAATTAGTCACAGGGAAAAACAAAAGAGCTCGAGAGAACATAGTAAGGTGGTGGATTGTAAGAAAAAATAAGAGATGCTACAAGAGAGTAAAATGGAAGTTGAGAGTGAACATCCAGAAGGGAAGGTGGAGTTGCAAAAAGAAATTGAAGAAGAAACTTCGGAGGGGAAGAAGGAGTTGGAAGTGAGCTTAGATGAAAAAGAGCCTGAAGTTGAGGAGGAGTTGGCGAAAACTAATAATTCCCTCCCTATTTTGAATATTTCTGTTTTACAGGTTACTGAAAATTTGATTCCAGAACACTCCTACTGGAATACCGCCCGATCCAGAAATTAAGCTTCAATTATATTTTTCTTATTTGAATATAACTGACTTTGTGATTCCCGAGGAGACGACGGAGTGTCAAAGGTACTGGAGGAACTTCATATGTAGGGGGTCGAATGAAATTGATGATCTGAAGGGCAACGTAGGAGCATTGGGTTTGAAATTGTTTCATGTGCTCGGGCCAAGTAAAACAATGAGGATATATAGACAGTCATCAGATGGAGCTGTTATTGGAGCACTCCACACTTGCAAGATCAAGCAGTCAAAGCAAACATGTTTTGATCTATGTGAAGGTTACTGGGAGTTCATGCCGCAACATCTATGGTTGATTGAGGTTGTGCTACAATACATCTATATATGCAAAATGGATAGGTATCGTGTATTGATCCTATGCCATGCGAGGAACAATTTTCCATTTGATCCAGGTGATGCAGTGATAAAACATGTAGCACGTTGATTATTCTCTACGCAATCACAAGTCATGGATTCGAGGACGAATCCTTTCGAATAGAGAGAGTGATATGATCCGGGCTACGCTAGAAACCATCAAGAATCCGAAGAAATTTATATGCAGTGGATTAAGCAACAAAGTTGAACAGAAGGAAAATGAGGGATCATTTGCATTGACGTTGTTACAATCACTGAGACAGCATAAGACAAAGAGAAGGCACAGTGGCATGCTAATGGAGATTATTTTGGGAATATCACAAAATTGCAGAAAGAAGCCGTTAGGACGAGCAAACTTTGATCTATGTGCTGGTTATTGGGTGTTCATCCTACAGAGGCGGGAAAGAATTCAGAAGAGGTCCAAACTGCATCCTAGAGGAGATGGACCGTTCCATGTTCTTGACTTGATTGGGAGTAAAGGGTATAATCTGAGCGTTGAAGGTACGAATTTGAGGACGAATCCTTTTGAAGAGAGAGAGGATGATATGAGCCAGGATAGGCCCCGTGTGATAAAAATGCAATGTTCATTGAGAAGAAGTTGAGGGCTCGTTCGAAGGTGTTTAGGGCCGATAACGTGGTTAATGAAGTCGCACAAAGTCATACAAATGCATGCTCAGGAAAGGGGACACATGGGGTTGAAGACAACATGTCAATGAACAAGTTTCATATTTGGGTCGAGGCCGGAAATTAATTGGATCAACACGAAAGTTAAGCAATTATTTTCAGTCTCATATTGAAACCTATTTTTGACATGGTAAATGATCGAATTGGAAGATTATATCTGAAGAAAAGTTGTAGATCTTTAAGTAATCTTTCCAACTCACTTTGAATCACTTCAGTCGGATATGGGTAGAGAAAGTTATGGCCAAAATACTAAAGGCTGTCCGGGGGGCCAGACGGAACCCTAAGCGACCGCTTAGAGTAATTAACAAGCTATCGCCCAGCCATTACTGAAATCAATCTGGAGAAAAGTTGGTCTTCCAAGCAACCGCTTGGTACAAATTTTGGGCAAATTTTCTATTTTTGGCGAAGTTGTTTATTTTGACTATAATTCTTATTTTCGGTAATTTCTATATTTTAGAACTCTAAAATTTCGTATTTTCCATATTTCTTAGGATTTATTGCTTTAATATAAATAGAATTTTTATTCTCATTGTATTAACAACTTTGATATTGAATTAAATTGAAAAAATTTTGCTTTCTACTTTGTTCTTCCATGAACAATTTTATCGAACTTATCAAATATGAATAATCTTTGTAGCGTTCAAATATCGGTACTAGAGTTCTTCAATTATGTAATCAAGGGGTTCAACGCATCTTGCTATCATTAGGTTTTTTTGTTCACTTTGTTGGGTTTAAATCCAACCCGGATTTTATTGGCGTTCTTGGGTTCCGCATCAATCTAGTTGTGGGTTTCGTTGTCACCGTTGCTACGGGGTTCGCATCATGTAATTATTAACACATGATGGATTGACTCTGGATATACAATTCATGTTACAAACTCCTTGTAGGGTATGCAAAATCTAAGGAAGCCAGTGAGAAGTGAATAAAATATCTTATCCGGAAACAAGATGGGCTCACATGTGGAGGCGATAGGAACGTGCAATTTAACTTTAAGTAGTGGCTTTGTTTTGAAATTAGATAGGACCTTTATGTTCCAAGTTTCTAACGAAACTTGATATCTATTTCCAGACTTGTACCCTTGGGATATTCCTGCAATTTTTCAAACACGTCATTCAGTTTATTATATAATTCCGATTATGTTGGGAATGGTACTTTGTCTGATGGTCTTTTGTCGTATTAATTTACAAAACAATATCAGTTATAGTTCAATGCATGTTCACACTTGGACTAAACGGTGTCATATTAACGAAAATTCCTCGATGTTGTGGCATTGGAGATTAGGACATATCTCTATAAATAGAATTAAAAGATTAGTAAATGATGAGGTACTTAGTAAATGATTAGGACATCTCTATTGACACATGTATGGACCGCGTTAAGGGAAAGTGGACCAACAAGTCCAAGAAATGTGCCAACAGGAGTTCGGATATAATAGAAATCATACATACTGATATATGTAGTCCAAACATGGACTTATATGGTCAAAAATATTTCATCACCATTATTGATGATTACTCACGATATATGTATAGCTACTTGTTCATACTAAAAGTGAAGCATTAGATGTCTTTAAGACCTTTAAGGTTGAAGTAGAGAAACAATATGAGAAACAAATTAAGATCGTAAGATCAGATAGAAGTGGAGAATATTACGGTAAATACACAGAAGATGGATAAGCACCTGGTACGTTCACTAAATTTCTTTAAGAGCATGGAATTGTTCCATAATACCATGCCTAGTTCACCATACCAGAATAGTGTGGTAGAAAGAAGAAATAGAACATTGTTGGACATGGTGCGGAGCATGCTTAGTACCTCTAATCTTCAAAAATATTTGTGTACTGAAGTACTTGAGACCACAACGTATATATAAAATCGAGTTCCAACTAGGGATGTCCCAAGGACACTATTTGAATTATTGAAAGATTGGAAACCGAGTTTGCGACATATGCATATTTGGGGATGTCCGTCTGAAGTGAGGATCTATAATCTACAAGAGAAGAAGCTGGACCTAAGGACCATTAGTGGGTATTTCATTGGATATGTCGAAAGGTCTAAAGGGTTTAGATTTTACTGTCCATATCACAGCACTAGGACAGTGGAATAAAGAAATGCTAAATTTCTTGAGAATGACTTGATGAGTGGGAGTGATCAAGCTCGGAAACCACTTGATGAGTGGGAGTGATCAAGCTCAGAAACATTGGTTTTTGAGCTTGATCACTCCCACTCATCAAGTCATTCTCAAGAAATTTAGAATAAGCCAAACAAAGTAAGATTTGTCTTACACGTGAACCAAAACTAAAGAGAATATAAAATTAAGAAGAAAACAACGTACCTAAAGACAGTTTGGGAGCTATAGTCTTAAGGAACTAAAGCCTGATTTACTATAATAGGTTTAGTTTCGAGAATATTAAGTAGTAAATCATCTATAGTATGAAAGAGCCAATGGTAGACTCAGAATAATAAAGTACTTTAAATCAAGATGTACAAGGAAAAAATAAATACATACATAATAGAGCAAAGGCTAAAAAATATCTTCAACTTTCTTAGCTTGACGATGGTAAAATCTTGAAAGCCATAAGCTCAAATGCGAACAAAAGTGTAAAAAATGCATGTCTAGCTAAAAAATTTGTTTGAATATACAAACAACAATTGGTTGTGCTCATTTCAAAAGCATTCAGAACAGAATGGAGAGAAAATTTGCACAGAAGCAAATATTTTTGAAATAAACCATGTAAATGAAAAGTAGTCCAACAGTATGTCCATATATCATACAGGTGCAGAAATGATAACAAAAAAGAATGTTTGGTTTGGTTACCAAATTGGTTGCCAAGAAATTCGTATTTCTTGAGTTGAGATTGTACAAGATATTACTCCTAAATTATACACAAAAATTAAGACAGAAAAGTTGCATCTGTACAATACATGGAGAATTGAAACAATAGGGAACATATATCTATTTCTTTATAATCTACATCATAGACTTCAAATATGGTAGACAGCTACTCTACTTTCCTTATCCATCAGGGCTTGCTTTTCCATATATAACTAAGTCAAAATGATCTATGAGAAACCACAACATGTAACTCTTCCCCAGAATCTATAGCCCTGATTTCTTTTGTGTTTTTTTCAATACTCCTCCCTCAAGATGGAGAAGCTACTGAGTGGATTCCCATCTTGGTAAGCAAATAACGAAACTGTCTAGATCCAATTGCCTTAGTTAAAATATCAGCAACTTGTATTATATAGAAATGTGAAATGGTTTCAATAAACCTTCTTGAATCCTTTCCCAAACAATGTGACAGTTAATCTCAATATGTTTCGTTCTTTCGTGATAAACAGGATTGGATGTAATGTAAATAGCGGCTTGATTGTCACAAAATAACTGAATAGTTTGGTTGAGAGTTATATCGAGGTCTTGTAAAAGGCTTTGGAACTAAAGCAATTCACATGCGGTAGAGGCCATTGAGCGATATTCAGCTTTCGCTGATGATTGAGATAATGTTCTTTATTTCTTTAATTTCCAAAAGACCAAGGCATCTCCCAAAAAAATGCAAAAACCTGTGATTGATCTTCTTGTCAGTGTGCATGCTCCCCAGTCGGTATCACAGAACACTACCAATTGTGGGGACTTTCTTGCTGGATAAATTAAACCCTATGATGGAGATCATTTGATGTATCTCACAACTCTAAGGGCTGCTTTCCAGTGGGCCATTTTTGGTTTATTTAGAAATTGACTCAATATTTGCACAGAATAAGAGATAGTGTGATCATTAAGTAAAACAATCAGCCAATTAATCTTTTGTACTCTTTTGGATTAAGAAGTTCAGATCCTTCCTCCTCATTAAGCTTTAAATTTTGTTCCATTGGAAATTGAACAGATTTGGCTCCAATTAACCT
This sequence comes from Osmanthus fragrans, assembly GCA_019395295.1. NCBI lineage: Eukaryota > Viridiplantae > Streptophyta > Magnoliopsida > Lamiales > Oleaceae > Osmanthus > Osmanthus fragrans. The sequence continues at coordinate 11,077,642 of CM033359.1, forward strand.
ACTATCTTGCAAGATGTCCAACGCGTATTTTCTTTGACATATGGAAATCCCTTTTGAACAGTGGGCTATCTCTTTCCCCAGAAAAAAATTCAACTTCCCAAGGTCTTTCAATTTGAAATGTTTTCCTAGATGGTCTTTCAAGTGTTGAATTTCGGTCTCATTATCTCCCACTATCAGCATATCATCAACATAAACAAGCATGACGGTGAAAAAGACATTTGTCTTTTTGAAGACCAATGAGTAGTTGGCTTTGGATTGTGTAAACCCAATTTTGGTGATGACCGAAGTTAACTTGTGATTCCATTGCCTTGAAGCTTGTTTCAAGCCATAGAGTGACTTTTTCAGTTTGCAGACACAATTCTCCCCCTCTCTACCATATTCCAATGGTAATGACATGTAAACATCCTCTTCTAAATCACCATAGAGAAAGGCATAGAGTGAACTTTCCATTGCCTTGAAGCTTGTTTCAAGTCATAGAGTGACTTTTTCAGCTTGCAGACACAATTCTCCCCCTCTCAACCATATCCTCGTGGTAATGACATGTAAACCTCCTCTTCTAAATCACCATAGAGAAAGGCATTATTGATATCAAGATGGTAGAGGGACCAACCTTTTGAGGCCTTAGTGGCCAATAGGCAGTGAACTGTAAGAATTATTGCTACCAGGGAAAAAGTCTCTAGAAGTAATCCTCTCTCTCCTTCTGTGTATATCCCTTGGCTACAAGACTTGTTTTATGTCTCTCAATGGTACCATTCGCCTGATATTTCGTTTTAAACACCCATTTGCATCCCACGGTCTTTTTACCTCTCGGTAATATGGTAAATTCTCAAGTGATGTTTTCTTTAAGAGCTGTGAGTTCATTCTGCATAGCTGTTTTTCAGTGAGGGTACTGGCTAGCAGTGGAAAAAGAGATGGGTTCGGGCTCTATAGTGATGGCTAAGCTGAAGATACGGTGAGCAGAAGACATGTTATCATAATTTAGAACAGAGGAAAGGGAGTGAGATTTACCTTCATCCCTTTGCTGTGCAGTAGGAGAACCATGTGGTTTTACTAGAGAAGTTATAAGTCGGCATGGAAATCTTAGAGATAACCAGGTTGCTGTCTATGTCTAGTGGATCTTCTCAGCTCGGGGACATTGTGTGCTAGTGCTAGAGAATTTATCTCAGGGTAGGTTGGGTCACTTTGGTGGTAGTGCTATACAGGTGGGCTAATTACATGGGTGGTTTCGTTGCTGTTATGAGCAGGTGTTATTTGTGAAGGATCAGAATATTCTGATATGAGGTTGGGTATTACAATCGAGTTATCAAATCTTGAGAGATGAGGTATTTGTAAGAGTGGTGATAGTTGATTTGTATTTTGAAAATGAAAGATATTTTCATAGAAGACTACGTCACTGCTAATAAAGGTTTCTCTAGTCTTTAAGTCAAAACGTTTGTAACCTTTAATGCCATTTGGGTATCCCATGAATAAACACCTACATGCTCTTGGATCAAACTTGGATCGGTGGAGATTGAGATTTGATACATAGCATAGACATCCAAGAGCCTTATGATGAGATCTCGGTAGGGGAATCGCATAGAGCTCACGGAATGAATTGAAAATGCCGAGAAAGCCCAAATTCAGGTTGTAAATGATAGAATCTTGACCCGTAAATTATTGAACCAAACAATCAAACAAAAAGGAAGCTTGAAAGACCTATTGATTACAAAACCAACAAACCTCGATTTGCGAACGCCACAAAGGGTGCATAATCCTTTGATAAGTTCTAAGGATTGAACGTCACAAATATAACAATATATTTGATAAATTCGAGAAGTTCAACAAGAACCATTGGAGAGAAAATTTCAATTTTTATTCATAATCAAAAGCTCAAAGTTTACAAAGCAAAATAAACTTATTTATACTAAAGCAATAAACCCTAAGAGAAACGGAATTAAAAGAGTCCTAAAATAACAAAACTTGTCAAAATTAAGAATTATAGTGAAATATGGAAACTCGCGCAAAAATGAAATATTCTCTTAGAATTAGTGTTATTCCGGATCATATCATCCTCTCTCTCTTCGAAATGATTCGTCCTCGGATCCATGCCTTGTGATCGCGTAGGGAATAACCAACCTGCTATAAGTTTTATCAATGCACCACTTGGATCAAATGGAAAAAATTTCCTTTCCTGACAGAAGATTAATGTATGGCAATCATCAACTTTATAGATATGAGTGTATTGCAGCACAAATTCAATCAGCCACATTTGTTGCTGTAGCAGTGGCACTTCAAATGGATATGCTCTTCAGATCATCTTTGTTTCTCAAACCATTGCATATGAACTCCTTCCTCTGCCTCTGAAACTCCTTCGCCTCCTCGGGAACAACAAAGTCAACTTCCGATAGTAAAGAGAGTTCTAAGCTAATGTAGGGTTGGTTAGCTTCTTCCACAAGTTGTTCGATATACTTTTTTTCAGGAATCAAGTTTTCAAAATTCTGCAAGACAGAAATAGCAAAAGTAGGAAGGGAATTGTTAGTTCTCACTAAAGCCTTCTCATTTTCATTCTCATTTTTATACAAGCTCACTTTTGACTTTTCTTTTCTCTCTGAATACTCTTTTTCTTTTCCCTATTGTGGCCCCATTTCTTTATTTGGCACCTCCCACTCTCATTTTCACTCTCTATTTCTTTTCTCTCTTGTGACTCTACTCTTTTTTCCTCACAAATAGCCACCTCACTGTTTTCTCTTTTTTTCCCCCTTGTTCATTGGTATGATCAACTTGAGAATTAATCATGTCGTGAATTTTTGAAAATTCTAGTTTATAATCTAAACCAGTCAGCTTACTACTAACATGTTTCACAATAGGTGCTTTATCCCCCCCCCCCCAATTAAATTCTCAACTCCACCATACTTACTAGGATTCTTTCAAAACCCCATTTCACGCATATCTCTCCTATACCCATAATACTGATTAGGTGCATATCGTTTCCTCATAATATTCCTCAACTCACCCCAAGATTCAATAGGTCTCTCATGATTTCTCCACCTAGATGTTGTTAGCTAATCCCACCAAATTACAGCATAATCTACAAATTAAGTTACAACTAACTTTACATTTCTCTCCTCAGAGTAGTTATAGCCGTCAAATATGAGTTCCACCTTTTTATTCGCATGCCAAGTATGCTTCCGGATCACTCCTTCCTTTAAATGAAGGAATTGTTGTCTTGTTATTGCACATACTCCTATTTACATCATCTCTAAAGTTATTCATACCGCTTCGTTCAAACCTACCACCTTTATTCCTCATCCTACCCATTTCACCTGCCATTAATGTATCCTCATCTAAATCACTACCATACTCATAATCATCATGCACCTCCCTCTTAGGCTCTCTCCTACCCAATCTCCTTGCATTTGAGTGTCCCCTATGACCATTTGACTTCGATACCTCTAACTTACCAAGTCTTTCAGTCACATCCCCAAACAATCTTTCAAACCATCAGATCACCTCATTCGACATCCTAACTTCTAAAATATTTCTACCTCACTTTTATCCTCTCGTGTATCACTCAATTTCTTGTGGTATTCAAATCAGTTGTGATTGAGTTTTGTAATCAAGAAAACTCAAGAATGAAGAAAAATGATTTGATGAAATTTCGAATGTGAATTCTTTTAATTCAAGAAAGTGGTTCTTGAATTTTTGGATTGGAATGAACACAACACATTTTTTGTATTTAGACAAGATAGTATGATATTGGCAAGTTCCAAAATTAACAATTTTTTTTACTCAAAAGCAGAAAATTGAAAACTGTTGGAAATTCCCGGAATTAAATATTAATTTTTTTTTTATAACTCGGGAATTCGACTAGAAAATCAACAAAATAAACGAAACTTAATTTGGACTTTTAAATGGTCCAAAACAACTTTTGAAATTTTTGGATCAAAGACTCAAAACTTTTACTGGACACAAGAATATGAAAAACAAAACAAAAGAAGAAAAAAATATAGAACATGAATCTGGAGCGCCAGCTCTAATATCACTTGATGAGATCCCGGGTAGGGGAATCGTATGGAACTCGCAGAATGAATTGAAACGCCGAAAAATCCAAATTCGGGTTGTAGACGATATGATCTTGACCCGCAAATTATTGAATCAAACAACTAAACAAGAACGAAAATTAAAAGACCTCTTGATTACAAAACCAACGAACTCGATTTGCGAATGCCACAAAGAGTGTTTAATCCTTTGATAAGTTCTAAGGGTTGAACGCCACAAATATAACAATATATTTGATAAGTTCGAAAAGATCATCAAGAACCATTGGAGAGAAAATTCTTAATTTTTATTCATAATCAAAAGCTTAAAGTTTACAATGCAAAATAAACTTATTTATACTAAAGCAATAAACCCTAAGAGAAACAAAATTAAAAGAGTCTTAAAATAACAAAACTTGTCAAAATTAAGAATTATAGTGAAATATGGAAATTGCGCAAAAAAAAAAAATCGCTTACAATTAGTGTTATTCCGGATCATATCAACCTTTATGATTTGAATTCAAACTTAAAATACCAAAACACGTGAATATAAAACTTTGAAGATCAAGTCACCCAAACTTGACAAAATAAGTTTTTTCTCTCTAAGTTTGGGCGAGTTTTGAGGCAAATTTCTGAAAACTTATGACCACCAAGACCACCAGATTTCGATATCGTTGGAAAGCCCACAATATCCTCTTCAATTACCACCCAAAATCTCTCCATAACTCCAAGAGATTCCACCGGATTAAACCCACAAAGTCAGCTACCCGTAAAGGAAAAATCTAGGCAGAAAATTCTTATTTTTGGACGAGTTTTGAGGCATATTTCCGGAAACTTCCGACCACCAATGCTGCCGAATTTTGATACCATTGAAAATCCCATAATGTCTTCTTCCATTAAAACCAAAATATCCCTATAACTCTGAGAGATTCGGCCGAAATAAATCCACAAAGTCAACATTCAGGAAAGACGAAAATTTGGGTATCAAAATCCAGCAACATTGGTTGTCGGAAGTTATCGGAAATTTGCCTCAAAACTTGCCCAAAAATATGAATTTTTTGCCCAGATTTTCCCTTTTTCGGATAGCTGACTTTGTGTGTTTATTCTGGCCGAATCCCTTGGTGTTATGGGGAGATTTTGGGTGGTAATTGAAGAGGACATTGTGAGCTTTCAACGGTAACCAAATTCGGCACTCTTGGTGGTCGAAAGTTGCCGAAAATCTGCTTCAAAACTCGCCCAAACTTAGAGAGAAAAAACTTATTTTGTCAAGTTTTGATGGTTTGGTCCTCAAGATTCTATGTTCACATGATTTGGTCCTTCAAGTTTTAATTAAATCATAATAGTTCTAATAGTGACCATTTCTGCAAGTTTGTAAACTTCAGTGGCCGTTAGTGAAAGCGCCCCTTAAATTCAGTGACCCTTTTTGCAAGTTTTGAATTTCAGTGACCGTTTTGTGATTTTGAAGTAAATTAAGTGACCGTTTGTGAAATTAACCCTTTAAACATCCTAACCTACAAGCACAAATTCTTGCTCCTTCGAACACAAAAATTTCTGAGAATTAATAGAACCATCAACTCTGGATTGATACAACTTACCAATACTGAACATTGTAGAACTCATGTGCATCTTCTGCTGAATCAAACTCCAACCCTACATGTGGTTCGACTCTCATTTTCTCTACCATTCTTCCACTGCACTCATCACTCATGTCTTCTTTTTCTTTTCTTTTCGATTCAGAATCAATTTCCTTGACATCGCCACTACCAACTAGAGTAAGTATATTTGATCCTTCCAACTCCTTATCAACCTCAGTGATTACATTAGTCTGTCTTTTATATTTGATAGATCTAGGTTGTAAACCACAATTAAATCCAATAGAACCATAAATTATTTGAACACTTAACTCGGAGTTGACCTCAGATACCTGATAGTTTATATAAGCCGATTTGAGCTTCGCATCCATGTGAAGAGACTTTGTTGGAGTTAGAGTGACATTTTCGTTGTCACATAACAAATATTTTGTTGTTTATTTAATTACATATTTTTGGTTGATGTCTAACTCAAGTAATGATGTAAAGTTAGACTATATTGAAGCTATTACAAGTTAGTGTATTGTCAAGTATGTGATAGTACAATTATCTAGCTTGTAATAGTGGTAAAGTTATGATTGATAGAATAGTTGGTAGAATAGTTTTGTAAAATTGTGTGTAAGTTTGGTTATATATAGAGTCATGTATCTCCATTATTATTAGAAGAAAATGAAGTAAAATTGTTGAATGAAATTAGTTTCTTCTCCTCTGTTTGTCTAAAAACAACAGAATTTTTTTTGTATAGAAACAGGTGAGTTAATATCCGATTTCCTCATCCTTGATATTCAAATTAGAGCTTCAATCATAAAGCTTTTGAACCAAAATATTCCAACAGACTTCAAGCATCATTTTCAAGTTGTATCTCCAACTTCTTGGATTCGGTAGGGATTTCACAATTTTGAGCATTTGACCCACCCAAATGTATCACCGACACACCACTTCCACTAACCTCAGACACCTGACTATTTGAATCAGATAGGTTTAGCTTAGCTTCCTGTTGAGAAGACTTAGAATAATCATCATCCATCTATTTAGTTGAATCTCCGTTCTCGTTCTTTATTTCTTCGCAATGGTTGGATTGATATTTAGAGCCTAATTTTTCACCTGCTCCACCACTAATATTAAGCTAAAGTTGTTCCTCTTTGGAGGCTGACTGATCCTCAATCATTTTAGTCAATATTGAAATCATTCGTTCATGAATCCTATTAAATTCTTCCCTTATGCTATCCACTCGAGAGACACCCAAGGATTATAGCTGCTCTAATAGCATTTGTAATGGTTGGAGCTCTACTTCAACCAAAATCAGTTAAATTCCAACCAATATCAACATACAATTTATGATACTAAACTGGAATGCAATAACCCAGGTCTATCGAACTCAAATTATAGAGAAATAATGAAATGTAAATTGTATATCATTGATGGATAAGTTCTTAACTGTTAAGAAGAAGAAGAAGAAGAAGAAGAAGAAGGGAAGAGGAAGAGGAGAAATAGACGGCAGCAGGGGGAAGAAGACCGGAGAAGGAAGAGAAGTCAGGGAGGAAGAGGAAAGAAAACTGGCAACATCAATTCATCGTATTCATTCCCTTCTTCCCAAATGCATAGATAGTTTATATATAGACCCAAACAACAATCCCAAAAGTAAAGGACTTGGGCTTGACCACTAATAACACAAGCCCAATTAAATAAAATAAAAGTAAATGAAGTTAGCCATGACAAATCTATTCCCGGGTCGTTGTCCGGGAGTCCAAAAAAATGCTGCAACAATATAATGGTCTCTTCGTGTTGTTCATTATACCCTAAAAGAAAAAAAAGTACCTTCGTCGTAGTGTTAGTGCTGTTATAATCACAAGAATGAATCAAGTGGAAATAGTAAGTTTTCCGCTTTGAAAATAATCACAGATTACTTTCAAAATGTTGGCTTATAAGTAAAATAAAAGTGGCTATTCAAACATGAAACAAAAATTAAATAAGCTTGACTTAGCTTTAAGCTTAACCAAACAGGTTAATGCAACAAAATATTTTTAATTATAATGTTGGCCAGATAGGCGAATGCGAGATTCAATGAACCTACGTTGAATGCTATTCACATTTTTCCCACACACATAATCATGCGACGAATTGAACCTCAATTCTTCGAGTCTCACAAAATACCAAGATGTTCTTCGTTATCGTTACCAATGTTACATGTATAGTATTTGTAATTTAAGAGAATATTTGATTAATGATGTCAATGATTTAAAAATAGGTTCAGAAATTAATTGTGGTGGGACTTACGTGGAACAAGTGGTAGAAAATATTATAAAAATATAGAAACAAAATTAGAAGTGAAATGGCTAGTTTACCGAACCCAAAAATTCGTGGGGTGAATCTATCGGTTCTTATCTTTTTTGATAATCTAAATATAGTATGTAAAAAGACTTATCGGCCTTGTGAAACTCTCGTTTGACTAAATTATGATAGACGAGCATTACCGCGACGAGGATTTTTTTAATTAGACAATGTCAAGACTTGCAATAAGAGTCCTACCAAAGACATCCAACTTGTTATTGACATGTGAGGGAGAATAAGCTTATAAGGTGGCACGATTTACCATTCCGATGCCTTTTTTTTGTCCCCTTAAAATTGATCAATTGTCAGACAGGTCTTGATTCTCCCGATCAAATTGACCGTGTTTGGTTTGATTCTGACAACGGCAAGTTATACAGAATATAATTAGACACATAAAAGATATTTTAAAAAAAAAAAAAAAATTAACATAGTTTAGTAATATAATGTGAGAACAATAATATATTTTGTTGAAATGGGTTTTGTGTTTCAAAAGGAATTTTCGTTTTATAATTTTTTTGTGATTACATGTGAAATAAATGTTTTAAAGATGTTGGGAATTCTTACCCTGATAAATCTCAAAGTTAAATAAATATTTAAAGATGGCTTAAGAATCTTACTAGGGAACATGTTTTGTTAACCTCAAAACATTCTGTGAAGTAATTTAAAACTAGGAATTAAACTTTGTCATCAATCCAATCTAAACTTAACGTTGCTGATTTCTAATGTTTAGAGTGACCTTCATTGTTTAGAACCTAATTTCAATAGAATCCGACTTTTCAATGGTGAAAGAAAGACATATGACAATGGTGAAACCCGTCCCCTAAATTGGGATTAAGAGATAAGTACGAATAAATTGTGTTGAGTCTTGCTCATCGAATATTTAATTATCTAAGGGCTCGTTTGATTGTAATAATAGAATTTGGGTAGAAAGAAAATAAATTCTATGGAATTGAATTGTCCAGAATTGTTTTTCTGGGAATTGTCAATTAATTGTATTTGATTGGTATAATTTTCCACCTGGAAAATGTTGAAATTTTGGATCTTTTGGTGTTCATTTTGCTCTGTTTTTCATAAAAAATTTTATTAAAGGAAAAAAAAATTACAATTGTAGATAGAATTTGTTTTCATTGCCAAAAAAAAAAAAAAAAAAACTGGAAAACCCATAAAAACCAACCGTGTGAGCCACCACCAAGAAATTCAATTGCCTAGAAAATATAGTGTATCAAACAAGGAAATAGTGGATGATGGAATTTAGGCCCTATTTGATTTGTCAAATTTTCCATGGAACTAAGAAATCCTTTTTTCCATTTTCCTACTTTTGGCTGTTTGATTTGACAAATTTTTCATGGAAATTTTTTTCTTGGTTTAGCTCGCATGTGCACATTTTCTTTGTTTTTGGTGCAAATGTTTTTCCACCACTTTGGTGGGTTTCCATTTTCCAGGATTTTTTTTTTTTTTTGGCAATAAAAAAATTCTAGACTCAATGGTAGAAAAAATTATCATTTTAATAGACAATTTGCATGAAAAAACAAAGTCAAACTAATAATATTCGGTATGTTTAAAAAAATTGTTAATTTTTTTTTCCAATTGGAACAAATTTTAGATCCAATGGTAAACAAATTTATCGCTTTAATGAACAATTTTCATGAAAAATAAAGCTAAACAAACACCAAACTTTCGATATTTTTCAGGTGGAAAATTATATCAATCAAACACAATTAATTAGAATTTTCAGACAAACGAATTCTAGACAAATCAATTCTCTGTAAATTATTTTCTTTCCACCAATTTTTTACCTTTGCAATCAACCGAATCCTTATTTTCTATTTTCCATAAAAAAAAAAAAAAATTGTTACATCAAACCGGCCCTAATTCTCAAGATTTGGTTTCCTTGTCTTAAACACTGTTTTTCAAAAGTTCTTAACTGCCTTTTGACTTTATTCACGGTACTAGCTAGTGCTTTTCAGTTTTTGTATATTTTTTTCTACTCTAGTGTTGATAATTGTAATATCGTTGAGATTAGAGATTTTCTAGCATCTTTTCTTGGGCAAGAGTGGAATATTTGTTAAATTTTTAGTACCAACTAATTGATTGCAATTATTGACAATATTACTCAATAAATTAAGATTAAACACATGTGACAAGTTTCAACTAAACAAATAACTTTATTAGTGATCCTTTGAACATGATCGAGCAAGCTATCACCTCCGACTTAGTGCAAATAAAGAAGAAGGTTGTCTGTCCCCTACCCAATAATGTCTGTTAATTTTTGTTTTAATCGTTGCTTTTGAATTTTTTACTTTTTAAGAATATAGAATATTTTGGACAATAAAGGATAGTTATCACCGTCACACCTCACTAGTTTCAAAGGACCTGTATTCTATTTCTTGAATGTGAGAATTGATTCTCTGACGAATCAAACGATAAATACCATCGACATAATGTTCCTCAACACGCTAAACTGTTTTTTATTCGACCATGATTGATATTAATACACTTTTATAAAGTTATATTTAGGATCTCATAATAATTTATGATATAGGGGCGTCAAAATTTGGTTCCTCTTTCCAAATCAATACAACCAACAATGTTTGAACTATTGGGAAGCACAGAATTGAATTGATTGAATTATTGTATTTGTGATGAGATCAAATAAATTTTTTTATTCACAAAACGTCAAGAAAATGATATTAAGTCAGCGGTTATACTTCTAGCTCTATTTATGAAGTATCGACAACGATAGACTGTGTCACAGATGTCGATTTTAGAGTCTTGCTCTACCAACTTCTATTTAGACTCGTGAGCTTCTATAATAATTATATCATAATCCGTGAGAATGCAATTTTCAAACTTCCATTTTGGTCCCCATTTTTCTTCAAAATTTAATGTTTCAAACAGTATTTTTTTTTTAAGAATGTGTGGTTAAAAAAGAAGGAAAATTTTTCGATTTACGTGTAATATTATTTTATGAAAAAATGTGTAGTTAAAAATAAACGGAAAAAATGAAAAATAATTGGGCCCAAACAAGGGTAAATCTAATAACCTAAACTCTATACATTAAGAGTTAGTTCAGGTCATCGAAGAATTGTAAGGGTTTACGTGTCTCTTGAGCAATGTTCTAAAAAACGTAAAGTGTGGCTAGACGTGGAGTCGAAGTTTCAAGTTTTACGAGCTTAAGCGAGCCTAGATGACGCTTAGATGTAAAAAAACGTTTTCTTATTTATAATATTGTTTATCATTTTTAATCGTTTAAAAAATTATTTAATAATTAAATAATACATATTAAACATCTAGAAATTATAAAATATAATATTTACTTGAAAACTCCTACTATTAGTTAATTATACAATTTTCAAGTTTTGAAAATGTAAAAATTAGAATATTTTTCATAGTTTCAATTTTCAACTAGACAAATCTTACTTAATAAATTTATAAGAATTTCATACATGCTTTTGAAGTTTATATTCAAATGAATCTCAAGATTATAATTATAATGTATCTAATACCAAAACTTAAATCTTTTTTAACTATTTGGATAAAGTCATTTTTAACTTTTGTACAGATAAAATCTTTTAAAAACTTGAAATTAAAGTCAAATAAAAAGTTTTTTTTTTTAAATAATAATAAGCTAAAGTTAAATAAAATATTTTTAAAAAAACTAATAAAGTGCGTCTACGGAAACCAAAAAAATGAAGGAAAAAATTCAGTCGTTTATGAATTGGAAAAAAAATGTCTAGGCGCGAAGTAAGGCGTTTTACCAGAGCTTTGAGCTTAGGCGTCGCCTATGGGAGCTTTTTAGAACACTGCTCTTGAGTAGCTTCATTTAAATAAAGACCATATGAACATTTTACTTTATTACGATTACATAGACGAGTAGATATAATAGCTCAACACAAGAATAAGTAGGTGTCAATCGTATTGTAACTTACGAAACTTTTAAATTTCGGCTAATTGAATCAAATATTAAATGTGAAACATATGAACTATTTTTAGATATTAAATAATTCGGAATAACTGTTAAGTAGTCCACCTTAAGAATTCTTTTAACTTGTGTAGTTGTTTATACTATGAAATCAACCGTAGCCGAAGGCTCTTCCTAGGTTCAGGGCCTTTGGAATATATGTGAAAGGTGGAGGGGGAGGGGGAGGGGGAGGGGGAGGGGGCGGGCGGGGGATTTGGAATATATGTGAAAGGTTGAGGGCGAGGGGAGTGGGGGGATGGAGAGGGGATTCATTCTGGTGTTTCATTCCAAAAGTACGGAAAAATGGTAGTAATTGTATTTTATATGCCTATTTTTTATTCTCATTTTCATTTTCATTCTCATTCTTTTACTCATTTTCAACCACACATTCTTCAATAAAATAATATTTTTCATCACATCAATAACTTTTCCTTCTTTTTCAACCACACATTTCACATCATATCACTATTTCAAAATTCATTTTTCCCAAATAATCTCTATCAAACACACTCTTAGACTCTTAAATTTATTTAATATTTAATTATTTGGGCCAGTTTTTTACTCATATTAGTCTATTTATTATCTTCGTAGGTTAAACCCTCAATTTGAAGATAACTGATGCAAACGGACGGAAATTTGGACAAAAAATTATCATAAGATGCAAACAAGGAGCTGAAGTGCAGAGCGTGCGAGAAAATCAATTAATATAGTTTGGTGCAAAGAACTTCATTGGGCTAGGGGTGTCACTGAGTCGAGTCGGGTCGGGTTGGGTTGGGTAGCGAGCCCAAAATCAAGGCTCGGGTTCGACAAATCGGGCTTTTACGAGCCCGAGTCGAGTAAAAGCTTGCCAAGAAAAATGGGCTCAGTCGGGCTTGTCCGAGTTGAGCCGGACAGGCCCCTTTTTTTTTTATTACATTGTATTTTTATATTCTTTAATTTTATAGGTATGGGAAAGGTGTTTGGTGGACTCACTTGAAGGTATCATCATATTATGTTAGACCCGCAACAATGTTTCAAAAAATTAGTATAATGCTATTAAAGTACTAATACTTGAGTCATGATCAATACTTGAATTGTATTAATATTTAATTATCTATGTTTAGCACATTAATGGAATAAAGTATACATCTTATGCTATACTACTATAACATTTTTTTTTAAATAATTTTTTTTTCAAAGTTACAACCCTTCTCCTTTTTCCGGGTTTGAGACCGACTACAATCAATATATACGAAATTAAAATTGTACACGAATAAAATTTTTCGTGAAACAAATAAATTTAAAAATTACATATGTTTTTTACATTAATTAATTTAAAAACTTATAATATCTTACGTTTGGATCTGCTGCAATTCTTCGGTCATTATACTGTCAACTAGTTCTTGAGTACGTAAATTCGCACATTCCTAGTCCTTCAAGCATATTAAAGCTTCCAATATATTTTCTTTTAATCTTGATCGTTCATCTGATAAAATTCGACCACCTAAACTAAATGCAGTCTCCGATGTCATCGTAGATATCGGAGGTGTTAGTAGATCACATGCAATTTTTGATACAATTTGATATTACCTTTCATTACACCTCCACCATGATGAAAGACTAAATTCTTTTTTTCACATTAATTAATTTAAAAATTTATAATATTTTACGTTTGGATCTGCTGCAATTCTTCGGTCAACTAGTTCTCGAGTACGTAAATTCGCACATTCCTAGTCCTTCAAGCATATTAAAGCTTCCAATATATTTTCTTTTAATCATGATCGTTCATCTGATAAAATTCGACCACCTAAACTAAATACAGTTTCCGATGTCACCGTAGATATCGGAGGTGTTAGTAGATCACGTGCAATTTTTGATACAATTGGATATTGCCTTTCGTTACACCTCCGCCATAATAAAAGACTAAATTCTTTTGGATTTAAAATACTATGAATGTCCACGCACAAATATCTAACTAACTCATAGAAAATTTCTACATTTGTGCCATTAATATTTATCATTCTAGATATTGATGAACTATAACTAAATGAAGGAACACTAGTATTGGTGTCCAAAAAATTTCATAGATTATCTGAATTTCTTGAAATATTACTTCAAGAAGGATTTTGGGAAGTAGAGCTTCTCTGACCTTTTTTTTCATCGTAATAGTTATACATTTCATATAATGTTGATTCTATATGCACATGTGATAATTCCAAATTCATGAAATTAAAAATCTCCTTTATAATAATTTTTGTGCCATGTATATTAAGTCGAGGGTCCATCACCGAATCTAAAATAAATAAAGAGGGCAATTCTTCCCAATATTTACGAAATTTTAATTCCATAGAGCGGACTACATCAACAAACAATGGCAAACTCCTATATTTATGAAATGCTTGTGGAAATGTAGAAAAAATGATGTAAAACAAGTGAAGATGTAAGATAATAAACGGTGCTACATTCCTTTGTGGCGTCAAAAAAAGGTTTGAAAAATTTCTTCACATAAAATGCAATAGATCATTCACAATCTTCCAAATTATGCTCGGGTCCATATGTATGACTACCATTATAATACATTGAAATAATTGTATCATAATTTTCACACAAATGTAACATAAGATATGTAGAGTTCTATCTATGTGTTACATCAGTTACAAATGATTTCTCTTCTAAGTCATACTCTGCACATAAACTGTTAAATGCTTGCTTTCTTGATGGTGATATGGTAATAAAATTTATTGTTTGTCTAATTATATCTAAAGGTGATTTTATATGTTCTAATCCATTTTTGACAATCAAGTTGATAATGTGATATACACAACGTTGATGACAAAAAAAAAACTTCCAAATGAAGGGTTAAGATCATGAATAAATTTTTCGACAATACATTTATTCACACTAGTATTATCAAAAGTGAAACTTCGTACCATATCTTGTATACCATATTCTTGTATAATTTTTTTTAAAATCATGTATATATTAGTGGCATTATGAGGATATTCTACACATCTAAATGCAATAATTCTGTTATATAGAATCTACAAGTGATCGATATAATGAGCCGTAGCAACAATATAGCCTTTTTTATTACCAACGGTCCATAAATCAGAGGTAAACGATATAATACTATTAAAACTCTTTAGTTGTTCAATAGTAGTTTGTTTTCTTTTGTTATATAATTTTATAGAATCTGAACGAAGAGTGTTTCTACAATAAGGGTTATACCTGGGTTGAAGATATTGATGCACGAGTCGGGTAAAGTGCTTTGACTCTATCATCGTGAGTGGCATCTCTGCAGCAGCCACGTATGCAGTCATTCATTCATGAAATCTTTTCTGTGAATATGCAAATGTGGAAAGAGTATTATTAGAACCCCCAAACACTAGTTCGGTCTGTTTTGGGTCGTTATCGACGGGTTTTGATTTGCAACTCCTTGTTATGTGCCTATTCAAATGCGTTGTGCTTGAACGGGGCTTCCAACTAAGTTCTTTGTCTCAGTAATTGCAATATGCTTTCCAAATATCAACTACATTTTGAACACCAACTTTTTTACGTGTCATGTGTTGTCAACAATCCGATGATTCTTTTTTCAACATTTTTATTTCGAGTACTTCTTCATCTTCGATATCTTCCAAATCAATTGAAACATTTTGAGTTGCATATTCGTAGCCGGTTGGAGTACTCGAACTACCCCCAAAGTGATTAATCTCATCACTAGTAAAATTCATCTATATTTAATGGTTATTATAGACTAGAATAACAAAGAAATTAGAATATATGAGCAAAAAATTGAATATTAGAGCAAAGAAAGAAACTAGAATATTATGAAAGTGAATTTTAGAGCAAAGAAAGTAAGAAACTAGAATATTAGGAAAGTGAATATTAAATCAAAGAAATTGGAGATTGAATTTGAAATTATAATACTGCAAGTTAAAATTGATTGAAGAAAATTGATATGAAATTAAAAAATTTAACTCCTATTTATAACAAAAAAAAACCATTTTAAATTTCAAATTTAAATTTTTAAATTTGAATTTTTGAATTGTCAAATCAAAAATTTTATCTTGGGAATTTTTGTATAATTTACACTATTAAATTTAAGACCATTCCCAAATTTTTTAACAATAGGCAGCTTTTGTCCTTTTTTTCAAATTTGTTTTTATTTTTTTTTCAATCACGGGCTGAAAAAGCCCATGTGGCCCATGGGTTGGCCCGGGCTCGAGCCAATATCTTAAAACGAGGCTCGGCCTGAGCCTTGGCTTGTTGTCCAAAGCCGCGAGCCAGGCCTGACTCGGACATTTTACAGGTCGAGCTCGCGAGCTTTTTTGCCACCACTACATTGGGCATCTCATATTTCATTAAAAATGATAATTGAATTTGAAGTTCAATGCAAAAAGATAAATAAATTACAATTCGAAGATGTGGATCAAAAATTTATAGTCGTCCAAAATTTAGGGACCAAAATGGCCAATATCGGACAATTGAGGATCAAAGCACACAATTCGAGAAAGTTGTGGACTGCTGCCAGAGTTTGAAAAATCGAGCCATATCTTGTAGTTCCAAGGGAAATTTACCTTTTTTTCCATGATCCAATCACAGTTCAGCAAATCACGACTGTCGTTGATGTTGTTCCAAATCGGGGAATATTGTTTTGACCTAAAATTAAGGACTTTGTGGGTATATTGTGAGGCATAACTTTAGAAGGCTATAGAAGATTATATAAAGAGCAAATTTAGGTCAAGAAAGGAGGAGACGCCATAGAAAAATCTTAGAAGGCAAAATGCACTAGTTATCTCGTTGAAGGAGAAATCATTTATCACAATTACAACCTTTTTTTTAAATATATATATTATTTCTAAGAAGTTTGGTATAAACTAGTACATGGTAATAACACTATTAGGTCATATAGGTGAAAAAAGATACTTATATGACTAGTAGTAAGTACGTGCTTTGCATGTCTTATGTATTGAATGAATAATATGCATAATTGTTAAATTCAAATTTCTATACTATTCAATGATTGTAAGGAGACCTTCATAGATGCTTGCTTTAACAATGTTGATGATGAGAATCAGATCAACAAATCATAATCACCTAACTACAATTTTCACTTTCTAAACTCACTAATTTGAATGCTCAAACAGAAGCAAGAAGTAAAATCGCTATTTGAGAGGAAGATATTTGAATTGTGTCTTTTTTTTCAAATAAGGGGGTATTTATAGACTTTCCTTCAAATTTTTGGGTAATTTGGTCCTTTAGAGAAAATGACAGATGACAGCTCTTTATTGACTATCTTCTAAATAATTTGATTAAGAATCACGCTTTATTCACTTGTCAACGTATCCTTTATTGACAGCATATAGCCAGCCTGGACAAGGAAAATGGTTCGTAATCTTTAGGTCGGCCTTCTGTTTATTTGTTCGCATCACGTGTCGCTTTTCACTTTACTGATGAGGGTAAATCTTGCGAGATATATTCTTTGGTTCAACAAACAATCTCCCAAGTCTGATTTTATCCACTTGACTTCATTTCCATGTTTTCATTATTCATTTACCTTCCTTTTTTATTCCACTGTATTTTCCTGATGAATCACTCTTAGGGTTCGTTTGATTGTAAATGTGAAATTTGGGTGGAAAGCAAACTAATTGTATGGAATTGAATTGCCTAAAATTTGTTTTAGATGGAATAGTAATTAATTGTGTTTGATTGATATAATTTTCTACCTAATTCGTTTGACTTTATTTTTTATACAATTTTTTGTTTTTGGGATAAATTATTTTACAATTTGGAATAAAATTTAAAAAAATTTCGAATTTGTTTTGTGTTCGTTTGACCTTGTTTTACATGAAAATTGTCAATAAAAGTGATAATTTTTTTACCATTAAGTCTAAAAAAATTTCTAATTGCCTTAAAAAAACCTGGAATTGTCACAATTCCCTAAAAAGAGGGAATTGAGCCGCGTGAATGAGAGGGGTGGAATTTCAATTTCACTCCAAATCTGGTCTATCAAACATCAATAATTGCATAAAGTTGGAAAAACTTTTCATTTTCCATGAAATTTGTACGCTATCAAACAGGGACTTAGATCTTATATCCCTACCTTATGCCACAAGACAATTTTAGAATTGCCATAATATTTTACATGCCATGTTACAATCTCGTATCTAGGATTCTGATTTCGTCGTGCATGATTCAAAAGCTAGCAAAGGATAGTTTAGAAGCTGGCGAACCTGCCATGCTCTTGTATCTTCCTCAGATATGGATCTACGAGAAATCATTATGCAAGGTATAGTTCCAGATATTGTAATAAGTCCTAATGCATTTCCTTCCTGACAAACGTCTTGTCAACTTCTAGATTCTGCTTTAGGCAAAGGGATTGAATTTATTCTCTATCTCTCATTCTTCTTCTAACTCGAGGAATCTTTGCAGAAAGAATGGTTATGCAAGGTGACTTAATTCGTGGAACACACCTTTCGATCCCATAATAGTTTTTACTTTTCCTAAGATGTCTTGTAACTAGTAGTTTTTACTTTGCATAATACACATTTTGCATATGTAATGGATATAGTTTGATGTGAACCCACGTAGCAATTGTAGCTACGAAACTCACGTGAGATTGAATCGAACTTAAGAAAGTCAAATAAATCAAAGTTTTGGATTTGATCCAAAAACAATTAATCAAGCAACCAACACAATCGCCTATGATATGTTAACCTCTTGATCACAATATTTGTAAATCTCACCCGATTTTTTAAACGTCACAACAATTAATCTTGACAAATTCAATAATTTGCTCAATGAAGAACAAATGAATAGAAAGCAAATTTGCCTCTCAATTGAAAATAATATCAAAATTCGGTACATTGTAGAATAATGTTCTTTATTTATAGGAAACCCATAAAAACCTAGTTAAAATGGAAATAAAGTCTAATCTATACAAAATATACCAAAAAGTATAATTTTAACTAAAACAAAAGATTAAGCAAAATTGAAAAATCGCGCGTGCTGGACATACTATGCGGCAACATAGTACTTTTCTATGCGGTCACATAGTTCAAAGTAATTCTACCACTTGAAATTATGTTGCATTGCATATGACCGCACGCTAGATTAAACTATGCGGTCGGTTGCATAGTTGTAATTTTTGATTTCTTCGTCCTTTGCTTGAATTAGGTTGATCCAACTTGTTTCGGCTCCCGAGCCCTTCATGAAAATTGTTCATTTGCTCGCTAAGGTCAATGTTTCATTCATTGTAGTTTACACAAGCAATCACATCGCCTCTTTGACCAGCTTTTCCTGTGACATTGTCATCGGCCCTCCTTCAACAATCACCGGATCCTTGTTTGGACTTGTCTTCATTCCATTCGTTACATGGATCACATCATACATTCCTTCTTCGAAAGGATTCGCCCTCGAATATAAACCTGCATCAAAGAAAGAGAGAGATAAGATACATTAAAAGTTGCTGAAACATTGTACTTACCGAAAGATCTAACTTATAAGCATTGTCATTAATCCTTTCAAAAACTTGAAATGGACCATCTCCCCGTGGCTGCAACTTTGATTTTCTTTGCTTTGGAAAACATTTATTTCTCAAATGTACCCAAACCCAATCACTGGGTTCAAATGTAACGCTTTTCTAGCCTTGTTTGCTTGTGACACATAGTGCTTATTTTTGTTCTCAATTTGCATCATTACCTTTTCATGGAGTGACTTTACCAAATCGGCCTTCTTTTTTCCATCTAAACTACCACGTTAATTCACAGGTAAAAGAATTAAATTCATTGGTGATAGTGGATTAAAATCATAAATAATTTCAAAAGGTGAGCATGAAGTAGTAGAATGCGTACCCTGTTATATGCAAACTTAATGAAAAGTAAACATTCTTCCCAACTTTTCAAGTTTTTATTAATCACAGTACGTAACAATTGGTGGATCATATTCCTATTAACTACTTCGGTTTATCCTTCGATTTGTGAGTGACAAGTAGTAGAAAACAATAATTTTGTGTCTAACTTATTCCATAAAATCCGCCAAAAATGACTAAGAAATTTGACATCCCTATCCAACACGATACTCTTAGGGACTTCATGTAAACACACTGCACTATTTTTTTAAACAACAAATCCGCAATGTCAGTGTCATCTTCGATTTTATGAAATAGAATGAAATGTGCCATCTTGCTAAACCTATCAACTACCACAAATATTGAATCTCGACCCTTCTTAGTCCTAGGTTACCTAAAACAAAATCCATAGAAATGTCAACCCAAAGTTCACTAGGAACAGGTAAATGTGTGTACAATCCTTGAGATAAAACCTTAAACTTAGGTTTTTTATAGGTTGTGCATCTACTACAAAACCATTCTATGTCAATTTTCATTTTAGACCAATAAAAATGCTCCTCTCACAGCTCTAAAGTTTTTTTTACCCCAAAGTGACCCATTAGACCCTCACTGTGTGCTTCTCTTATCAACAATTCTCGCATTGAACAATTAGGAACACACAATTTGTTTTCCTGAAATAAATAACCCTTATGCCTAAAATTTTTATCTATAACTCCTTTATTACATGATTTGTATATATCGAAAAAAATTTGGATCATTGACATATATGTCCTTAACAAATTCAAATCCAAGTAATTTCACAGTTAAAGAAGTTAGAAGCGTATACCTTCTAGACAATGCATCCGTTACAACATTTTCATTACCTTGTTTGTATTGGATGACATAAGGAAACGTCTCGATCAATTTCATCCATTTTGCAAGTCTTTTGTTTAGCTTATATTGGCCTCACAAATACTTTAATGACTCATGGTTAGTGTGAATCACGAATTCCTTTGGCCATAGGTAGTGTTGTCGTGTCTTCAAAGCTCGAACAAGTTAATACAACTCCTTGTGATGTGTAGGATAGTTGAGAGTTGCTCCACTTAGCATTTCACTGAAGTAAGCTAACATCCTTTTATCCTGCATCAAAACTGCTCAAATACTTATTCTTGAGGCATCACACTCAATCTCAAAATTTTTGTCAAAGTTAGGTAGTGCTAAAACTGGTGCTTTACACAACCTATCTTCAATAGTGTTGAATGCATGTTCCTGTTATGCGCCTCATTGAAACCCTACACTCTTTTTAACAATGTCAATGAGTGGTATGACAATTGTGCTCGAGTCCTTTACAAACCACCTATAGAAACTAGTCAAACCATAAAAACTCCTTACCTTAGTTACACTTTTAAGTGTTGGCCATTCTTTAATAGTTTTTATTTTCTCTTCATCCACTTCTTTCTCCTTTGCACTAACCACATACCCTTAAAAGACAACATTTTTCTATGCAAAATGTACAATTTTTAAAGTTGGCATAAATTTGTTCTTTTCTTAAAACCACAAAAACACATCTTAGATGTTGTATATGCTCATTAAGATCTTTATTATAAATTAGTATATTATCAAAATATACTACCACAAATTTATCGATAAATGCACGCAAAACACGATTCATTAGTAGCATAAATGTGTTTGGTTCATTAGTGAGTCCAAACGGCATAACCAACCATTCATACAAGCCATATTTAGTCTTAAAAGCGAGTTTCCTAGTTCTAATTTGGAGATATCCATTTTTAACGTCAATTTTACTAAATATGCATGCACCATATAATTCGTCCAATATATCATCTAACCTAGGAATAGGATGACGATACTTTACCGTTATGTTGTTGATAAACTTGCAATCCACACACATTTTTTAGGTTACACCTTTCTTTGGCACAAATAGCATTGGCATGGCACATTGACTCATACTCTCCCTTACATACCCCTTGCTCATGAATTTCTCCACTTGTCTTTGAAGTTCATTTGTCTCTTCGAGGTTACTTCAATAAGCCGATATGTTTGGAATAACGCTCCAGATACGAAGTCAATTTGATGTTTAATGTCTCAAATTGGTGGTAACCTACTAAACACGTCCTCCGGGAATACATTTTCAAATTCCTGCAACAAAGAGATAGTCAAATTAGGGAGGGGAGGGTTAGAATTTTCAAGATTGAGGAGTGACTCTTTGTAGACCAACAAAATTATTTGTTGTCTCTCCACTATTTTCGCCTTCAACTGACTCCCTTTTACAAAGAAATTTGCTTTCGACTTTTCTCTCCTCTCGGAAGACTATTTTTTCTTTCTCTTATATGGCTCAACTCTTTTTTCTCTCTATTAGCCACCTCACTACTTTCGTTCTTACTTTCTAATTCTTTCAATCTTCTCTCTTTCTCATTTTTCAATTTGATTTGGTCTTCATACACTTGTGCTGGAATTAATGGCGCAAAGATAATATACTTTTCATCATTGACAAAGCTGTACATATTTTTGTACCCATCGTGAATTACTTTCCTATCATATTGTCATGGTCTCCCCTACAAGATGTGCTCGGTATGAATAGGTACTACGTCACACATTAGCACATCATGATATCTACCAATTGAAAAATTTATCAAGACTCTCTTGTTCACCTTAACCTCACCACATTTGTTCAACCATTGCAATCTATAAGGTTTATGGTGTTTTAGCAAAGTTAGTCCTAATTTTTCAACAAGAGTAGTGCTAGCCACATTTGTACAACTATCACCATCTATAATCATGCTACATACCTCATCATTGATGTGGCACCGTGTACGAAAAATATTTTTCTTTGCTACTTCAGGTCATCCACCTTGATTTGAGTATTAAAAGCTCTCCTCGTAACCAATAGCTCTCCAACTGTATACTTCAACTTTTCACCATCACCTGCCTCTTCCAATTCCAACATTCCTTCATAATCACCTTCACTTTCACTCACCACTTCTCCATTGTCCCGCAAATCATTGTCCTTTTATTTGGACATTGAAAAACATTGTGTTCTGATCCTAAACACCTAAAGCATTTGATGTCTCGACAGTTTGATGGTAGAGATTCCGCATTGGGTGTGGTCTTGCTAGCATTTTTTTCTCTTTCCTTTGGTATTTCAGTAGTTGTGCCCCTTGAAACAACCACATCTCATTCATTGTTATCCCACTTCGATTTCCAAGTCGAATTAGAACCCGAAGAGCCTGATGGATACCTTGTTTTCCCTTTCCTCTTCAATTGTCTTTCCACCTTCATAGCTATATGTAGCATGTCCTCTAACTCCACATAATGTTGTAACTCCACTCCATTAGTTATTTCTCTATTCAATCCATTCAAAAACCTAGCAATTGTGGCTTCCCGATCCTCCTCCACATTCGCCCTTATCATCAACATCTCCATCTCCTTATGGTATTCTTCCACGCTCCTAGAACTTTTATAGAGGCCTTGTAACTTTTGATAAAGCTACATATAATAGTGACTAGGCACGAACAACTTTCGTGTGATAGCCTTCAATTATTCCCATGTATTAATCAGCCTCTCTCGATTCCTTCTCCTTGATGTCACCACTTGATCCCACCAAATTATTGCATAATCGGTGAATTCAAGGACTATAATTTTCACTTTCTTTTCCTCTGAATAATTGTGACAATCAAATATCAATTACACATATTTCTCCCACTCTAGGTAAGGTTTCGGATCACTCATACCCTTGAATGACGGAATTGTCATTTTAATGTTACCTATACTTCCATCCACTTCGTCTCCAACAAGATTCATACCCTTTCTTTCAAGTCTAACTCCTCTATTCATCATTCTCCCTATTTCAACCTCAACTAATGCATCTTCATCTAAGTCACTACTATCATCATATTCTACTCGATTATCCACCCTTAACTCCGTCTACCTTGTTTCCTTGCATTGGGTACTCCCCTTTGTAAATTGGAAAGCACTGTGTCTTGTCTTTCCATCCATGTCTCCTAACTACCCAACCTATCTCGTACATCTTCAAAAAATCTCTCAAAGCGTTGTATCACCTCATCCGACATGTTGAATTGATTTTGGTTCCTGGTTGAGGCTGGATCTTTCCTCTCAGACATCCTAAATCTAATTTATTATCTGTCTCACGTATGCACTCTCGTGTATCACTTAGATTGGCTTTTATCCTCTATTAGTCTCATCACTCTGGCTTTTTCCACTCAATGTTTTCGTCCAAGTGCTTCAAAAATAAATTCAAGCTCAACCAAGTATTATTCTCGAAGAATTCAAACTGGAATGTGAGTGAGAATTGTAACTTAGGAGGACTCAAGAAAATATTTGGATAATTTGAATGAGAACTATTTTTAATTCAAGAAAGTGACTTTTGAATTTTGGGTTGGACCAGATAGATGTAAAACTTTTGACTCATGATGGATTGTAGTATGCTAGTGATTTCCACAGCTAATAACAACAATAACCTTTTTTTTTTGAGTTTTTGGATTTTTTTTCAAATTTTTTACTCGAAAATTCGACTACAATACCAACAAAAGAAACGAAAATTGAATTGGATGCTAAATTTAGACAAAAACAACTTTTAAAATTTTGTTGCAACTTTTACGAATTAAAGGCTTTAAAAAGATGAAGAACGCGAAGAACGAAAGAAATAAGAAAACAAAAGACTCTACAAGAAGAAAAATAGATATAACCTTGATTTTTGGAGCCCAAACTCTGATATCAACTTATGCGAACCCACGTAACAATTGTAACTACGAAACCCACAAGAGATTGAATCGAATTCAAGAAAATCAAATAAATCAAAGTTTTGAATTTGACCCAAAAATAATGAATCAAGTAATCAACACGATCGCCTACGATATGTCGACCTCTTGATCACAAGATTTGTGAATCTTACCCAGTTGTTTGAACGCCACAAAAATTAATCTTGATAAATTTAGTAATTTGTTCAATGAAGAACAAAGGAATAGAAAACAAAATTGTCTCTCAATTTAAATAATATCAAAATTATGTACAATGTAGAATAATGTTCCTTATTTATAGGAAACCCGTGAAAACCTAGTTAAAATAGAAATAGAGTCTAATTAAAAGTTATCAAAAAGTAGAATTTTAACTAAAATAAAAGATTACACGAAATTGGAAAATTGCGCGTCCAGGATACTACGCAGCCGCATAGTACTTTTCTATGCGGTCGCATAGTTCAAAGTAATTCTGTAACTTTAAATTTTGTTGCCTTGCATATGCATGCTGGATTAAACTATGCGGTCTCTTAGTTATAATTTTTGGCTCCTTCGTCATTTGCTCGAATTATGTTGATCCAACTTGTTTCGGCTCCCGAGCGCTTCATGAAAATTGCTCATTTACTCGCCAAGGTCAATGTTTCGTTCATTATAGTTTGAACAAGCAGTCCCATTTACTCGCCAAGGTCAATGCCTCTTTTTAATCTGCCAATGTCAAGACCTGAAACATAGTCTTACCGAGAGCACCCAACTTGTTTGTTGACACATGAGGGAAAATAAGAGTTTGAGGTAGCTGCATTTACCAATCCAACGTTTTTTTTTTTTTGGCCAGGTTCTAGGCAAGTCTTGATTTTCCTGATCAAATTGACCATGTCTGGTTTGGTTTTGACAACAGTAGGCTATACAAAATATAATTAGATAACGTAATAGATATTTATTTTTAAAAAAATTAACATAGTTTAGTAATATAATGTGAGGTAACAATAATATATTTTGTTAAAATGGGGTTTGTGTTTCAAAGGGAATTTTTGTTTTAAAATTGTTCTCTCTTGATTACATGTGAAATTCATAAATTTCCTTCTAAAATCCACTTTAAATTTGTACCAAATAAGGTACAAGTTCGTTTGTTTGACATCCCGTAGTTCGAGATTCTTACCTTAATAAGTCTCAAAGTTAAATAAATGTTTAAAGATGGCTTAAGAATCTTAATAGGGAACACGTTTATTTAACCTCAAAAACATTTTGCGAAGTTATTTAAAACAAGGAAATACAGCTTGTGATCAACCCACTATTTCTAAAGTTTGGGGTGACCTACATTGTTTAAAACCTAATTTTAATATAATCCAACTTTTCAATGTTTACATAATAAAAGGAAATGATTTCTTGTTTGCATATATCTAACTATCTAATTCTCAAGATTTGATTTCCTTGTCTTAAACACTGTCTTTCAAAAGTTCTCAACTGCCTTTTGACTTTATTCACGTTACTAGCTAGGGCTTTTCAGTTTTTGTATTTTTGTATTTTTTTTTTTTCCCTCTAGTGATGTTATTGGTAATATCATTGAGATAAGAGATTTCCATGCATCTTTTTCTTGGTCAAGATAAGAAACATGGAATATTTTTGTTACATTTTAATACCATCTAATTGATTGAAATATTGACAATCCTCACTTTGCATATTACTCAATAAAGATTAAACATGTGTGACGAGTTCCAACTAAACAAATAACTTTATTAATCATCCTTTTATACTTAGGACCTCATAATAATTTATCGTCTAAGACCTCAAAATTTTGAGAGCCAACTTTGACCACTCATTTCTACCTAACTATTATTTAGACTCGTAAGCTATATCATAATCTCTGAGAATGCAATTTTCAACCTTTAGCTAGGAGAATAATCTAAATCTAGCAAAGTAAACTCAATACATCAAGAGGTGATTGTGGTAGAGTTAGGGTCATCGAAGATTTGTGAGGGTTTACGTGTCTCTTGAGTAGCTTCATTTAAATAAAGACCATATGAACATTTTACTTGATTATGACTACATAGACAATTAGATATAATAGCTCAACACAAGAATAATTAGACATTGATCACATTTCAAACTTACAAATTTTTTAAATTTCAACTAATTGAATCGAGATATCAAATAAATTATTTTGGATATTATATAATCCGTAATAACTATTAAGTGGTCCAACTTGAGAATTCTTTTAACTTGTGTGGTTGTTTATCCCATGAAATCAACCATAGCCGAAAGCT
The DNA here is from genome assembly GCA_019395295.1 of Osmanthus fragrans. Taxonomy (NCBI): domain Eukaryota; kingdom Viridiplantae; phylum Streptophyta; class Magnoliopsida; order Lamiales; family Oleaceae; genus Osmanthus; species Osmanthus fragrans. The sequence goes on from CM033359.1 coordinate 11,104,382, forward strand.
CATCTCAGGTTCAGGGCCCTTGGAATATAGGTGAAAAAAGGGCGAAATGGAGAGGGGATTCATTATTGTGTTTCATTTCAAAAGTATGTTAGCTAGAAAAATGATAATATGTATATTTTACATGGCTTTTAATTTTTTGTTAATATTTTATTATTTGAGCCAATTTTTATACTCATAGTAGTTTATATATTATTTTCATATATTAAAACCTCAAATTGAAGATAATTGATGCAAAAGGAAGGAAGTTAATTTGGACGAAATTTTATCAAAATATGCAAACAAGGAACCTAAATCGTTAATTTGGACGAAAAATTATCAAAATATGCGAGAAAATTAGTGATACAGTTAGGGCAATTGTTATTTCATTAAAAAGATAATAAAATTTGAAGTTTAACGTAAAAAGATAAATAAATCACGATTTGAAGAGGTGGATCAAAAGCTATGGGCATCCATAGTTCAAGGACCAAAACGGCCAATATCAGAAGATTGAGGACAAAGCACACAATCCGAGAAAGTTGAAGATTGTGGCCATAGTTTGCAGAACCACGGACGTATCTGGTAGTTCCAGGGGAAATTTTCTCCTTTTTGCTATGATCCAGTCACGGTTTAGCAAATCACGGCTGTTGTTGATGTTGTACCAAATTTCATGTTGGGGCTGAGGGTGGAATCAGATCGGACGAGCTTGATTTGAGCAACAGAAGATGGAGTGAAATTTCGGCACAACCGGACGCGAAGTTGCCAATCGGACGAGTCCGGAAGGTCGTCCGGTAGAAATTTCTGTCCATCAGGACCCGCTTTACCGAACATCCGGAAGAACGTCCGGTTGAACCTATTTTTGCATGATTTCTTTCTATTTGACTAGGATTCATTATTTTTTGGTAAGTTTTATTATTTTTGGACTCTGAAATTCGTATTTTTCCATAATTCTTTAGTTTAGTATAAATAGGACTTTATTATTCATTGTAAGAGGACTTTGATATTATTATTGAGATTTTATACAATTTTGAGAGTTTTAATTCCTCCATATTTTTGGTGGTTTAAAGTTCTAACTTGAATTTGTCAAAAAGAGATCGCAATCCTTTTGTAGCGTTTCCACTTCACGATTCTTGTTCCGGGTAATCAACGGGTTGAATTTCTTGCGTGAAATCTCAGTTCTTGGTACGGGTCGAACAACGGGTCAGGTTGATCCTTGCGCAGTGTGATTTCTAGCTTTCTTAGGTTGGATTCATCTTGTTCGTGGGTTCTCAAACTTGTTCTTGGTCGAGTTCGCATCAGGTAGTATCAGAGCACTGTTCTAGAATTCAGGTCATCTATCCTTTTAATTTTGTTTATTAATTTTCGCTTTTGAAAAAAAAAATTCACGTACTGTTCACGGTACTGTTCATCTGTGAATTTATAAAAAAAATCAGTTTTTATTTTCTTGAGTTAAAGTCCTTATTCTAATATCATTGTAATTGTTTAATTGCAATTCCATAAAAATAAATGTCTATATTTTTTGAATGTCTAGAGGCAATCATAAAAAAAAGGAAAATTTAGAAATTGAATCAATTTTTTGCATTTTTTTCCTTAATTGAGTCCAATACCTCGGTCCGCACAACTTGTTGATTATCCAAAAATTGTACTTGTGGTGGTGATCGATGCGGGAATCACATTTCATTTGATTGAGATCAGTTATTTTTCGAGTCATTGAGAAAGGAGGACGAGCGGTAAAAGGCAAGAGTGGTGAGCTTATTATCGGGTAAAAACCAACTTCGAGTGATACACAAGTACAAACATGTGAGATAAATTATCCTACTTTCTTGTTCTTCATTTTATTTAATTTTTGGATATTCTTTTGTGGTTGTAAATATATTTATATACATGGATGGAAATATGAATAAATGTGAGGAAGAAGCAGCGCCTAAGGGGTTTTATGTGGAGCTTATGGATAGTATGCGGGCTATAAATCTTAGGTTTGATCAATTGGATGTGGCAGTTGAACGTATTAATTGTGATATAGCTAGGCATAAAACTTTAATTGATAGTCAGCAGCGAGGGACGTCCCGAAGGATTCCTCGTGGGGGTGGAGGAGATAGGAGAGGACGAAATTTTATGTCTGAACTTGATGAGGAATACGAGGCAATGAGTGCAAGAAGTGATGATTATTATCTGGAAGGTGATATGGGTCGAATAAGGAATAGGGGAGATATGTTTGATCGAGGGGTTGATAGAAATCTAGGAAACATTAAACTGAATATTCCAACATTCCAAGGTGGAAGTGATCCTGAGCTTATTTGGATTGAGAAAAGAATGTGGAATTAGTGTTTGATTGCCATAATTATTCGGAGGAGAAGAAGTTGAAGTTAGTTGTAGTGGAGTTCACTAATTACGCTATTATTTGGTGGGATCAGTTGATGACTAGTCGTAGGAGGAACTTGGAAAGGCTGCTTGAGATGTGGGGAGAGTTGAAGGCTTGTATGAGAAAGCGGTTTGTACCGGGACATTATTACCGGGACCTTCATAAAAAATTACAAACTTTTTCTCAGGGGTCTAGGAGTGTGGAGGATTACTATAAGGAAATTGAGGTGACAATGATTAGAGCGAACATAAAGGAGGATCAGGAGGCTACCATGGCTAGATTTCTAAGTGGGTTGAATAGGGACATCGCCAACGTAGTGGAGTTGTAACACTATGTTGAATTGGATGAGTATATGTAGCTATGAAGGTGGAGAGAAAACTTAGGAGAAAAGGGGTAGCTAGGCTTACTACAGAATCCAAGTGGAGTGGTGGTGATAGGAATGATCGAGTGATGATTAAGGAAAAGGTTGAGGTACCTAAAGCTAAGGAGGAGGTAAATAAAAATAAACCAAACATCGAGTCTCAAATGGGTATGTCGAGGGATATTAGATGTTTTAAGTGTTTAGGTACGGGACATATGACTTCACAATGTCTAAATCGACGGGTAATGACCCTTAGGGAGAACGAAGATATTGAGTCGGATGATGGGAGTGAGAGTGACAGCATGCCTGGGTTGGAGGATACTAAGGGTGAAACTTGTGTGGAGTACCCAATTGGGGAGTCATTGGTAGTGATGCGTGCTCTTACTACGCAAATGAAGGTAGATGGTGAAGAGCAGCAACGAGAGAACTTATTTCGCACTAGGTGTCATGTTAAGGATAAGGTATGCAGTTTGATTATAGATGGAGGGAGTTGTACAAATGTGGTTAGCACAACCCTTGTAGGAGAGTTAGGTTTACGTCTCATGAGGCATCCACAACCCTATAAACTGGAATGACTGAATAGTTGTGGAGGGTTCAGGTTACCAGAAGGGCATTGGTGAATTTAGCATTGGGCGGTATAGTGATGAGGTGTTATGTGATGTGGTTCCAATGCATGCGGGGCATATCTTTTTGGGTAGGCTATGGCAATACGATACGATGGTGAAACATGATGGATTTTCAAATAGGTACAACTTTGTGAAGGGTGGAAAAACTATTACGTTTGTTCCTTTGACACCACAATAGGCCTATGAGGACTAATTAAAACTAAAAAAGTGAACGAGAAAACAAAACTAAAGAGCGAAAAAAGGAGAGCATGAGAGAAGAAAGTAAGGTGGCTAAGAGTGAGACAAAAGGAGCAGAGCCACAAAAGAGAGAGAGAGACAAGAGAAAATTCCAATGTGAGTTTGTATGCAAGAAAAGTCGAGTGTGAGAGGGCTTTAGTGAGAGGTAACAATCCCTCCCTCAATTTGGATATCTCTCTTTTGTAGGAATTCAAGGAGTTATGCTATGGATGGATAAGTCGCGGGGCACCATGCATTGACTATTCACTTGACACGAAGTACATGGAAAAATTGGTAAGTAACGGTGCAAATGGATGTACTTCCACCAAGGTAATTTATCATAACCCTACACCTAAAATAGGATTTGGAACAATTCTTGGGAGTAGTATTTTGCATAAGTTATGCGATCTTGAAAGTAGTGATGCAATTGATAATTCTATGTGTAAAGTCAGTCCGGTGTCACATACTTGTATGGAGAATTTCTTACTTGTCTATGATATACACTTGCTACGTGATGAAGTTCTAGCATGCTACATCGAGTTAATTACTTGTATTAGGCAATTAGGTTGTTTTGTTGGGAATTGTTGGCAAGCATGTTTGAATTTCTATCCTGATGTTGTTACCTATCTTAGGTCGGGATTACAAGATGTATTGGAGGTAAGTTATTTGTTTAATGATTCCATCCCGCCTTTTAATTTAGCGAGTGCGTCTAATTCACTAGTCTTGTTGTTCAATTCATTATCTTCATCTGTTGGTGTTAGTAATCATTTCGGTGAAAAGCAAGTGATCACTATGCTGTCGATAGAGTCTTATTTGATCCAGGTGTTGATAATTGGGTGAGCATACCTACTATGTGGATACGAATTCAAAGGAGGTCCAGGCTACATCCTAGAGGAGTAGGACATTTTCATATCCTTGCTATGCGTGAAATCAATAGATACGGCTTGATCCTTTTTGATAAGTTTGTGATCGCTGACATTTTCGACATTGCTAATGTTGCTTCGTTTGATGCAGGTTTGGATTCGAGGTTGAATCCTTTCGAAGAGAGAGGGGATGATATGATCCGGATTGCGTTACAAAACATTGAGAACTTGGTAATGGTTGGAAGAAGTTTAAATCCGAGATTGAATTTTCGAGGGATGGTTATAGGCCGCACTCTTGATGGTTTGAGCAATGGAGCACAATGATAAGTGCGTTTTACGCACTTATTTAGATCACAAAACATGGACAATTGATTGTAATTATGTTGAAATATGGCTTAATTCTATGTAAATTGTGTTTGCAGGACAACATTGATGGATATAACGAGAAGTATGTGAAAACGAGCGAAAAATGACCAAAATGGAAGAAAATGAAAGTTCGGGGATCAAAATGAACAACATGAAAACAATCCGTAGATGTGACGGATGATGGAATGAAGATTCAAGAGTACTAGGATTCAATTGGTTGAAAGAAGACATCAAAGGGATGAAATATAGTCAAAGTGTGATCATACATCAATTTCTAATCGAAAAGTTACGCACCGGTTTTAGTCTCATATTGCGACCCATATTTGACATGGTAAAAGATCGAATTGGAAGATGATATCTGAAGCAAAGTTGTAGATCTTTGAGTTTTCTTTCTAACTCACTTTGAATCACTTCAATCGGATGTCGGTAGAGAAAGATATGACTAGAATACTGAAAGCTGTCCAGTGGAGAAACAATTGAACCATGCGGTCGCATGGTGTTATTTCCATGCGGTCGCAATTAAGAAACCGAGAGCTCCGGGTGCCAATTTCAGTTAACCATACGGTTGCATTGATTATAACCATGCGGTCGCATGGTACAATCCCGGCGTGAAAATTCTGGTTTCCTTATTTGATTCAACTTCTTATGGAAACCAATCTTTGACCTCTTTTTAACCCTAAACTCGACCAGAAAAAGGGGGCGACGCATATTTTGACATATTCTACATATTAGAGAGTAAGACAACAAGGAAGGAGAAGAAGATTCATCCCAAAATTCAAGATTTAACTAAAAAATTAACAGGGTGATGTCGTCTCCAACCTATTTCTTTTGTTTTCTTACTTCTATCATGTTAAGCTAGTTTTTCAAGTACTAGGTGAACGATGAACCTCACAATGTGATCTTGTAATTTCTATTTTACAATTTGATATTTAAACACGTTTGATGGATGTTGAATGATTTATATACAATTTATTTTCTCCATAATTAAATGCATGTGATTATGTGAGTTTAGGTGGTCTATTTTATGCATTCGAAAGAAGGGAAATAGATTTTACAAGGTATAAATCATCGTAAGGTCCGATAGGGGATAGAAATATACCGCTATACTTTGCGTGAATCTCTAAGTGTTTACAAAACGTTATGCATTCTTGTATATTGCATTTGTCATAGAAATATAGTCAAATGGTATGCTAGAATATGTTCAATTCTACTCGAAAGAGATTGTTGGATAAATTAGAAACATTGATTCTTCAATCAATTCATCGTGTCATCAATTTGTGAAATATGAGTTAAAAGTGAACTTGTTTGGTGATTCGGGATCCTAGTGCGTTTTTATTATATTAATTTCATAAAATTTGCATTCGGCTTTCATATTGCATTCTAGGATAATTTGCATTTAGTTTACCAAACTCATTTCCAGTAGTTTTTATAATTTAGGTTGGTTAGTCTTTAGTATAAAAACACATCAAAAACTCATCTTGTTTCGGTTAAGGTCGAGATAATTAATATTAAACTACTCAATCTCTGTGGGATCGACAATCCGGACTCTAAAAGTCCACTTTATTACTTGTAACGAACCGTACACTTGCGGTGATTTTAAATCGAACGGTATTTTCGTGAACACACAACATGTTGAAGAGAACACATCAAAGACCAAGTTTCATGTTGGGGTTGAGGGTGGAATCGGACTGGACGAGCTTGATTCAAGCAGCGGAAAACGGAGTGAAATTTCGGCCCAACCGGACGAGTCCGGCAAGGAGTCCGGTAGAAATCTCTGTCCATCCGGACGCGCTTTACCGGATGTCCGGAAGGTCGCTCGGTTGAACCCCTTTTTGCGCGATTTCTTTCTATTTGACTAGGACTCATTATTTTTTGGCAAGTTTTATTATTTTTGGACTCTAAAATTCGTATTTTTCCATAATTCCTTAGTTTAATATAAATATGACTTTATTATTCATTGTAAGAGGACTTTGACATTATTATTGAGATTTTATACAACTTTGAAAGTTTTAATTTCTCTATGTTCTTGGTGGTTTAAAATTCTAACTTGAATTTATCAAAAGGAGATCGCAATCCTTTGGCGTTCCCACTTCACGGTTCTTGTTCCGGGTAATCAACGGGTCGAATTTCTTGAATAGAATCTCGGTTCTTGGTACGGGTCGGGTTGATCCTTGCGCGGCGTGATTTCTAGCTTTCTTGGGTTAGATTCATCTTGTTCGTGGGTTCCCAAACTTGTTCTTGGTCGAGTTCACATCATTTATTTTTCTTTTTCTCTTCCATTATTTTGAAATACCGATGATGTGTTCTCATCCAATTATGTGTTCTTGCAATTTAAGTATGTCGTGCTAAACCCGTTGGGACTAGCATTTATAATGAAACATTGGGAAATAATTGATTAATTAATTCCTCTTTTTTAGTTAAAATTTTAATGGTTTTAAACTATGTTATTTCTAAGAGGTTTAATATAAATTAGTACTTGATAATAAGCACCAATAGATCATACGGACGAAACATATTATATGATTAGTGCAATCATTGAAATACTCTAGATTTATCTAGGTTTTTTATTTATTCACATATTTCATAGAGATATAGTTAGGTGGTAGATATAAAGAGAAAATTACCAAATAAGGAATATCGATTATCAACTCATGTTTTTTTTGTTTGGTCTAACTTATGTAATGATAGAAAGTTATGCTAGTTTTGTACCTACCTTATGTTAAGTACAATGTTAAATATTATCTAGTATTGGAGGTGGCATGATTATGGTTAAAAGCACTTTTGTATTGTATCTATTTTTTAGCTATATATTCAGCCTTGTAAAACCATTGATGCATAATTAAATTATCCAAGTTTCTTCTCCTCTTGCTTGGTTTTGAGATTCCAAATATACTATAATCATTTACTCGATGAATAAAATAAATTATTCTATTCGCTTGCATGATTTTACTATCGAAATCTACCAAAATATTTGGCCGAAGTTGATATAAAATCAACATTTGCTAATTTTACTTAACCAATTTTAAACAAATATATGTATTTATTACACTTATCTAGACTCTTAAATCTAAATAATATTTAATTATTTGGACATATTTTTACTTATATTTGTATACATATTATTTTTGAAGACGATTGATGATAAAGGAAAGATGTTTGGACAAAAAAAAAAAAAATCGAAAGATGAAAAACAATGAACCTAAATGTGGAGCATGTGAGGAAATTAGTGTATAAAGTTTGTTGCAAAGAACTCCACAAAAAGAAATGATACATTATTAGAAAGATAATTGAATTTAGAGTTCAATGAAAAAAAAAAAAGGGATCGCAATTCGGAGGTTTGAATCAAAAGTTATGCGCATTCGTACTTCAATAATCAAAATGGCCAATATCTGAAGATTGAGGACCAAAGTATACAATCTGAGAAAGTTGAGGACGATGGACATGCTTTGAAAAAACTGAGACTGCAGCTAGGAGTTCTAGGGGAAATTTTTTCCTCGTTTGTCGTGGTCCGGTTGTGGTTTAGCATATCTCAAACATAGTTGATGCCGTCAAAAATTGAAAAAATCTTGGTTTTGACCTAAAATTAATGTTTTTTGAGTATTTTGTGAGGAACGTTTTAGAAGACTATATCAAGAGAAAATTTAGGTCAGGAAAAGAGAAACACGTCATAGAAAAATCTTAGGAGGTAAAACACGAAAATTCTCTCGTTAAAGAATAAATTATCCAACTTTTCTTGGAATTAAAGCGAGAAGACGAATAAAGATCGTTCAAGATCTATTGAAGAGATTCATGTATATGTATTGAAGATTCACTCTCTCTCTCTTCCATTATTTTGATAATATGGTGATGTGTTCTCATCCCAATTCTTCCAATTCAATCATGTCCGGCTAAATCCTTTGTAGCTAGGATTAACAATGAAATCATGTTTACATTTTGAATAATTAATTTCTCATTATTAGTTTAAATTCCTGTGATTATTGTTTGCTTATTATTTTCTTATCATATGCTGATTTTTTTTATCACCATTTGAACGAGTGTGGTTATATTATTTTTGAGAGGTTTGGTATAAATTAACATATTGTAGAGGAAATTGCACGAGATGTCAAAAATGCCATTTGCATTTGCAAAAATGTCATTTTTTTGAAGTGTTTACAAGATTGACATTTTTGGACATTTTTGTCCCTCATAAAAAAGGTAAATACCCTACATGCTTTTTATTAAATGAGATTTGACTAGAAGAAAAATTGTACCAAAAAAAACTGAAAAATGTCACATCAAATGTCATGAATTATTTTTTTATTTTTTTTAATTTTATTACGCCACATTACTAGCGCCCCACCTGCCCTGCCCTGCCCTGGACCTTGGTGAAGGAGTAAATTACAGGTTCTGCCTCCAAAGGTGTAGGGTGGAAGGCTGCCCTTTAACTCCCACTTACCAAGGGTCCCATCCATTTTTCAGGATTCGAACTCTCACCCGACAGTTACAAGCGAAATTAGATTTTTTCCACCCTCCCCTTTCACCACTTGGAGACGTGTCCTGGGGGCATCATAAATTGTTTATTTTATTTTATTTATGGATATCATGAATTGTGAAAACCAAAACAAAAACAAAACATACCAATTAAAGTATCATTCAAACACTCAACCCTAAACTCACTCCCCTCTCCCAACTTCAAATCTCTCTCTCTCAACTTCGAATCCCTCTCTCAACTTCGAATCTACAGCTTATGATTCTGAAATCTTTCACAGCCCAACAGTGACAACCGTGAATCAATCGACCGCCAACGGCCAACGAAGACCACCATTTTTTTCCACACAGTTTGCTTTTTTTCTACATTTCTTTCTTTTTCAATATTTTTTCATGAAATCTGTTTTTGTACTTTTCGTTAGAGGTGTTTTTGTACTTTTTTTTTTTTTTGTCAATGGCGATTTTTAGGCAAAAATTGGTCTTATCCAATTATATTGAAAATAAGTCTTAGATGGTGTTGATGATGAATTTTGGTGTAGGGATAGCTATGATTTTCTGAAATTTTGATTGGGTAGTGTAAAATTTTCAATCTTCATAAATCTATAATTTGAAATTCTTGGAAAGTTGATAATTAAAATTTGGTATAATAATATTATTTGGTGTTTCTTTCTCTTCTATTATAACAATATTTTCTTGTTTTCATTTCTTGTAAGTTTTTTGGGTTTGGCACGTTCTTATGGTTGTGTAATATTTGTTAATATCATTTGGATTTTGTTTATATGTGTGATTTAAGTTTTTGAGGGTGTTTTACTTCACTGGACAAACATCATTGCGGTGAATTGTTGTTTCTGATAGTTCGCCACAGTAATTCTCGACAAATGGGTGAATCCCGATAGATGAAATGTCGTTCGCGACAGTTCACCGTAGCAATTCTCAACAGATGGGTGCATTCAATTGATTTTTTATTTTTTGTTGTACCTCGAGGTTATATATTGTTTCTTGTAATACACGATTTTCGTATTATATGATGTTCGTATGATGTTATATGATCTTCGTATTATTTCGTTATATGATCTTTTCATGTATTATTCTGGATCATATGCAATTGAAACGTATTACTGTCAAAGTTACTAATGTGATCCATAAGCTCCGGATCACATACAATTCAAATGTGTTATTGTCAAAGTGGACGATGAGGAATATGACATTGCGTGAATCAATTCAGTTTCATTTTAACAAAATATGTACATTGGGCTTGTAGAAAATGTGAACTTTGTTGCATTTCTTCACTTTACTTTGTACTTCTTTTATCTTGGGGTTAATTTATGTCATTTATATGGACTTGAGAAGATTGAGAATCATGAGCTTCTTTTAATGAGCATGTTGCTGTTTACATGTATAGAAATGCTGGTAGGTAGAAGCAATCCAGAAGCATTGTCAAAGAAGGGAGGAATTTACAAAGAAATTTTTGTCGAGGGTTGATTCGTTTAGATAAGATGGGTGTCTTGTACATTCGTCAGAAAAGATAGGCTATTTTCATTTGAGGATTTTTTACAGGAGCTTAGTTTATTTGTTCTTTTCATTGATAGATTGACTGGTTGTACAGCTTTCCTCCGCCTTAAGTGAGGGTTTTATGAATAAATTTTAATTTAAAAAAAAAAAAACTTGTTGACAATGTTATCCATGTCGTTATTGCTGGGCTAGAAATTATTAGTTTGAATGTTCAAAAGTCAGGAATATGTCTATGGTTGATGCATGATTTTTGTAAATCATAGTTGTTTGACAAGGGTACTTCAATTTATGTTTGGAAATAATAATGTATAGTATTTTCGGAGAAGTTAAATTTTTTACTTTGCAACCATCTGTCGAGAATGACAGCAACCATCTCTCGGGACCGATAGTTGAACTGTTGGGATATTATGTAGTACTTCGACATAATGATTCGTAATTTGTTTGCGAATGCCAGAAGCACTAATGTCTGAAAATGATAACGAAAACAAAAGTATAATATAACGGACAGAATGTACAACACCATCGGGAGAACATTTAACATACAACGTTATCCACTTTAGAATAAAAGTCTGTTTACACGAGTTGTGTTAAATAAGGATCCGCATTTTTCTTGCGAAGATAAGAAGCACTAATGTCTGCAAACCATAATGAAAACAAAATTATAATATAATTTCAAGATGTACAACGCCATTAAGGGAACATTTAACATACAATTTCAACTACTATCGGACAAAAGCTTGTTTACACGGGTTGTGTTACAATGAGATTCGAACATGTTGTCAGGTTATCACCAACTCCATCACGACGAGCTCCATTTCCAAAATAGTAACGTGGATAGCAGTTTTCTTGTGAACTGATATGTACCAATTTAAGTTTTCCTCTTCACATATTTCGGCCGGAGGTATATTCAAGTTTGGGACTTTGAACTTCAATTCAATTTCAGTGCGTGGATAAAAAATACCAAGTTTATCCTTTAACCGTAACACAAGGCTACCCTAACACTTGCCGACACTAAAATGGAAGTGATTTTGTCCCTTCTCCATTTTTATTCGTCATCCACATGAACAAACTTTTCCCTATGCAATAAGATGAATCTCAAATAAATACTCATACCTGAAATGTTGAGATTGCAATGGTAAGAATTTCTCACAATTAATACGTTTGGATTTAATAATATGAAGGCACAAATTTTTAATATTTAAATCCACGCAGTAGCGACAGGAGACATCAACGGTTTCAATAGTTTTCAAGTGTCAAATTCAACAGTTAAATTGTCTATCCCGACAGTTTCTAAATGTCGGGTTCGACATTTGAACTATCAGAACTCGTCGAAGATAACATAAAGGTTTGTTTTAGACCTTGAACGAATTCATGGAAACATTAATAGTGACAATCAATTCTCAACTACAACATCTTCTCAACAATTAATGAGTTGATGTGCTTCATTAAATATAGGAAAGTTCACATTTGCATAAATGATATTGATATCTTTTCCCTTTAAAAAGTATTTGAAAAATCAATAACATCATCATCAATAGTAGTTTCAAAAAAAAAAAAAATATATATATATATATATATATATATATATATATATAATCATGTTGTATTTTACTTTAAAAGTTAGTAAGTTATTCCATAAAAATGTAAATAATTTGTAACAACTAACCTCTCAAAATAAATGAAGAGTCCAAAACTAATGTTTTCTTGATCAAGGAATGAAGATGATGTGGATGAAGTTAGAGTTTGTTAATGGGGTTGGAAGATTTTAGTGGAGTGACCATTTCTTCTTCTTTTATCTTTTTTTTTTTTTTTTTTTTTGTATTATCAAAAATCATATTAAACATATAATATACATATATCTAATTTTTATCATGTCAAAAATAAATTATCACATCAAAACATTAATGGAATTGTAAAGTTGTACTAATGAGCATTAAATGCTTCTAGAAAGTTGAGACTAAGGGTAATTTGGACTATTTATAGCAAAAAAGTGACATTTTTGAACAAATCAAGTGTCAATAATTTTTTTTAATGCATTTTCAAAAACAATGACATTTTTTTAAAATTCCCCGTATGTATATACCAAAATGGCCCAGGGGATACAGTGATAGAGAAAAATAGATGAAATCGTTGTTGATGAATAAATTGTACTTTATTGAAAATACTATTTTGAAATTACAAGATTGAAATTATATATATATTCTCGCTTTGTCATGCGTTTTATCTATTCATATTCTATATGGATATAGTATCCTAGTCCTTACACTATTTGATTAAACTCCAAGATTTTTTTTTTTTTTTTAATTGCATATTTTAGTTGATAGTCAAAAGAATTCAAAGTCATAATTGTGTGAGTTTTGAGTTAGAGTTAGTTTTAAATAAAGTATAATTAGTAGATTAGTTCTTGTAGATTCTACCCTCTATTCATCATTATATTACTTATTTACGATTCTCTCATTTGTGAGATTTTATCAACAACAAATGAGATTGGCCAAAATCAATTTGCATATTTAGATTTTTTTTTTATCATGTCTTTATCACTCTACTTTATTAAAAAAAAAAAAAAAAAAAGAGAACACAAGTCAAGAGCAATAGCATCAGCAATTATGACATTTTATTGTTTGTTTGAATTTTATACAAATTAAGTTGTTCATTGGAGACTTATGAGGGGCTTCAATTAATACCTTCTTCACAATTGAAATTTCTTCTTAAATATCAACATTTTCAAGAAAAGTCACTCAAGCTCTTACATATGAAGAATTGTTCTCATCATTAGTTGACGTGAATTATAAACTCTTAACAATGAAATAAATCTTTCTCACTCGACATAATTCTACACGATCACAAAATCACATGATACGATCGTTCGTGTTGGCTCTTCTCTTTTATGAAGTATTGGGATATCTTTAAGAACCATATTATATGTACAGGCAGGCTTCTGTCATGGGGGTGGGTGAGGTATTTTTGGGGTAATTTTTTATTCAAAGTGGACCCCACATCATATGTTTATTCTCGAAAAATTCTGTAAAAACATTTCTGTACACATGGATTAACCGTATCTTTAAATAGGAATGTGAACATTCTGACTTGATGGATTAAAAGCTATTTAATGCCATTTAGTTTGAACGACTTATGGTGTCTCAGTCATAAAATGGGGGCTTTTGTTTCATTTTTATATTTTATTTGGTTTGAAAGCCCTATAAAAGTCAACAACTGTATCCTCATCTCATATTCTACATTGATCGCTTCTAATTCAAAGAATTCCCTATCGAAGACCAAACCAACAATAGGTACGTTTTATTGACGTCATTAGAAAAGGATGTATGTTTAGGGCTGGGCATATTTCTCGAACCGAACTGAACCGAACCGGACCCGAACCGAACCGAGCGGTTCTTCGTAAGTGAAATACCCGAACGGGTATCAAAATCAAGAACCGACGGGTACGGGTCGGTTCTCGGTTCTAGACCCAGAACCGAAGAACCGAATAAGAACCGAATTTTTTTAAAATTTTTTAATTTTTATATATAAGATAAATCAAATTATTTAGTTTTTTAAAAATAAATTAACAAATATAAAGTTTACAATGAAGAGACTGGGCTCTATGATGGTATTGAGACATGTAATAAAAAATATATTATATTTTTTCTTATTAAATTTTATTAGTTGAACAATTTTTTGTTTATTTATGAATTTTTTGTTTATTTATGTTTGTTTATTGTGATTTTTCAATATTTCTTGTCGAGTTTTTACCATATTTTCAATACAGTATGTTAAACTCCAGTTCGGGATTAAAATTTACCTTTTAATCTAAATCAAAGTTAACAATTAATTTTAATCATATATTTTAACGTTTTCAAAACTTTTCAATCATATATTTCATCAATTTTTATCAAAATTTACTAAAAGTTTGATTTTATTCACAACCAAATAAAGGTTAAACGATAGCATATTATCATGTATACTTATATCTAATTAAATTATAGCCCGACGCCAACTAGACTGCACTTACAACTCTTATCTAGTGCAAGGGTCAAGTAACACGTTTTGAATAATTACCAAATTCGAGGAATAACATAGATGATAGACGACTCAACGACAATCATCTCTGCAATATTAAATCACAACACTCCGTCAACTATAAGTACCATTATCATCAAATCTTATAAGGTAACTTAATGGAACCCGTTTTTAATTCCATTATTCATTGTAAAAATCCTTACTAAATCGAGTATCATCCCTCTACCTCTGGATGGACACATTGATTTTCACCAAGATTACAATTTAGTTCTAACAACTTGATATGCATTTATAGAGAGACATGAAATTTTAACTCTTCGGTAGTGTTTGATTGGGGTGGAATTGGGTGGACCTTAATTTTGGTGTTTGATTGCATAACTTTTCCATGAAATTCATTTTCATCCATTTCCTAGGTACAACCATTTAAAACACATTTTTCACTTTTTATTTTTCTATGGGTTTGGTGAGAAAGTGTTTTCCATCTTTTTTTTTTATTTTATTTTTTTTACTTTTACTTTTTGGCAATGGAAATATATTCTAAATCCAATGGTAAAAAAATTTATCCATTTAATTGACAATTTGTATGAAAAATAAAGTCAAACGAACACAAAAAAAAGTTCAATTTTTTTTTTACTTTTTTGCAATTCAAACAAATTTTAATACAGATTGTAAAAATATCTATCCCAAAAAATAACAATTTGCATAAAAAAATAAAGTCCAACAGATTAGGTGAAAAATTATACCAATCAAATACCATTAATTACAATTTCCTCTAAAACAAATTCTAGACAATTCAATTCTCTGCTATTTATTTTTTTTTTCCATGCATTTTTCATCCTTACAATCAGACAGAACCTTCGAGTTTAATATACCAAGAATGGCAGAGTAGTAGACAAGATCCAATACCAAATTAATGGAATCGGATTCATTCGTGTTGGATTTTGTTATTAAGAGACAAGTCGATGCATGTGCAGAAACTCAAAAGCTTTTTCAGGCACTATAAATTTTAATACGACATAAGGATTCCATCCGATATACTTTTTACTACAGATACTCAAACGACCCCAACGCTTTGGATTTATATAGTCTATTGTCTCTCTGTAAAGAATAGTTGTCTTTATCAAGTTCTCTTCCATATATTTTTGAAACCTCAGTGTTCTTATCTTATTAACAAATGAAAAAATGTCAAGATGTAACGCGTTCATATGTATTTAAAAAAAAAAAAAAAAAAAAAGGTGTTACTCTTTCCATTGTTAAGGTGTGTCTTGTTATGTGTTCTTAAAAATATCTTTGGCAGACGAGAACTGGGCTCGTCTTTATCCTAAACTGACTCGTCCAAATCATCTCTAAAAAAAACTAATAATTGATGAGATCGACTTTAACGAAATTGACTTGCCATCTAATTATTGTCTAAGTTCGAAAACTACCTAGCCCCTGTTTGACTCTTATCTTTGGAGAATGTGTTTTGGAATAGTAATTTTTTTAAGAATACGTGGTTAAAAATAAGAAGAAAAAAATTAGAGTTTATGTGTAAAATTATTTTATGAAAAAATATATAATCGTTTAAAAAATAGAACTCAAACAGGGGTTTAGATTTCTATTCTTTAATCCAGATCATAGTAATCACTCTCATATCATCTGTCAATGTAGGACCATTTTGACGTTATTCCACACAACGTATGAATGTCTAGTCTATCAAGGTTTTTATATTATTAGATTTCAAAACAAATCCTTGCCATACATACTGATTTTCTCATGTTATCCCACTTTTGAATAATGCTTCAATGAATCACTATTATTAGAATACAGATAAAATTAATTTATAAGCAGTTCTAATTTTTAAGAGTAACATCTTAAAAGATTCCGATTAACGAAAAATAACATGCTAAATTATAGGTATTAAAAATGAGAAAAATCATGTGTACAAATATTTTTCTACAGAATTGTGCCGAAAGTCTCACATGTGTGGGTCCCATGGTGTAATAAAAAAATGCCAAAAAATTCACCACCCACCCCACCAATGTTTCTTGTCTGTAATATTTCTGTAAAATAAGTTCTGTACATGCTGGTCTCATTAAAAATCTAGTCATAATAACATGATAAATTACAGATATTAAGAATCTAATTATTTCGTATCTTTCGAATAAACTGAAATGAAATTACAAAATATAAAATAAAATTTATTTAACTACAAATTTATTTAATAGATACATTGACAAATACATCACTGCAGATACATATTATTAGAGTTCAAATTGGGGGGGGAGGGGAAGGTTTCAATTTTTCTTTCCTAGGAAAAATATAATCTCATAATTATTTGGTCTTTCCTTTTATCTATCGTTATACTTCTTCAAAATAAAACTTTTGTACTTTTTAGAATTTTATCTAACCTAAAAAGGGACTAATGTCAAATACGAAGTTTTTATTAGAGAAAAATAGTTTGGAAAAATCAATTAGAACACGATTTCATATTCATAAAAGTAGGCAAGAATGACTACGTTGGCAATTCATCTTAACCATATCATCATGCTTCATGAATCGGATGTCGGAATAATTATAGTTCCATAACATTAAAAAACGAAATAAATTTTATTTAATTAATTAGTAAATCTCGAAACCTACACATTATCTCCTTTTTATCAACCAGATTTCCAATTATAGGAACAAAAACTGGGAAGCAGATACTCGATTTGTAATCCTCTATTTGAAGTACGTATTAAAATTTTGCTTAAAGTTATATTCCACGAAAGTCAAAACATTAGTCAATACCAATTTACAGTAAAATTACAAAAATAAAAAAGGATTATTCTACTTTGTCCTCATGGGTGACCTCAAGCATGATTTCGATCCCACCACTCTCCTCACATGGAGGAAAAAAATATTAAATTTAATGAGGTGGGACCCGACCTCCATGTGAGAGGAGTGGTGGGATCGAGGTCATGCTTGAGGTCACCCATGATGGTAAGGTAGCATGGTTGAATAAAAAATCAACCTCTGTGCAAGGGAGAACGAGCATTATTGAGAACTTTGGGAGTTTTAGTACTCCGGAAAACCTTCATCGGACTCCGAAAGTACCATGATTTTCCCTTCACCGAAGCCGCCGGCCTGACGTCATTACGACCGAAAGCTGACGTCGTCTTCGTCCCGGCGCTAACCGACCTCGATCTCACCATCATCCTTGCAAAATCATCAATTTTGTTGTTACTTTCCACGTTCTCATCATTGTGATTATTGTGGTTAACCGCCTCATTCTCTTTTGTCGGCTCACTTCTCTTGGTCTTACTTCTCTTCAAGACGGACCAAAACGACGGCGTCTTTATCCTATCACTGCCCGGCGGTGAGTTCTTCGACCGGAGGAAGGGGATTGCGAGGGATCTCGACCGGCGTAAAGATGGTTCGCCGTCGATGAGGTTGGAGACCCTGCCGCCGACCGAGCCGCCGCCGCCATCACCACGGCCGTTGAGGAAGGATAAATATGAAGACGAAGAACCTGAAGAAGAGGAAGTCGATGACACGCACGCACAGGGGCGCACTTTAGCGCAGTCGGGGCAGAGGATAACAAGGCGGTCGCGGAGGCAGGTCGGGCAAATTCCATTACGCCGCCGCTTAGAGGGGTGTTTTGGACATTTCCACACTTCCTCTTCGTCTATATAGCAAGCCATCATCAATGAAATATCTATGCTTTTGCTCGCTCTCCCCTTATATATACACTTATGCACACTGAGATATGTATGTATAGTTAAGGTGGCGATGGAATTTAATGAAGGAAAATTGTTAACCATGGACCATGGTTAAGGGGCATTGAGTCTATGGTTGGGCCGCGTGAACACGGGATTCAGAATAGTGTCAAAAGGAAAATTTGCATCGGGCAAAAGAAAATCATTAAATTTAATACATGCGAGTTTCGTCCCGAACGGGTTCGAGATTTCCCGCCTAGTTGAGTATATCGGACGGGGACAAGATGAGGGTTGTTGCACCGAATTGGGGGTAGAGCATGCGAGTACAAAAAATATGGTCATCGCTCCATTTAGCCCTCGTTCGGCCTTAATTCTTTTTCATTTTTTTTCTCTTATTTTTAACCACACAATTTTTCATTAAATAATATTACACATAAATCGAAAACTTTTTATTCTTTAAAAAAAAAAAAAAAACTATTCTAAATATTAAAATTTGGGGAAAAAAATATGGACCAAACGGGGCTTTAAAGTCCATAGCAAATTTAAATTTTTTTTATCGCATAAAAAGAAAATAGTCATCATCATCATTTCTAAATGAAACATGGGTTGTTCTACAAATTGGGAAAAAAAAAACAATAATTCTCAAGAATTAAAGACGGGAAAAAATAAAGACAAAACATAAAATAAATAATAATAATAATAATACTAAAAAATAAACGAATTAAGCTAATGTACATTTCTTGTTGACATTCTCCTTGACATTCCCTGTATGTCAAAAGAGTTATGCTATAGGGTCAGGGTCAATGACCGATCCTGGTCCGGGGGTGACAAGTCGGGCCAGAGTCATTGATCATGGCCATTAATTATTTTTCACGTCAAAATTTGGTTGGTGATGTGAAAGACTGTTGTAAAAATTATTGGAGATGGTGGATGTCATGTATTAGAATGTCAAACGTAATATCAAGTAGAATGTAAATGTAATATAATTGAAAATAAACAAGATGATAACATGATAGATATTTGTCCCACTCTGCCCCATCCTGCTTTAATCAGGTATGGGGACAGAATGCGTGAAGATTCATTTCAAGTAATTTTCTTCAGTTCGAGGGAAGGTAAGTGATGACCAAGTTGAAATTGCAGTAACATTGGATAAAATTTACTTGTAGGGATATTAAAATTAGATTTTTTAGTAAATTGTGATGAAAATTTTGAAATATATGGTTGAAAAATTGTGGGACTCATGAAAAATGTAATTGATATTGATTATTAGACTTTGACTTAAATTAAAATAAGATTTTACATGGTACCAAACAAGCTCATAGTGGAGACGGCATTTAACAAAGGGAAAATGTGAACCATGGTTAAGGGGTTTGAGTCTTTGGTTGACCACGTGAAGACACGACTTTTGGCCTCTGTAATTAGAAAATTCTGGTATACCAAACGACGTGTTTCGAATTTTTACATTGGAGGTGATTGCTTTACACAACTACCCCTCGTTTTCACTGTGATTAATTAGAGTTATTTCCGGTAATTGCAATAAATTATAATTGTGTCTAATTAATATTTTAATAAATTTGATAATATGCATAAGAGACAGGAAGATAAATAAATGAAAATATAAAGGGCAGGATTGAAAAAAATAATCCAATAAAATATTTAATTGGTAGAAATCACCAAATGTAAGCCAATAAATCCAACTTATTTAATGGACAAACGTCGTTTTAATCTTAGGGTCTGTTTGATTGCAAGGATGGAAAACGGGTGGAAAGAAAATGAATGACAAGGAATTGAATTACCTAGAAAACGTTTTACAGGGAATTATAATTAATGGTGTTTGATTGGTATAATTTTTCACCTGGCAAATTTTTTGTTTGGTTTTTTTTTTTACACATATTGTCAATTAAATGGATAAATTTTTTTACCATTGACTTTGGAATGTGTTCCAATTGCTAAAAAAAAATTAAAAAAAAAAAAAAATTTGTCAAAAAGTTGGAAAACGTTTTCCCACTACTATGGTGAAAAAAACGTTTTCTAACTTTTGTGCATCAACCGCTTGTACCTTGGAAAACGTTGGAAAACGTTTTCCCTGGAAAATTAGTGCAATCAAACAGGTGAATAGTAAAAAGTCGAACGTTTTCCAACTTCCACGAAAAACTTGGTCAATCAAACAGGACCTTATATTATTCACCATCTACAAAGGCTAAGTTCGGCAAAAATCCAACATAATGAAATTTCGATTTGATTTAGCTAAAAATAAGATTTGGTTTAAAATTTGATGTAATTTATGAATACAGTAATATTTCTAACTATAATTAATAATTAATTTTAACTTAAATTTTTATCAACTTTTTTAACTATATAAATCAAACATGAACAAATTGTCAACTCTCACAAAAAATAGTCAATCGGATATGGCTTATTTAGGACAAAAGTCCAATCCCACGTGGGTGTAATACAATTTTCATCACACGATTTGTTTGCGAAGGCAACCACAATCATTTTAGAAATTAAATTTAATAACCAATTTGATTTATCTGTTTTCACTTTGATTTAACGTCATTAGTATCTAACATCAATCAAGATATTTTCATAGATGACATTAAATAATAAATTTATTTAAATGTAAGGACATATGACTATTTAATTTCACTTATCGAAGATAGCAATGTAGATTGATGTTCTAACGTCACTGTTCTAAATAACATTAATCTTTCAGCTTTTCAGTTTCCTTTCCTTTTAAATATTATTATTACTGGTAATTGGCATAAACTCTAATCTATACCTTTATTGTGGAATATCCCCCCCTATCATTTCAAAATTGACGGAATTTGATGGGAAAATATTGAGTAAGAAGATGAAGTTTAGAGGGTGCGGATGAAATTTTAAAGGTTTGAGATTGTGAATGTTACAAATAATTTTTTTTTTTTTTTTTTTTTTTTTTTGATATAATCTGTAAAAAATTGCAATTATTCATTTTTAATTTTAGCCTTCTTGAACTGCTCTAGTAATGGATTTATATAGTAGGGAGTCTTTCGCATGTAAAAGGTAATGAGGAGGATTTTTTTGTCAATTTGAAAGGATATGAAGTATTTCGTAATAAAGACATAGGTAAGGGGGGTTTTGTGTCAATATTATCTCTAAAGTTCAACAAAGTTGGATTGGACTACGCCAAAGTGGGACACGTGGGAGATTATACAGGGAAAAGGGCAATGGGGGCATCTGGATGTATTTGACCTTTTCTAAAGTGTAACTTTGTTGAATCTTATTTAGACTTGGTTGGTTATTGCAGACTAATGATGCATAAATCAATCATTCTTTTTGGGAGTCAAAACTCAAAAATATATTCCATTGCCACCAGTGTGAACTCATCAACTGACAAGGATACCTTTTTGCAACAAATCCATTTTCAGGATCATTTTCAGTAGTGAAATTTTAGGTTTATATTACAAGTCAAATATTTTAATTTTATATTTAAAGACATGTTTGATGAATCGTTTAACTAGTTGAGTAATTTGTTTGCTAGTTGAGTGGGTCGAGCTTGTCGAGTTTTAACTATGTTTCTCTAGTTTTTATTATACTCTAGGTCCTCAATCTTTTTACTTTGCAAAACTTTCGTCTCCATTAAATCTTTAGTATTTTCATTCACTAGTATGGTGGAATTCGTCCCAACTAACAGTTTCCATCCAAAACTTCTATTAAAGTGATGTAGAAAGACAATCTTGTCCTTAAACTTTAAAAAGACAAATAATCAAATACAAAAAGGCGAATAAAAAATAAAATAAAGTCTTCTTTTTATTCCACCACAACCCCAAGATCGTCAACCACCATTCCAAGACTCGCGACAACAACAACCACCAACAAAACTATTGTCATGTCAATAGCTCTCACCACCAACCCAAACCTAAACCCATCTACCCCTTTCCAAACATTCTGTAGCACCATCAAGTTTGCGAGTTCCAAGATCTAATTAGTGAGTTCAAGTGCATCAATGCTAGATCATTGCTTCTTTTTTTCTTCCTAAAATTTCAAATGCAAGCGCTTGCTACCAAAATCCACTCGTCCCACTACTGTTATGCCACCAAATCCCACCAACCACCACCACTATACCAGCTCCCATTGCCTACTGCCATCCATGGTCATTTCTCCTTTTCAAAATGCAAAGTGAGCTAACATGTATGCTTAGTGGTGGCAATGGGTCGAGTCGAGCCGATTCGGCTCATTGTCTTAAGAGCTAGGCTCGTGCTCGGGCTCGTTGCCCAACGAGCTCATGGGCAACGAATTGATCTTGAAAAAAAGATTGAGCTCGGCTCGTGGGCCGGGATGAAAAGAGTAACGAGCCGAGTAGGAGCTCGGCCTGTGAGCTCGTCTTTTTATATATATATATATTTTTTATATTATATAATACACGTTTTCTGATTTATTTATTTTTAAAAATTGACGAGCCACTAGCGGAGCTGAGCCTAGCTCGGCTCGTTTGACATTTTCTAAGCTCAGCTCATGGTTCAGGCTCGTTTTTTACTAGTCCGAGTCCACGAGCTACTCGACTCGATTGCCCTCACTAGGTATGCTATAATTTGTGTTGGTGACCGAACTCAAAATAACCTTGGACCAACTTTAGACAAGATTAGGAGGATTTTCCTATAATGTTTAACCCTAAACATAATAAGAGATCGAACATGAGCTCGGCCATATACTTTCGTCATCTAAAAAATATCAACACAATAAGCTGATTGGTGGTGGGCCCATGGGATGGGAACGATCCAAATTGAGGACATTGAGTTGCATGCAAACTTGAGGCAATTGGGTAATATTGAGGCTAAATTGACTGGGACCCTTGGGTCCTACTGGAGGAAGCGATGACGCTAGGGTTTGTCAACTAGTGTCATTGTTGTGTGAGAGCCTTTATGACCATAAGGGCCATTGGGATGATGTGAGGTTGATTGGTGTCGTCAAGCCACCACAGTGGAGTTTGAGTCCGGTTGTTTTTAGGGTGGGTGATGTGTGTACAGGTGATTAAAGTTCTAGTCGGGGTCGCGAGAGAGAATTTTCCTAGGTTTTAAACTCCAAAATTATTTTCATATATGTATTATAGAATATGTTGAGTTTATAATGTAGTGTACAATGATTATTACAACTACAATAATAAAACATAAACTTCCAAAGTGTAAAAAATCGAAACAATCAACTCAAAACATATTCAACCTCACCATCAATATGTCTTGTGATGTTGAGCTCAAATTCGTGCCACACCGGATTCAATGCACCGTTATCCACAGAAATGGCAATGAATATATCGAAAGAACCATTGGAGGCAACCAAGAAGATCATCGGAGAAATGAACTCTCCTACTTAGCTCCTCTCCATATTTTTCTCTCTATGTTTTTCCAACCCTCAAAATCCAAATGAAACAATTGAATGCACATACAATTATAGAGCTAAAACAATTTGAATTCAAATTCAAATATTGTAGTATGAAATGGACTAGTAGGGTGATTGTCCACATGATTAAATCTAATTGTTGGATATAATCTATGGTCCATAATATACACCAACTAGCACAATCCTTTCCAAGTACGCAAGGCCAATAATCATGTGTCAAGTGGATTTAAGTGATCCACCTCACAAATATTTTGCCTTGTGTCACATAAAATTCATCGCCAAATTCCTCGGTTACAAGTGATATCCCTTAGTGTGGTCTTATTTCACCATCATCGTGCACACCAACTCAATGCATGTACAATAACTAACCATTATTAAAATTCAATAGCGATAAATATTTATTGAACTTACCAACCACAAGTACTTTTGTTCTAACATCTACAGGGTTATCATCAATTACAATTTTAAGCAGTATAAAATCACTAGAAATAACTTCTTTATAATGAAGTGATAATTCACCTCAAAATGCTTAGTTCTTTCATGATAAATAGGATTTTAACATAACATCGATGCGCTTTGACTATCAGAAAAAATCATAGCATTTTAATTCAAAAAGTTTAATTCATATATAAGGCCTTTCAGCCATATGTATTCTTTTAAAGCTTCGATTAATGCAACATATTCTGCTTCAGTGCTGGAGAGTGTGATAATAGATTATAACTGTGATTTCCATGTGATACAATTATCTTCTAAAATGAAAAAGTATGGAGTGGTACATTTCCTCTAATCTTTATCCCTTGCAAAGTCAGAATCTGCATAGCTTAAACTCTTGCTTTTAACTCCCCCCTTTTAAACACTAATCTCCTTTTTAAAGTTCCAACTATGTATCTTAACTTCCATTTAAATACAGTCCAATATTGTTTACCAGGTTTAGATATAAACCTATTTAAGAAGCTAACTGCACATGTAAGATTTTGTCTCATGGTACTCATAGATTACATCTTAACCCCAATGTCATTAGCGTAGAGAACATTACACATTTCGTGCATTTCTTCTTCAGTTTTTGGGTATTGTGCATATGACAAATTCATGTGTGAAACTAATGGTACATGAATAGACTTAGCGAATTTCGTACCAAATTTGGTTATCACTTTATTCAAATAAGACTCTTGATTAGTAGTCATCATATTATAAAAAATGTTCCTTTTAGTAACTATGCCAAGAGTTTTTCTTGCATCTACTAAGTTTTCATGTCAAATTCTGATTTTAAAAGGTTTTTCATCTTTATGATTTCAGATTTACTAGAACTAGCAAACAATATGTCATCCACATATAACAATAAATAAACTTCACAACCTACTTTAGAGATATTAAAATACAGACATGCATCAAATTCACTCTTTTTAAAACCAATTTTGAGCACATAAGCATCAAATATTTTATACCATGTATTGGACTCTACTTACGACCATACAAGAACTTTTTAAGCAAGCACACAAGTTCAAATTTCCCGCCACCTCGAACCCATAAGGTTGAGACGTGAAAATCAATTCATCTAACTTCTCATGAAGAAATGTCATCTTAACATCTAGTTGCTCAAACTTTCAATCATACTAGACAATTAAGGCTAAGACAAACCTGATAGTTTTATACTTAATGATTGATGAGAACACCTACAGCAGTTGTCTTCTCCTTCAAAACATCCTGAAAAATGTTGTTAGATAGATGAAGATGAATCTGCGAAAATGCCTTCCGATTCTTCTATTGCTTCTCCTCTGATATCCAAGTTGTCTGCATCTTGTCAAATCTCAACAACGCATCATCCAAATCCATCTGTGCCAAAACAGCTCTCATCTTCATTTTCCAAAATGAAAATCTTGTATTGCGATCCAAAAGCGAAATATCGTACTGCATGGCTGACATTGATAACAGAAACCTCAGACGGAATTCTCAACCAATAGCCCTAATACCACTTGTTAGAAACGGGGAGGCGAGTATGGAAAAATATGAAATATTGATCGTACAAGCAAGAACAAGATTAAAAAAAAAAAATTGAGAGTCTAGCAAAGAAACCAAATAATTTTATTAATTGACAACAAATAGAGAGAGAAAATACAATTTCAGCGATACATAAACTAAAAGAAAAGTCTGCTATTTATAGAGGACGTCTTAAACCTTAGAAATAACCTAAAAGACAAAAACAAGGTAAAAAATATGCGTAAAATCGAAAAAGAAAATACTCGTGTGACGTCGTCGTTCGAGCGACAAGCGAGAGATGCACCTGTCGCTTGAGCGACATCTTGACGACAGGCGGGCGACGACTCATTGTTTCCAAAAGTTCACCTATCGCTCGAATGGTAGGCTAGCGACCTCCAGTGCCGTAAATTCGAGTTTCCTTCTTGGACCTTATTTTGACATCTTCAAGCCCAATACTCCAAAATGCTTACCCCTAAACCGAATTTGGGTTTCAAACCCAACATTTTGTGCTTTAACTCAACTGAAAGATGACACATTTTTTGAACAACAATCGATATGGAACATGTCAATAGATGTTTTGAAACTTATACGATATGCCCATAGAGCATTATCAAGTTTCTTCGATCAATCTCCAATATACTATAATACTTTTAGTAATTCCCTGATGGACCTATTGGTCGAAGACGTAATTTTCAAAATGTTCTAGAGATGTTCAACTATAGTCACTCACACTGGCTGAGGAGAAGGGGGTTTTGGGGGGACCCGGACCCCCCAATTTTTGGACAATTTTTTTTTTCTTTTTTGTATTTACGATTTTGCCCTATAAATTTACACTTAAATCTGAAACCATTCCTTCCAAATCCACTTCAACCGTCTTCTTTCTCTCTCGACTAACACAATATTGACATTATAGAAAAATCATAAAGTATACCCGTTAGTATACAAGTTTTTGACATTGACATTAATTCTTCCAATTGCTACTGCTACGGTAGAAAGAGTATTTTCTATAATGAATTATGTCAAGAATCGATTGCGCAATCGAATGAATAATAAATGGTTAATAATAGCTTGATTGTGTATATTGATAAGGATGTATTCAACCTGATTAATGATGATATAATTATACAATGTTATCAAAGTATGAAAACTCGAAAAGAACGCTTATATTAATGTATGATTGTACTAAATTAAATATTGGTACTCAAGAAATACTTTCTTTTATATGTTTATTGATTTTTTTGTTAATAAGGTATAAAAAAAAAAACAAAAAATTGGGGGCAGCCTCGTGGCCCCCCAACCTATTCACCTCTATATCTTTAATTCTGGAACCCTCCAACTCCAAATAGCTGACTCCGCCACTGGTCACTTATCTGATAGAAATGTGATGGAACGTGCCTTGAAAACAAAGATGAAAAATTTTAGATTGTATACCAAATTATTCATTTAGAGCGCAAACTGCAGTAGATGTAACGACAATCGGTATTCAAAACTTCCTTGCACGGGTAAATTTGTGACATAACAAGTAAAATTTATGGTAACAATAAAATTACCCTTTTCTCTGTAACTGTGGCCAAGTTGCATTTACTAACTTACCACTATATAAAACAATGTGGGACCACCTAATGTGATCCAAAAATCGATTTTTATTTTTTACAGAAAAATAGTGCGCGCATAGTAATATTAAAATATAGAGTTAAAAAACTTCAGAAGTTAAATAAAAAAAGCTTATCTCAAGTTTCAGTGGGGACGAGATCCCACAGGCTCCCACCTCTTTCCACCACTTATAGAACGCATGGGGTGGTAGCTTTTGCACTCGAAGGTTGCAATATCCACGGAAGGAGATATCTTCCATAAACGATGGCTGAATTTTTAGGATGGAACTGGACAGGCTGGGAGGTTTTGTGAGACTTTTGTTTCTAAAGGAGACTTTGATATCTTCGCGACATCCCACCAAATTATTTCTGGTACTTGATGGAACATTATGTCGTCATTTGTTTATATATTGTGCTATGAGAAAGCGTATGCAACTATGCACTCTATTGGCTTTTCAATTGTGATCTTTCACCCCTTGTTATCTTGATAAAACTGAAGCAATATGATCTTCATTCTTGCTTTTTACTCCCTTTTTATGTTAGTCCATGTTTGTTAGTGATTAAAATAAAAAAAGTTGTCGATGTATATAATTAATTTTAACCACATATTTCAGAAGACACAACTTTTCAATCACACATTTTATTAACTTTTATCAAAATCTGATGAGAATTTGATTTTAATCCTCACCAAACAAGGGTTTAGATTCTATATGATTGACATAGAAATTGTCTCAAATGCCATATTTCGTTCCTTCTACCATTTTCCTTGGATGCACGGGATACCAATCAACCGTCGGAAAAAAAAAAAAAAATGTGTTCTCGTTTTACCCTTTAGTCTTTTCTGGTTGAAACTAATAGAAGATATCTCTCTTCTCTAGTTTTCTTAAGATCTTAATCTTTTTCATATTTTTTTAAATGAAAACATTAATTTTAGTTTAAGAGATAATATCATTATAATTTTAGTAAATGGTTGAACCACTTAATTTAAAAACTCATGTTGTTAGATAGAAACTCATGCATGTTATTTAAATATAATCCAAAGCATGTCCTTCGAATGGAGGTGAAGTTTATTTTTTCCTTCACACGTGCACAATTTCATTTTAATGGATTGACTTGAACTAAAATATTAGTTTGCTCTAATATTATATTGAATTTCGAGTTACATCTTAAAAGGATAACTTTGTTAAAAATACTGACACAAACTCTTATATGTTTGATTAAAATTTTCACATGTAGTGATTTATCCTTTAAATACTATAAAATTTGTTCTTTTTTTGTTCTTTTTTTTTTTTTTCATTATTGTATTAACTTGATTTAATGAATTTTTTAATTCAATAAATCATAAAAAATGTTGATCTTCGATGCAGCATTGACATATAGTAAATTTGCGGACTGGATGGAACCAAGATCAGGTTAATTAAGCGGTAACTTTACTAACTTCCCACCAACGTTGTACAAACAAACTCGACTCACCCCTTAAAAAGAATGGTTCCCTCTGTTTCTCCATCTTTAGATGTCTACAAAATAGATGAAGGTTAGAATTCACGTCCACTTGAAGAAAGGGTGGCAGTGGAGTATACATAAGCAGATGAATAGGATGTGGAGAAACCAACGTTCTCTTCAATAATAGATTGATGGCTAAACAGTTAGTAAAGGTTGAAGCCCCTTGACTTCTTTATCTTGATTTGAATTGACATTGGCTAATTTGGAATTCGAATAAACTAGCCCGGGTGGGTTGAGCTATGGTATCCCAATAGTTCTAAATCTCAGCTCTAATTTGAGGCTACCATTTTAATCTGGTTTCTTCCCAGTCATGTCAAATATTATTCCACCAAGTAACCTTCATGCAATTACACCAAGATAAGAAGAGGTCTCTATGACATTAAAACAAGGAGTTTCCCTTGGAAATCTCTCGGTGAATTCTTTTATTTTTATTTTTTTAATCAACATGAGCTTTATTCAATTCATGTCAAAGCTATAATATGACGAGAAAACCGAATTCACCTTCTCTTTTGAAATGCTCCAAAAGCATAGAGATGGCGATGGGCACAAGCAGCAACTCCAGCTCATTGACTTGGTTTACGGCTCAACTTCACTAATAGGCAAGCCTATGGGAACAGCTGAGCCCAAAAATTTAAAGTCAAGCTAGCTCGCGCTCGACTCTCCCCAAAGTGAGCCGAGCTAGGTTCGCTTGGTATCCAAGCCACCCGGCTCGTCCATTGCCATCTCTATGCAAGCAAGATTCCATCTACCTTAAAGTGAAGTCAACCTAAAGCCCACCCTCCACCTCTCCCATGGGAAATCCATATGCAAGTTTCTTGTAGTTGAACAATAAAACCAAAAGGAGTAAAAACAACATAATATAAAATCTAGAAATTAAACTCAGCGCTCAACTTTCATAATTCAATACCCTTATCATTCCCTATAAAGATAACATCGATAATCTTTACTAGACTTTACACCAAATATTAACAAAGCTAGAAAAATGCTAACTACCGGCCAATTGCCCAGAGTAAGCATAAATTCTAGACAAGCTAGAGCCCAAAAAAGAGAATGTCCCTGACAGATTTGTTGAAACAGAAATTCCAGCAAAATATCCAGTAAAAACCACATGGATCATCCTTTAACAGATATATGAAAACTAACCAGGACATCTGAGACTCCTGCAAGAAATCATGTTCACCTGAAACCCCCAGCAACCAAAGGACGAGCTTTAGTTCCAATGCTCGACCTGTCACGAGTAGTTGAAGTACTCTTAACCCTATTTGGAGACGAACTCATTCTTTTACTCCTCTTCTTATTCACAGCACCTTCACTGCGTGGCCCCATCAAAGCAGCCATTAACTGCTGACCTCTGGAACCCGGAATGCTTTTCTTTATGAATGAAAAGGCCTGCTTTGTTTCCAGATCATCCAGATCCTTCTCCAATTTTCTCTTGCAAGATATACTATCCACCAACCTCAAATGGTCACGTGGAATAGAAAAACCAGCATCTGAAAACAAAAGACAGTTTTGAACGTTTGACTTTCCATACTAATAAAATCAATCAAATGGGAACTTCAACGGAACCAAGTATGATAATGTTTACCTGGTTGGTCTTCTCTGTACATCTCTGGACTTGAAGATCTCTGAGGTGTTAGTGTAATATTCGGTTTATTTCCAACAGCACCATCCTCCACATCGATGTTAATTTTTTTCAGTGAACTTGAAGAAATTACTTTGTGAGCAACATGTGAAGTTACATTGGATGAATTATTTACTACCTTTGGCAATGAAGTAGATTCTTTGGGCAAATCATCTATTGTACTTGATTGATTATCTTTATTTTCAATGTTCTCAACTCCATTATGTTTTGGTTCACTATAATCCTCTGGAAGAGATTCATCAGCAGTGTCATTTCGTCCATTGACATCAGAACCTTGATAATTTTGCACAACAGGAGATGCATAGATGTCTGCATTATCCAACACTGATTTGGGGGAGGTGTTCAATATAGTTGAGTGGATGCCTAGTTTTTGAGATTCAATAAAATTTGAAAACCAGGTGGTGCCCTGTTTTGCATAAAAGAGAATGTATGCCTCTTGTGACAGCACAAACTGTTCATGAACCCGAAATACCTACAAAATTGCAATTCAGCATCAATATCTTTCTTCATACTCAGTTGTCCAAGGATATTTGTGAAAGGCAGAAGTTGTCAATACTTATAAAGCTAAATGTCACAAACAAAACCTGCTTATTATTGTTTGACAACTCCAGACGACGAAAACAAGAATAGAGACTCACTTCCATTGTTTATGAAGTAATTTAATTAGCTAGCTTAATATCCAATACATTACCTTTGAATCATCAAACTTGCACCATGTATCAGGGGATACACGAATGAAGCAATAATAGTGGCCCGAAGTAGATGTGAATCCAACATGCACAACAACAGCGTAAAGTTCATATTTAAGTTCTGCCTGCAAAACAAATAGGGAAAAATTTCACAAAATCTGTTTACATCACAAAATTTAAAAGTAGAATACTGAATAAGCTAATATCCCTAAATAAAATAAATCTGCCACATCAGAACTCACTTAGTATTTGTCCCACCTAACAACTACATAATTTCACCAAACTAGGACAAAACAAATGCATATTCAGCAATAGTTAGAGCTATTGATAACTAGTTACAATTGCAGTTTGCTAGTAGGGTACCATCGTCACGTTAACTACTAATTACCATGCATCAAGTATTTTCCAACAAAATTCATGTCTACTGATCATCTTAGAGCATCTCCAAGAGGTTCTTTAAAAGTGAAATATTCTCTAATTTAAAGAGTCAGTCTTTAAAATTTTACTCTAAGAAACTCTTCAATATAACTTTTTAAAATAAAGAGTGGGCTTAACTCTCCAAATTTGGAGAGTCAAACCCAAATCTCTATAATTTAATGTTTCAAAGATTCCAACTTTCAATGTACATTTTATTGACTTAATTAAATAAAGTGATATAATTATTGGAGGGAAGATAATAAAAATAAAAGAATGAAAAAAAAAAATATTGGGAATGCTAAAATTAAATGTTAAAAATAAAGAGGCTATTGAAGTATTTTAAAATTTTTGCTCTTTAAATTTATAGATGCTCTTTAAATTTTAGAATATACTCTTTAAAAATAGAGTCTCTTGAAGATGCTCTTAGAGGTAACATATACAGTGTTTTGCATGCAGAGTACAAAAGTAGTAATGGAAACTCACATCACTGGTTTTGTCACCACCGGTGAAAGGCAGCAAATCCAACTCTAATGGAAATGCTACATGCTTGTCAATCTTCTCGACATAACAACCATCACTTTTGAATCTCTTCAAGTGAAATGCAGCAATTGAAGGGGCATGGTCCAACACAAGTTGTTTCTCAACCGATACTTGCTCCTTACACTCTTCACATGTAAACCTAGTCTCTGGATCTTCAATCTTTTCAACCTTTGTGAAGGATTGTAAAGCTATTAACAGCGTCTCTGCATCCTCAATCTCCAAACTTAGGTCTATTGATGGCTCATAAGTGTCAGAACTGTGACCACAGTTGCAACACTTCAGCTGCAATTTCAAAGACTTACTAATTAAATGATGAAATATTAACCGATAATAATACATAGACAAGGGCACATTCACAGACGAAATTTTGGTTGCAAGAGTGAATCAAATTTTAGGCGGTACACAGAGGGGAAAAAAAAGATTATCCTTGAACACATACTTTGCTGACAAGACGACCACCAAAAACCCGCTTCACAAAGTTGTCATTCCGTGAAGACACTGCTTTCAGCTTTGAATTTTCAGAACTTTCAAGTCTATCCAAAAAGCACTGCAGAAATTCATGAGCATCTTCCTGTTGAAACCTTCTGAAACTCGATGAAAAATCTAGCAGTTTTCTAGAGTCAAGGAATTATAAAGCAACCAAGAATTCTGACATAGTAAGTAAATCCCTGCAAAATAGCATTTATGATAAATAAACTGGATAAAGCTTTTGCATTTCAATTTCAATCAGAATTCAGATAACACAAATCATATTGCTCTAGCATGAGAAAGATAAATCTTGTTAACTAAAAACAATCAAAACAAAATGGCCTATGAGAACACCAAATGGTGACATATTTGAAAAATAAACACATTATCTATGATTACGCCACTGAAAATTATTGCATATTTAATAGAAACACGAGAGGATACAGCTCAAACTGTTGACAAGCTTCCCAGGGGTGACAGTTCTGCCAGCAGAAATCAGCGAAAGTTCAACAAGCTCACGCAGATCACAGAGCACACAGAACCCATCATTGTAAACTGCAAATCATTATACACGGGAGTATAAAACCAATTCCAAATATGAATATGAAAATCCAAGTTCACACTTTCCTAAAACAATTTTTTTCTATGCAATTCCTACTTTTAGGATTTGATTAAATCAAATGGACACACGCTCAGACAACTGACAGCTCAAATAAGAACACAATGTTAATCTTACAATGACAAGGAGTCGAATGGGAAGAGTAAAAAAGGCCTTGAAGAAGTGGCACAGTGTGTATAAAGCATTGTAACACAGCATTCAGAAAGCACGTGTTGCCCAAATTTGCAAAACCTGCTCCCTGTAAATTTTTCACATGTAGATAATAAAATGTCAAATTAAAAAAGAAAGGCAAAAAGCATGTAGCAACAAGAATTATACAGGCAGACAAAATATTGAGGGAAAAAATAAACCTAGCACGAAATGGTGTATCAAAGACCAAAATGTCAAAATTCAACATGAACATGACATATTAATGCCAAGATAAAAATAAATAATAAATAATAAATAATAATAATAATTTTACCACTATAACAGGCTTGACATCTTCCAATAGTAAAGTCAAAACAGGTGTATTGGATTCAATTTCGGCCGGTCTTTTTGGTGAAGGCCATTTACCCCAGTCTGAAGCCGAGGGTTTAATATTCAAAGCCAAAGATTCTCCGTTGAAATCATAATTTTTCGAGCAAGGCCCGGCAGAAAAATCAGTGGTCGGTGACCAATTCGAGTGTTCATCCTCTCCAATTTCACTCTCTTTCTCCTCGTTCTCTTCATCTATGTACAAAAATGCGTCCAGTAAGTCAGAATCTTCCTGCAACTCTTCAGAGCCCAACGTCGATGAATTTTCAACAATTGAAGGATTTTCGAGTTTGGAGTAAGAACCCGTGTGCTGATCCAGCGTTTGCCCGTCTAGGGTTTTGGCGGGATCAAACGAATTTGGTGGTGGGATTTCAGCAGAATTATTTTCCATTGCTGTTTGGGTAACGAAATGGAGAAAAATGGAATCAAAATTTGTTGAAAGCGAAAATTAGGGTTTCGAAGGCGGGTGAGGGGGAAAAAGGGGAAGGAAAATTGGGTGTTGTTTTTCGCGAGGGAAAATGAATTTTAAGGAAATTTGAGAGGGGAGGGAATGGAAATATATTAGTGCGACTTTCAAAAAAAATTCAGTTTTAAGAGAGGGAAAATAGTTTTTGGCCTTACTTTCATGTGCTTAAGCCTTAAAAAGAGAGCTTGAATGGCATTCCACCATAAATTTATTTATGTAATATTATTGTTTAAAGTTTGGGAGTGATTTTTTAAAGTATAAAATGATTTTTTAAAGAATTATTTATGTAATATTATTGTTTATCGTTTGGGAGTGATTTTTTGAAGTGATAAAATGATTTTTCAAAGAATGTACGATAAAAAAGAATATGTAATATTATTGTTTAGAGTTTGAGAGAGATTTTTTGAAATGATAAAATGAACTTTTTAAAGATGTACGATCGAAAACGAAAAAAAAAATTGAGTCTCATTAAATCAAATTGAAAAGAATTTTTAAAAAATAATTCTTAAAGTCAAACTAAAATTTCACTTTGCCCCTATTTGATGCAGAATAAAATTATATTTTTAACAGATTTTGATAAAAGTATATGATATGTACTAGTAAAATTAATTGCTAATTTTAATTTCATTAAAATGTAGAATTCATTTAATTTAAGAGTTTTGTTACATGTATATCAAGGTTGACATAAGAGATTACATAATGCCTACATAATATTTTATCATTTGTTAATTTAAAACATAATAAATTTTTTTATCTAATATTTTCCATCCACATCATTTTCGACAACCACTTATATACTATTTTTATTTACAAGTAGCAAAATAATTACATTCATCCACCTAAATGGATGTTTAGATAACATTACTATTATATCAAGACAATATAAAATATTAGATTTTAATTTATTTTTTAGTATTATTTAATATTATCCATTTTTCTCTATTA
Source organism: Osmanthus fragrans (assembly GCA_019395295.1). Taxonomy (NCBI): domain Eukaryota; kingdom Viridiplantae; phylum Streptophyta; class Magnoliopsida; order Lamiales; family Oleaceae; genus Osmanthus; species Osmanthus fragrans. The sequence continues at coordinate 11,139,578 of CM033359.1, forward strand.
AAAATGTTGGTAGAGTGTATATGTGGTTGTTAAAAAAAAAAATAATGTTACTTATATTGTCGTTTGTGATTTCCAATTTAATTTTTTTCTTTACTAACAAAATTCCATTTTAGGTTTACGACGTAATTCTATACTCACTTTTTTAAAAATAAGTTATTTTTTAATACATGTTCGCCCATGTTTGTTTCTCATTTTTACTAAAATTCATTTTTTCTTCTCTTCTTTTCAACCACACATTTTTCAATAAAATAATATTACACACAAATCCAAAACTTTTCTTTAATTTTTAACCACACATTCTCCACCAATCAACTATTCAAAATGCATTTTCTTCTTCAAAATGGAAATCAAATATGCTAGTAATATATTTTAATTGTACACCCGTAAGGTAAGGTCAAAGACCTTCCAACAACTCTTTCCTTGAATTGATAAAGAACTTTACCATTTTTCCTTTTCCTCCACTCTCAAATTTCCTTGAAATCTCACTTCACCCTGTCAAAATCAATTGGTAGAGTGAACTTGTATCCACATAAATTAAAGACATTCCAAATACGCCATTTCAATTCTTTTTTCGAATACATGCCCCTGTTTGGATTCAAGCATTCTTTTATTTTTTTTTAATAAAATAATATTACACGTAAATCCAAAAACTTTCCATACATTTTAACTACACACACCCTCAAAAATTACCACTCTAAAATTTATATATATATATATATATATATATATATTAAATCTCATTAAAATGAAAACCAAATAAGGGTTTATGATGTAACGCGTTATTGAAGGCCACTCCTTGGCAGACCTCAGTATGAAGAGTAAAAAGACTCTAAAATATAACAAATTTTTAGTGGGTTTCAAATCCCAGCATTCCGTCACAAAATACAGAATACAAAATATTTATTAGTTTTAAAAACTTCAAAAATGCATAAATCAGTATTCTTCAACAATCTTTTCCACAACTAGCGACACAACATATCATAAACCTAGTACTTTCAGATCTTATTTGATCTATTGAAACCCTCTCGTTTTACATGAATTACATGGAACACTCAACGGCAGGCCAGTTACCATAACAAACTTGGTCCGAGTTTAAAATATAATGCATTTTATTACAGGATTCGGTCCTGAATATCCGTAAATATATTAGACGCCAGGGAGCTGAGCTTCTTCCCAGTTTCTCCTGCAATATTCTTAATAGAGGAGATATCTTGCTGTGCCTGTTAAACAACATAAACGAGGAGTTAAAATATTGGATACAACAAAACCGGCAAATTCAAAAACAAAAAAAAAAAAGACTGTGATATACGAGAAAGAAATAGATTAACGGGGGGAAGAGTGATATCAAAAACGAAAAGGAAAAGAAATCTCGAAGCAAAAAATGCCATACGTATACGCCTGGTAAGTTTAGTGGGCAGGGCTGGATGGTATAGGGCAGGATTAAGGGAAAAAAGAAGAAGTTAACATCTCGTCTCCATTACAAAATAATACAGTGCACCAAACATGCCCCTTTTGTACCTGGAAAGAGAGACGATTAATGAGATCATTTGCTGTGAGGTCTACAGAAGAATTACTGGCATCGTGGCCAAAGAGATCAGCACTAGAGTTGATGTCGAACCCTAAAATTAAAGAGAACAAAGGAATGTGATTCATCAGCATATACAATCCTAGAAGACAAATTAATTTCTCTACCAAACAAATAGACCAGTTTCAAGAAAGATAACTGAAAGATTGTTCAGAGTGGATTAAGGAAAATACTTCACAAGTAATCGGATGAAAAATTATGTAAACACGAATTACTCAAGTACTAATCATCTCAATGTCGAGCGAAATGGACAGATACTTTATTCGAAATGCAAGAATACAAAGAAAGCGCCTATATCTGCATTCTACTTTTACTGTTAAAAGTAGAAACATTGAATCCATTACATATTAGTGAACTAAGTAGCAAAAGTTTGGTTTTAAATTGGACCAAACTATAGTACAGATAAACCTAAAAATTAACAATCAGAGAGGACAAGGAACAGTTTTACCAATAAGTGATCTTCCCATGTAAAAAATAATTAAATGTTAAATTTACAAAGTCTCTGGCTAATAAACATTCTAAAAAAATCTCATCTAAAAGTTATGCAAAATCAAATAACTTCAGAAACATAGCACCAACAAAATATTGTCACCATATAAAACTCAATAATCTCCAAGATGATTATATAGAGAGAATTTAATGAAACGATAACCCAACACACCCAAAAGAAAATATAGTACGGAATATAAAAAATGTACAACGATAACAGTACATACAGAGAACTTTTGCAGGGAAGCTGATGCTTCAATATCACTAGCATTGTTCACACCAAAAAACTGGGCAGATGATATGGACTTTGCATTAGAAAACTTCTTCCTCGCTTCATCAGTCTCCTCAACCTGATATGATTTATGTGAGAGAATTATGATGAGAGATCTCGAGTGTTGAAAGAAACATGCATAAATAACATCAAATCACGCAGAACGCTGACACAATTGAAAACTCTGAGATGGACATCAGGAAAGGAAAATAATTAAAATCAGCAAGGCGAAAGGGCAAAACAGAAGGCAAAATCAAAACGAGGAACATAAGTAAAAGAATTTAAACCCGTACAGATATTTCATAAATCTTATAAAAGATCTTATGTATAGAAATTGAATGTGCATATCAAATGCTAAATGTCACTTATCTGCATCAAAATGGAATTGGTGGGCTTTGTAAACATACCCAGTACATCCTTCATGATTTAGATCATGAAGAACACTGCAAAGAAGCGCTATAACCAAAAAGTTGCCGAAATCTAATAACATGAAATTGATAAACTGCTTTAAAACATGTCAAACCTTCATTGTACAGCCTCAAAATTTGTATTTTTTAGGAATGACAGAATCTTACTAGCTGAACTTTTATGATCTGAGTGCAACTTTTGACTTGCTTTTTACCAGTAATTTCATGTTTCAATCCAACATTCATTTAATTGATGCCATAAATAGAAGGCAGATGACCTTATGACTGTCAACAGATAAAATAATTTTTCGTATTTATTAGATCTTGAATTCCTATTACACGAGACATCAGATATTGTTTTCCTTCTCTGTTGAGATTATCAAACTGAAAACTGATTCAATTTTGGTCACTCAACAGAATAGGAAAAAAATAAATTTACTTGTATTTTGGTTGAGTTCATGCTGCTCTTCTTAGGGAAACCACTGTCCATGCCATATTCAGCGAAAAAGTTGGATGACTTAGGTGGAGTTACATGGCCAACAACATGAGCACCTCCAGGACTCATATCAGCAGGTTGAACATTGTCCGAATACTCAAATCGAGATGCAAAAGATGAGGCAACTTTGGGGGTGCCATTGTTTGAAGAAATACTTGAGGAAAATTGTACAGGGGGGAGCTCTTCAGGTTTCTGGTCATAGAGACCTTCACTAGGCTGCATTGGAAGAAAGATATTCAGATATTCAGTAATCATGGAGAATTAAACAATTCACTTCCATTTTGAGATATATTATGTAATTTAGAGGGTGTTTGGTGGGGATTAAAATTAGATTTTTTATTAGATTGTGATAGAAATTTTTGAAATGTGTAGTTGAAAAGTTGTGGGACCCATGAAAGATATGGTTAATATTGATTGTTTGACTTCGACTTAGATTAAAATCAGATTTTAATCGAAAACAAACAAGCTCTTAAACAATTTGGTTTATAGCAAAAACCTTATCTTCACCTTAGCAGTAAGCTTTCTGGCACCGAGACCCCCCACCTTCCCAGTTTTCTTTGCACCAAAAGGCTTTTTCACGATCGTAGTGCCAACTGTTTGAGCAGTTTTGGTTGGAGCAGAAATCTCAGTTTTCTCAGGCTTTACAGAAGAACTTTCTTCTGATGAACCATTAACTGAACTTCCTTTTGGGGCTTCACAGATCTTACTATCAGAAAAGTTGTTAGAAGGTTGTACTGACTGAGATGCAATGGGAGATGAAGGTAAAACTGCTTCTTCTGCATTACTCTTAGCAACTTCTTTCAAAAGCAACTGCCTGTATAACTCAGCAGCCCTTGATGTATACTTGGCCTCAATCTTGCCTCCATCAGTCCATCCATGCTGCTTGAAGAAAACTTGAGCACGATTGTTTCCACCAAAGGACATCATTTTCAACTGCTCAGGAGTCCATGAATCTAAATTTGTAGATCTACAACAATAAGTTGGATATTTGTGAGATAACGAATCAAAATATTTTCGAAGAGTAAAAGAGATGCTATGTGGGATGATAAAACACTACGACAGACTTTTGTTGAGTTACAAACCAAACAATTTCAAAAGGAAGAGCCATATGAGAAGGGGCTATTAAAAAAAAAAAAAAAAAAATTAAAATAATATAATAATGCAGAAGATATTGATGATTTTTTTTTCTCTATTGCACCAGAAACTGTATAAAACAGGTATTTGAAGAATACAATCTAGCACTGTTGACAACACAAACAATTCCTCATGTCTAGTGTCCTATTTTCTATTTCTTTTTCCCGTGTTTCCTCATTATTGTCTATTTTTTAATTCTTCACCCATTTACTGTCCGTCTTCCTTTTTTTTTCAGCACCTGCTTTCTTATTTATCTCCATTCTACTTGCACACCCACTTACTTTTGGTGTCTCTCCTTTCTTCTTCTTCTTCTTCTTCTTCCTCCTCCTCCTCCATTCGCTCTATATCTTTGCATGTGCATTTGTTTAGATATCATCCTTCTTCAAGCCTAATGTGATTTTAAGATTAATAAATACATTAAATGGAGAACACTTAGCTATTGCAGTATTGCTTAGATACTCTATAAGTTCTCACAAGCGATGTCCATGGATTTTAGGAACCTATACAAGTAGTGAATGCTTACAACGTCGAAGTTCACATGGCATCACAAACACACCAGTTGGAAGTTCATGGTCTTGGAGATAAGCTTGAATAATGTAATAAAAGATAAGGTTGCTAGCTTGAAAACTTTGTTGGTGAAACAAAAGGAACGAGATAAATATGACAATATGAAAATCAAATAAGAGCACAAAATTTACATGGTAAAATTATGCCACTAGCAGAAGAGGAAAATTTTATTAATATCAATAATGAAGGATTACAAATTATTGCGTAGAATGTAAGGATTGATTTTTCTAGAGGTTTACTCCACATATGATAATATCTTCTAAGAGGTGGTAGAGTTCAATTATAATAAGTTCATACAATAATAGGATAAAATAGGAATTTAAAATCTGCCAGAATCGCGAATTGAACATTCCCCAGATAACAGTCTGAGACATCAAGCGGTCTCCTCGCAGACAGCACTCGCTGGAACTCCTATTCTAAGCGCTCGAGCAGGATGATTGGCACATAGCAAGCGCCAATGCAATACCTCTTCTTGCACGATTTCTTCTTCTCCTCTTGCAAATTGGATTCTTTCAAGTCGTCTTCTTGTCCAATACAAATCATCAACTCCCAAATTGAATTCCAACTAAAATTCTCAAATAGAATTCGGGTCACACCCTAATTCTAACAGATCTCCATATTGACACAAATTCCAATTCCAAAAATTCTCCACCTTAAGACAAATGTCACTGTAAAGAATAAAACTTACATCTTCAACAAAAAATCCTCCAATAGAAAAATTCTTTACTTCTTCCACAAAGTCCAACTAGGACAAACTCAATAACAGAAAATCAATTGAATCCAAGCACTCTTCAGTAGAGTTACCTTGGACACCAAAGTTGCTCGAATTATCCCCACGAGCAACAAAATCACTACTAACTTAATAATTACCAAACAAGGTAGAAACATACCCTAGAACGGAATTAACATAACTAACTTGATGCAATAATATATAGATATTATATTATTTAATTTCTAATTTTGATATTTAATTTAGGAAACATAATTATGGTTTGATTTTATGTTATTTTCCTGCTTCAATTAGAGATAGTTCAAACCATATATAAAGGAGGCATAAGGTGTAATTCAACAACCTTTGATAATGAAATGAATTGATATTTTTTCCCTCATCTCTCTGTTCTCGCCCCTTCATCTCTCTTCCCCCCCCCCCCCTTTCTCTCTTCTTCTATCCCCTTTCCCCTTCTCCTACAATTATCTTATTACATTCGGCATCAATTTGGTATTAGAGCTCAAATCATTTCCTTTGAACAACAAATCGACACCAAAATCAACCATCACCCTTTACACCAAAATACATACACAACCCATCGTCAAATCTTATAACAGTTGTAGTTCTTCAAATTTTAGCACTCGCTTAGTTAGTTAACCCAAAAAAAAAAAGCGAAAAGAAAAGACAAGAGATGTTAGTTTGCTTGCATTACTACTGTTGTTCAACTCCTGCTGCTGTTCGTAAAGTGCTTTTTTCCATCATATACACATCTATTCAACCATAGTTTTACCATACACATTAGCAACATAGGATCATGAGTCATATGATGATTAGAAGCACCTGAATCTAATAACCAAGAAGAATGAGTAGTTGGTGGATTACCTGAGACACCTAAGGCAGATAAAGCAGAGATAACCATTGGCTAAATCATCTCAGGGGTAATGGAAGTTTGAGGTGGACTAGGAGAAGTTGGAACACAAGTGGGAGCAAGTGGTGGTGCAGAAGTGGAGGCTAAAATGAAGCTAAGGTGATGACAGTAACATAACTTGCTCCAATCTTGCATAGAGAACGAGTAGGACATTCCTTAATGACATGACCAAGCTTGTTGCAATAATTGCAAACTTTTCTAGGACACTGAAGGGCCATGTGACCAAACCCCTTATAGTTGCAACACTGCACACTCGACATATCCCGAGATTTGAATTTTCCTTGAGCCGCATATGCAACAAGAATCGGTGCTGCGTGTTGTTCCAAAGAGCTACGAGTTATAAGGCGTTCCTCCCATAGTAATTCACCCAAACAACCATCCAATGATGAAATGGACTCGCAATTCATAAGGCTGGACTGGACAGGACAGATTCAAATTCATTTCGCAATTTCATGAGAAATTGATTCATCTTGGTGACTTCATGTACAGCTTGCACAACCTCCAAACTATCCGGTGAAATCGAAACATAGATGATATCTGTGTACTCAGCACAAAGGTTAGAAACCCAGAATAATATTTTTCAGTGGAGCAAGAGTCCTGAGAAAAAATTGCTAATTCAAACTCCAACCAAAGTCGTCGAGCATTGTTATTTTGAGCATTGTAGGGCCTGAGATTAAGACAATATGTGCATCAACGCTACCAATGATCCATGCCATAATTTGGGAATCCTTGATTTTCCAAGCACGATACTTCTCTTTTTCCTTCTCCTGATCAGGAGGCGGAATACTTCATCAATATATCCCCACAGATCGTCTTTTCCTTCAATCAATAATTGAAAATGAAATGCCCATGACGAGTAATTCTTGCCAATAAAATGAATACAAACGGAGACATTTTTCTCAAGTGACATGATGAAATAATGTATAGTCCCGCTAAAATAAATCACTCACAATCCACCAAATAAATTCAACACAAGCCCAACAAATTAGCTCAACCAATATACAACTAGCTTCCAAATTAAATCAACACCAACGCAACCCAATGGCCGAACAAATTTAAGCTCAACAATTGGTCCAATTACAAACTAAAGATCAAGCCTAACCAAAACCGACACGATGCACTCACAGAAGTAACGCGAAGAGAACTCCACAACGCAGACGACGGAAGAAGGAACTCCGACCAACCTTATAGATGTGCCGGTACAACCGAAAAGCACGCAGAGTCTAAGAGCACACAGAATCGAAGAACACGCAGAGCTGCAAACTGAGAAGGCGACAACCGGAGCGCAAGATGATCCACCCCGAAGATGCCGACTAGGAGAAAACCAAGTGGCGTCGACTATGAACAATCAATCAACCGACGAAAACGCAAGAGGCGACCACCTTGATGCCTACTATGAAGAACCAAGAACCGGCTGCTGCCTAAACAAGAAAATTGTAGCCCACACCGCAACCAAACGCATGAGAGAAATATGTTAGGGCTCTGATACCATAACACGTTTTTGCTTAATGATTTTCCGGTATGTATTTGCTTTCAATTCATAGAATATTACAGAGATATACGAGGAATGATTTTATGCTATACAATCGAATCAAATCCCTGATTCCATGCAGGTAATACATGGAAACTACTAATTAAAATAACCTCCAATAGAAATATCACACTTCATAGTTGCCATCACAAAAAATAAACATCAAACTGAGTTGATCGAACATCACTGTAATACCGCTTGTAGGAACGAGAAAAATATGGCAATATAAAAATCAAAACAAGAACACAAAATTTATGTGGCAAAATTATACTATCAACAAAAGAGGAGAATTTTATTAATATCAATAATGACGGACTACAAATTATTGTGTAGAATGTAATGATTGATTTTTCTAAATGTTAATTCGTATATATAGTGCAAAGAAAAGCCTAAGATGTGGTGGAGCTCAATTATAACAAATCTATATAATAATGGAGTGTTTGGGATAAAATAGGAATTTAAAAATCTGTCAAAATCACGAAGTAAACATGTCTTGAATAAGACCACCGCTCGTCGAACTGAACATTCTGCGAATAAGACCGCCACTCTGGCAAACGTCTAGAGGCCTCCTTGCAAACAATCAGTGCTGGAACTCCTGTATTGAACGCTCGAATGGTATGATAGCGCATAGCGAGCGTCGATGCAATACTTCTCCTTACATGATTTCTTGCTCTCCAATTGCAAATTGGACTCCTTCAAGTCCAACACAAATCATCAACTCCCAATTAAACTCCCAAATTGAATTCCAACTAAAATTCCCGAATAATCTTCCAAATAAAATTTGGATCACACCCTAATTCTAACACGCTTAAATAGAGGTCATTTGATGCAAACAAATTTGAGGAAGATCGGGAAAATATGAGAAATGGTAAAATCCAAATTCAAAATCCAATATAGTTCTGGGATAGGATTCAGTCCCATAAGTTGCTAGCAAATGAAATCTTTATTTCTTTATATTCAATTACGCTTAGGGTAGTTTATTCATTTCAGATAGCTAATGGAAAATCTTTATTTTCTTTATATTTATTCACTTTTAGGGTAGATTAGTCATTGCAGCTAGTGCTTTACTGTTGGGCTGCAGAAGTACGAGACCTGACATCTATCTATATGTATCTCAGCTAGTAGCATCTGTTTTTATTTTCGAAATTTGCAATAGTGTGGTCCTAGTTGCACCCTATCTGAAGCTAAAATTTGGACACCAAATTTTTTTGTCCCCAAGACAGTATCTTTGATATAAGTTTGATCTATTAGCTGATGCCTGCTTTAAAGGCAGAAGAAGTTTCAACTATCCAAGATATAAGAGTTAAAACGACTGTCTCAAAATCTAGAACCTTAAACTTGACAACCAGTATAATTACACATTTGGATCAGAATATCTCTCTCAAAAAATATAACATCTTCATGTTTCCTTTCATACTGCTTAAAAACTTGCTGCCCATTCATACCATTATCTAATTCACACTTTGAACTGTTTTGTAATTACAGCCCATGGGACAATAGTCTTATGCATATTAAAAAAATTAACAGTACAACCAGGATTAAAAATCTTCAAATTTAAATCCAATCCTCAATCTAGAAAATCATCGGATCAATCACAGTACGAAATTGACAGAATTTTCATTCAAATTAAAAATACCTAACGAAGCTGACGTGTACGCCGAGGCTCCTATGAACAGCGGAGCAATCAATACACAGGAAGATACCGTACGTCACCGACGCCCAAGTAGGATTCTTAGCATTGCAATCGAAACACATCTGTAAACAAAACAAAAAAAGGCAGATCCACATAAAACCATGTGCAGATCGGAATCAGATCTCTGCATTTGCAATCAAAATTTCCAAAAAGATAAAATCAAACGTAATTAAAAAAAAAAAAAAAACCTTGTTGTCGGACTTGGCTTTTAGCTTCCGAAAAACTGCGTTTTTATCGGTGTAATTTTCAGAAGCCATGGCTCTATTACTACAACTTTCAGTTTATGAAATTTATAAAAATATATATATATATCTATTTATGCATATACGATTAATCACCTATAGATAGAGTGCGTGTATATATAGAGAGAGAGGGAGGCTCTGAGAAGTTATGAGAAAGAGACCTCCCACGGAACGCAGAGCTGAAATGGAAGAGGGGGCAAAATGAAGATTGAAGAACGAGAAACATATGGGAAACGGCTAATTTATTCGATAGCATAAATGCCCCTGTACTGTAGGGGCTTTTTTGGAAGTTCAGATTGCGTGGCATTATTGTCTCCTGCTAACCAAACGGTGGTTGTGGGGTAAATTTTACTTCTAGACCCTTGTTTGAGCCTTCCAAAAAAATACATTTTTAAGGGCCTGATTGGTAGAAATTAAAATTCAATTAAAATTGAAAATATGATCGTTATTGGGTCCCACTCGTCTAATAAAAGTCAACAATAACGGCTAGTTTTTCAATTTTAATCCGATTTTAATCTATACCGAATACGCCCTAAATAGTGTATTAATGAAAATACGTAATAAAAAATAAAGAAAAGTTATGAATTTACGTGTAATATTATTTTATTGAAAAATGTGCAGTTGATGTGAGATCAAATCACTTTTAAAAAATATATTTTGATGAAAAAATGGGACTCAAACAATGACTAAATACAAAAGTAAGATAAACAATAGGATGGTCATGTTAACTAATATTTTAAAAATAGGTCTCATCATCGAACCAAAAAAATTAAAGGATCTAAGGGTCAAATGCTCAAATTGAGTCGGAATAAAAATAAAAAATAAATTTATATACTATATTAAAAATTTATTAATCAATGATTTCAAAAAAAAAAAAAATTATTAATCAAAATATCCTTTTAAAATCCATTATTTACCATTTTATTACTTATGGAATTTAACATCAACTGGAGAAATTAAATTGGCCAAAACAATTTTGTAGTCTATAGATCCAGAGTCCAAACCCTAATATAGAATATGCATCTGCAAATGCAAAAGTTCAAGATTCATTCATATTTTGCCCCCTCTCGATCTTCTGTCTCACACATAAAATCTATATGTGTATATAACAACATAAATACTTGTATTTATATTTGTATTTGTGTAAGATTGTTTTAGATTTGAATATTTGATGTTTTGATTAAAAATTTGTGCAAGTATTTCACCAAAAAGATACGGGAGCTTCGATGACCATTAGACAACCAGAGCAACAACGAAGTGTTCTCTTCTTCTTCATCTTTATTTTACATTAATTTTGTTTTATTTTTAAAAAATATTAACTTGAAACCTGCCAAAATTGTGACTGGTTAACCGATTTTATATTGATTTCTTTACATTCTATTTGTATACTATAATCGAATCCGACTTCAACCAAGTTCTTAGGTTTTTCGATAATCGGCAAGTCCGATCCAATTTTCAGAACATTCATATTAACATTATGCCCTGTTTGGGTATATTAAAATTAATATTTTAGTAGAATTTGATAAAAGTTAATAAAATATCTAGTTGAAAATTTATGGATCCCATAAAATGTTTAATTAAAATTAACTGTAGACTTTGATTTGGAATTTTAATTTGATTTTAATCCAAACCAAATAATACTATATTCTATCTTTATTTATTATCGTATTTATGGTTCTTATTTTGAATTCTATTAAAATATTTTGTTAATTTTTTCTTTTAAATTAGGAACAAATATTTTGTTATATTTTTGTATTTGTTGTGTATGTACTTATTTACAAATTTGAAAAGAAAATAAGTCTTTTACGCTATCCTAATGGAGTTTTGGATGAAAACCGTCATTGGGGACAAGATATATAAATTAGTTGAAGGCTAAAAATAAAATTACGGTAAAAAAAATTAGGGATATAAATACAACAATAAAAAAAGTTGAAGAAATAATTTAAAAGAAAATTGCAGCAAGGTTCCCAAACCTTTGAATTTTTTGCAGACTTTACCTTCAATTTCTGCCATCAGATGTCCCAAACCTCTGAAAAATTAGCCCCTGGAATCCAAAATGATGAAAACCGTGAGTACCACTGTTAGTTGACCTGAAAAATAAAACAATTGGATACTTTGGCTAATTTAAATAGGGATAATTTCGTCAATTACATATTAATATTTTAATTAATTAAATTAAAACAAAAAAAAAAAACCACCCCACTCTAGCCTATCCCCAAATTATTCATCTTCGTCAACACACCCACCTCCCACCCCAAAAATCAAAAACCACAACTCAATCAGTACTGACAACCGAAATGACACTAGATTCAGCAAAGGGGTCCTAACTCGAGCTGTAATGAGCGAGCTCTTTAGCAAGACCACTAGTTGTCGTAGGGGGCAAGGTGGCTCAATGCACATATTCTCCAAAAGGCAAAATGTACTTGGGGGATTTGCTTTACATTGGTTATGGAATTTTTGTGGCAACATGAGCTACCTTCACTAGCAAAGCAATACCTGAATGCTAGAACATTTTTAAAAAAAAAAGCAAATTGGGTAAGATTTGGCCATCGCACCATAATCTGTACATAGACAAAAGTGCCAACATGGCAGAACCACCGCCACCACGTCTTGACGCAGGCAGGCCTTACAATTTGGTCCGATCAACTCACTAACTCGGTCCCAGTCAATGTAGCTTGACTCGGCATCCTCCATCTCTCCCACGATGGTGCATCCATGTTCATTCCCATGTCCCTTCCTGTTCCTTCCATTGATCGTAGCCTGCTGCAATTATGCCCGTAGAGAAATTGTTGTGTCTTCCTGCTCTCGTACCTTTGTACTTCGGTACCTTCAAGTTCAACTGCGCCGCCCCATGCTTCTAGTTTGGCCATGCACCTCACTGCTTTCTGCACTCCCATCTTTCTCTCTCTACCTTTGCTTTATCGACTCTGCCACCATATCCAGAAACGCCTAGTAGAGCCTTTGTGTTTTTTCTACCAACGCACGCATCAATTCCTCTCATATTGAAGAAGATGATGGATTAAGGGGTCGGGTGTGTGGTTTTTTTTTTGTTTTAAATTAATTATTAAAACTCCTTTTCGACTTATAAGTATACCTTGGCGAAATATTTCATTATCAACTTAATTGGATGAAATGTAGATCATAACTCTTACTAGCTAAGAGTGACGAATCATCTATTAATCATTCACATCTTTCATATGATTCTTAACATACCCGAACGATGTCATATTAGCGGCCCTTGACAGAGCAATATCCAACATCACCAAAGTATGACTGTCCTCATATAAGACACTATGATGATCTCAAATCAAATGATTAATTTCACTTTCGAACGTTAGAGATTAACCACTGACACTCAGATAATTATCCATGTGGAATCTCCCCAATAGGTCTCCAATGTTCTATTCTATAACAAAACATCTACGTGTTCATTTAAGTTCACCACACTTTAGCTTGTGAAATCAGATACTTACTTCACAAGTAAGAAATGTCACACGTGATGATGTATCTGTAATAACGATATACATATCTCGTTATTACTTATGACCATGTATGATTTAAAATTTAATTATATGTAATTTGTATCTCACAATCACAACTCTTTATGATTAACAAATTACTAGGATTTGAATCTACGGACTATATTATTTAATTTAATTGAATATTAATTAAATAATATATCTGTCATAAAATTACATCAATTATATATTAAAAGTGTTTATGTCTAAAATTGATTGAATTTAGGGCATAACACTTACAGTTAATATTAACGACAATTCAAATTGCAATAGCTACATCAATACAAAATACTAGTACCTAATTCTAAGTTACCTCATTTGCACTCTTGCTTATACTAGTTAGTGTTGATTTCTTGACTTTATGGTATCGTTTGTTATATACCTTCTCTTTGCATACTGAACATGTCATATAAACAACATCCTTTTTCTTTACTGACACTTGTGATTTTGATTAAGATAGTTCATTTTCTTTAGGGTCCATTTCTTCTCTTTGTTTGTTTTCTTCCTTTTATAGCAATATACCATGGTAGGGCAACACATGCAGTTATCCAGTTTCAGGCAAAAAGGCTTTGCCATTGATGGGATTTATAACAATTCATACGTGCTCATGTAGGTCTTAGTTGTAAACGATTTTGACACGTAATCTTTTATTTCGTGACCTATACCCAAGATGCAATCAGTAGCATGTGGACGTGAAATATGTTGGAAAAAAGAGGTGAATGACTGACTTTGGAGCCAAATTTAAGTGGGACTCGACTTTTTATTTTGGAATATGAAAGTTGATTTGTGTTCTCCTCCATGAGAACATCGAAATCATATATTTACTTGCCAAAAACGGTGTTCGGGTGAATGAGAAATTGAAGCCCAAAGTAGGCCAAGTGAAAGAGTTCTATGTTGTGGAAAAAAATCAAGTTAATGTTGTCCCACATAGAAAAAAGAGGAAAGCAAAAACAAATATATAAAGGATTACACTTTAGAAGGGTGTGATCATGTGAAGCATAGAGGCTCTCTCCACGTGCGCGGGCGCAGGGGGTGCAAATCACGGACCGAAATAGGCTTCGAACCTTACTCGTGTGGGAGCGCGACCTGCGCACACGAATGTCAGACCGAATTGACCAAAAATTGGCCCCTTTGGAGGGTCTACGTTTTGGATTTTTTTTCTTTCTAGAATTGACTTTTGGTCTCTGAAACTCCAGAAATAATTGCTTGAAGTTGCTGAAACTCAAGTAGTTATTGGCGTTGAGTAAATCGACAGATTTAACTTGTCATTACTGAAGTTAAGCCTATATAAGAAGCCTCAATTTTCCACTGTTCAACACAGGAAACAATACACTGAAATTTATTCTCTGTCTGCACATATATATTTTGCATTCTGTCAAAGTCTTGGTGGTGATATTGTTCGGATACCAAATCAGTTCACCGGAGTAGAATCTGTGGTGCTCAGACTCTGCTGGTTTCACCGTTGTATCATGGGAAATGGACGCTCGATTTAAACCTCAAGCACTGACGGTGAGGGGGCGAATCTGTTTTAAGAAAATTGTGTTCGCACAAGCCTCGGTTTGGAATTTCTTTTGCTGTAGTTTCCATTATTTATTTTGTTCTTATATCTACAATTACATAAATCGTAATTTGTATTCAAATTGTTATACTCTTCAGCTAAAACAGAATACAAGATTTGTTCATATTTCGGTCGATCGATTGATCGACCGAAATACTCAATGTTTTAAAAATCGACCCGGTCATCGACTCGAAAAAGGTAAAGGGTCAAGAGTCAAAATGTTCAACCCGGGTCGAACCAGAATCGAACCGGATGCAATAAATACAAACAAAAATAATAAAATACTATGAAAACAATAATTTTCTTTTTTTCATATTAATAATTCAAAGTAAACCTATCTTTTTTAATTAGATTCATTATCCTACAATTAGTCTTGATACTTCAAAAATTAAAAATCAATATGTTAAAATAATTTGTTTTGTTAAACTATAGTTTAAACTTATAGAAAATGATATCTAACATTAATATATTAATAATCAAGTGCAATTTAAATTAAATTTGAAAATTAAATAAATGAAAAGATGAAGGTGGATATTACAATTTGGTTAATTGGGATTTAAAGTCAAACTAGTCAATTAAACATACATTTGGAAAATGATTTTGATGGGAATTTTAATATATTTTTTTTTGTTATGTCATTATCCCACATTGAAAGTTTATGAAACCATTGAAGAGAAGTGCACCTATAAAAGGTACTATTCCACATTGAAAGTTTATGAAACTATTTGAGATAAGTACATCTATAAAAGAAGCATGGCATCCACTATTTTTCTATGGGCCTTTGAATTATAGTTTATGAGGCCCATTCATAAAGTTCAAATTTTTTAAACTTTAAAAAAAAAAAAAGGGAAAACCACTAAACCATGACCGGTTCACGGTTAAACCAGCCGGTTCAAGGTTAAACTGGCCGGTTCAATGGGTTTGAAGCCGGTTTAGTCATATTCGGCTACCTGGGGGTGATTGACCCTTTTTTGGGCCCGGTTCCCGATTTGGGGCCGGGCCGATTTTGACAACATTGCGAAATACAACTTTCGATCGATCGAACCTTCCTGCAGCTTCCTGGGTCAAAACCCTGCAGAGTTTGGGTCGAACGCAGTTCAAATCGGTCGACTGAAGTTGCCAAACTTGTCTTACAAACTTAAAATAGACTCTTATTGTTAAAGACAAGTTTCATTTGGTTTATTGGAAAACTAATACTTGTTTCATTTTCAAAAATGGCAACCGATCCAACCAACATGGATGTTATCCAAGCTGAAGGTACTCAAACTGTGGCTATGGGCTCAACTATGGTTGTAGGGCCTAGTTCTGCTATGGCTCAGACTGTGGCTCAAGTGCCAAGTCGTGTTGTGAACCAACATATGGCTAATGTTCCGGTTAATCATGGTGAAAAACCTGAGAAGTTCAATAGCTTGAATTTCAAGAGGTGGCAGCAGAAAATGTTATTTTACCTGACCACCTTGAATCTTGTGAGATTCTTGACTGAAAGTGCTCCAAAACTCCAAGAAGGTGAGGGAGATGTTCAAGCTGTTAGTGCAATTGATGCTTGGAAACACTCGGACTTTCTGTGCCGAAATTATATTATGAATAGTTTAGCAGATTCGCTATACAACGTGTATAGCACTATGAAAACTGCTAAGGAGTTGTGGGAGTCTTTGGACCGGAAATATAAAACTGAGGATGCCGGGCTAAAAAGTTCATTGTCGGCAGATTCTTAGATTATAAGATGGTAGAATCCAAACCAATAATTAGTTAAGTGCAAGAACTCCAAGTGATTCTTCACGAAATTCATGCCGAAGGGATGTTGTTGAGTGAGACTTTCCAAGTGGCTGCAATTATTGAAAAATTGCCCTCCGCGTGGAAAGATTTCAAGAACTATCTGAAGCACAAACAAAAGGAAATGAACGTCGAAGAATTTATTGTTAGACTTCGAATTGAAGAAGACAATAAGGGTTCCGAGAAGAAGTCGTTCAATCCTAGTGTTGCTAAAGCCAATGTTGTAGAGCATGGTCAAAATAGTAAGGCCTACAAAAATAGGGATGGGTCATCCAGTGGCAAATGGACCAAGTTTGGACCTAAAGGTAGAATCTCTAAAAAGAAATTCTAGGGAAAATGTTTCAATTGTGACAAAGTGGGTCATAAGTCTTCGGAGTGCAGATTGCCAAGGAAGAAGAAAGAAGCAAATGTAGTTGACTACATTACACACGATGTGTCAGAGATGAATCTCGTAGCCGTCATTTCTGAAGTGAACATGGTGGGTTCTAACCCAAAGGAGTGGTGGATTGACACCGGAGCTACGAGGATGTGTGCTCTGATAAAGAGCTTTTTACTACCTTCGAAGCAGTTGAGAATGGAGAGAAGCTGCTCATGGAAAATTCAACAACTTCTGAAATCAAGAGTCAAGGAAAGGTGGTTCTGAAGATGACTTCGGGAAAGGAGCTGACTCTTAACAATGTGCTATATGTGCCGAAAATTCACAAGAACCTTGTGTCCGAATCACTTTTGAATAAGCATTGTTTTCGCATTGTATTTGAGTCAGACAAAGTTATTCTGTTGAAAAATGGAATGTTTGTCGAAAAAGGTTATGTTTATGATGGTATGTTTGAACTCAATGAAATGGTTGTTAAACCAAAAATGAATAAAGTAAACTCTTCTGCTTACTTACTTGAGTCTTCCAATGTATGACATGGTAGACTAGGACATGTTAACTATGATACTTTACGAAGACTAGTTAACTTGAATTGTATACTAGCACTCCATACTGATTCCAAACATAAGTGCGAGACTTGTGTTGAGGCAAAGTTGATAAGGTCATCCTTTAAGTCAATAAAACGAAATACAGAACCACTTGATTTAATTCACAGTGACATATGTGTTTTAAAATTTGTACAAACGAGAGGTGGCAACAAGTATTTCATTACTTTTGTCGACGATAGCACAAAGTACTGCTATGTGTACTTGCTAAAAAGTAAGGATGAAGCGATAGAGAAATTCATTCTCTATAAGACTAAAGTTGAAAGTCAACTTAACAAGAAAATTAAGGTGTTGAGAAGCGATCGAGGTGGTGAGTATGAAGCACCGTTTGCTGAATTTTGTGCACAACACGGAATCATACATGAAACCACTGCACCCTACTCACTGCAACAAAATGGTGTTGCTGAAAGGAAAAATCGCACCTTAAAAGAAATGATGAATGCAATACTAGTAAGTTCTGGGTTACCTCAGAACATGTGGGAGGATGCTGTGTTATCGGCAAATTACCTTTTAAATAAGGTACCCCGAAAGAAAATGGAAAAAACCCCTTATGAGTTATGAAAAGGAAGAAAGTCTTCTTATAAATACTTACGAGTGTGGGGGTGTCTTGCTAAAGTTGTCCCAACACCAAAGAAGGTGAAGATATGCCCGAAAATTGTAGATTGCATTTTCATTGGATATGCACATCACAGTAGTGCTTATCGGTTTCTTGTGTATGAATCTAAAATCCCAGATATACACAAAAACACGATAATGGAATCGAGAAATGCTTCATTCTTTGAACATGTATTTCCATACGGGTCCAAAGAAGAGGCGAGCTCTTCTAAGCAGACATATGAGACTATGACTGAAAATAGTCAAGACCAAGGACTAGAAGAAGAGATTGGGGTTGAGGTTGAACCAAGACGTAGCAAAAGGGAAAGGATAGAAAAATCTTATGGTCAAGATTTTCTGACCTATATGCTAGAAAGTGAATCTTAAAGCTATCAAGAAGCTGTGAACTCCTCAAAAGGACCTCAATGGAAAAAATGCCATTAAAAGTGAAATAGATTTCATTTTGCAAAATCATACATGGGAGCTAGTATATCTTCCCCCAGGAAGTAAACCACTAGGCTATAAATGGATTTTCAAATGGAAAATGAAAACTAATGGAACTATTGAAAAGTACAAGGCCAGATTAGTAATAAAAGGTTACAGACAATGAGAAGACCTTGATTACTTTGATACATATTCTCCAGTAACGAGAATAACGTCTATTAGGATGATACTTGCGATTGCCGCTCTATGAAATCTTGAAGTACATCAAATGGATGTTAAAACTGGCTTCTTGAATGGAGATTTAGATGAAAAAATCTATATGGAACAACTCGAGAGATTTTCGTCTCCAGGGCAAGAAATGAAGGTCTGTAAATTGGTGAAATCGTTATATGGCTTGAAACAAGCACCGAAATAATGGCATGAAAAATTTGATAGTATCATGATGGAGTGTGGATTTAAAATCAACGAGTGTGACAAATGTGTTTACGTTAAAGACACTGAAAATGGTTATGTAATTTTATATCTTTATGTTGACGACATGCTTATTGTTGGTAGTGACAATAAGATGATTAAGTCCACTAAAAATATGTTAAATTCAAGATTTGACATGAAAGATATGGGTTTGGCTGATGTTATACTTGGAGTCAAGATTTCAAGGACATCAAATGGGCTTGTTCTGAGCCAGTCACATTATGTGGACAAATTTCTAGAAAAATTCAGTAAGGATATACTGACACGGCTAGAACACCGATAGATACAAGTCAACATCTATCCAAGAACAAATGCAAAAATATATCTCAAGTAGAATACTCGAGAATTATTGGAAGTCTGATGTACTTGATGAGTTGTACAAGACCAGACATAGCCTACACAGTTAGTAAACTGAGTAGATATACGAGTAATCCAGGAGTTGATCATTGGAAATGAATAGTAAGAGCACTAAGGTACTTGAGATATATTCGTAATTTTGGACTGCACTATACCAGATATCCAGCGGTTATTGAAGGATATAGTGATGCTAATTGGATATCTGATATAAAAGCCTCAAAGTCCATGAGTGGATTTGTGTTCACATTGGCAGGTGCAGCTATATCATGGAAATCCTCTAAACAAACAGTGATAGCCAGATCTATTATGGAATCTGAGTTTATAGCTCTAGATAAAAGTGGTGAAGAGACTGAGTGGTTACGCAATTTCTTAGAGGATATTCCAAGATGGTCAAAGCCTGTGCCAACAATTTGCATATATTGTGATAGTCAATCACATATTGGAAGGGCACAGAGCAACATGTACAATGGTAAGTCTAGACATATACGTCGTAGACATAATACCATAAGATAATTACTCTCAACTGGAGTTATCACTATTGACTATGTAAAGTCAAATGATAACATTGCGGATTCGCTAACCAAATGGTTAAATAGAGAGTTGGTTGAAAAATCAACGAAAGGAATGATACTTAAGCCCTTGAATGGATAAGTTAATACAAAGAAAAACCCAACCTAGTTGACTAGAGATCTCAAGATCTAGGTTCAAAAGGACAACCTAATTGTAAAGACTTAATAGGATCACTGTGGGGGCTATTTCCTCATATCCATGCCTATGATGTAACAGTGATGCCCGTAAGGAAGAAGGATAAGCGTTAGGCTTTTAATGATTCTTATGCGTCGAAAATCGAGCCAAGCAATACGAGTTACTTGAAATAAGAAATCACCTATGTGAAAAATAAGTGGGACCGCTTCTAGGGGAATTGTCTGGAGCGCAATTCTTGTGAACTCTCACAGAACCAAGCATATGTTCATGGCCAAAACGAACATAATAATGAGAACTGAAGTGTGTCAGGAAGAATCATGTGTGGAGTATATCATCGTTTACATAAACGACAGAACAGTTCAAAGACATCGCGTCTACTGGTCAGCTAGTAAAGTAAATATGCTTTCACAAGGGAAGGTTCAAAGGATAACACCTACCTATCCTATGCAGGCTTCAACCGTTGAACTATATCACCAAGTTGTCATGTGTCACATTCATGTGTCGCTCCCAATTTTCATTCATGTGAAATCTGTTGGAAAAAAGAGGTGAATGGCTGACTTTGGAGCCAAATTTAAGTGGGACCCGGCTGCTCATTTTGGAATATGAAAGTTGATTTGTGTTATCCTCCATGAGAACATTGAAATCATATATTTACTTGCCAAAAACGATGTTCGGGTGAATGAGAAATTGGAGCCCAAAGTAGGCTAAGTGAAAGAGTTCTATGTTGTGGAAGAAAATCAAGTTAATGTTGTCCCACATAGGAAAAAGAGGAAAGCAAAAACCAATATATAAAGGATCACACTTTAGAAGGGTGTGATCATGTGAAGCATAGAGACTCTCTCCACGTGTGCGCGCAGGGGGTGCAAATCACGGACCGAAATAGGCTTTGAACAATGAACTTGTATGCGAGCGTAACCTGCACACACGAATGTCAGACCGGATTGACCAAAAATTGGCCCCTTTGGAAGGCCTATATTTTGGATTTTTTTTTTACTTTCTAGAACTGACTTTTGGTCACTAAAACTCCAGAAATAATTGCTTGAAGCTGTTGAAACTCAAGTAGTTATTGGCGTTGAGTTAATGGATAGATTTAACTCGTCATTACAGAAGTTAAGCCTATATAGAAGCCTCGATTTTCCACTGTTCAACACAGGAAAAAATACACTGAAATTTGTCCTCTGTCTGCACATATATATTTTGCATTCTGTCAAAGTCTTTGTGGTGATATTGTTCGGATACCAAATCAGTTTGCCGAAGTAGAATCTGTGGTGCTCAGACTTTGCTGGTTTCACCGTTGTAACCTGGGAAACGGATGATCAATTTAAACTTCAAGCACGTCTCGGTGAGGGGACGAATATGTTTTAAGGAAATTGTGTTCGCACAAGCCTCGATTTGGAATTTCTTTTGCTGCAGTTTCCATTATTTATTTTGTTCTTATATTTGCAGTTTCCATTATTTATTTTGTTCTTATATATGCAATTACATAAATCGGAATTTGTGTTCAAATTGTTATACTCTTCAACTAAAATAGAATACAGGATTTGTTTATATTTCGGTCGACCAATTGATCGACCAAAATACCTTCGGTCGACCGAGTGATCGACCGAAATACAACTTTCGGTCGACCGAACCTTCTTGTAGCTTCCTGGGTTAAAACCCTGCAGAGTTTCGGTAGATCGCAGTTCAGATCGATCGACCAAAGTTGCCAAACTTGTCTTACAAAATCCTTAATATTTTCCATCTTCGATTGGCGCAAGTTCTATTTTCCATGTACACTGCAAATTCTCTATTTGAACACTCAACTTGATATTGTTGTACCCCATTCGATCTCAAGATACATTATCGAGATGCATCACTATACCTTTCTAGCTTCTTTTGAATTTTAGGACATATTGATTTATTAAAAAAATTCAATTTATCCCGCTTCACTTGAATTCTATGTATTAACTTCATCTGCATACCGACCAACATTGTTACCATTAATTTATCCCAATCGTTCAAAATAAAGCGGTTGAAGCACTCGCACAGATTATTAAGGAGCAGTTTACACATTGACTCATCGAAAAGTGAGACCTACTCTACTCATTCGGTGATTTTTCCATTAACCAGCCACACACCTCCTCGTTTGCATCTTCAATCTTTTCCATCCAATATTTTGAAAGATGCCAAGTGGCTTGCTTTTCGTGCACCATACAAACAATCTTTCAAGTATAGTTATAACATAATAATGATGGGATCGAGAAGAATTATTATTTTAGAAGGGTTATTCATTTATCGATAAATAAATAATTTATTAATTTATTGACAAATGAATATTTATTAATTTACAAAATATTTTATATTTTTATAACTTCTATTATATTTTACCATAATACATGTAGAAAATTTTAAGAAAACATTGAATGTGGTGAAATACGAAATTTAATCTACAAGCACACAAAAGACATACACATACATACATTAAAGAGGAAACGTTAGTGTACATGCATTGACTTCATAGTTTAATATTTTGGAAGATTAACCATTCAGGTTATTTCATTTATATTTGGAACATAATTTCTACATTCATTAGTTTTAACTTGAGATCCTCAATCATTCCAAATTTCAGACCTTTTTCTACCATATGGCATCTTATTTGAAAGGAGTTAAAAAAAAGTCTACATTAACGGATGAGATGAGAAGAGCTCTGTGTGAATATAAAATTGAACAATTCTCTTCTAATAAAAAAGATTTGCAACATTGGGTTCAAGAAAAGTTTCATCTCTCTATTAGCCAAACAACAATATTTAACACTCAAGAGGTCAGCAGAATATTTGTCAGATGAAATGAAAAATAGCAATATCAAGAGAAACTAAATATGATTGGAGAAATGATCTAGACGAAAGCAAAAAGAGTGTTTGCTCACAATGTATAGCGAAAGCAATCCATAATTTAATTTTCGCTAGAAAAGTTTAAATCAAGACCTGAAATTAAGTCTTAACGACGGTTTGGTAAGATTGGTTCAATTTCCATGGAGAGCATCAAAAATTCTTTATCGGGAATACGAGCTAACTAGACCAATTCCAATGGAATGATATCTATAATATGGATTAAACATGATTATTGTATCATTTAGAAGCAAATCATTCACTTGCTACGAAACAATCAGAAGGACCCAAGAAGGACAATAAGAGAATTACTATTGCTATTTGTTGCAATGGTGACGGTTCACACAATACCTATTTGGGTTGTTGGTAAGCTTGTTATTCATAGATGTTTTTAAAATATGAATATGAACAATCTTTATTGACAGTATCGAGCAAACAAGAAAGCATAGATGACTTGTTTACTTTTGTTGATATAAAAAAATGAACCAATAGAATCCCAACTTCATCCCCTCTACGTGAACATTACCTGCACACTGAACGGGGGCAAAGGCCGCCGATCGAGAAAAATGTCCGACGACCGTTTGCACTCCGATAGTCAAATCAACAGTCGAACGAGAGAAATATGAGTGCTAGAGAGGGAGAGAGAATTTGGTTAGGATTAGAAAACATACCTTAAAATGAAATGAATTCACATATATATAGAAAATGGAAAATAGGTCTCGTAAGCTAATGGGTCGGACCCAAGTTCCAAACCCGATATGTAATTGTTCAATTAAATAAGGCCAATCAATAGATAATCGATGTCACGTCGGCCCATTTGGGACCCTCTCCGTCATACATATGCCACATAATTTATGGATATAACAACGTTTTCAAGAATTTCTTTGTTGGTTTTACAAGAGAATGAATGGTAGAGTGTTCTGCTTATTGTGGACAGTTGTCTAGCACATCCAAGGGTAATTAAAGGCTTGAAAAATGTTGAGCTATTTTTCTTGTCTGCTAACACAACATCAAAGATTCAAGCATGTGATGCTGAAATTATTAGAGCGCTAAAAATTCATTATTGACGTCATTTTTATTCTAACGTTTTGGAAGGCTATGCGTTAGGAGCAACAAATCCTGAAAAATTAAACATATTGAATGCTATAAATTTTATTAATATGGCTTAAAGCACTGATTTGAAGACAACAACTATTGCAAACCATTTTTGGCATTGCAAGATTGGAGTAGATGAAGATATTATTGCTGAACCAAAAGTCAGTGAAGAAGAAAGGATCAATGGACTACATGAAGCTATTTCTAGTCTACACTATAGAATTGTAATGGATTTCAAGGACCTAGTGAAAATGATACGGTGATGGAATCTCCTAGAAGATATTATTCAAAGGGTACTCAATACATATATCAATAATGGTCATGATTCAGAAGATAGTTGTGTTTTATCAATTATTTCTGCAAAAGAGGCATTTTCAAGCAGTCTTAACCTAAATAATTACTTTGTACAAAAAAAAAATGCCAAATGTTGTGTGCTGCAAAAAAATAGGGATTGAGTTTAGTTTGGGTACAAAGAAAGCGAAGGACTTTAGATGCATATTTTGAAAAAGATGTGAATTGAGAAAAAAAAAAGTTGTCAAATTAAAAGTTTGTTAATTTGTATTAGTATGAACTTTTATAAATTTAAGTAGTCTTTATTTTATTTACTCATTGGGTTTTAAAGGATCTTAAAAAAAAAAAAAAAAATTACTATCTTATACATTTAGTAGGATTATTATTTTAGTACACTGGCCGAAGTTGAAGATTGAAATTTTTCATTATTTAAACGATATTATTAATTTATCGAACATTCATTTATCGAGATTTTAATATACATTCCTTGAAGTCATTTCGAAAGAAATTTTGGCACATAAGCCTAACACAAAACCTGTGTTCCGCTTCTAAATATAAATCGACGATAACATTAACTAGTCGTTTTTGCATATTACTCTTGAAAGTCAATGAGCACCAATTTTCCAGGGAAAGGTCTTTAGATAACAATGTAAAAAACCAATGCCATGAATTAGTGCTCTCTCTGATTGCATATGCAATTGGGCAGGCCCGGTTAGGTCACTAAGGCAATAGCCTTGGGCCTCAAGGCATAAGGGGGCCTCAAATTTTTATGGAAAGCCTATAATATTTTTTTTGGAAAGCCTCAAATTCAGTTTTACTACCCACTTTTTTTTTTTTTTTTTTTTTTTTTTAATTCTGAAAGTAAATTTAGTTTTTTAGGTAAATGAATAATTTTTAATAAAAGCAAAATAGCATAAATTAGCTTGATTTATTGAACATTTCAAGACTAAATTAACGGCTGTTTAAGGAAGTTCAAAATGACTAATTAGTTACAAGAAGATATTTTTGGTGTTGTTTTTATATTATATGTAGTATATATGATATATAGTATATCATAAAATATTTTTAATTTAATTGTTAAATATGATTTTTCCTTCTTCAACACGAAATTTGATTCCCAGTCTCGGATGAATCGAACGATGAGTGAGTGCCATAAGTATAATGTTCCTCATCATGGAAAACTGCTTGTTTAGACCAAGTTTGATGCAAATACACTTATAAAAAATTATGAGTAGGGGTCTCATTATAATTTTTCGTCTAGGGCATCAGAATTTTCAGGGCCGGCCCTACAATTGGGTATATATAATCGTTGACATCTATCCCAGTTGCTTCCAGCATTTGACCACCATATTTTTCTTTCAAAAAATATCCGTCTGCACTAACAACACACACACGTCTACACCCCTTGTAAAAAACCACCTCTTACAAGCCTTTATGCAGACAAATACCCCGAAACACATTCTCCACATGTGAAATGATTATAGTCGAACTCCAATTTGTTCTCCTCAATTAAGCAACATAACACCCTAACATGACAAATTGTTCATCATCATTCCCTTCTGCCAAATATTTGGAGGATTTTCTACTATTCCAAGCAACTACCTTAGTAATGTGCAATCCCAAATCCTTTCTCACATTAGTTATGAAATGTTTTGTCATCCATTGAGAATCAACTTCAAAGTCATCCAAATAATAATCAGTAAGCCATTTATGGGTTCTATATTTGTTTGTTCGTACCTTAAAAATTAAATGTGATTCGGATCGTTTATTTTTATCGGGATCGTGTCTCGACCTTGCACCTTAGATGCTCACAACTTCCATAGACAGCCTTCTTTATAATTGCAATGAACTTGATTTTTGTCATTTTGCTTGAATATTGGTTCACCCAACACTGTATCATTCCTCACAATAGCTTTCAATTCTTCAAAGGAACAAATAGTAACCCTACCTCCAGAGAGGAAATACTTGGAAATGGCCAGTTGACATTGCCATATTTCTACAATAGCATTTGACCATTTTAAAAAAAAGTTAAAAGTTAAAATAGGAATTTATATACCATATCTTCAACCAAAGAAAAGAGAGGAGATAAAAAAGGGGGAAAAAAAAACTTTCACACAGTTGGTCGTAACAATTGGATCCGGTCGAAGTTGCCATCCTTAGTCTACCCAACGCCGAGGACCACAAAACTCGGTTATTACCTGCAACAAAGTTAGTTTTTTGTGGGATTAAGATGACGATTTTTCGTTTTTGCATACCTTGTCAATTTGTGATTTAAATTGTTATTTATAATGCTCATTCATTATTATTTAGGTAGATTATTGGTTTAAGATTTATTTGTCACAAAAAAAAAGGTTAATGTCGCCGAATATCTCGCCTATTCCGACAAGCACAGTCAACACCAGCAAACTTTGCATAATAGTCAGTTTTCACCGACTTTTTCCAGTCGAATGTTAAATAGTTGATTTGGCCGATTGTCCATTTGTTTTGTTTTTTTAAATGGGCAGACTGTTTGGCCCAACTCGTTTGGGTCGAAAAAGTCAGTCTTTTTTTTCCTTTCGTTTTTAAATGGGCCGACTATTTGGCCTAGCTCATTTGGGCCGAAAAGTCGGCCTTTCTTTTCTTTTCTTTTTTATTTTTTTCCTAATTTTTTTTTGTTTAATTTGATTTTTTTATAATTTTTTGGAAATAGTTTTATAAATTCTTAATTGTTTTGTTCATATTATAAATATTTTGTTCGATTTAAAATTCTTTTTAATTCTTTTCTTTTTATGATAAAACTTAATTTTTTCAATTTTAATTAAATAATATTTATATATTCTTTAATTCATTTTTGTAACTTTCTTTTGTTTAATTTATTTTTTTATTATAATTATTTTTTGGAAATTGTTTTAAATTTTTTTTCTTCATATTTTTTTTAAAAATTTTTTGTTCGATTTAAAATTCTTTTCAATTCTTTTTTGTTTTATGATAACGTATTTTTTTTCAATTTTAATTAAGAAAACTTTACAATAACTTTTTTTTTTCTGTAATTTTTTTTTTTGTTATTCTCCTTTAATCTATTAAAGTATTTATTTTTTATTAGTATCAATGTAAAACGAATATGGGTCTTGCGTATAATTGTTCCAATTTCGTTTGCTTTATTTCTCATATTATGCTTTATTCCATTATCACTTGTTCGATGTTCTAATATTTGAATTTTTTCACAGGATGTAGTATCATCTAGATGCAGAGTTGAGATGGATGGCGAGAAAAGCTACTTGGAACAATAGCTTTTATAGTTTCACTACTATATTGGAGCTTCTGGATGATCAACACTGATATGTTATGCCGATCTTTTCTCTGGCCCCTATATTAGTTGAGGGAGGTGCAGTATTTTGGGCAGATCATCGATGAACTACTATGTCAGTTGTTTAGGCTAATCGATGGTGATGCCTTCCACTTCGACCTCTGGGGCAATGTCGCTACCTTCCCCATGTTTGAGTTTGTCCTAATGATTGGACTAAAGATTACGAGCAATGAAGCAGCTCATGACGGTACTCCGAGAAGCAATAGGCTACACAACGTGTATTTTCAGGGACAGGGGTGGGTACTTTTACTACAGTTGATTGGCGCAATCAGGGAGTGTGACCAGATGCTAGACAGGTTGAAGTTAGGACCTGTCTATATCTTTAAGAGTGTGGTGCGGTGTCATCACAAGAAAACTATGATTGACCTTTAACCATTTGAAAGTTGTTGGCGATAACGACACCCTCAATAACTTTCCGTGGGACCAGAGATATTTTGAGGACATTGTACACATCTTCACCAGATTACACTCGAAGCCCAAGGGGTGCATGCGTAAGTACGATACTTATGGATTGCCATCGATAGTGCAGGTAAATATTTAACATAATAAATGTTAATTTTTTTATACTAAATTTATATATGATAATTATATGTGTTGCAAATCTGGACATATGATACTATCCCCCTCTTGGGTACCTGATTTATGAGGCGAAGGGAGACATGCTGCCCTCATATGCATCATTGGCGAGTATCCCGAGCCGACGAATGTCCATCTGGAAAACAGTTATCAGCTCTTCTCGACGACCTTCAGGTGAGTATTATACATTTGTGATTTATATCGTACGTAGTTTCAAAATTTCATTACACGATCATTAACTAGTTGAAATGTCAATATGTTAGCTCAAAGTCATAACTGAGTTGGCGCCATCGACGGAGGAGAAGAGTCAAGGTTTTGCGCGTGAATTAGGCATTCCACACACTCATGATGACCAGATGTCCGATTCCATCCTAGAGTAAGGAATGTGAATTGAATAAAAAAATTTGACTACAGCTTTGTATGAGTTAGCCTATTTTAATCAAGTTAATATTTTTAATGTTTCTATTTGTGTAGAAGCATGATCCAGTTGATCGACGATCATCTCTATTGAGAGGATTTTTTTTTCCCATACAGACACCTCTCCTGTGCATAGTCAGATTCATTATTTCAATGATCTGTATACTCGCTTGACTGAATTTATAGTAGAGGAGGTGGATGTTGCGATGAGAGTTGATAGGAAGGGTCGACAATCTGGGACGAGAGTTGATAGAAATGGTCGACGATTTATCCCATAAAGTTAGAGTGCTACATCACACTTTGTAGACCTTTAAGATGAGGTCGCAGCGCTTGGAGGTGATATAGTAGGCAGACGATGTGGCGACATAGAGGTTACGGAGAGAAAGGCTACCTACAATTGTGGCTAGATGATGTTGCATTATAACCATTTTTGTTATCTGTAGAGTGGAAGGATGTGGCCCCAAAGGAGACTTGAAATGTGACAGATGAGGGGATGACAGAGGGGGTGGTCCCGATGGGAACATGAGATGTGGCATAGGAAGGGGTGGCCTCGATAGTAGAGGAGGTGGTGGTCTTCGGGACAGACGAGGTAAGGACGTCTGCCGTGTGTCGGAGCTGGTGGTCGTAAAAGGTCGAGATTGCCATCACATTTGTTATTTCTCCTTTCACGGCTGACGGGAAGATGAGAAGGTTCATCGACGGGACGTACCTCAAATTATTTCAAGAGGTGGACCATGCCAAGTGGAAAGCGTTCAAGTTGGAATCGAGAAGAATTATGCCCGGGTAAGTATTGTACGATTTTAGTAAAGTACGCTACGCTAACTCATCTATGTTTCTTTATTCAGAGTTAGCCACACGATAGCTCAACGGACGATTTTAGATGCTTACAAGTAGTTCAATGAGTTCGTAAGGCAATATTTGACCTTTTCAATGAGTATGATGATAACTCATCTCAATCTCAAGTGGAAGTAAGTCAAGAATTTGGTTCTAGTAGTGATCATGGAATGGGGGCTTCTCTAGAGGACCAGTTGAGTGGGTTTGATTCTTGGTCAACACAATCTCAAGCTTCTAATTTGTCATGATCTTTTAAAAAGTCAGAGTTAGAGAAGTACTTGGAGGAGCCATTATTTCCAAGAACTGAAAATTTTAAAGTTTTGAATTGGTGGAAGGTTAATAGTGCTAAATTCCCTACTCTTGGAAAAATAGCTTGTGGCATATTAGCTGTTCCAGCAACTACTGTTGCATCTGAGGCTGCATTTAGTGTGGGAGGAAGAGTAATTGATGATTTTTGTGCTTCATTGCTTCCGGAAACTGTAGAGGCTTTGGTGACTACACAAGATTGGCTTCACTCGAAAAAGAAGAGTAAGTATGCTGATTATTGAGTTTAGTTATTTTTTTTTCAAGTAGATATATATTATTATTTATTCCTTACAAGTACTTAATTTGTAATGTCCTTGTAGAACATGACATGAATGCTACAAACAAGTCCCCACAAAACCAAAAATAATGTTCGTTAAAGATTGAAATTTATGTAAGTTTTACTTATAAATCTATGTTTTTAAGTTCTTGAAATGATATCTATTTTGTAAACCCTTTATTTTTAAATGACTTTTTTGTAGGTGCGGTGGAATGGTGGGTGACATGATATGGAGAAAGAGCCGAAACTTCTAAAGATGCACTTGACAATTTTTTATTTTTTCTATTTTCCTAGTTTTTGATATTTTGTTGCTTACTTCTCTCTAGAACATTTGTTGGATATGTATTCATTGCAATATGCATATTTTGGTTCGTTTTAACTTGGTATTATCTTGTGGATTGTTCTTGAACATGCCAATTACCAACACGTTAATATGGTTATTTCCTTATATTGCAATAAAAACGAATGTGAAAAATATTTCGGATCGGATTATCGGATCGGATATCCTATAATATAGCAAATTGGATATGGATTTAACAATTAAATATCCGTCGGATTATCGGATTGGATCGGATTCGTGAATCATTCTTATCGGATCGGATCGGATCAGATCAGATATGGGTAGATCCGGTCCATATCCGATCCATTGACAGCCCTACAAATAAGTGATGGGATTATTCGTTCAAGTTACGGTGGACGAGACTCGATAATGGCAAGCTTATGAGCAAGTTTCATGTTGGGCTCGGGAGCTGAAACAATTTGGGTCAATTTGATTCAAGTAGTCAAAGACGGGGTTGAGCAAGAACACTATGCGACTGCATAGTGTTCACAGACATGCAACCGCATGTGAGGAACCCAAGACAAATGAGGTGGATTTCATGTGGTCTATGCGACCGCATCTCAAAGTACTATGTGGTCGCATAGTACAATCCTAGGGCGGGATTTTCCAAATTTCATGGTTAATTTTTGACGTGAAAACTCTAGTTTCCTTATTTCGTTCAAACTCTTATGGAAACAAGATTTTTGGACTCCATATAACTCTAAACTCAACCAGAAATTGGGGTTACACATTATACCAGATAAAAGTGATTTTTGGAGGAAATACACGTAACAATAACGTGAGGAAATATCACGCAACCCGAAGAATTCATTCAAGCATGACTCGGGTGATGACATTTCTTTAGCTATTATTTTGTTTTCTTCTTTTCAGTATGTTAGGCTAGATTTTTGTGTACTAGGAAATCAATGAACCTTGTAATACATCTTTTTGATACTTGGTTTTACTTATTTGACAATAAAAGCACATTTTTCGGTATTTGAATGATTTATATGTATTTCTTTCCATATGATCATTGTGTACGGTAATTGTGTGAATATGATGGCTTGTTTTATGCATTCAAAAGAAGGAACATAGACTCGACATAGTATAAATCATCATAGGGTCCGACAGGAGATCGAAATATACCTCTATACCTTGTGTGAATCGTTCATTGTTCATAAAAGCTCGTGCATTCATTTTTGTTCGCATCCATCATAGAAATATAGTCGGGTTTCATATTAGAATAGGTTTGGCATTGCTCGAGAGATTGCAAAATTAAATAGGAACATTGATTCTTCATATTTCGATCGTGTTGTCGAATTTGTGTAATCAAGGGTTGAAAAGGATATTGCTTGGGGGATACGTGATCCTAGTGCGTTTTTTATTTATTGAATACATCAAAGCTGAAAACAAATGGCATACATCTATTCCAGAATGGACATCAATTTTACGGCAGAGCTGAAGAAAATCTACATACACACGTCTCTCGATTCTTGGAGATGTGTCAACACTTCCGTTATTAGGGTATTTTAGATAATGCCATAAGGTTGAGGCTATTCCCACATACATTGCGTGACAAAGCAATCGAGTGGTTGGATTCTCAGCCAATTGCCAACATTAGCACTTAGAATGACCTTGCTCAGAAATTCTGCACCCAGATCTTTCTGCCCGCCAAGATAGCTAAGTTGAAGCACGATATCTCTATCTTCCGCCAAGGTGAATCAGAGTCTTTTGACGAAGCGTGGAACAGATTTAAGAATATGCTTCGGAAGTGTCCACACCACGGTATCAGTAAGGGACTTTAGGTTCAATATTTCTATACGGGGCTATTTGCATCCTTCAAGAGCATGGTGGATTCGTCATCAAATGGTTCATTGTCAAAAAAAACCTTAGACAATGCATTGAAGTTGTTTGAGACTGTGGCTACTACTTTAGCCATGTCAACATCTGAGCAAGCTGTTCAAAAGAAGGCACCGGTGTGTATGAGGTGGATACTTATTTAGCCTTAGCTACAATAATAGATTCCTTGTTCCATAAGGTTGAGAGCATTTCACAATCTACTAATGCAGCACGTGTCAAAAAGCTAAGTTGTGAGAAGTGTGAAGCAGATCGCAGTACTGCAAATTGTTCAATTCTTACACAGAGAGTAGAACATGTGGATTTTGTACAATGAGGTCAATGCTAGCAGAACAACCCACATTCTAATACCTATAATCAGAGGTGGAGAAAGCACCCAAATTTCTCGTGGAGTAATCAGAATCAGAACAGGCCACATGGTTAATTTCAGCAGCAGGAGAAAAAGTCCCCTTTGGAAAAGATGTTTGGAAAGTTCATGGAGAAAACTAATCAGTACACAGAAGCCAACAATTAGTTCATGAGGTAGACATAAGCAACTCTCCAAGATCAAAGTGCTGCAATTAAAAATTAGAGACTCAAATGTGACAGATAGTACTTGATAAGTGTGGTTTAGCACACTTATTTAATACCTAAACAAGCTAATTATTGATTAAAATGTGTGAATTTCTACTCACAATTGTGTAATTTGTGTTTTTGTAGGCAAAAATCCCCCAAAGGAAAGAGAACAAGGCAAAGGGAGGAAAAAAGAACATAAAACGTACAAAAATTGTGAATGACCAAAGTGAACAAGCCAGAAAGTTGGAGGACTTGGAGTGAAATTTATGGAGGGCAAGATTGATGTAAAAGTCAAAATCTAAAGACCAAAATGTAGAAAATTATAGTTGATGTACCTGACGCGCAATTATTTGGAGGGACTGGAGCTGCAAATTAAGAGCACAACAAGAAGAACATCAAGAGAGAGTGGAGAAATAGTTGGAGAAAATCATAGTCAATCTAAAAAAAAAAAGGGTTTTATCTATACTTTGTATTGTTTCAATTATTTTGCCATTTTTACCATGTATTAGATGAATATTCTCCATTGTTATCATTTAATTAAAATGGGCTAATTTCTTGTATTGAGATTTGTGGTATTATTTTAACTTAGCTTTTAATTAATTTTGATATTTGCTCTTTGATGTTAAGTTACTTGTGTTCATGTGTGTTTACTATTGTATTTATTGCACTTTCATTATGTGGTCAATGAGTGAATGTGTTTAGTGATTTGTACATTGTTCGAGAGAAGATTGTGCATTTTAGATGAAAATAGTAGAAACACTTTGTTTGTGATAGAGATATACCACTAACTCTAGGTAACCCATTGAGCTATTTTCACAAATATTGAATGCGGTTGTTTTGTTGTAATCGACATAGAGATATAGTAGGTTAACTCAATCAATTAGGGTTAATTTTGCTCGGGAGGGGTAATTAACCAAAATTGGAAGATCGAGTCTAACATCGTAAATGAGTGATTTGTTAATTGGCTTGTGGAGAAATTAATTAGGAGACGATTAAGCGTACCATTAATCCTAACCACGTTTCCCTCCAAAATTTCCAAGCGTTTGTGTTTTCTTATTTTGTAGATTTTTAGTTAATTTTCCTTATTTCAAATCATTATCTTTATTGTGTGTTTGTTTGTTTTTGTTGTTTGAATTAAATTAATTAAACTTGTGTAATGCAAACTAAACATTTCTCGAGGGATCGACAATCCGAACTCAAAATGTCCACTTTATTACTTGAATGTGACCGTGCACTTGCAGTTTGCACTTAATTAGAGAACATCACTCTTCATGACAAACAGGGCACCAGGAACCTTACCTAACAACATTGAAATTAATCCTAAGGAACATGCAAAGACAATCACAACCAGAACTGGAGTGCAATTATTGGAGATACATGTTAAAATGCCGGTTACTAATAAAGAAACAGTACCTACTTCAGATGAGGAGCATGTGGAACAGATTGAACAAACAATAGAAGAAACTGTAAAGAAGAGTTCGGGTATATCATGGGTTAAGACAACCGCTCTTGTCAATCCCTATAAGCATCCTATTCCATTTTCCCAGAGGTTCAAAATACACAAGTTGGATAAGCAATACAGTAAATTTCTTGAGGTCTTCAAGAAGTTTCACATCAACATTCCATTTGCTGACGTACTTGTTCAGATGCCAATCCATGCAAAGTTCCTAAAAGATATCCTCTTTAACAAACACAATATGGAAGAAAATGAAATAATGATGCTAACTGAGGAATGCAATGCTAGAATTCAGAAAAAACTACTTCCAAAATTAAAAGATCCAGGGAGTTTTAGTGTACCTTGCACCATTGGGAATTGTTATTTTGTTAAAGATTTATGTGATTTAGGTGCAAGTATCAATTTAATGTCACTCTCTATTTCTAGTAAACTCTGTTTGGGAGAAACTAAAGCAACTACAATGACTTTGCAACTAGCAGATCGATCCCTTATACATCCACGATGGATTGTTGAAGATGTATTGATAAAGGTGGAAAAGTTCATATTTCCAGCGGATTTCCTCATTCTAGACATGGAGGAAGACAGAGACGTTCCACTCATATTGGGGCGACCTTTCTTAGCTACTGGAAGAGCCATCATTGATGTTCAGAAGTTTCAGCTTATATTAAGACTTGGCAAGAAACAGATCTCGTTCAATGTGTTCAAAGTAATGAGATTCCTTACTGAGTCAGATAGCTATTTTCAGATTGATGTGATTGACAGAGTAGTTTAAGACACTTTTCGGCTACATCATCCACCAGATGCATATGAGACATGCATTACACATTCTCAATCTACCCACACTGATTCACTTGAGATTGAGGTATGTGCAATGTTTCTAGAAACTAATCCACCATACATGCGTAAATGTCACTTCGAGGAACTGGGAACTGGGACTACAATGAAAGTACCATCTATTCAGCAGCCTCCTAAGTTGTAACTTAAGTAACTACCACCTCATTTCTGATATGCTTACATGGGGGAGTCTTTTACATTCCCGATTATTATTTCAAATTCTGTCAGCGAGGTGGAGGAGGAAAGGTTACTTTGGGTGCTCAGGGAGAATAAAACAGCTATCGGTTGGTCTATTACAGATATTAAGGGGATCATCCCATCACTATGTATGCATAAAATACTCATGGAGGAAAATTTCAGGCCAAGTGTTGATGGTCATCGGAGATTGAATCCAAACATGAAATAGGTAGTTAAGGGTGAGGTGTTGAAGCTACTTGATGCAGGTATCATCTACCCTATATCAGATAGTGCATGTAACAGTCCAATTCAGGTTGTTCCCAAGAAGAGAGATGTCACAATAGTACAGTACGGGAAAAAAATAGTTGATTCCCACTATATCAGTAAATGGATGGAGAGTTTGCATCGATTATCGTAAACTCAATGCTGCTACTCGAAAGGATCACTTTCCACTTCCATTCATTGATCAGATGTTGGAGAGATTGATAGAACACTCTCACTATTATTTTCTGGATGGATATTTGGAGTATAATCATATTCCAATAGCAACTAACGATCAGGAGAAGACCACTTTCACATGTCCCTATCATACCTTTGCATACCGTATGAGGCTTTTTGGTTTGTGTAACGCTCCTGCCACTTTTCAGCGTTGCATGATGACAATCTTCTTTGATATGGTTGAGAAGTTCATCGAGGTATTTATGGATGACTTTTTAGTGTTTGGATCTTCGTTCAATGAATGCTTGAAGCATTTGAGCTTAATG
The DNA here is from genome assembly GCA_019395295.1 of Osmanthus fragrans. NCBI lineage: Eukaryota > Viridiplantae > Streptophyta > Magnoliopsida > Lamiales > Oleaceae > Osmanthus > Osmanthus fragrans. Next base: position 11,175,999 of record CM033359.1, read on the forward strand.
TTATAGTGGTACACAGAGACTAACTTGGTATTGAACTGGGAAAAATGTCACTTCATTTTACAGGAAGGCATTGTGTTGGGACACAGAATTTCAGCAAAAAAGACTAAGGTGGACAGAACGAAGGTTTATGTGATTGAAAAACTATCTCCACCAACATCAGTAAAAGGTGTTCGCAGCTTCGTTGGTCATGTCGGGTTCTACAGAAGGTTCTTAAAAGACTTCTCCAAAATCACAAAGCCACTATGTAGCTTGTTTGTGAAGGGATCCACTTTCGAGTTTACAGATGAGTGCTTGATAGCGTTCAACACTTTGAAAGAGAAGTTGATTTCAGCACCCATGATCATCACACCATATTGGAGCCTACCCTTTGAATTGATGTGTGATGCCAGTGATTATGCAGTGGGGCCATATTGGAACAACGCCGGAATAAGGTATTTCACGTGATTTACTATGCAAACAAGACCTTGAATGACGCTCAACTCAATTATGCCACTACAGAGAAAAAGCTTCTAACTGTGGTCTACGCTTTCGACAAATTTCGATCATATCTTGTAGGATCGAAGGTCATAGTTTACACAGATCACGCAACAATCAAATATCTAATGAAGAAGGACGCCAAGCCACGACTCAGTCGTTGGGTATTACTGCTGCAAAAGTTTGATATGGAGATCAGAGATAAAAAGTAGATTGAAAATGTGGTGGTTGATCACTTATCTCGACATGAACCCGGAAGCAGACATAGTCAGTGGAAATTAATGAGGTTTTCCTTGATGAGTAGATTTTTGGCGCAGAAGAGACACCTTGGTATGCTGACATAGTTATCTATTTAGCCAGGTCTACCGTTCCATCGGATTATTCAAGTCATCAAAGAAAGAAATTTTTTGCTGATTTGAAATACTACTTTTGAGAGGATCTCATTTTCTACAGGCGAGGGTTAGATCAGATAATTAGGTAGTATGTTCTTGAAGATGTAGTACCCAGAATAATAGAGCAATGTCACTCATCTGCATATGCGGGACATTATTGTGCACAGTAATTGTGTGAATATGGTGGCTTGTTTTATGCATTCGAAAGAAGGACAAATAGGTTCGACGTAATATAAATCATCATAAGGGTCTGATAGGGGGTGGAAATATACCTCTATGGCTTGTGTGTATCGTTAATTGTTCATAAAAACTTGTGCATTCGTTTATGTTCGCATTCGTCATAGAAATATAGTCGGGTCGCATATTAGAATAGGTTTGGTATTGCTCAAGAGAGATTGCTAAATTAAATAGGAACATTGATTCTTCATATTTCGACCGTGTTGTCAAATTTGTGAAATTAAAGGTTAAAAAGGATATTGCTTGGGGATCCATGATCCTAGTGCGGTTTTCATTTATTGAATACATCAATTTGCATCAATCACAACTTGCATTTAGTTTAGTCGAATCATTCATAGTTTCATAAGTAATTTTTTGTTTTGTTTTAATTTCATCCCAAAAACACATAACATTATTCTGGTTTCGATTAAGGTCGGGATAAGTAACATTAAGCTAACTTAATCTCCGTGGGACGATATTTAGAACTCAACATTCCACTTTATTACTTGTAACGAACTGTACACTTGCGGAGTTTAAATTCGAAAGATATTTTCGTGAACAAAAATAATAAATTATTAGATAATAATAATAAAAAATAAAATTGTTTTATCTGTAAACGGGAAAAAATGGAGGACAATGGTTTACAAGAAGAGACACGTTGAATGAATTAAAAAAAATGAATGAATGAATGATGTTTGAAACATAAAGGAAAAGGTAGTAATTTGTTTTGTTACTGCGTAGTTGGTTGTTCCCGTGAAACCTCAAGCGTACATGATTGTTGACAAGTAATAATGTGACGAGATAGAGTATCGTGCTATGAGGAATAAGTTTTAAATTGAATTATTAATTTGTAATCAAATTTGAATGTTTATGAACAAAAGAGATGGTATTGTAATTATTCTACTTTATTTTATAGGTTATCTAAATGTGTTGATTTATATGAATGAATGGATGAATGTATTGAATTTATTAATCCACATATCTTTATCATATTTTTTTTATAATTATTTTCAACGTATGTAATTAGTGATTTTTTTGTTTTTGTTTTTTTTTATGATTGATTAATTTGATTATATTTAACTATCTCTCCTGAGGCAAATTAAATATATTCTAAGTATATCCGATCCTATTCATAGTCCGAATTAATATGCAAAGTAATGCTTTCCTGCATACAATTATCAATAAGATTGCATATGCCATACATGTTCTATTGTCTATGTGTTAATCTTACAAAGTTCTAACTTATTATGAACCTCACGGAATTATAACAAGTAACTATTTGATTGCCAATAAATTAAATAATGCAACAAAGCATGCAAGATTAATCAAGAAAATCGAGAATACACTAACTACTAATCTTTGAATTAAAATATAAAAATATAGGGTTCATCTTCATTCAACACAATCAATGATTTAGCCTAGCATGATTTTTATACTATTACAAGAGAAATAATGAAAAGAAGTCATCCGGAACATGAATGAATGCAAGAAATCATGCTCTTCAATTCTTAGATCTAAAATTTCAAGTTCTAGATGTAATTAGCCTTCAATTCTTGATAGATTTGATCTTCTATCTCAAAAGATGTTGAATTCTCTTCTTCTTGATGAATTTTGTGATATGATGTGGTATGAGAGGCTAGAGAGAGATCTTTTGATGTTTAGCCCGTGGTATATATTTATATGTGGTGAATTTAGGTCAAGAAATGTGTTCAATTTGGGTTCCAAAAGAGTTTGTATCACAGAAAAAAGTTGGCCCCTTCTATCTAAATTTGACCCATGCCCACATATGGGCAAGCGAAATTGTTCTCGGGCACATGGCAAGTTTTTTTAAAGTTCCAAAACTTTGGAAATCGTCATTTTTCACTGATTTCATTTCGTTCTTCCAATTTCACTTCAATTCATTGAGTTTTACCTAAGAGACAATAAATACACTAGATTTAGCTATAATTCACCAAAAGTAATATCAAATATTGAAACTAAAATTTTCTAGTTGTAACTATTTGCATCAGCTTCATTTTTGTACCTCTATTTTTTGTTTTTCTTTTACAGTTCTGTATTTACACATGTAACTGATAGAATAATTAAAATGATAGCTGAAATTCGATCAAGGGTTTAGGCATCTCCTCAAGGCTAGTTTACATTTCAAGTTTGATAATCGGATGAATCATCCAGAATGAATTGTTTCAAGATTAACAAATATATCTACAGTGTTCTAAAGCATGAGACTAAAGGGTAACTATTTAGCAGTGTTATTTTCTGTGAATAGTAAGAACAGGGAAGAATATTAACTTGATTACAAAGAGAAAAGGAAACAAATAGAGTACCCACACCGCGATGAGCTTATTCTAAGGAATGAATAAAAGAAACTAATCAGAAACTTGTTCTGAGCTGCTGAATGTTAATGCAAAAATATCCAGATTTTTGTATCAGGAAGTCTATCAAAAACAAGTTTTAGATCTTTTCATTCAATCAAATGAATCTCATCAATTAAAAAAGGCGTCACAGGGTTGAAATTTCCTTCATTACTTGAAAATTGAAATTGTGGGACAGTTGAAGAAGTCCATTCATTTCAATGACTCCAGTCCAGTAGTCATCTTGTTCAGGTGCAACAAGTTCCCGAATGTAATTCTCAGCGATTACCAAAAGTCTTCTGATGTTTTGGGCAAAACCACGAGATATTCATGCTTGCTAATTTAAGAAAAAGTGTAGCTTGGTTAGTCATAATTGTTCACGTGAAACCGCAAGTGTATGAGATCGTTGACAAGTAATAATAAAATGAGCTATGAGTTATCGTCCCACGAGGAATAATGTTTAATTCCAGTTCACTAGTTACTACTAAATTCGATGTTCGTGACCCAAATGACGTGATTTTGTTGTTATTTAAACTAATTCTAAACTAAGGTGTAACGCCCCGAGTTCCGCGGGCCCGGAACGCCACGTCATCATTTCTTTGCCCTAATTTAACTGAAAAGTTTGGCGGAATAACTAACTTTCAAAAAAAACATCACATTTAAAATTGGTGAACGTTAACGGCAATAACCTCATTAGAATTAATTTAAAGGAAATTTATTAAACTTTAAAACTCAAGTTTGAAATAGCGGAAACGACAAGGTAAGTTCATAACGTTCAAATGCGTGAAATTTAAAAGTAGATTAAAAACAATTAACTACTATTATTCGTTCATGCCACCACTGCCCAGCAAACTCGGCCGTCTCCAAAATCTGCAAATATTGTTAAAATAGTAGAATGAGCATTTCGAAGAAATACTCAGTAGACTCATCGCCAGTAATTAATTTACAGAATAATTGAACACATAATTATGCAATTCATACAGTGATATTCTCATGGGCTTATTTTCTTTGAAAAATCATAGGCTCTTTAAAAACATAGGGTGTGGGTAGTCTGTCTCATGCATTTAAGCAAGTAAGTTATGCATAACATCATCTTATCTCATAAGAGATTCTCTTTCTTCTCATGCAATTAAGCATTTAAGTTACGACAAGCATAACAACATAATCTATCCCATAAGGGGTTCTCATCTTATGCATCAAAGCATATAAATCACATAAAATCACATAATACATGCAATTATAATTTAAACTAATTAATGGGGGCGAGTCTACCTCAATCTATCTCGATTTGCGTGAAAAGTGGAGCGGGAAGAAAAAAATCTCAGTTCCTCAATCGTTCGCACGTTTCGTCTAGCCAAAAATAGAAAATAAATTTTGAATTAGTGTTTCGAAATTTTTTAAAGATTAAAAACGATAAAAATAAGGTTTAGGGACTTAATTGAAATTTATTAAAACTGAAAATAGAAGTTTAAGGGCTGAAATTGAACTTTTCCAAAATAGGGACTAAATTGGAAATTGTTAAAACTGAAAATAGGAATTTAAGGACTGAAATGGACTTTATCGAAATCTGTTGGCTGATTTGATTTAAAACATAAACTTTGGGGCTATCTTTCTTTAAAAACGAACTTTGGGACTGAAATAACTCATTTTAAAACCTGGGGGACCTAATTGAACTAACTTCTAAACTAGGGGCTAAAAATCATAATTTTCGAAAATCAAAAATTTATAAAACAAAACTCTCTCTCTCTTTTCTCTCGCGTTCACACGAGGCAGGCGGAGGAGAGGCGACGGGCTTCGCCCCCGCCGTCGCTTCCGGCCCGCGACGCCAGCGCCGGCGTCGCGTGGGGACGCCGGTGGCGTGGGGGTGACTGGGGATGGTTTTTGGCGACGGCTAGGAGGAACCGAAGCTGGAAGTTCGGGTTTTCTTGGGTTTACTGGCGGCAACGGGCTGGAGAATGGGTCGAGGTCTAAGGTAAGTTTTGGTCTCCTTATTTTCTTGGTTTTTGGGTTTTTGATTTGGGGTTAATTTTGGGGCTCAATTCTTGGGTTGAAGGGGCTGTCACTGGGTGGTGGTTCGATTGGGGGTTGGACTGTGGGGTGATGGTTGTGGCTTAGGTGCTGGTGTGGTGGCTCGTGTGGGTGGCTGCAGTGGCGTTGGAGGTGGTGGCTGCAGCTCGTGGGTTTGCAGTCGGTGTTGGTGGTTTTCTGGGCTAGGGAGATGGCGGCTTGACTGTGGTGCATTGGTGGTGGTTCAGTTGGGCAGCTTAGGTGTTGGTTCTGACTGTGGCGTGTGTGCGATGGCTCTGTGCGAGGGTCTGTAGGTTAGAGGTGGTGGTTCTGGGCTGTGCAGTGGCCGTGTACAATGGCCTGTGGTTGGAGGTGATGGCGTGGATGCTAGAAATTTGTTTTCTAGCATCACACGTGAATGAGGCTGAGAAATTACTGCGTTGGAGAAGAAAATTTTGGAGTTTCTTACCCTTGGCTGATGGCTGCGTGGGTGAGAATGAGGGGGGGGGGAAGAGATGGGGTATATATACAGTAGAAAAACTAGGGCACGAATCCCTAGGCAGTAATGGACCAGAAATTCGGGCCGGAAGGATTTTCTGATTGGACTTAAGGATTTGGGCTTAAAATAACCCTAATTGGACTAATGGATTATTGGGCCGAAATAATAATCTATCGTATTAATTTTGAATTTAAACGATAAGGAATTTAATAAATTAAAATATTCGAAATTGAATTCGATTTAAATTAATTTAATAACGGCTAGACGAACGCGTTTTTACTTTTAAAACTCGGGTTTAAAGTTTAACGACACGTTTTTCAAGAAACATAATTAAAATTCTCGGTCGCTACAACCTTATCCCCTTAAATTAATTTCGTCCTCGAAATTTAAACTTACTTGATCTATAATATCTGGATACTTAGCCAGAATCTCATCTTCCTTTTCCCAGGTAGCTTCATCGCTATCCTGTCTACCCCATTGGACTTTGACTAAATGAACTTCTTTGTTTCTTAAGACATGGACTTTTCTCTCCACAATGCACATAGGCGTCTCCTCATAAGACAGATTCCTCTGAACCGAAATAGTCTGAAAATTTACCACATGGCTAGGGTCGTGGATATATTTTCTCAATAAAGAAACGTGAAAAACATTGTGTACGGCCGAGAGCTCGGGTGGTAACGCCAAACGGTAAGCCACGTTACCTACTTTTTCTAGGATTTCAAATGGACCGATAAAGCGAGGTCTTAGCTTCCCTCTCTTGCCAAAACGGATAGTACCTTTCATAGGAGCTACTTTCAGGAATACTTTCTCTCCAATCTCAAACTCCAAGTCTTTTCTCCGTCGATCGGCATAACTTTTCTGTCTATCTTGGGCAGCTTTGATCCGTAGTCTGATTTTCTCCATAGCCTCAACTGTCCTCTCAATCAATTCTGGACCTAAAATTCTTCTCTCGCCTACTTCATCCCAATAAACTGGTGATCGACAACGTCTACCATATAGTGCCTCATATGGTGCCATACCAATAGTAGCCTGAAAACTGTTATTATAGGCAAACTCCACTAATGGAAGATGAGTCTCCCAATTACCACTCAAGTCTAGCACACAAGCTCTAAGCATATCTTCCAGTGTCTGAATAGTGCGTTCAGACTGTCCATCTGTTTGGGGATGGTAAGCTGTACTAAAATTTAATTTAGTACCCATTGCGACATGTAAACTCTTCCAAAATCTCGAAGTGAATCTCGGATCTCTATCGGAGACAATGGAAGCTGGTACTCCATGAAGTCGAACGATCTCTTTAACATACAATTGGGCTAATTGATCAACATTGAGAGTCATTCTAATTGGTAGGAAATGAGCTGACTTCGTAAGTCGGTCTACAATAACCCAAATAGCGTCATGACCTCTTACTGATTTTGGTAACCCTGTCACAAAATCCATGGAAATTTTCTCCCATTTCCATTCTGGTATATCCAAGGGATTTAATAATCCTGATGGTCTCTGATGTTCAGCCTTGACCTGCTGACACGTCATACATCGAGAGATAAACTTTGCAATGCAACCTTTCATGTTTCTCCACCAAAAGGTATTACGCAAATCACGATACATCTTTGTCCCTCCTGGGTGGCATGCATATGGTGCTGAATGAGCTTCTGTCAAAATCTCATTCCGGATATGTTCATCTTTCGGCACACAAAGACGTCCTTTAAACATAAGCGCTTTATCAGCGGCGGTCTCGAAACCTATTCTCTTGCCAGTCCCAACCTCGGATCTAATCTTTTCCAAGAACTTATCTCCGACTTGAGCTGCTACAATTCGACCTCTCAGGTCCGGTTTGACGATTAGATTTGCCAATCGGTTAGATCCTTGGACTGTTGGAACTCGCACTTCGATCCTTAAATTCTGAAAATCTCGAATCAATTGATCTTGCGTTATTCCCAAAGCTGATAAATGTCCAGCATTCTTTCTACTCAAAGCGTCTGCAACCTTGTTTGCTTTACCCGGGTGGTAAAGAATAGTGCAGTCATAATCTTTCACTAGTTCTAGCCATCGTCGTTGTCTCATGTTCAGTTCCTTCTGAGTGAAGAAATATTTGAGACTCTTGTGATCGGTGTAGATTTCACATTTACTCCCATACAGATAGTGTCGCCAGATCTTAAGAGCATGCACGACAGCTGCGAGCTCTAAATCATGGGTCGGGTAATTCTTTTCATGTGGCTTCAACTGCCTTGAAGCATATGCGATCACCTTGCCATTCTGCATCAATACACAACCTAGACCGTGTTTGGATGCATCGCTGTAAATAACGAAACCATCGGACCCGTCTGGTATAGTCAACACTGGTGCTGAGACAAGTCTGTTCTTAAGTTTCTGAAAGCTTTGTTCACATGGTTCTGTCCATTGAAATTTAACTCCCTTCTTGGTCAACTGGGTCATAGGACCTGCTATTTTAGAGAAACCCTCTATGAATCGTCGGTAATATCCGGCTAATCCAAGAAAGCTTCTCACATCTCCAACATTTGCAGGTGTTGGCCAATTCGTTACAGTCTCAACTTTAGAAGGATCAACCTCAATGCCTTTAGCTGTAACAATGTGACCTAAGAAACCTATTCGCTCAAGCCAAAATTCACATTTCTTGAATTTGGCATACAACTTTTCTGCTCTCAGTGTTTCCAACACAGTCCTCAAATGTTCTTCATGTTGTGCAGAATTTCTGGAGTAGACCAGTATGTCATCGATAAAAACAATAACGAATTTATCGAGATACTGATGGAAAACTCTATTCATCAAGTCCATAAATATTGCAGGTGCGTTCGTGAGGCCGAAAGGCATTACCGTGAACTCATAATGCCCATAGCGTGTCCTGAACGCCGTCTTTGGTATGTCACTTGGCGAAACCTTTAGCTGATGGTAACCAGATCTCAAATCAATCTTGGAAAAGATAGCTGTACCTTTCAGCTGATCGAACAAGTCTTCGATCCTGGGAAGGGGATACTTATTCTTTATTGTCAACTTATTAAGTTCTCGATAGTCGATGCACATCCTCATGCTTTCGTCCTTCTTCTTTACAAATTGAACAGGTGCTCCCCATGGAGATACACTTGGCCTGATGAAACCCTTCTCTAGCAATTCCTCCAACTGCACCTTCAGTTCTTGCAACTCTTTCGGCGCCATGCGGTACGGAGCTTTAGAAACAGGGGCAGCTCCTGGCACCAAATCAATGGAAAATTCCACTTGCCTATCTGGTGGAGTACCCGATAGATCGTCTGGAAAGACATCGCTGTACTCGCATACCACTGGCACTGAGTCCAGAGTAATCTCTTCTACGGGCTTGTCTTGAAGACTAACCAAATAGCCATGACAATCATCCTTGGCTAATAGCTTCTCCGCTTGTAAAGCCGAGATAAGGCGAGGAGGTGTTTTGATCTTCGTCCCGTGAAATCTGAATACTTCTTCACCATCTTTGCGAAAAATAACCTCTTTCTCGTGGCACATGATTGCGGCACGGTTGGTGCTAAGCCAATCCATACCCAGAATAATGTCGAAATCGTTCATTCGTATAATATTCAAGTCTGCCTTCGAAACTTGGCCATCAAAATCTATTTGTACTGCTTTAACTATCTTATTGGTATCGATAGTTCCTCCTGACGGTAAACTAACCTCGAGAGTACTACCAGTTTCTTCTCCTATTAAGTTCAGTCTTCCTAAACATGCTTCGGCTATAAATGAATGCGTAGCTCCTGAGTCTATTAGAACATATACAGGAATACTAGAGATAGATAGTATACCTGCAATCACGTCAGAATCCTCAGCTGCATCCATAGCAAACACTCTTGCTTTTCCTTTTCTGTTCTGGTCTGGGTTCGCCTTCTGATTGGAACCCTGGGCGGACGGGGCACGACAATCCGATGCAAAGTGGCCCGGCTGGCCACACTTGTAGCAGACACCCTTTCCAAAAAGGCACTCTCCTTTATGCGGCCTCTGGCACTTAGGGCAGGGTGGAGTGAAAGTGGTCATCTGTCTCCCTGCTGGTCCTAGATTTGGCCTCTTGGTAAATGTTGGATTCCGGTTCTGATTCTGATTCTGATTGCGATTTGGACCTTGCCACTTTCTCTTTCCCTGATACCTCTGCTCGTTCTGATTGCCTTGGTTCCCAACTCTCACACCAGCATAGGCTACTGCTTGAGCCTTCTTCACAACATCTCCGTAAGTTGGCAGTTCATGTGAACTGACAATCTGTCGAATATCATGGCGTAGACCTCTCTCAAAACGCCTTGCCTTCTTGAACTCAGTCTCCACCAGATGTGGAGCATAACGTGACAGTTCCTCGAATTTCCTCTCGTACTCAGTTATATCCATTTCACCTTGCACCAAACGTAGAAATTCGGACTCCTTATGATCTCTGAGGGCCTGTGGGAAGAATTTATCCCTGATCTCGGCCTTAAATTTGTCCCAAGTCAGAGCTGCTAGCTGCTCTGAGCTCCTTGTCCGTGATGCAGATTCCCACCAGAAACCAGCTCTTCCGATTAACATGAACTCGGCACATATCACCTTCTTATCCTCAGGACAAGATATGTGCCTGAATATCTTATCAATGGCCTGGAGCCATTCTTCCACTGCTAGTGGATTATCTCCCCCATCGAACGTAGGTGGGTGGTATCTTCGGAACTGTTCTATTGCTGGTATTGTTGGGTTAACCGGCTGTGGAGCTTGTCTCATCTCTTGCACCACGTTAAGCAATTCTCGAATGACATCGCTTTGAGTTGGTGGTGCCATAACCTTCATAAAGTTTTAAAATTCGTTCATAAAGGTGGAATTCAGTGTACCAACAACGTAGACGATAGCAGATAATTCAAAATAATGAAAATTGGAATCCAAAGTATCATTTTATTCAAAACTTAACTTCTTTTAACGAAAATACATGGGTAGAAAGGCATGTAAGCCGAACAACAAATTTTTTTTTTTTTTTTTTTTTTTTTTTTTTTTTTTTTACAATAACATGTCGAGCCTACTCTAATTCCTATCTCTCTATTATTCTTCGTATACGCCTGATTCAGCGTCCGAGAACTCTCCTAGCGCTGGATCGGCGTCTTCCTCAGCTTCTTCTTCTGAGTCTTCTTCGGGAGCAAATCCATAGCGGTACTCAAAGTACATGGGCCAATATGCCACAAGTCTCGTGCAGAAGGTATCATACTCCATCTCCACATTCAGAGATACTAAAGCATCTACATATATGCTATTAGCTACCTCCGCATAGTCACTTCGAAAAGTAGAGAGTAGGTGGCGGATCGATCGGTGATCATTGGTCACGTAGCCATGCTGTATGGCCCGCTCACGTACGATATTCAACTGCTCTACATGTTGAGCAATCGTCCACTCAAGTTCGGGCCTGAAACGGTCATAATCTCTAATGGCTCGTTCTGCATCGCTGAGTGCATTTCTACGAATAGGTGCCATGTCCTAAATCAATTATGCAAAGTCCAATTAAGCGGGGTTATTCATCTCTCCTAGTTAAAATTACGAGGACGTAAAAATTAGAGGAAACTTTTTCAAATTATGCTCAAATTCGTCTTTCTTTCTTTCTTTCTAATTCGGATACACTTTCTTTCTTTCTCTTTCTTTCTTTCTTTCTTCTAAGTCTCATAGAGCATCAAAATAAGTATCCGAATTAAAATAGCATTTAAACTTCATAAACTTCTTTACCTTTGGAGTCGGCTGATCGAGTGATGGCAGTGGCAACTTTCATTAATAAGAATTTAAATAATGTGGAATATCTTTTTTTTTTTTTTTTTTCAAAATTTGCCAGTCTACAGAAACGCAGACTGGCTCTGATACCAAGCTGTAACGCCCCGAGTTCCGCGGGCCCGGAACGCCACGTCATCATTTCTTTGCCCTAATTTAACTGAAAAGTTTGGCGGAATAACTAACTTTCAAAAAAAACATCACATTTAAAATTGGTGAACGTTAACGGCAATAACCTCATTAGAATTAATTTAAAGGAAATTTATTAAACTTTAAAACTCAAGTTTGAAATAGCGGAAACGACAAGGTAAGTTCATAACGTTCAAATGCGTGAAATTTAAAAGTAGATTAAAAACAATTAACTACTATTATTCGTTCATGCCACCACTGCCCATCAAACTCGGCCGTCTCCAAAATCTGCAAATATTGTTAAAATAGTAGAATGAGCATTTCGAAGAAATACTCAGTAGACTCATTGCCAGTAATTAATTTACAGAATAATTGAACACATAATTATGCAATTCATACAGTGATATTCTCATGGGCTTATTTTCTTTGAAAAATCATAGGCTCTTTAAAAACATAGGGTGTGGGTAGTCTGTCTCATGCATTTAAGCAAGTAAGTTATGCATAACATCATCTTATCTCATAAGAGATTCTCTTTCTTCTCATGCAATTAAGCATATAAGTTACGACAAGCATAACAACATAATCTATCCCATAAGGGGTTCTCATCTTATGCATCAAAGCATATAAATCACATAAAATCACATAATACATGCAATTATAATTTAAACTAATTAATGGGGGCGAGTCTACCTCAATCTATCTCGATTTGCGTGAAAAGTGGAGCGGGAAGAAAAATCTCAGTTCCTCAATCGTTCGCACGTTTCGTCTAGCCAAAAATAGAAAATATAATTTTGAATTAGTGTTTCGAAATTTTTTAAAGATTAAAAACGATAAAAATAAGGTTTAGGGACTTAATTGAAATTTATTAAAACTGAAAATAGAAGTTTAAGGGCTGAAATTGAACTTTTCCAAAATAGGGACTAAATTGGAAATTGTTAAAACTGAAAATAGGAATTTAAGGACTGAAATGGACTTTATCGAAATCTGTTGGCTGATTTGATTTAAAACATAAACTTTGGGGCTATCTTTCTTTAAAAACGAACTTTGGGACTGAAATAACTCATTTTAAAACCTGGGGGACCTAATTGAACTAACTTCTAAACTAGGGGCTAAAAATCATAATTTTCGAAAATCAAAATCTATTTTCAGTTTTAATAAATTTCAATTAAGTCCCTAAACCTTATTTTTATCGTTTTTAATCTTTAAAAAATTTCGAAACACTAATTCAAAATTTATTTTCTATTTTTGGCTAGACGAAACGTGCGAACGATTGAGGAACTGAGATTTTTCTTCCCGCTCCACTTTTCACGCAAATCGAGATAGATTGAGGTAGACTCGCCCCCATTAATTAGTTTAAATTATAATTGCATGTATTATGTGATTTTATGTGATTTATATGCTTTGATGCATAAGATGAGAACCCCTTATGGGATAGATTATGTTGTTATGCTTGTCGTAACTTATATGCTTAATTGCATGAGAAGAAAGAGAATCTCTTATGAGATAAGATGATGTTATGCATAACTTACTTGCTTAAATGCATGAGACAGACTACCCACACCCTATGTTTTTAAAGAGCCTATTATTTTTCAAAGAAAATAAGCCCATGAGAATATCACTGTATGAATTGCATAATTATGTGTTCAATTATTCTGTAAATTAATTACTGGCGATGAGTCTACTGAGTATTTCTTCGAAATGCTCATTCTACTATTTTAACAATATTTGCAGATTTTGGAGACGGCCGAGTTTGATGGGCAGTGGTGGCATGAACGAATAATAGTAGTTAATTGTTTTTAATCTACTTTTAAATTTCACGCATTTGAACGTTATGAACTTACCTTATCGTTTCCGCTATTTCAAACTTGAGTTTTAAAGTTTAATAAATTTCCTTTAAATTAATTCTAATGAGGTTATTGCCGTTAACGTTCACCAATTTTAAATGTGATGTTTTTTTTGAAAGTTAGTTATTCCGCCAAACTTTTCAGTTAAATTAGGGCAAAGAAATGATGACGTGGCGTTCCGGGCCCGCGGAACTCGGGGCGTTACATAAGGAATCAATAAAAAAATGTTTTGTCAAATATGTGAATGATTGTATTCGATTTTGAATCTCCCCACTGCCATTTATTTTAATTCTTGATTCGTGATATAGTCAATTTTATGTTTTCGTGACAATCGATAACACTAGTATATTTAATTCTCTTTTTTCAAGATAAATTAAGTATATTCTAATCACGATCCAATTCTATTTCTAGTCCGAATTCATATGACCAAAATGCATTAAATTATAAGTTATCTATGTGATTGCATATGTAATAAAGATTATTCCTAATTCTATCTACATTTTTTAAATTTCTTGTGTTCTAAACTTATTGTGAGTTTCTCAACAGTACAACAAACAACTAATTATTCAATTGGTGGCCAATCAATTAAATAATACAATGGGTATGGAAAATCAATCAAGAAATTCACGAAATAACTAAATTAATAGTCTTAAATCAAAATAAATATGAAATAGGGTTCATCATTAATCCAATACAATAGAAAAACTAGCATAGCATTTTAATGATTAAATTATACAAGAAATATTGGAAAAAATAACCCGGAAAGAAGAAATAATGAAGAAAGTGGAGAAATCTAATTTCTTGGCTTGAATCTTGAAAAGCGATGAATATTCTTGAATAAAATTGTATAATCTGCCTTGATTTTGATGCTTAGCCTCGTTCTTCGCCTCCAAAATACTTAGAACATGTGATTTTAAGTCAAAAGGGAAGTCCCTCACGTTTTGGACGGCTCTTGTTATAAATAGGGTGTCAAAAGATTGCAAACAAAAAGTTTTCAAAACAAAATAAAGAAACAATTTTTTTTTACTGGAATTGAACCATGTCTACGCATGGTTCATTTGGTACGTACACATGGTACACATGATTTGGTCTCTGTAGTGAATTTTTGTAATCTTGTGTTGCGACTTGCAGGTCAATGCTTAAGCATAATACAATTTTTTGCGTAACTTTCTCCCTTGTGTATTTTGATATTTTCCAGCTTCTTCTCATCCTATTGACATCTTTTCAGCTCCATTTGACTCTTAGCATTCTTGAATTATTGTTTTGCAATCCGACTCAACTTTTGAAGTATTGCATTTTAGTCCTCAAACTTTGTCTTTGATTCGATCGGGCCATTTTCTCTTGTAATCTCATTCATTAATCTTCCAATTGTATCCAATTAAATCATTGACATATTTGATCTTCATTTTGTCATCCGTCTCATCTATGGATCGTTTGCAATTTAGTCCTCGAATTTTGGATTTCGCCACTTTTCACTATTTTTGCATTCTTTTCTCCAATTCTTCATCAAACATCGAGTTTTTACCTGTTTGACACAATATAACATGAATTAGGCTATATTTCATTGGAAGAAAAGAATTCCAAAATATCATTATTTAAAGTCCCGAATATGTGTATGAAATACACTTATCAATAATCTTGACCAAAAAATGATGAAGGATCTCGTGCTACAATTTATCTTCATCTGTTATTTTTTTTGTTGTTTTATCTATTGCCACGCTTAAAATCTAAAACATTCACACTGTTTATAACCCATTTGTAGGAGGTAGACTAGACAAGAATTACTTTTGACAAGGTTCTTGAACAATGCCTCTACCAAGAGGGAATGAGCCTACAAGAGCAAGAACTCTCAGAACTCGACCATAAGATGAAATTAAGGGAAAAGGCCAACAAAATGATGCATCTATGAAACAACTCAAGGAGAAACAAAGATGTCTCTCTTGCGAAGATGTTTTGGCCTTCTTTTCTCCTACATGGTGAACCCCATTTGAGAACTCTCTATCTTGGGTTGCTGGTTGCAGGCCATCCTCGTTTATGTACTTTGAGGATCTGAAAAGGACTCCAGACTCCAAGAGTTTCTTCAAGGTTCTGTTGAATTTCTGCCGTGTTGTTACTTAAGTACATTTGGTATGATCGACCAGATAGAAAACATGCCCTTACCATAATTGTTATACTCCATATAAAACATGCCCTTAACACTTTCAATTAACACGCAATCACTGGGTTACGTTTCCAGGAGATGCCAATACTAGTAACTTCCCTCATCTCTCGGCTTCTCAATGGGTCATCTAAGGCTATGGGTATATCTCTTTCCGTACACAAATCTAAAGTAGTCTAAAATGCAGTCTTCTCTCGAACGATGTACAAATCACTAAACACATTCATTCATTGACCACATAAATGAAAATGCAATAATCACAATAGTAGAAACACACGAAAATAAATAATTTAACATTAAAGAGCAAATATTGAAAATCAATTAAATCTAGGTCAAACTACTACCATAAATCCCAACACAATCAATTAGCCCATTATATATATATATATATATATATATATATATATATATATATATATATATATATATATATATATGATAACAATTCATTCATAACCTTCATTACAAATTTGGAGAAAAAATGGATTAAATACAGGAGAAGAGATAGAACCCCCTTTAGTTGATTTTTCTTTGAAGATAACAAAACTCTTGTTCTTGATTTTTCCCAAAACTTATCTACTCCTTGATTGAATCTCATTTGTTGTTCTCTTGATTGTACTCCAAAATATATAAGCAAAAACTAAAAGAAGAGCAGAAAAAGAAAGAAAAATGAAAAGAAAGAAAATGAAAAAGAAAAGCTAAAGAAAGAACTCGGAAGAAAGAAAAACGTCCAGCAAGGAGGAAGCATAAATTAGTTTTTAAATTAAAAACCTAAAGAAAATTGCAACATTGGTCCCTGAAGTTTCAAAAAGTGAGCAAAAAGGCCTCGTCTTCTATTTTTTATTAAAAAGGGCGCTGCAGCTCCCGACTTCTATCCAACAGGCAAAAAAAAAAACAAAGAAAAAAAAGGATTTTGGTCATTTTCCAGCTAAGTCCATTAGACAATTACACGTCAGGTCCCTGAACTTTGATCTTGTACATTTTGGTCCTCAAATTTTGACTTTCATTTTAATTTTGCCCTCCATAAATTGCATCACAAATCCTCCCTTTCTGATTTGTTCACTTTGGTCCTCAATTCACATTTTTTTTGTATGCTTTTGTCTAATTTTCCTCACTTTGGCCATGTTCTTTTTTTTTTGGGTGGTTTTTTGCCTATAAAAGCAAATGTTACGTAATTGTGAGTAAAATTTCATTCATTTCATCAATAATAAGCATATTTTTATGAGCTACACAGCAGCAGGACATGCTATTGGCCCTGATAGTGCAAAAATCGGGTTCAAAACACAAGTCGTGTCCGATTGTAAAAGATTCGTTAAAGAAGATTGATGAGGCCATGGTTTCTGATATGGAAGAAGCTGATATGTTGAGACTAAACACAGTCAAGGAAATAATTAGCATACTTAAACCTACGCAAGCAGTCGATTTCACGGCTTCAGCTAAGAAACTTCGTCTTTGCAAACAAAAGCAGGCTAAAGAGAGTCACTACGAGCACGGTCGAAACCAGGTATAAATGGTGGGAAATTACGGTCTTGTTATGGTGTCTTCTTGTTAGGAAAATCACCCCAAATGCAGGAATTGAGATTAATGACAAATTGAAATAACGAAGATCACAATTAAACCAAACAAGATTAAAGTAAAAGAAGAAGAAAGAAATAGCACAGGAATCGATGTTTTATTGACAAAATATGGAGAGAAAATACATGAAACTTAGCAATATAAGCTTGAACAATAATGAATGAAAGAGTCCATATATATAGGACAAGAGCAAAACCCTAAAAGAGTCCTAAAAGGTAAGAAATTAAATTAGGTTAAAAGTGTGTAAGGAAAGAAATCAATTCTTTCCATAACCAAACACGTAACACACATATGATAACCCTAATTTGGGTCACCTAATCTAACAATCTCCACCTTGATCCAAATTCCGGTGCAACGAACGAAACTCCAAAATTTCTCCACCTGGAAAAATGAGTCCATCTGCATCGAAATAACCAAGCTCCTTAAACAATAACCAAAACCTCTCTATCACATAAAATGTCTTCATCTGCCCGGCATCCACAAGCGACACCCGAACCCTAATCCTGGGTTCCCAAAATTCCAACAAGGAATTGATTATTGACCAAACAGGGTCGAAGCACACCCTATATCAGAAACCAAACCCAATGCATGATCAGAAGGCTCATTGTCAGAACTATCACCTTCAATGATCCCCAAAGCATCACAGACATTTCCAACACCATACCTACGCTCCATGAGTCCTACCCTAGCATATGAACATAATGAATTTGCTAAAATAAGTGGTAAAACAAACTCACCAACACTCTCCTGAGCAATATTCTGAACTGACCCAGAGCCTATCACAAGAGGTACTGTACCAAACTGAATTTTCACCACGGTACTAAACTTGTCCAAATGTCTTCTAACTGGTTCTGCACTCCCCTGCAAGATGTACAATTGAGACTTCTTCCGTCTCTCCAGTACAACCTGGACACCCCTTCGGACCTGCAAGACTCCACCTCCACCAGAGAATTTATATCCCTTTGTATCCAAGGTACTCAGCGAGATGAGATTCCTTTTCAAGTCTGGAACATGATGAACTTGATCAAGTGTTCTGAATGTCCCATCCTGCAACTGCAATCTGACTTGACCAATTCCAGCAACCCTGCAAGACTGGTTGTTTCCCATGACAACTCCACTTTGCTTCACCGCCTCATATGTTTGAAACAAGTCCCGATTGGGACACATATGGTGCGAACATGCCGAATCAAGAATCCACTCCTCGTCAGGCTTAGACTCCACATCAGATACCACAGTCAACATCACATTACCGCCATCAAAAAAATCCTCGGTAACATTAGCATCATCCGAATTAAAAGATTGCCCCCTATGATTTGCAACTAAATTACCTTTAGCCTGCAACTTGTCACAATCCTTCTTAACATGTCCCTTCTTCTTGCAGTAGAAGCAATACACATTGTTGAAGTTCCCTTTCGGTCTACCCCTCCGTCGATCACCATGAGAAACCAGAGCATCCCCATCCCCAGATGTAGCTCCAACCAGATGCTTCATCTTCTCTTTCGAGAATAAAGCATCATAAGCGTCTTCAATGGTCAAAGTGTCACGACTATACAAGATCGTGTCCCTAAACGACGAATAAGAAGCGGGTAGCGAACATAACAGGATCAAAGCCAGATCCTCCTCATCATACTTTACCTCCAATGTTTCCAAATCTTCAATGATTTCTTTGAACAGAACAAGGTGATTCTCCATAGAACTCCCTTCCGCCATGTGATGAGAATAAAGTCTCTGCTTCAAATGCAACTTGCTTGTCAAACTCTTTGTCATGCACAGTTGTTCCAGTTTCAACCACAAAGCAACATCCGTTTTCTCCTTCAAGACATCTTGCAGAATATTATTGGATAGATGAAGATGAATCTGCGATAAAGCCTTCCTGTCCTTCCGTTGTTTCTCCTCCATTGTCCAATTAGCTGGCATCTTATCAAAACCCAGCAGAGCATCGTCTAAATCCATCTGTGCCAAAACAACCCTCATCTTTACTTGCCATAGCGAAAACCTTGTATTGCGATCCAGCAGCGGAATATCATATTTCAATGAAGCCATCTCTAAAAAATCTCAATCAAATCACGAAGAACCCGCAACCTTGCTCTGATACCACTTGTTGGGAAAATCACACCAAATGCAGGAATTAAGATTAATGACGAATTGAAATAACGAAGATCACAATTAAACCAAACAAGATTAAAGTAAAAGAAGAAGAAAGAAATAGCAGAGGAATCGATATTTTATTGACAAAATATGGAGAGAAAATATATGAAACTTAGTAATATAAGCTTGAACAATAATGAATGAAATAGTCCATATATATAGGACAAGAGTAATACCCTAAAAGGTAAGAAATTAAATTAGGTTAAAAGTGTGTAAGGAAAGAAATCAATTCTTTCCATAACCAAACACGTAACACACATATGATAACCCTAATTTGGGTCACCCAATCTAACAGTCTTGTTATGCTGTATTTCTATTATCATTTAAAGGGGGGAAACTGAAACAGAATTCAAATTATTTGAAGATTAAAGAATTGGAGAAGGGGTGAAAATCTTGCAATTCAAGCAGTTTGAATGCTGTTTCAATTCTCCGTCTTCCATAATTTTTTTTTTTTTTTTTTTTTTTTTTGGGAATAATTTAAGGTAGTATTCTTTGTTTTGTTTGGGTCAAAGGTTCACTGCCGACTGTTTATAAATTTTAAAATCTACCAACCAGAAGAGGCCGAAAACTCCAATTTGCTAAAAAAAACGTGTCTTTCACGGACATTAATTCAATCCAACTACAGAATGCATGTAAGATCAATTAGAGGGTCATTTTATTATTTATTATTTATTTTATTATCTGATTCCATATCAATTCTCAAAATTTACTGGTCAAATTGAATACATTTAGGCCTTGTAACTCATTCTTCCTGCTATATATTTGGAAGCAATATTGGAGCAACAACCATTATATCAAAGTAAAACAATTGACAAAGATTGAGGCAGAAAAATTAAATCCAGAAACCATGTCGGGAAGTTGTGTTTCTACCATTGTAAATGCAATCGAGTCCAAGGACGAAGTTCCCATAACAAGCAGCAAGAATTTGATTGCTGCCACTCTATTAATTGCCTCCTCTCTCGTGTTCATCCAGCGTCATGGAAAAATAAAGGCACCATTACGTTCGCTAGCAAGTACAATTTTCGAGTATCAGGATCAAGATGCTGCAACGACGACAGAAAAGCTTGAGGAAGAAGGTGGTCTTGAACTCGATTGTGTCGTATGCCTGAGCCGAGTGTCTCAGGGCGATAAATATAAGATCCTTCCAACATGCAAGCATGGATTTCATGTAAATTGTATTGATGCTTGGCTGCAAACGCATTCTACTTGTCCCCTTTGTAGATGTCCGGTTCCTCGTACTCCCATCCAGTACTGTTCCATTAGTAGTCAGGATCCAAATTTTGATGCTTTGATTTCTTATCTTCTTCGTTTGTTGGATCATGTTCGGACATGGCTGATGGACCCACTCAATGCTTTGAGCGAGGAGTGTCTTCGTTTTTCTTGAAGATAAAGATGAAGACGATTAAGACCCAATATTCAGGAAGAAAAATACAACATTGATAGAAAGAAAAGAAAACAGTAGCATTCATTCATTTTTATTTTTTTAATGTTTCATTGTTTTCATTAGTACTCCCAAATGTAACAAAATTCCACTCTATATGACACCTTTCTTCCAAAAAAGGCTACATATGAACTTTTTCCACTGTATCTCACACACATTTGACAAGTTAACTCAAATACAATTGTGATTTATTTTTCTAAAAGAATGCGAAGAAATATAAATCTCAGCAACCGATGTGCCAGAAGTAATACAATTAATTGATCTCCAGTTCTGTTCTATATTATGAACACCTAAATCATTTCAGCTTAGATTTTGAAGAGCTGAGCGTAGGCTTTGTAACGGGGCTGTTGGGGTTTTGGATCTAAAGCTTTACAAAGAAAGCTCTAAAACATTTGATCATGGAGGAGGTGATAACCGGTACTAACTGGATTTAGCATACAAAAACAAGAGATAAACATACATATATACTCTGGTGGAAAACTAGAGGAAGAGAAGAACTTTGAAAACTACATTTTGATATGTTTTCTACTTGATTTCGAGATACACAAAGGCTGGCATATATAGAGCCAACTTGCTAGACATTATACAAGATATCTACCAACTAATCTACACCATACCTCAACTTTTAGTAGGCCATACTAGACAATACATTTGCTAGTACAATACCATACAATTTTTTACATTTTACATCACAAATGAGTTGGACTTTAACCGAACTCTCCAACTGAACTAGAAACCATAAATACATATGTTTGGTTGACAACAAAGTGTCACCAATACTTCAACACTCCCCCATGACACTTTGGTTGGAAACCATCAAAATCGTCTTTCAATTTTCAGGCAATTTTCTTCATTTTTCCGGGCTTCTGCTGATTTTTGCATCTTTCAGATTTTGGTGACTACAAGCTTGAATATCCTTTGTTTTCATTTGATTCAAGCTCTCTTGGTTGCAACTCTCTTTCATAGTTGATCAACTCTTTTAGCATTGAATCAATCTTACACAAAGAACTCTTGGACTTGCATCTTTTCTCAGATTGGCTATTGTTTTGATTAAGGGCTGCTGTTGATTTTCTTGCATTTCTGCTGCTGATTTTTGCAAAAACAGGGCTGCTGTTGTTGCTGAACCTTTTTTACTCAGATTTGGCTTTCTTCCAGCCATTTCCTTTACCATCTGAGATCAGATTTTCCCAAGGCAATTACTGATTTTTGGCTTTGTCTGGGCTTACCAGATTTCGCACCTTGCTTAACTGGATTCATTCCCCTTTTTTCAGCCATTACCAGCACTTATAAAAACGATTTTAACAGCATTTTTTTAGCTCCTTCATCTTTATTCTTCTGGCATTTTTTTTACATGGTATATGACTTTAGCCTGCCGGGTTTCGAGTTTACTAGCTTCAACCAGATTCCCTCCTTCTTCACTAACCAGATTCATCTTCTTCATCACACCAATTTTCCTCAGTTGCATCAGCTTACCAATCATCATCTTTTTCATCAAATATCGTATTTCAATATGAGCTTACTGGATTTCCATTTTGCATAACGAATTTCACCAATTTTTTCAACTTTTCTTTCAAATTTCTGGCCATTTGCTGCTGCTGAATCATGCTGAAATTGAGCCTTTGAAATACCGAATTTTTTCAGTTTTTCAGTGCATGCCGGATTTGATCAGTTCAACATACCGGATTTGAACAATGCATACCGGATTTTCATATTTGATATACCGGATTTCAATTTTGAACAGAATACCGGATTTGGCTTTGGCTTGCATACTGGATATTGGCTTACTGGATTTAAGATTTGGCTAGCATAGCAGATATCAACATGTTTTGCATATTGGAATTGAGAAAACAGAATATTCCTTCACTTACCGTATTTGAGTTATGCATACCGGATATGAGTTTTAATTGAAAATGCCGTATATCAGCTTTGACATACCGGTTTTTGAGCTTCTTCTTCAGCATCTTGTACCGAATTTTCTCAATTTTTTTCAGCACCATCAACAGCTATTTTCTTCAATTTTTCATAGCCAATGTTTAGTTTTTCAGCTCTAAAACCTTGCCAATAAACCAGATTTTTCATTTTTATCAGCACCAGATATTCTCATTTCTTTCAGCTCTTCAACAACCCATTTTCACCATTTTTGCAGCTCCTTTTCACAGCAACTTTGCAAGCATTTCAATGTGCCGATATTTGCTTCATTTTTAGCCACTTTCAACACCATCAAGGATCAAATCTGACTCCCAGGACTGTTGCTGAAACTTTAGCATCAAATCGGTTTTTTGAACATTTTTTGGCTGCCATTTTTTTTAGCTTCTTCTGGTTTTTCTCAGCTTCATTGTGGCCCCTTTGCAAAGATCATTTGGGCTCTGATACCATGTTGGATTTTTGGATCTAAAGCTTTACAAAGAAAGCTCTAAAACATTTGATCATGGAGGAGGTGATAACCGGTACTAAATGACTGGATTTAGCATACAAAAACAAGAGATAAACATACATATATACTCTGGTTTTCTGGTGAGAAAATCGGAGGAAGAGAAGAACTTTGAAGACTACATTTTGATATGTTTTCTACTTGATTTCGAGATACACATAGGTTGGCATATATAGAGCCAACTTGCTAGACATTATACAAGATATCTACCAACTAATCTACACCATACCTCAACGTGTAGTAGGCCATACTAGACAATATATTTGCTAGTACAATACCATACTATTTTAACATTTTACATCACAAATGAGTTGGACTTTAACCAAACTCTCCAACCAAACTAGAAACCATAAATAAATATGTTTGGCTGACAACAAAGTGTCACAAATACTTCAACAAGGGCGAGCATCATCACTTCTCACTGCCTTCTTGAAATCATATTTGACAGATAAAAGAGAACAAAACAGGGCTACTAACATAGTTGTGTACACAAATACTGCATTTGTTGGATTTGTGTTTGAAGGCTTTTTGAGAATCCCTTCCTTAACAAGGCCCCATATGACTAGAAGAGTCCCAAATAAGTGCACCAGCCACCGAGAAGTAACTTCCATCAAGAAACTGGTGAAAGTCATTGAATATATTATTGAAACTAGAAGACAGGAAGACTACAGCAAATAACAGCATATAAATTTTTCAATGAAAACTTAAAAGAGTTTATGTTTTAAGCCTGCAGCTAAATTGAGTGTTTGCGGTAATTGAGATGACAGTAAATAAGAAATTATTCCTCCTGATAACAAAGACTGATATTAGTACAAACACGATATTTTAAGAACGTTATATTTTCTAAACAAGATAAGATAAAGGTGCCCAAAAAAAAACTTTAAGAGGTATCTCCTTTTGTAATTATTGTGGAAAGGTATCTCCTCTCAATTTCGACACCCACTGCCTCACTTGCCCTCACCCTCAGTGCAGTCTTCTTCATAGTCTACTGACAATCGCCCGAAATCTTCATGTCAAATCTGTAAGCGAGGGAATCATCAGTCACTTGACTCTTCAACTACATGATCTATGCTTTCAAGGACATCATCCTTCTACTGAATTGGCTGCCATGATTGCTGAGGCTAATACCACTTATTTGTCTCAACATCAATGGTATGCTGACAGCAGCGGCGCGACGCCAACATACATGTCACCTCCGACGTTGCTAATCATGCTACCTCGCAACCCTATGAAGGCCATGACTCAGTGGGCATAGGTACTAGGACATGTTTGATCAGGGACGAATCTAGGGTCAAATGTCAGCTAGGGCAGACCGTTAACCGTAGGGAAGACCATTGATATTTGACAGTTGACAATCAAATATCATAATAGCGAGTTTATTTATTAATATTTAATTAAATAATATTAAAAATTCTTCAATTTTTATGTAAATGCACTAAAACGTAAATATTATATACATATGAAAATAACAAAACACACAAAAGAATTAATAAAAATGTGGCTAACTATTTACCTGAAAATAGCATATATGTTTTACTTGAAAATAATAGACTTCAAACTAGAACTACTTAGGTCACAATCTTCATATCATATCGGTCACAAAGAAATTACTTGTTTACCTTGATTGAGATAAATAGATTTCTATGTTCTATTGTTTAGAAAGCATAACAATTAGCTATAAACCAAAGCAAATAGCCCACAAGTAAACATAAATAAATATAAACCAAAATCCAAAACTTGAAATTCTTAAACTTATCACAAAATCTAATTTCACAAGTTTCATAATTCTACCCTCTTTCAACAAATTTCAAGAAAAAAAACACATATACTCATTTTACAGTTTTAAACACCATATCAAAACTCACACATAAAAATGGGGCTATGAGAGACTCATTCTTCAAAATTAACAATTGGTGTTTTAATTGGCAGGTAATTGGAACTCCAGTGCCCAATAAACTTTTATTTAATTACGAACAATTTGTGTTCGTAACATTGGAGAAATGCTAAATCGATTCCAAATTTCAAACTACATTTTAATATACCTAAAAAAAAATGAAATGCAATTAACATAAATCAAATGATTTTATCTAAAACATAACATAAAAAACCAAGCAATTAACATTAATACCATTTACTTCAAGCTTTAAATTCCCTACATCATTCTCATCAGGTATGATGCTATCTCCATCCAAAATCTAAGCAACATCAATGATTTCAAATGCAGAACTGTCAAAACTTTGACAAGCATATTTTCCTATTTTCTCTTGATCCTTCATGGTACTTCCACACCTTGCTCAATTATAGTAAACTGAGTATCATAAAGCTTCCCAACCAGACTTAAAATTCTGTCAGATTGAAGTGACAAAAATCAGATCAGAGTGCTAAATTCTATATAAAAACTTTCTTCTTAGTCTATTGGGATAAATCGTAAAATTGGATAAATGCTAAATTGATTCCAAATTTCAAACTACATTTTAATATACCTAAAAAACATGAAATGCAATAAACATAAATCAAATGATTTTATCTAAAACATAACATAAAAAACCAAGCATATGTCAAAGTTAATAAATTATTAATCATAAATGAAAACAAAGAGGTGGAATTGATTCAAACACTTACAGTCACCAATCAATAGTTTTTTTATTCCTTCTTGGCTTCTTCCCTAAGATTGTTGCTTACAGTTACACAGTCCGATCGGAGGTGGCGGCGACAACCGAGTAGAAGAAGTGGAGAATGAAGAAGGGTTTGTGGTTTGCCTGTTTGGGTTTCAATTGGTATCATTTATCCATCTCCAAATCAATTGGTTGGGCCATTTTTTTAAAAAAGGCCCAACTCTCAGGCCTCAGCGGCTCAGGCCAAACAAATTGGCCTAAAAAACCCAAAATTTTCATTTATCTTCTTCAGTTCTTCTTCCTTAGTTCCACCCTTCTTACGGCTCTGCAACTTCTTCCACCCGGCGGTCCCGTCACCTATTGAACTGTAGTGAACATTCCAACGGATCCAACTAGGCCAATTGCCCTAGCTCTCCACCCCTAGATCTGCCTCTAGGTTTGATCATCTCACGCACAGGCAATGCCTCCACTCAAATTCCTTTTTCTACTCTTGTTTTAAGAGATGTTGCATATTATCCTCAATTTTCTGCTCATCTTTTGTCCATAAATAAATATTGTCGTGACAATAATGTTGGGTTTGAAGTAACTCGTTCAAATTTTACTGTGAAGGACATCTCGATGAGGGTCCCATTTTTTGTTGGTTGTATCCTTTGATACCCAATAAACCTCATTTTAATTATCAGTCGGCATTGACCAAATGGCTGAATATTATAACGACACCTTAATGGAATGACCCTACCCAATATTGTGTAGGCCATTTAAAGCAGCCTAATTTATGAGTGATGCTCATGGCTCGACCTACTTACCTACATAGCTAAATAGAGAAACCCACTTAGTAGCCCATGTACCCATGTGTTGGGCCTTTGGGCTACTAGATTAACCTAAACCTACTTACCTTATTTGCTATCTTACTTGGTTATATTTTGGCCATTATCTTTGCCTCTCTACACACATGATATTCACACTGGTTTCTCTTGGTTCTACTCTACCCATTTTCGATCTCCTTCCTTACTACCTCTGTGGTTGTTTTCTTTGTGATTTTGTATTCCTTTGTAGTCTTCTTTGTGGGTAACTTACAACAACTGGAAGTGGAGAAAACAAGAGTAGGTTTTGGGTTTGTTTCATTATGGTGTTGATCTTGGTTGGAGTAAACTGAGCCTGGTTCAAACCTTGTGGTGTTCAATATTTGCTCAATAGGAATATTTTTGAGATGAGTCTCACCCTTCTTGCTCAATTGGGTTTGCCTAAGACCTTTTGGGTTGATGCTTTCTTGACATCCATTTTTATTATAAATCGCTTACCCGCTAAAGTTCTCAAGTTTACTTCTCCCTTTGAAAGGGTTTTTCACCAGCCTCCCGACTTTATTTATTTTCGATGTTTTGGCTGGTGATGCTTTCCTTTGCATAGACCTTATGTGCATGACAAACTCTCATATCGCAGTACTCCTTACATTTTCCTTGGCTATTGCTCAAATCACCATGGATACAGGTGTTTTGATCCTTCTACCAAAAAGGTTTACATCTCAAGCAATGTGATCTTCAATGAAGCGGTCTTCCCTGCTCACATACAACCTCTATTCATTGACCTTGTCAGCGACACCGTCTCCTTAGGTATATCCTCGCCTTTATTTATTTCTCCATCACCTTTTCTATTATTTCCCTCACTCTATACCACTAAACCTTCTTCTCCCATCACGATTCATTCACCTTTGGAGGTTGATTACTCTCCTATCACTCATCTTTCGTAAAACCTCACATTCCGGAGTTTTCTATCATTGATACGCATGCCTCTTCTCCATTTCAAGCTACACCCTCTCTTCTGATTGTCCTTAACCCTCAACCTCCTAATTTACATTTCCTCGCTTCTCTTTACCATGTTGTACCTCGATCAAGGACACGTAACCTCAAATTTCGTAAATTCCCAGACTTTCAAATGTTTTATTCTACACGTTACCCTTTCGAGCTTTGCATATAGGTGCCATGATCTCTAAGCCCCATTCTTCTATAGCGATTTCTATGCCTGAGTGGTGTGCTGCAATGGATAGTAAATTTCAAGCATTGTTACAGAATGAGACTTGGACATTGGTTCCTCAACCTTGGGCAAGAATGTCATTCCAAATAAGTAGGTTATCAAGGAAATCCTTCGAGAAATCTTGGTTTCGGTCTAAAAAAATAACAAAACAAACACCAAGGCTCGACCCAAAACTTTCCTCCACATTGGTTGCCCTCTTTTCCCTCTCTGGTTGCTCTCTACTTAGTTCCCACAAAGGACACAAGGTGGTGACTACAATGGAGAAGAAATGATGAATAACAATGGTGAAAACTCTCCCAATATCCCCCCAAGTTGGCTGCCCCATTTCTCACGTTCTCCCTTCAATTGTAGCACACACACACAAATGGCTAGGAGGAGATGGATATATAATGAATTAGTCCAACATAAAACACATACTATACCTGCTCTGTGTACTTACCAGGGCTAAGGTCAAGAACACCCAAGTAGAAGCAATTATTCACAGTAATCAATCAAGAGCAAATAAACATGCGCTAAAGATATTTTATAGGATAACACACAGATCTTTCCAAAACCATGTTCCCATAGAACAACAGATTAACACTAAGTTAATCAATCAAATGGCCAACACATATGCAACAAATACATAAAATGACCCCACGAAAAGATCTCACCCCACTTATCCTATCCCATTTCGTGTTGCTCCCACCTGAAGAACACATATCTCCTTTCATCGCCCACCATGCTTACTAGACTCACTTAACTCATGTCTAACTAGTAAATCACAATAGATTCTAAGTTCTCGAGATAATCTCTATCACCACATCACTTCTCTCCACCAACATGGATAATGGGTCCCTACCTAACAGGAGTGATAGACGTGACTCTCTCACACTCTACGTATACATGGTCTCTTTCACAGATATAGGATTTCAACATTTAATCACCTCTCCACTCGCAATCCAAATGTCACACTCCACATCCGCGGTACAAACCACTAATGATCCCTAGGCATCTATACTCTACATTACCAATAGACATCCTCAATGTTAGTGCGTTACAAACCCACTATGGAAAATCCATACCTTTCAGCGACCACAAAGCTTAGGACTCAATTTAAATTGACCCACGCACCATAAGGTTGCTCCAATCATCAATGCTAAAAAATTCACAAAGGAAATGGTGAAGGTGACACTCATAAAAAGATTAGAAAAAAGAGTTGGTTACTTCACTACACTAACAAAAGAGGCTCACAAAGAGAAAGAAGATAACCCTACATGGCACCTCATACAGTCTCACAAACAACAAAGGCTCACAAAGATAAAGGAGAAAATGCCCGTGTCTCTTTCTTCTCACTACCACACACTCTCACACCACTCAAAGAATAAAAGGAGTGCGCCACATATGTCAAGCCACTATACATGCAAATACATTACACAAAGTAATAAGATCACTCTAATTCATGCAATTACATGCATCAAACATATTGAAAGTGTAACATATCAATGCAATAGAATTAAGCAATCACACACATGCAGAAAGGATTACACATGTATTACTATGTTTACTATCAATAAACCTCACTCAGGTCATAGCCTGACCCAATGACAACATTCGTCTCACCTCCATCCTTATCTTTCATTTTATTATCATTCATAGACTGTTATTTCCCTGGGTCCAAATTTACTGCAGTTAAAAGTACTTTTTACTTTCGTACTTGCCTTAGACCTACATTTGCCAAATAATGACCACAAGCAAAGCATAGACATAAATCACATAGAATAGTTAAACAAATTTTCCTAAGGTCACATGCAATTCTAATGTTGTTCAAAAGATTGTCAACAAATTCAGAAAGAATTTAAGACAAAAAATTAACAAGTAATTCCTAGGTCTAGCAACATGCAATGGTTATCCCTTTACGATAACCTAAATCCTAATGTCACCCAACACGATGACTTTTAATGTAAAAAGTAAATTATTACCCTACATGATAAACATAACTACAATAATAAAAGGAAAAGAACACGATATCGAGTGGACCACGTCTGAAGGTCCGTAAATATCGAGGAATGCGAATTCACCGCTTTAGGACTACCACTATCTGCTCCAAAGCTTCGAGCAACTACGGTAACACAAAACGCTACCCGAACGTCTAAGGGCAAAATCATCCAACTTTCACTGTATTGCTCGAAATTGAAATCCAACACCGTAGGATCCACCTTGTCGCCTAGATAAATCTGCCTGAAGAAATCACCAACATATTCTCTTCCACACGTAGTAGCTGAAGCCCCGCGCGCTGCCCGTCACGTACCATCGATGTCGATCACGCGTCACTCCACCACCTACGCCTTCGCCTGCACAGTCCACTGGTTGTCTCCATTTTTCCAAATGATCAGTGATTTCACCGAAAAAAGTAAAAATAGGTCTGGCAAAAATTAAACAAAACTGAAAGTTTCTTCTCTATTTTTCTGCTGATTTGCAAGTTTGGTTTTTACACTTTCCATCCCCTTTTTTGGTCGAAAAAATCACAAATTTCTCAAACACAAGTTATGATACCATTTGTCACAGAAATCCCTCGAGAAATCTTGATTCCGAGCTCAGAAAACAACCAAACGAACATCAAAACACCAAGGCTCGACCCAAAACTTTCCTCCACTTTGGTTACCCTCTTTTCCTTCTCTGGTTGCTCTCTACTTAGTTCCCACGAAGGACACAAGGTGATGACTACAATGGAGAAGAAATGATGAACAACAATGGTGAAAACTCTCCCAAATTTTTTCCCCAAGTTGGCTGCCCCTTTCTCACGTTCTCCCTTCAATTGTAGCACACACACAAAGGACTGGGAGGAGATGGATATATAATGGATTAGTTTAGATTAACAAATGGGCCAAAGGGTAATTGGGCCAACAATCTAAACCATAAATAACCAAGTAATTGGGCTATTAATATATTACCATCAATGCAAAGCCACAACTTGGAACATCCAAAAGTGTTGGTCGTTTTCGAGTCGTGTCATGTTTATGGTGTCGATAAATCATCCGTCAAGTGTTTTATATCATCATCCGAATTTATTGTGTATCAAAACCCAACATGGGTCTTTAAACTAAAATGTCGAACTGATGGGAGTCTTAAGTGCCTTAAAGCACGGCTTGATGCCATTTCATCAATTAGTGGCCTTGACTTTCATGTGACTTTTAGTTCGGTCATCACGTCACCCACTTTACATATGATACTTAACTTTGCTGTCACTTTTAACTGTGATATTCGACAACTTGATGTTTCCAATGCCTTTCTTCATGGCATCTTAGATGAAGAAGTGTATTCGGCTTAGCCAAAAGGGTTTGAAAATCTAGAGCATCCTGATTTTTTGTACAAACTTCATAAGTCCATTTACGGCCTCAAGCAAGCACCTCGTGCATGGTTTAATCGCCTCTCCACTGCTCTACTGTCCTTTGGGTTCTTGGGCTCTTAGGTGGATCCTTCACTTTTCACATACCATCACAAGTCTATACATGTGTTCTTGATTGTTTATGTGGATGACATTCTTATTACCTCCAATAATCCCTCCTTCATTGCCTATCTCATCTCTAAGCTATAGAAAGAGTTTGATATGAAGGATCTCAGTCATTTATTGTATTTTTTGGGTTTGAAGCTGCTCGTGACCATACTGGTTTGCATCTTTGTCAAACCAGATATGTTATCGATCTTTTGGATCGAGTCAAAATGATAGGCATTCCTCATTATCGTGCTCTATTTTTTTCTAGATCCAAGCTTTCCAAATTTAACGGTGAACTACTCCTGGATCCATCTGAATATTGCCACACGGTGGGAGCTTTACTACATGTAACTCTCACTCGTCTAGCTATAGCTTACTATGTAAACCAACTCTGTCAACACATGCAGAGACCAACTACTACTCACCGGACAACTGTTAAATGTGTGCTATGATATCTCAAGAACATACTTAATTTTGGGATGTTTTACAAAGCTGGACCTATTGTTCTCAATGCTTATTGTGACTTTGATTGGGCTGGGGACTCAGATGATCACCGCTTGATAATGACACAAATTGTTAGGTTTTTCATCCATTTATATTTGCATTGTTATGATAAATTAACGCCTAAATGCACTGAGTACATCTATATCTTATTTAGGTTGCAAATGGATGAATACGGCAGAAGATTGGAGAAGCGAAAGGAAAATGGGGTAAAGTGGAAGAAAATGAAAGTTTGGGGGACTAAAGTGCAAATACTCTAAACTTGTGTCTAACCTTATGATGAAGATTTGAGAGTGTTAGAGGTCAAGCGGATGAGGAAAAATGTCAAAGAGATGAAATACACTCAAAGTATGATCACACATCAATTTTTAATCGAAAAAGTTATGCATCGATTTTCAGTCTCATATTGAGACCCACCTTTGACATGGCAAACGATCTACTTAGAAGATAATATCTGAAGAAAAGTTGTAGATCTTTGAATTATCCTTCCAACCATCTTGAATCACCTCAATTAGACATTGAGAGAGAAAGTTATGCTAAAAATACTAAAAGATGTCCGGCGGAAAAAGGCAAAGCCATGTGGTTGCAAGAACATTTCCAGGGAATTCAGAGGCACATTTTGTTGTTCCATGCGACCACAAGGAACTCTACCATGCAGTCACATGGTTATATTCCGAGGCCGAATCTGTAGTTTTCAATCTCGTTCCAACATTTACAATAACCTAATTTTCCACGTCTTTTAAGCCCTAATTCACCCCAGAACGTGGAGAAGCCTGGAATATACACATTCTTCTCATCGTTGGCTCAAGAACTCCATGAAGAACTAAGGCAGTGTTTGATAACCATGGAAAATTGTGGAAAAGGAAAATGTTTTCCTTTTCCAGCCTTAAATTTGGTGTTTGATTGCATAACTTTCCATGGAATTCATTTTTACCCATTTTCTAAGTACAACCATTTAAAGTACATTTCCACCTTTTATTTTCCCATGATTTTGGTGGGAAAGTATTTTTCATCCTTTTTTTTTTTTTTTTTACTTTTTGGCAATGGAAACATATTCTAAATCCAATGGTAAAAAAATTTATCCATTTAATTGACAATTTACATGAAAAATAAAGCCAAACGAACACAAAAAAATTTCAAAAATTATTATTTTCAATCTTTTTTTTTTCTTTTTGGCAATCCAAACAAATTTTAATACAGATTGTAAAAAAATTTATGTCAAAAAGTAACAATTTGCATGAAAAACAAAGCCAAACGGATTAGGTGAAAAATTATACCAATCAAACACCATTAATTACGATTCTCTCTAAAACAAATTCTAGGCAATTCAATCCCCTGCAATTCGTTTTCTTTCCACCCAAATTCCACCCTTGCAATCAAACGCACCCTAACATCCTTGGTGAAGCTACGAAGGAATTCATTGGATTTGGTGATTTCACATCTTTTATTCATCTATTTTAGTATTTCTTTGTTGAACAATTCTAGGTTTTAGACTTTCTTCCCTTGAATTTACATTGAAATTTGTTTAACATTTACAAGATTTTTCATGGATCCAGTCATACTTTTCCATTGTTATATTAAACTATTTGTTGATTTTCAATTTCAACTATTTTATGTTGAGATTGGTCTAACTTTTACTAGATTTTTAATAGATTCAGTCATGTTTTTTTTTTTTCTATCGAAGAATTAAACTAATTTTTGAGTTTCAATCTTAATCACCTTATTGGTGTGATTCTTTACTGCCTTATGCTTAATGTATGTAGTCAATCTTGAATGCGAATATGTTATAAGTCTAGATTCTAGGATTACATTGTGAATTAAATTGGTTTTCACGATGAATCCTCCGATTAGAGAGTTGGGATGAAAAATTCTTTAATTGAGGTATAAAATGAATAATTGATGTGATTGATCCGATCCAATTGAGGAAATTATGATTCTTCACTACTTTATACTTTGATTTTAAATCTCATCCAAACATACAAATTTCACTACACATTTGAGAGAACATCCAACATTTTGATTATTTGAGTAATTTTTCATCTTCTTGTGGAATCGACACCCCAAATCTGTACTACAACTACCACATTATTTTTTGGGCGTAATCAAATTTTGGCGTCGTTGCTGGGGAGACAGTAGAAAATCCTAAGTAATCGACTGAAAAATGGTGACAACGTTCCTTTACTTTTATTTAGTTAATTTAAATTTTCTCACTGTTTTTTTAAAATTTATTTTCACACATTTTTTGGTGTTTTTTGAGCAGGGATCGAGGCGAGCAAGGAAGGTCTACCAAAGGACATATTTTAGTGTTTGAAAATCTCTTTCACCATATATTTAATACTGCATCTATTGTTACGAACACCACACTACACAACACCATGACTGATTGTGAGCATGATGTACCTTATAGGACTTTACATGATTATCTTCACCCCACGCGCACATCTATACCATCATGTAGAATGTTTCCACCTACTATGGAACTTAAATCGGGAATGATTCAAACTTCTTTCCACTTTTCATGGACTTGAGAATGAAAATCCATACATGCACATTAGGAAATTGAGGAAGTGGTTGCAACCTTCCACAATCAACATGGTACAACAGACGCAGTCAGACTTAATTTTTTTCCATTTTCACTTAAAGAATGATCAAAAAGCTGGTTGTATTCGTTTAGATCGCATTCGATTGGGACTTGAGCTAAAATAACTCAAGCATTCTTTAATAAATGCTTGTCCCACCATAAAAATAGTGCCTTTAAGAAGCAAATATCATCATTCACTCAAAAGGATAGTAAGACTTTATACCAATCCTAGGAAAGATACAAAGAATTACAAGTCCTTTGTCCCCACCATGGTTATAAGAGTTGGCGTATCGTGAGCTATTTCCATAAGGGATTAACACCTAGGGAACATCAATTCTTAGAGATGATGTGTAATGGTGAATTTTTACAAAAAGATCCTGACGAGGCCATAGAATATTTAGGTGACCTAGCGGATAAAGCTCATACTTGGACTGGACCTAGCTCCACTAATAGTACTAATAGGTTACGATCCACGGGAAACACCATTAGCACATGTATCCATCATCTTAGAGAGGAGGATAGTTGATGCGAACCCTGTAGCAACGGTGACTACGAAACCCACAACTAGATTGATGCGGAACCCAAGAACGCCAATGAAACCCGGGTTGGACTTAAACCCAATGAAGTGAACCAAAAAATCCAACGATAGCAAGATGCGCTGAACCCCTTGATTACCCCATGAAGAACTCTCGTACCGATATTTGAACACACAAATATTCAACATATTTGATAAGTTCGATTGTTTGAAGCCAAGTTTCGAAAGAAAAAATTCTCCATAAATTTAATTCATCAAAAGTCTTCTATTAAAATGAAATAAAAAACTATTTATACTAAAGCAATAAATCCTAGGAAACATGAAAAATACGAAATTCTAGAGTCCTAAAATATAGAAATTACCAAAAATAAGAATTATGGTCAAAATAAACATTTAAACCAAAAATAGGAAACCCGGCTTCAGTTTTGTACCAAGTGGTCGCTTGGTTATTTTCCAAGAGGTTGCTTGGAGGGAAGTTTTGGCTCCTTCAAGTTACGGTAGATAGCCGAGCGATCGCTTAGCCTAGATAACTAAGCGATCGCTTGGTTGTCTCGGTTGCCTCCTTCTTCGGTCGCTTGTATCGTGTTGATCCAATGGTTTTCGGCCTCAACCCAAACATAAATTTGTTCATTGACATGTTGTCTTCAACCTCATGTGTCCCATTTCCCGAGCATGCATTTGTATGACTTTGTGCGACGTCATTAACCAAGTTATCGGTCCTAAACACCTTCGAACGAGCCCTCAGCTTCTTCTCAACGAACATTGCACTTTTGATCGCTCGGGACCTATCCTGGCCATATCATCCCCTCTCTTTTCAAAAGGATTCGTCCTCGAATCCGTACCTTCAATGCTAAGATTATACCCTTTACTCCTAATCAAGTCAAGAACATGGAACGGTCCATCTCCTCTAGGATGCAGTTTGGACCTCTTCTGAATTCTTTTACGCCTCTGTTGTGTGAACACCCAATAACCAGCGCATAGATCAAAGTGTGCTCGTCCCAACAGCTTCCTTCTGCAAGTTTGTGATGTTCCCAAAATAATCTCCATTAGCATGCTACTGTGCTTTCTCCATGTCTTATGTTGTCTCAGTGATTGTAACAATGTCAATGCAAATGATCCCTCGTTTCCCTTCTGTTCAACTTTGTTGCTTAATCCACTGCATATAAATTCCTTCCAAAGCCCTTGAAACTCCTTCGTTTCCTTAGGAATCACAAAGTCAATTTTCTCCAAATAAGAAAAATCTAACTGAAGCTTAATTCCTGGATCGGGTGGTATTCCCGTAGGAGTGTGTTCTAGAGTCAAATCTTCAGTAACCTGCAAAACAGAAATATTCAAAATAGGAAGGGAATTGTTAGTTTTCACTACAGCTTCCTCAACTTCAGGCTCTTTTTCATTTAAGCTCACTTTCAACTCCTTCTTCCCCTCCGAAGATTCTTCTTCAATTTCTTTTTGCAACTCCACCTTCCCTTCTGGATGTTCACTCTCAATTTCCCTTTTATTCTCTTATAACTCTCTTCCTTTTTCTTCACAACTAACCACCTCACAATTTTCTCTCTTACTCTTTTGCTCCTTATGATTATTCTGTGAGTTGATCAAGTCACAAATTGTTGAGAACTCAAGCTTATAATCCAACCCAATCTTTCTGCTTGATGTATTGCCAACATGTTCCACACTTGGTGTTTTCTCATCTATTGAATATCCAACTCCACTATATCTTCTAGGCTCATCCTGACATTCCCGATCACGCCGATCCCTCCTACAGAAATGATTAAGCGCATAACGCTTCCTCATAATACTCCTCAACTCATCCCAAGTTTCAATACTCCTCTCACCACACCTTCGCCTAGATGTTGTTAATTGATCCCACCAAATCACAGCATAGTCTAAGAATGAACTCACACCCAACTCCAACTTTTTCTTCTCGGAATTATTAGCGCTCAAACATTACTTTAATCTTTTCTTCCCACGCCATGTACGCATCTGGATCACTTCTACCCTTAAATTTTGGAATTGTCGTTTCCCTACCCCTATCAACACCATATCCATAATAATTTTTATCCCTTCTTCCAAACATATCACCTCTATTTTTCACTCCCCGTGTTGCAGCCTCAATCTACGCATCTTTATCATTTTCACGACATGATGCGAACCCTGTAGCAACGGTGACTACGAAACCCACAACGAGATTGATGCGGAACCCAAGAACGCCAATAAAACCCGGGTTGGACTTAAACCCAACAAAGTGAACCAAAAAACCCAACGATAGCAAGATGCGCTGAACCCCTTGATTACACAGATGAAGAACACTCGTACCGATTTTGAACACACAAGAAGTGATCTTGGAAGTTCGATTTGTTGTTAAATGAAGAACAGAGGAAAAGCAGTTTTAATTCAATATGTCCAAAGTTGTAAAATAAAAAAGTGTTTAGGTATTTATACTAGAGCCCTAAATCTAGTAAAAACGTGCATAAGACAACAAATAATGTCAAAATATGGAAAAGAATTAGAATTCTAAGTAAACTTGGTCTTTTCCCAAAATTAGAAAATTCGCTGAACTTTATAACCAAGCGGTCGCTTGGTTATATTCCAAGCGGTCGCTTGGAAGAAACTTCTAGCTCCCTTTAAGTTTCGATACGGGCTGAGCGATCGCTGGACATTTTACTCTAAGCGGTCGCTTGGTTGCTCCGGTTGACTTCTTTCTTCGGTTGTTTGTATCGTGTTGATCCAATTGATTTCCGCCCTCGACCCCAACATGAAACTTGCTCCATTTTGCGTCCCGAACATAGTTTCATCAATAGTGGCTTTGATGAGCATCCCCAAGGCCTCTTTGACTCATTTTGCTCTCGATCGTGTCATTGCCCCTTCCTCGATAATCAACGGGTCTCGGTTTGAGCTTGCATTGGACACTCCCGCATCCTGGATCATATCATCCCCTCCCTCTTCAAAAGGATTCGTCCTCGAATCTGTATCTGCATCAAACAGAGAGAGATCAGTAACATTAAAGGTAGCTGAAACATTATACTCACCTGGGAGATCCACTTTGTATGCATTGTCATTGACCCTCTTGAGGACTTGGTACGGTCCATCTCCACGTGGTTGCAACTTAGACTTCATCTACTTAGGAAAAATCTCCTTTTGGAGATGTACCCAGACCCAATCTCCTGGTTCAAATATCACGTGCCTCCGTCCTTTGTTCGCTTTTTGTGCTACAAGCTTTCCTTTCTTCTCAATCTGCTTCTTGACTCTCTCATGTAGGGACTGACCAATTCAACCCTCCTTGTACCATCCAAGCTACCCTATTCATTCACTGGCAACGGTAACAAATCCAATGGTGTTAGTGGATTAAACCCATAAACAATTTCAAACGATGAAAATGTAGTAGTAGAGTGTAAAACCCTATTATAAGCAAATTCAATAAAGGGTAAACACTTCTCCCAACTCTTTAAGTTCTTATTTATCACCGTACGAAGTAATTGAGTCATGGTCCTATTGACCACTTCAGTTTGCCCATCAGTTTGTAGGTGACAAGTCGTAGAATACAACAGTTTAGTGCCTAACGTATTCCACAGAACACGCTAAAAATGATTCAAAAACTTAACATCCCGATCTGACACTATACTCTTAGGGACCTCATGCAAATGGACAATTTTCCTAAAGAATAAATATGTAATGTTGGTGGCATCATCAGTTTTGTGACATGGTATAAAGTGTGTCATTTTACTAAACCTATCTACCACAACAAATATAGAATCCCGACCCTTTTTAGTCCTAGGTAAACCCAACACAAAATCCACAGAAATATCCACCCAAGGTTTACTAGGTACAGGTAAAGGAGTATACAAATCATGAGGTAAAATCTTAGACTTAGCCTTTTTACAAGTTATGTACTTCCCACAAATTTGTTCTACATCACCTCTCATTTTAGGCCAGTAAAAATATTCCCCTAACATGTCTAAAGTCATTTGTACTCTAAAATGACCCATTAGACCCTCACTGTGTGCTTCCCTGACCAACAATTCACGTATAGAGCAATTAGGAACACATAACTTATTTTGCCTAAACAAATAATCTTTATGCTTATAAAACTTATCAATAGCACCTTTATTGCATGATTCGTAAATGTCAGAGAAAGCAGGGTCACTTACATACATGCTCTTAATGTGTTCAAAGCCAAGTAATCGTGCATGTAGGAAATTTAGCAATACATACCTTCGTGACAACCACATTTTCCTTACCTTGTTTATACCTGATGACGTAGGAAAATGGCTCTATGAATTCCACCCACCGTGCGTGTCTTTTGTTCAACTTACCTTGACCCCGTAAGTACTTCAATGACTCATGTCGGTGTGTATCACGAACTCCTTAGGCCACAAGTAGTGTTGCCGAGTTTCCAATGCCCGAACAAACGCGCACAGCTCCTTGTCATATGTAGGATAGTTTAAGGTAGCTCCACTCAACTTCTCACTGAAATAAGCTATAGGCCTGCGTTCCTGCATTAACACTGCTCCAATACCTATTCCTGATGCATCACACTTAATCTCGAAGGTTTTGTCAAAGTTAGGTAAGGCCAAAATAGGTGCTCTACACAATCTATCCTTAATAATATTAAATGCATGTTCTTGTGTATCACCCCATTGAAAGCCTACGCTCTTCTTAACAATTTCAGTGAGTGGTGTAGTGATTGTGCTAAAATCCTTCACAAAACGCCTATAAAAACTAGCCAATCCATGGAAACTCCTAACTTCAGTTATGCTTTTAGGTGTTGGCCTATCCCTAATAGCCTTAATCTTCTCTTCATCTACTTCCACCCCATTAACACCCACCACAAATCCTAGAAAGACAAGTTTTTTCATGAAAAATGTACACTTTTTGAAATTAGCATACAACTGTTCCTTCCTAAGTACCACAAGCACACAATTCAAGTGTTCCAAATGCTCATCGAGGTTTGTGCTATAGATTAAGATATCATCAAAATAAACAACAACAAACTTCTCTATAAAAGCACGCAAAACATGATTCATCAAACACATAAAAGTGCTCGGTGCATTAGTGAGACCAAATGGCTTAACCAACCACTCATACAACCCATATTTAGTTTTAAACGCAGTTTTTCATTCATCACCCTCCCGCATACGAATTTGATGGTACCCACTTTTAAGATCAATCTTACTAAAGATACAAGCACCATGTAACTCCTCAAGCATATCATCTAACCTAGGTATGGGGTAAGATACTTTACCGTGATGTTGTTGATTGCCCTGCAGTCCACACACATCCTTCAAGTCTCATCCTTCTTCGGCACTAATACGACAGGTAAAGCACATGGACTCATGCTCTCCCTCACATATCCTTTGCTCATCAACTCTTCCACTTGCTTTTGAAGCTCTTTTGTCTCCTCGGGATTGCTTCAGTAAATCGGCCGGTTTGGAAGGGCAGCTCCTAGTATGAAGTCAATTTGGTGTTCGATGCTTCGAATTGGTGGCAATCCACTTGGCATGTCCTCCGGAAACACATCTTCGAATTCCTGTAAAAAGACTCAACCAAACTAGGGAGAGGTGTGTTAGATTCCTCAAAGTTGAGGAGTAATTCCTTATACACCAACAACAACACTGTTCTTTTATCAATTATAGCATTTTACAACTCACTCCCACTAGCAAAGAAGTTCGCTTTCGGCTTTTCTCTCCTCTCAACTTGCTCTTTTTCTCTCCCCTCATGTGGCCTCCCTCTCTTCTCCCCACTCTCGGCCACCTCTCCATTTTCTCTCTTACTCACTAACTCATTGTTTTCTCTCATTTTTTCAGACTCTTTTGCTCGTTTCTCGTCAGATTCTCTCAATTAAATTTGGTCTTCATAAACATGGGCTGGTGTTAATGGCGCAAAAGTAATAGACCTACCCTCCTTGACAAAGCTATACCTATTTCTATACCCATCATGGTTAACCTTTCTATCATACTACCATGGCCTACCCAACAAAATATGACCTGCCTGCAGAGGTACCACATCGCATACAACCTTGTCATTATAGCCCCCAATCGAGAAAGGAATCAACACTTGTCTATTCACCCTAACTTCTCTACTATCATTTAACCATTGTAATTTATAAGGCCTAGGGTGTTTAATTAGTAATAACCCCAATTTCTCAACTAAAGTTGTGCTAGCTACATTGGTACAACTACCTCCATCAATGATCATACTACATACCTTATCATGGATGTGGCATCGTATATGAAAAATGTTCTCCCTCTGCTGCTCTGTATCATCTACCTTGACTTGAGTGTTGAGAGCTCTCATTGTGACCATTAACTTCGTAGCAGGAGCAAATTCCACTGTGTCCCCATGCTCACTAACATCTTCCAACGGTGGCATGTCTTCAAATTCATCCTCATCGCCAATTTCTACTTCCCCATCGCGTAGAATCATGGTCCTTTTGTTTGGACATTGAGACGAAATGTGTCCTTTCCCCAAACACCTAAAATACTGGATATCCCGATTCCTGGTTGGTTGTGAGTCTGCCTTTGGTGCTGTCCTACTAGTACTTTCAGTTCCCCCCTTCGACTCAGCCCCATCCACTTTGTTATCCCACTTTGGTTTTCAGTTTGAGTTAGAACCCGAATTACCGAATGATTGTCTAGTTGTTCCTTTCCTCTTCAACTGTTTCTCAATTTTTATGGCTACATGCAACATGTCATCCAACTCTACATAATATTGTAATTCCACCACATTGGCGATCTCTCGGTGCAACCCATTCAAGAACATAGCCATAGTAGCTTCTCGATCTTCTTCTACATTTGCTCTAATCATCAAAATCTCCATCTCTTTATGGTAGTCTTCCACACTCTTCATCCCTTGATATAGACTTTGCAGTTTCTAGTGGACTTCCCGGTAATAATGACTAGAAACAAACCGTTTTCTCA
The DNA here is from genome assembly GCA_019395295.1 of Osmanthus fragrans. Lineage (NCBI taxonomy): Eukaryota > Viridiplantae > Streptophyta > Magnoliopsida > Lamiales > Oleaceae > Osmanthus > Osmanthus fragrans. The sequence continues at coordinate 11,218,055 of CM033359.1, forward strand.
TTACTGCCTTTAGTTCATCCCATGTATTGATAGGGCTCTCCCGATTCCGACATCGTGAAGTAACCATTTGATCCCACCAAATGATGGCATAGTCAGTGAATTCCAACACAACAACCTTCACCTTCTTATCCTCAGAATAGTTATGACATTCAAAAATCAACTCTATCTTTTTCTCTCAATCAAATATGCCTCAGGATCACTTCTACCCTTAAATTGTAGAATAACCATTTTTACATTCCCCAAACCTCCATCAACGTCACCTCCGTAATCATTCTTACCCCATCGTTCAAACCTATCTTCTCTATGTCTTATTCGTCCCATTTCAACTCCTTCACCCTCATCTTCTCCCCATTCGCTACCTATCTCATGTTTATCCATCATAGGATCCCGCCTACCTGTTCCCCTAGTAGGAGGTACACCCACGGGCTGTTTCCTATTATTATTTACCATCGACGTCCTCAATTTCTTCATCTCCTCTCCCATATCCATCAATAATTGCTTAAACCTATCCATCCTATCATTCTGTTTATTGGTTTGATTACCATACCTGCTGGAATTTGAACCTTCTATGTCAGACATTATCTCGATTTCTGCCTCACCAATTTTCGCTCGAAAACACTCAATTGGCTTTTACCCTCTAATAAGTTCACTCTCTGCCTTTTACCACTCAATTGCTTTTCCAAAGTGCTTACAAAGTCAACAAAGAACTTCGTTTATTAATTTTGTGAATTTCAAAACGAATACGAGAAGGAATGTGAACAAGAGTAATATGACAACTATAATGTGGAATGAAGAATTTAAGAACCTAGATGAAAGTTTAACTTTGAATTTAGACACCACTTATATGACAAGATTTAGATAGTGAATCAAAACTTGTAACAAAGAGAAGGTGTTGGTAGCAATTCAAACAACAACTCAAATTTTTTTATACTGGTACAGATGAACAGTACCGCACGGATGAACAGTGATTTTTTTTAATTTTTTTTCACCAACTCAAGAATTTGATTACGAGAGGACAAATAAAAAGGAAGTTAATTTGGACTCAAATAGAGCACAAAAACAACTTTTGAAATTTTGTTTGAGATTTTTCTGGATTAAAGACTCAAAATAAATTACTGGATCATATCACCACAATATTCATATGTATCACACATTTTAATCCTAGGCTCCAACTTATTCAACATACTCCTCATATCCACCAACAACTTTTCCAATCGATCCATCCTATCACTCATTTTAACTCAAGGATTCAAAGGACTTGAACTGGTCAACTGTGGGTTGGAATTTTTATAAATTCAAGAAAGTGGTTCTTGAATTGGAGTTTGGATTGGATTGAACACAATGGAGTTTGGATTGGATTCAACACAATGGAATAAAGATAGATGATAGAATATTGCACAATTTTCAAGAAATCCAATTTTTTTTACGTGAACAGTACCCTCGGATGAACAGTATTTTTTTTTTGGAAATTTTTTTGTTTGATAAATTCAAAATTTGACTACGAGAAGGCAAAGAAAATGGAAGTTGATTTGGACTCAAATTGAGCAAAAAAATAGCTTTTGAAATTTTTTTGGTATTTTTTTTGGATTCAAGACTCAAAATAAATTACTGGACACAAGACCATGAAGAACAAGTAAAGAAAAGACTTAACAAATAAAATAAAGGATAGAACCTGATTAAATTGGAGCCAAAGCTCTGATACCAACTGATGCGAACCCCGTAGCAACGGTGACCACGAAACCCACAACTAGATTGATGCGGAACCCAAGAACGCCAATAAAATCCGGGTTGGACTTAAACCCAACGAAGTGAACCAAAAAATCCAACAATAACAAGATGCGCTGAACCCCTTGATTACCCCAGGAAGAACTCTCGTACCGATATTTGAACACACAAATATTCAACATATTTGATAAGTTCGATTGTTTGAAGCCAAGCATCGAAAGAGAAAATTCTCCATTAATTTAATTCATCAAAAGTATTCTATTACAGTGAAATAAAAAACTATTTATACTAAAGCAATAAATCCTAGAAAATATGGAAAATACGAAATTCTATTGTCCTAAAATATAGAAATTCTCAAAAATAAGAATTATGGTCAAACTAAACATCTCGCCAAAAATAGGAAACCAGGCTTCAGTTTTGTACCAAGCGGTTGCTTGGTTATTTTCCAAGCGGTCGCTTGGAAGGAAGTTTTGGCTCCTTCAAGTTACGGTAGATAGCTGGGCGGTCACTTAGCCTGGATAACTAAGCGATCGCTTGGTTGTCTCGGTTGCCTCCTTCTTCGGTCGCTTGTATCGTGTTGATCCAATTGGTTTTCGACCTCGACCCAAACATGAAACTTGTTCATTGACATGTTGTCTTCAACCCCATGTGTCCCATTTTCCGAGCATGCATTTGTATGACTTTATGCGACGTCATTAACCACGTTATCGGTCCTAAACACCTTCGAACAAGCCATCAACTTCTTCTCAATGAACATTGCACTTTTGATCGCCCGGGGCCTATCCTGGTTCATATCAATAGCCTTAGAGCACAAGTAGAAGCCCTCAATAGAGAAATTGAAACCTTGCGTGCTAATGACTCGAAACCTACACAAAGTGTATCCCATATTGAATCTCTAGGACCTTGTTTTATGTGTGGTGGAACTAATCATCCAGCGGATGAGTGTTTTACTTTTGATAAGATGAGGGAGATTTACAAGGAACACTGTAATGCCTTAGGCATGTACCAAAAGTCATATACTCCTTTCTCTGAATCTTACAATATGGGACGGCACAATCACCCAAATTTTAGGTAGAAGTATGAAAATCAGCCACCTGCACCGCCCCCTAGATTATACCCTGCACCATATCATGCATCTTCATCTTCTAGGAACTCTTGAAGAAACTCTACACGATTTCATAGAGGCATAAAAAATTTAAGACTATGATTACCTAAGTAAATGAGGAAAACAAAGAAATAAAAAATAATATGTCTAAATGCCTTAACTGTAATGAAGTGTGGAAAATTTCCAGCGCAAGTTCAACCAAATCCTAAGGGACAACACATGGCACAAACCTCAAGCTCAAAAGAAACTAATCTTAGTGAAGTTAATGCCATAACCACTAGATCAGGAAGAGTTCTAGAACCAACCCCCAAGTTTAGGGAAAATGAAAATGAGTCTAGTGAGTCGAATGAGAGTAGCCCTATTGAGGAGGTAGTGGAGAATCTATCTAGAGTGCCTTTCCCTCAAGCTCCTAAGCCTACCCTGAAATCTGTTGGCCAACATAGTGATATCTTAGAACACCTTAAGCAAGTAAAAATCAATCTTCCTCTCTTGCATGTGATTTCACAGGAACCTATGCTAAAGTCCTTAAGGACTTGTGCACTGTGAAAATGAGACACCATATCAAGAAAACTGTTTTCTTGACTGAGCAAGTGAGTGCTGTGATAGAGCAAGGGATCCCACCAAAATATAAAGACCCTGGTTGTTCTACTGTTTCTTATATCATCGGGAACCATGCGTTTGCACAAGCTCTTCTTGATTTATGAGCTAGTGTTAACCTCGTGTCTTATGCTATCTACTCATTATTAGGCTTAGATTAGATAAAACCTACATTTGTAGTCCTACAATTAGCTGATCAATCCACTATTAGACCTAGGGGAGTAGTTGAAGATGTGTTAGTTGAAATTGATAAATTTTACTACCTCGTTGGATTTTTTGGTGTTGGATCTAAAGGTTGATGTGAATGTTGACTCTAAAATTCCTATCATTCTTGGTAGACATTTCCTTGCTACAGCTAATGCTCTTATCAATTGCGGGAACAGTCTAATGAAGCTATCTTTTGGGAATATGACTTTAGAAATAAATATCTTTCACACCATTAAGCAACATGAGGAAGATGATGAGTGTCATCAAACATACATGATTGATACACTCACTCGGGAGTAAGCACCTGTAATTATTAACTTCGACCCTCTAAATTCTTTTCTCTTGAATTCAGAAATTCCAGCAGGATATAATGATGAAGAATATACTAACATTTGTGTTGTTTTTGCAAAATTGCAGGATTATGGAACATCACCAATGATTAATTCCAATGAGCTTAGTGCACCGCAAAGAAGATTGAAACCACCCTGACTGGATGCGGGCTGAAAAAGGAAATATTAAGTCAAGCCAACGACAATAAACAAAGACGCTACTTGGGAGGCAACCCAAGAGGAGTTCGTTCCCTTCTTTTCTTCCTTTTTATTTTTGCATTCCTTTTTAGGTTTATTTTCATTCCTTGCATTATCCTTCCGTTGAGAACTTTCAGGCTTCTTACCTTTCAATTTTATGTTGATTCACTGCAATATTCATGTGATACCTTTCCTTTTTTTCATTTGGCATTCATGCTTATGCATTGAGGACAATGCAATATTTAGTTGGGGGGAGAGTTACTTTGGATTATGTTGTGATTGCACATTCATCATGGACTTTTGTTGATTTTGTTGTGATTGGTTTAAAAATTTCTGTTAAGTCTCTGATTTACTATATGTCTATGCTCTTGAATAACAAAATATGCCATTAGGAGTTAATTTTGTTTATGAGAATCTAGACGTTGAGACACTTGCTAAATTTCTTTTGGGCACACAAGCCTTGTGGTAAGATGGTAGTTTAACACGTGTAGCTAGAGAGTCTCTTGCTGAAGTTTTCTTGTGAGAGAATTGGTGAGGATTGAGAGCCACAATACACTAAAAATGTAATTATCGTTTATTAATTTTGTGAATTGGAAACTTCTTTTGAGAATAACATTATATAGTTTGTGGTAAGATGGTGGATTACTTGGGAAATGATGAAAGTCAATTTAGGACTAACATTTGAGCATTTCAACCTTTCTTTTCAATACTTGCAACCCCTAGTAGCCACTTTGACCCAAACACATAAATAGCCTTTTTCTTCATGCACCTATGTTACTCATACCTCTCCATATTGGAGTATAGCCTATACATGTATTGTCCCACCCTTTTACTTCCAAGCGTGTAGTAGGTATTGGATGTTCAATTATGAAAAATAAAGGACAAGAAAAATGCCAAGAGTTAGTATGTGCTCAAGTAAGGCGGTACAAATGAAAAAAAAAAAAATATATATATATATATATATATTTCATTTGGGGCTTGAAATATTGAGGAATGTATTGATTGATAGGTGTGATGTATTGAAATGCGTGATAAGACACTTGGCTATGTGCTTGGAAGTTTTGAATCCTGATATCCTTGTTTTCATATAACTCAACCTGAACTCTATTACAACCTTTTACATTGACTGTTTTGATCTCAAGTAGGATTTTAGAATGAATTGGATGAATTCTCATTTGACAATATGCCTATCATACGATCAATGTTCGCTTGTTGCTTGCTCATAAATATTTAAGCCTCCAAGTTTTGAGCGTACACCTTTCTCAGCTCCGTAAAGAAAAAACCAACACTAAACACTTTGATACCCGTGAGTTATGGAGCTGAGCCTTTAGCTCGAGACATACTTGATGTTGCATGTGTTAGGGTTAGCAGTAAGATGGCTATGGCTTGACACATACATACACATTTTTGTAAGTGTTTTTGATATCCTAATAATCATGACACCATTGATTTCTAGTGGTGTTGAGTTTGAAAAGAGGATAAACAGTGGTTAAATTGGAACTTGACCATTTGAATTGTAACATTGACTAGTTATAGATTCTCTTGTTTTGCATTAAATTGCTAGGGACTAGCAATAAGCAAGTTGGGGTGTGGTAATGATACAAATTGTTCGATTTTTCATACATTTATATTTGCACTGTTACGATAAATTAATGCCTAAATGCACTAAGTACCTCTATAGCTTGATTTAGGTTGCAAATGGATGAATACAGTAGAAGATTTGAGAAATGAGCGGAAAATGGGACAAATTGGAAGAAAATGAAAGTTTAGGGACTAAAGTGCAAATACTCGAAACTTGTGTCTAACCTTACGATGAAGATTCGAGAGTGTTAGAGGTCAAGAGGATGAGGAAATAAGTCAAAGGGATAAGATACAATCAAAGTACGATCACACATCAATTTCCAATCGAAAAAGTTATGCACCAGTTTTTAGCCTCATATTGAGACCAATTTTTGACATGAAAAATGATCTAATTGGAAGATTATATCTCAAAAAAAGTTGTATCTCCTTGAGTTATCTTTCCAACACATTTTGAATCAACTCAATCGGACATCGAGAGAGAAAGTTATGGCCAAAATTCTAAAAACTGTCAGGCAGAAAAAATGGCAAAGCCATGCGGTCGCAAGAACACCTCCTGGGAATTCAGAGGCACATTTTTGTTGTTCCATGCGACCACAATGAACTATACCATGACGTCGCATGGTTATATTCCGAGGCTTTTCAAATCTCGTTCCAATACTTATGGTAACCTAATGTTACACCTCTTTTAAGCCCTAATTCACCGCAAAACGTGGGGGAGCCTGGAATATACACCTTCCTCTCATCTTTTGCTCAAGAACTCCATCAAAAAATAACACCATTGGTGAAGCTACGAAGGAACTCATTGGATTTGGTGATTTCACTTCTTTTATTCATGTATTTTGGTTTTTCTTTGTTGAATAATTCTAGGTTTTAGACTTTCTTCTCTTGAATTTACATTGAAATTGGTTTAACATTTACTAGATTTTTCATGGATTCAGTCATACTTTTTCCATTGTTAAATTAAACTATTTGTTGAGTTTCGATTTCAATTATTTTATGTTGAGATTTGTTTTACTTTTACTATATTTCTCATAGATTCAGTCATGTTTTTTCTATCGAAATATTAAACTAATTGTTGAGTTTGAATCTTAATCACTTTATAGGTGTGATTATTTACTGTCTTATGCTTGATGTATATGGTTGATCTTGAATCTGATTTCAATAAAATTGTGCAAATATGTTATAAGTCTATATTCTAGTATTACATTTGTGAATTAAATTGATTTTCACGATAAATCATCCAATAAGAGAGTTGGGATGAAAATTCTTTAATTGAGTTATAAAATAAATAATTGATGTGATTGATCCGATTCAATTGAGGGAATTCTAACGCTTCACTACTTTATACTTTGATTTTAAATCTCATTTTAAATTTCACTACATATTCGAGAGAACATCCATCATTTTGATCCTTTGAGTAATTTTCTATCTCCCTATGGATCGACACCCCCAAAGTTGTGCTACAACTACTGCGTTATTCTTTGGGCGTAATCACCGCTCCACGTGGATATGGAGTATATTTGGGCACAACCTTATTCTTGGTCTGCGAAGAAAAGCCGGTGGTTTCTAAGTTTAGTACCGAAGCAGAATATCGCTGCCTAGCCTTGGCCACTGCTGAAGTTTCACTACACCAAAAACAGTTTTTTGCAACGTGCAAAAAACGTTGCCAAAGAGTTTTTGCAGCGTTCGGGCGCACATTGTGGATTGTGATGTTGCCATAGAGTGGAATGTTTTCGCAACATTCACTGAACTTGCGAAAAAGGGCAACGGCAACGTTCGCTACACGTTGCGAAAAAGGTCAACGGCAACGTTCGATGCACGTTGCGAAAAAGAGAAACAGCAACGTTCGCTGCACGTTGCCGTTGCCTTTTTCGCAACGTGATGTGAACGTTGCTATTTGCCTTTTTTTGTTTTAATTATCATATATTTGTTTCATTAATTATTTTCTGAATAAACAATTGTCCAAATGCATTTCTAGTACATATAATCAATGATAACAAGTACACAACATGCACCAAGTGCGAAAGTAAAATTAAACTAATATTCCAATTGACAAAAATTTCTAATTATATTCAACACATTTTCTCATCCCATAAAGAGCACATCAACAATATAGAGATTTTTTTACTTTCTACTGTGTAATCTCAGTGTTGATCAAAATACTCAACAATATGAAACAAAATATTTCTCTAACCAAAAAAATAAGCGTACATACGTATGCTTCGAAGTTACAATAGCAAATACATAGAAGAAGCTCTTAGAAGAGTCCCTTTTCTATGTCATGACTATGGCGGGTGTAAAATGCAAAAGGTGTCTTGAACATCAATAGTAGTAGGATGATCACATTTAGAAGTTGTGGTCTTGACAAGAAGCAAGAACAAAAGATAATAAAGATTATAATTTACGTAGGTGTCTTCTATGGAAATACAATGAACTATAAATTTGAACCCCAAGAACCCGAAGAATGCAAATCCATTATTGACAAAAAAAAACGCAGAGAAAGAATAGGTGTCATTTAATGTTCACCCATCAGCTATTTTTTTGGATTGTATTAAGTTTTTTACATTTATTTGTAGCTATCGTTTTGTTAAAAATAAAAAATCTGACGCTTAGATACATACTCGTACCCAATAGTTGTACCCAAATCCAAATAATAGTATGGAAATAATAGTATGGTGGCTTCTATCTCCAATCAAATGATAACACTCCAGAAAGAAGTAGTTGAAAGGAAATCAAAACTGGAAGAAGAATGGAGTTCTAATGTTGCTCGGATTCTTCAAAAAGTTGGTGAGTTGGATGCTCGGAGTTCTAATGGAAAAACAAGCTTGAAGAAAAGAATGAAACAAAATTCAGTGATAATGAGAACCAACCGCACGAGTTTGCCGAAATCGAAACATCATTATCAAGTCTGCAGGACCCACTTAAAGTGAGTTGGGATAGTGAAATTCTGATATCAGAGAAGGCTACATCTGAATGCCATGTAGATAGACCATCTCAGGAGGGACTGAAAATGGACACATATGATGATTCTTTCGGGTTTATGGTACTGAAAAGACACTTGGAGGATGTAGGGAATGTAATGCAAAAACTTGAGAATGTAATTGAAGAAATAAATGCTCACTCAACTTCCTTGAGTAGGTCGAGTGGTAAAGTAGTTGGATCTGGAGTATCAAAACTTATTCAAGCCTTTGAGTCAAAAGGTCACAGTGATGATGATGATTCAGAGGAACCCCCTTCTTCTAAAGACCAAACAACAGGAGATCTATACATTATAGCCAAACAAGTAGCTCAAAATCTGAGAGCATGGCTCAAGGAGTTAATTCTGGATGCTGAGAATGCCAGTGAATTCTGTTGGGGGGTGAAGGAGACTAAATTGCTTGCTGCTGGAGCTGGTGCTGAGCTGAGGAGTGACTATGATTCTTTGAGGGAGTACAATGATCATCTAGAAGAAGCAAACTTAGAGCTTCTGGTTCTATATGAAGCTACAAGGGAGCTTGTATGTCAAGCTGTTGCAAGAGAGGGTGAGCTTGCTATTTTTTGTGATGCCTTACAGAAACAAGATCTTGCTCTGAAATCAGATAATAATGAGCTCCGATAAAAACTGGGTGACTTTCAGTCCAAAATTAGTGAATTAGAGAGTCAATTTGATGAAACATGTCAAAATTCAAATGAGATGGTGGCTTCTATCTCCAATCAAATGATAACACTCCAGAAAGAAGTAATTGAAAGGGAATCAAAACTGGAAGAAGAATGGAGTTCTAATGTTGCTCGGATTCTTCAGAAAGTTGGTGAGCTGGATGCTACCATTGATCCACTCCATTAACCAATATAGATAAACAAGGACTTCTTCATATTTGAAGATAAATAATATATGTATACTACCTTCAGGTACTATAGCTTTAATTTCACTTTGAAAAATAACTAATAGTACCTTCTTCCTAATCCTTTATAGGTTGTCGATTATCACACATGCAAAAAAGGAAAGAAATAAAAAAGTGCAGTGCTTTCATGTACTAAAGAACTGATTAAAAACTTGGTATGAAAAGAAGGATAAAAAAAAAGGCAAAAGAAGAATATAAAAGGAGATGGGAGGCAGACCCATTGCATCACGTGATAAAGGCACTAACAGGCTCCACTTTGGTTAGCCAACTTATACAACTTGAGCCACCCGATATGTCTTGGCAGTAGCCTCCATCTCTCTCATAAGCATTTCATCAAACATTTATTTAGCCTTATCCCATTGACCCTTTTAAAGCCACATTTTGATTATAATATGAAATGAAAACTATATAATAGGTAGAAAATAAGTAAAATTGCACAAGAATGGCAATGTTAAATTGTAAAAATTAAAAATATGAGAAAAAGTGGTAAATTGGCTGAGTTACTAGAGGAACATACCTGTTATCACAACATCAGTTATATTATTTCCAGTACTTAAGCTGCCATACTTTCTATCAGGTAGCTCAATACCTCGCCCAAGTTCAACTAAGTCTCAGTAACTATGTTCCTACAAAAGTGCGTAGAAAACTTTTAAAAATACTCTAATCCCAATACGAAAACAAAGTAATGTCTAATTCATAGAGCAACTCTTGAAAAATAAGGGAGATAAGAAAAATAACGATAGGCAGAGCATTTTATTCTGTTTACATGGTCCTGGGAGATAAGGGAGATAAGAAAAATAAGGATAGGCAGAGCATTTTATTCTTTTTAATCAATAGCCCACCTAATGAAGTTTTCAATCAGTAAGATGAAGACCAACTCGAGAAGAATTATACAAGCAGAAACTAACGGCCCAAAATTCCTTTCTTTAAGAAACAAGACAAATTCCTGTACTAAAATGACAACCTGAGAGCCAAGAATGATGGCATTTTACAGATAAGAGGTGAATGCCATAAGCGAGGAATCAGAAACGCAGATTGAAAATTTGTTAAATATAGGGACATACATACAAACACTTGGTTTCGGGCTTCACCTTCTTCTGCTGCCAAATCTACTTCTTCTTCTTCTTCACCAGTTTAGTAACTTCATCTAGTGACAAGTGGTTCACGACAAGGGCGTCTTCTGACTTCCATCTAGGGCTCAAAAACTAAAATAATTGCAACACATCATGAGATTGGGGGAAGACGGCAGCACCGAGTGACAGTTTTTGAGAGGTTGAGAAGTCGAACGGAAGAGCGAAATGGCGAGGTCGGCGATGGCGGAGACGAGAGGAGAGGAATTGAAATTGGGTCTTGCCGTCTGTAGGAATTGAAAGGAAATTGGAATGGGATACTTGTATGAGTTGAATGGAAATTAGAAAGTTGGGCTTCTTCAATTGTGGGCCAATTCATGTGTGGGCTCTGACTTAAAAAAAAAATAAAAAATTGAGTGACAATAAATAATTTTTTAATTTAAAAACAGTAAAAGAGAATGATCGCGTGATTTTTGTAATTCAGGCATGATTTAATGATAACTTCGCGTTTCTCCTTTTTGATGAATTAATAGTCCAATTCGATTGGAAACAGGCTAATAAATAATACTCATAGCTTTGCCATGATGTACGTAGGATTTTGGCCAAATTCCTTCATTTACGCGTTTTAGCTATTTTTGGTAATATTTCCTTTGTCAATTCGAAAGGGAATATGAGGTCGAATTTAGCTAGATTTTTAGCAGATTATTTCTTTTATTAAGTATTTCATTATGGTATAATTATTAGGATTTTGCTATTTTCGACAATTTTCGATAATTTCGTCATTTGATATCTATAACCCGGCTTGTGGGTTATTTTTGATTTCATTGAATGATATAATAAACAAGTTGTTTCGTTTTCTTAGTTTTTCTCTCGAATTATCCATTGCAAAATATCTATTCATTATTCTGTCTGGCGTCAACAATTTTGTAATTTAACAATTCTTTTTTAATTTCAAATTTTTAAAAAAATGTGGTGAGGTTGTAAAACAAGTATATATTCTTCAGCCGACTTTTGGCAATGTTCATTGCACGTTGCTAAAAGTGGAGCACGTTCATTGCATGTTAAGAAAGGGGGAACTTTTCGCAACGTGCACAGAACGTTGCAAAAACTTCACCTTTTAGCACCGTGCAATGAACGTTGCTAAAAGTTCTACCTTTTGTTCACTACACGTTGCGAATGCTACTCTTGGCAACGTGCAATGAACGTTGCAAAAGTTCCCCCTTTTCGCAACGTTCATTGCACGTTGCTAAAAATCTAAAGATTTTGTAACGTTCTGTGCACGCTGCGAAAAGTTCCCCCTTTCGGAACGTGCATTGCACGTTGCGAATGCTACTTTTGGCAACGTGCAATGAACGTTGCCAAAGAGGGAACTTTTCGCAACATTCATTGCACGTTGCCAAAAGTTGAACTTTTCGCAACTTGCAATGAACATTGCGAAAAGTAGCATTGGCAACATTGTTTTAAAGAATATTGCTAAAACTCAATAAAGTTAACCAATTGAAACATTCATTGATTAGAATATTGTCATAGACTCCTTTAGCAGCATTCATTGATTGAATGTTGCCTTTTGAGTGTTGCAAAAGAGCATTTTTGTTGTAGTGTTTACTGGATGCCTATGTTGTCGTGTGAGTTGTAGATTTCTCTTTAATCTCATCCTGTGATATGGTGCGACAATGTAAGTGCTCTAGCTCTAGCATCCAATCCCATTTTTCATGTTCCATCCAAGCAGATTGAAGTAGATTACCACTTTGTGCATGAAAAGGTGGCTTACAAGAATATAATTATTCAGCACCTATCTACTACCATGCAACCTGCCAACATTTTTACTGAGGGACATACAATAGATCGATTTTGCTATCTTTGTGACAACTTTCAGTCTGTGACTTGCCTGTCGATTTGCGGGGGCTATTAAGAGATATATATTGCTACAACTGATGATAAGGATCAGTAACTCCCTCCAAACTCCTAGCTCTACAGGATTTCATCTTCTACAACTTTTCTGTTTTATCATCTATAACAAACATGTAAATTCCCTTTATACTTATGTAAATCTTTTCATACAATTGTAACCAATTTATTCCCAACTCCAAAGAGTCATTTTACTGATGAGACCATTGACAATGGCTCCTGGATAGAGAAGGCACTTCACCACTAGAACAGGAAAAATTTCGTTGGCAATCAACTGGGAAGATGTGCCCTATAATGGCATCGACTAGCCAATTGGTGATTTAGGATTCAGGAGTAAGGAACTGCTTTCATTTTATGCTTTCCTACGTGCGGCAAGTAGAATCTCACTCTTATCATTTTTCTCCCATTCTCTAAGACTGGTTAGACAGCCAATTCGAAATGTCACGAAATCCCTGACTCTTCGGGGATGTCCTCAGTGTCGAGGAACATGTACTAGGGTGTATGTGTGACTCATTTAGATCATGACCTGGCAACGGATCAAGCACGTGCCACAAGAAACCTTAAGAAAATAAATAAAAGTGTTAGAAGTAGGGTGTAACATAAATTCTATTTGGTAGACTATTTAGGAATTTTCTTTGAAGTTCAGTTGAGAATTCTAGTTGAAGTCTATTTGAGAATTTAAGTTAGAATTCAATTTGGGAGTTTGTAGTAAACTTGAAGAGGTCTTGAAGGAATCCTAAATCCAATTGAAGAAGCAAACGTCAAACTAGCGCTCGTCTAGCGCCTTGATCCCATTCGAGCGCTCAAAATAGGAGCATCAATGCTCGTTTACCATGAGGGCAACCACTACTCCACGCGAGCTGCAATCTTTTTCTGGAAATATTCTATCCTTGTTTTTTTTTTTTTTTAATACAGTTTTTTACTCCTATTTCATTTGAAATATTCTATTATTGATTTTACCCATTGTATTGAAAATTCACATTATATTAAACTCTTCATTTTATTATATTCCTAGTATGTTATGGATCTTCATATTATATATATGTGATGTACAACAAATAGTGAGTAAATCCTTACATTCTAAAGAATAATTTGTAATCCTCCATTATTGATATTAATAAATTCTCCTTTTCTGCCTATGATATATTTTTACCACATAAATCTTGTGTTCTTGTTTGATTTTCATATTATCATATTATTCTTGTTTCAATTATTTTCCTTGTGATAAAATAATCAGCCAAAACCATGTCATGGATTAGAAAAGTTTTATTTTCCAAATGTCCTAAGGCAATTTTATCGTGCCCACTGCAAGCGGAGAACAATTTCGTTCATTTTAGTAAGTGATAAGTGTAGTTTAAAAACTTGGGTAAAGAAATGAATTTTATATATATATATTTTTTTTTTTTGGTTTTATTATTAGAATCGTGTTTTTGTTGTGGAAAAATTTAAATTCACAATTTTACCCTTCTAAAGTTAGTCTAAATTTGGTCAAAATTCATTTTATTGGTTAACTAACGGTCAAATGGATGAAATCACCTGTTTGTGTTTGTGTTGCAACAAAATGAAAGGTTTGAGACAGTGAATAATACAAAGTGAAGATTGAGGTAAAGTCTACAAAAAATTAGAGAAAATTTTGGGACCGCTGCTACAATTATCCCATGATTTTAATGAATTATCAAGTAACTCTCTAACAGCTATATTTTACTGACTAGTTTTCCCAAAGAAATTTAAAAAAATTAATTAAAATAAAAATAAATAACTTATTTTAGATTTTCAGGGTCCAATGACTCCAATCATAGACTTTTCAATATTCACGTGGATGTTATTCTAATAGTGACCTATTTCCATCCTATATAATTTTAGAGTTGTGTTACATGTACATAGAAATTGGTACATAGAGGTGTCCACATCCTCACATGAGTGGGATCCATTCGAATATTTTATTCTGGTGGGCTCCACACCATGTGAGGGTGTGGACACCTCTATATATAAATCTCTATGTACAAGTAGATAATCAGTTTGTAGAGTGTGAATCCACTACATAGCCGACGAGGATTTGTCCATGGCTCTAAGAAGATGGCATTTATAGCCGCTGAAATGGTTAATAGAAGTAATATATTTGAACCAATAACAAGTAAAATTCATGCAAACCATATTATAATCTCAATTATACTTATCCAAAATCATCCCAATTGAAAATGTAGATACTATAAATTTGAATAGGAGGTCATTGAATCTGACAGAAAATGATACGTTGACATTTAGAATTATTTTTAGTAAGGTAAATTTGACATTTAAAGAACTGTAAAGTAATAAGTGGACGTTTTCATCAAAAGTAGTCAAAGGAGGACGAATTTTAGTCTTGACCTTGAGAAAAGTCATTCTAATTTTTATTTTTTTTCTATAATTTTATTATTTTTATTTTGAACAAAGAAAACTACATGCTTGGTATATATGATAATTTGAAAAACATTTTAAGGGCAATTTTTAAGTATCAATCCATTCCTATTTGAAATTTAGAGCTGTTTGACAAACATTTTGGTAGGAAAAAAAAAAGACTTTTGAATAGTAATTTTTAAGAGAATTTGTAGTTAATAAAGAAAAGTTTTTGATATACACGTATAATATTTTTATTGCGTAAATATATAGTTGAAAATTATCATATAGTAAACCATAAAATAAATTAAAGAATGTCAAATAGGCACTTATGTAAACATGATCAATTTTGCCAAATACATTTAACCATTGTTTCACAATCATTATTTCAAAACTTTTTTCTATATAATTATCTTCAACTATATATTTACAGAATAAAATATTATACACGTAAATCCAAAGTTTTTATTTTTTATTTTTTAACCACACATTTTTTAAAAATTCACTAATCAAAACCTTGTTTTTATGTAATAATGACCACCAAAGAGAGACTTACCAATACTTTACCATGTAACATGCATCTTTGATTCAACTTTGACAAAATTACTTGTTTTGAAATGCACGTAGCGCAAAAAAAAAAAAAAAGACGTAAAATTTCATATATGTTTGACGTCTACTAAATTGCTAATTCGACTAGTTGAGCTGTGTACAATACTTTGCACCCGTTTGATCTCTATTATTTCACGTTATAGTAAGAGAAATAATAATTTTTTAGAAAATGTGTGGTTAAAAAAGAAGAAATTTTTTTTGAGTTTATGTGTGATATTATTTTATTGGAGAATGTGTGGTTGATGAGAAGAGTGAGAAAAATGAGTTATAATTTGAAGGAGAATAATGGGGTCAAATGGAAGCTTAGCAAATATTTGACCTCCATTTTTGGAGGAAAATGTGTTTTGGAATAGTAATTTTTGGATAATGTATGATTAAAAAAATAAAGAAAAATTTTAAATTTACGTATAAAATTATTTTATTAAATAATGTGTGGTTGACAATGAGTTTTTAAAAAAATAAAATCTAAATAGAGGCTAAATTACATAATATATTTTCATTACCATTAAGGCATTAACTAATACTACTATCGATATTCTTATATTACTAAACAATACTCATCCCGCAATTCCCTAGGAGAAAAAGATTGTTTAATGTATCACAAATAGGAATGGGCATATCTCTCGAACCGAATCGGACCGAACCGGAGCCGAATCGAATCGAATAGTTCTTCGCAAGTTAAATACCCAAACGGGTATCTGAATCGAGAACCGACGGGTTCGGTTCGGATTTCGGTTCTAGACCAAGAATTGAATCTTTTTTAATTTTTATATATGGGATAAATCAAATTATTTTAATTTTTCTAAACAAATTAGCAAATTAACTAATTAGGTAATTAATGCTCCAACTCTCAAGTTCATGCCTAACTAGCCCAACTCAATCCATTTTTTTCTTGTAGAGTTTCTTAGTACTAGTTACTAGTTAGTATGACAAGTCAAGCAATTGATGGTTAAATCAAATAATTGGTAAGTATTAGCAATACTTTAAAATATTTTATTTCTATGACTTCTAATTTATATTTCATTTTTTTATGTAGACTTGAAGATTTGAAGCAAATGAATTATTGATATGGATCACCGTTGTTTTAGTATTAGTATCTACTTTTTGGTATTTCTATACAATGATAAATTAATTTTATTAGAAAACTTGTTATTTATATGTTATTAAATTGTATAACGTTAATTTGTAAAAATTAATATTGAATGTGTCAGACTGTTAGTAGTTTTATTTATGTAGTGTTGTTATATAAATGTTAAAAATGTAATTATAGTACGGAACCGAAAAGAACCGAACTGAACTGATTGGAACCGAACTCGAAGGGCTCCATAATTATATTTGGACCCGATGGTTCTATTTACTAAATACTCGAAAATTTTCTGTTCGATTTGGTTCTCTTCATAATTGAACCGAATCGAACCGTGCCCAGACCTAATCACAAATCAAGATCCGTTGGATGCAAATTTTGCCTAAATTGGAGCAAAAATTTACATTAAACAAAGAATTTACATAATTTCCAAAGAAAAATAAAAGAGGAATAATAACAAAAATAAACTTAAATATTTTTTTTCTGTTTTTTTTTTTTTTTTTTGGGTGGGGGTTATATCCACAAAAAAAACAAAAACATTTATGTTTATTTATTTTAAATTTTTTGATCTTTGCTCAAAGCAATACCTGAATGCTAGAACTTTTAGAGAAGCAGCAAATTGGGCAACATTTTGTCGCCGAATCACAATCTGTACACAGACAGAAGTGCCGGCACGGCAGCACCACCACCATCGCGTCTCGCCGCCGGCAGGCCTTACAACTCGGTCTACTCAACTCAATGACTCGGTCAGGGTCAATGTAGCTTGACTCGGCGTTTTCCGCCTGTCCCACGGCGGTACGTCCATGCCCATTCCCTTGTCCCTCCCCGCTGCCTCCACTAATCATAGCCTGAAGCAGCTGTGATTGCAGCGTAACCGCCGTGGCTTCCTGCTCTCGTGCCCGCTCCTGCCACGTTTTTATATCCGAGTTCAACTGCGCCGCCCGTGCTTCCAGTTCTGCGTTCCGCTTCGCCGCCTTCTGCACCTCCGTCTCTCTCTCTCTCAGCCTCTGTGCCACCGACCCCGCCGCAGCCTCCAACATCACTTGGTAGTGGCTCTGCATTTTTGCAGCCAATGCACGCCTCAGTTCCTTCCCCTGTCGTACCAAAAACTCAATCATCGACCATTTCAATCACCCAATACTAACAGTGAATAACGATCTAATTATATTCCAAATTTCTCATTAAATGTCCATCTTGTTGCCGGTTATGAGGCGGTTGGTTCTAACCTGTGTTTTGAGAAAAGAATCGAATTCACTGATCTGCTGTTTGAATTGATGAGCCACCTCTTGTGTCAATATAGATGACGGAGCACTATGTCCTTTCCAGTGGTAATGGTGCGGTTGTTGTTGCTCGCCGGAGGCTAATAGTAGGCCAGAGGAGACGACCTCAAGATCACTAGTTTGAGCAGTATTGAATCGACGTGCCTCAGACTGCAATTGAATCGACATGGGAGGAAAATTCACCAATTCTGGACCTCTATTTCTTGGATTATTTGTCCCAACATTTACCGCTGCCAAAACAACCGCCATTGGTTTGTGAAATATGATAACAAATTGTTTACTTCAAATTTAACTTAATCTCACCTGCGAGATAAATTGTTGGATCAAGCAACCATTCACAGTCCCATGTGGGTATTTCAAGAACAATTGATAGGAGAATTGAGCTTCAACTCTCGTTCTAAATTGTTTTCTTCCCAACTCTACATATTTGTTTACGAGATGAGATTATGAAGAAGGGAGGCGTAAAGGAAGGGTAGTACGAATTAAAGACAGGAGATGCCCCGATACAGTTATGGACTGATGCCTGATGGTACCAAGATTTTTTTTGTTTGTTGGTATTCAATTTTTAACGTGGCTCTACTCAAAAGCATTTCCATGAAACTTTATAAATATAAAATATTCTTTATTTTAAATAACTGATGTTTAAAAATAAGTTCCAAAAACTCTCTATTTTAAGAGACAAACTCACTCTCAATTCTTAATTTACAATTATTGTATTTAATAAGTCACAAATTTCAATATTCTACTTCTTAAACTATTTAAACCACATTTATTGATTGACCCTCGACATATAAAAAAATTGTGTTAAATAAAATATAAAGAGAAGTCAATAAATATTTCTTCAGAAAAGTAAAATAAAGAACCAAAATAGAGAGCATTGATGGTGTACATAAAAATTTGAACTCTCTAAATCTCTATAATGCATAAGATACTCTTTATAAATAAGGATTAAGCTATTTGTACATTTTGGCTTACTTTTTGGATTACCCGACCCCACTTCCCCCCTCACGTGGAGCTCAGGTCCCACGTCCAATAAATGCGTAAGACCGACTTCCATGTGAGGGGAAGGTGGAACCGAGTAAATTAAAGAGTAAGTCAAAGGGTGTAGCAAAATCCAATAAATAAAGAGTCTTTTAAAGAGGCTCTTAATTGTTAGAAAGAGTAGGATGTGTAGAAGCTCTTTGATATTCAAGTCAGGTGATAGTTGTTATTTGAAGAGTGTGAAATAGAGAAGAGTCTTGATTTTAGTATCAATTTTATATTTACGTCATATTATATTATTTATACGAGTCAAAATAATGAGGTATACCGTGCCTATTTTGTTAGTCATGGAGACCATTGCTTATAAGGGTTTTGCTGCAGTTGTCAAAGGGGTTTTCTCCTTGCTATAAACTTATGCACTTTTTTTTTTCTTTTTTCTTTTGCCCTTTCTTCCTCAGGATTAAGCCTTCCGAACTTGCTTGGATGCTCTCAAGCCAAACGTATTGGTGAACTTCGAGTAGTTGGCTAGGCATTGGCGTAAATATGTTTACCCGTTACTTAGTAAGCTCTAATATTATTCTAAATTAGCACTGCATAAGAAATAAATTCTGTCTAATAGTATATAATTGAAAACGTGCCACTAATTTCAATTTTAAAACTTAAATTAGTCGCCTTGTTGTATCTTTTGCTTTGGTTTCACCCAACTTTTTAACAAGTAATTTGTAATAATATTGGCTGCCTTGTTGAAATTAGTGTAGAAAAGAGGAAGATGCGTTTAAAGGGAAAGAGTCCAAGACTGGGACACCTATTATTCTTATTCCTTTGTTTCTCTTCTTTTGCGTAGGTGGGTTCGTTTGGCCTTTTTCTTGGGGACGGAGTCGTCTGTCTCTTATAATTTATTATCATGGATTATTTGAATTCATTAATTTCTATATACATACACATACGTACATTTATTCATAGGGTAAATTTCATTAAAAATACTTTCACCATCAGGTAACAATATTTCGGTTTTATGTTATACCTTAATTTGATTTTAACTAAGGTAATTCTATCTAATTTTATTGACGAAAATCGATGACATGACAACTAACAATTGACGGTCACAACGCATGATCATTAGTTTTTTTACTTTGAGCAAGTACAACTGCACTGACTTCCATCAGTCTAAGACTCTAAATAACGGAATTTGATAAAGTTACCCAATTGAAATCAAGTTAAATATAGTAAACTAATTTAATATGCAGCTGACTTGTCGAGGAAGTTCATGTAGACAGTCATTTTTTCCGACATTGATTTTAACAGATAACTAAGCATGTTTTGTTATGCCGTCATGAAAATCAAGTGTAACGTTTTTGCAGTTAAATTGAAGTTAAATAATTTGAATATTTAAAATTGAAATTCAGGGATCTAATTATAGCGGAGATAAAAGTTGACCGTAAGAGAGATATGGGGCGGTGGGATGGGATTTGTTTCTCTTCTTTCTATATTTTAGACATGCCCATTAAAATGAACTAGTAATAGTTGAATGTGCAATTCTGAAATGCTTAATAAGTGTTATAAAAGTAATATTTGAAAATGTGTGAACATAAAAAAATAATTAATAGAAATTGTTTATGGGAAATTAACTTTTTATTCAATGAGAATCTATCTGTATATAATATTTTTGTGTGATTATGGGTATCTGACTTTACTAAAATGTTTGTAGTTGTCATAAAAACTCCTCTTGAGAGTCCAATGTATGATTGTCCGTACGAGAATACATGTTGTGGAAGATATATTCCGATATGAGATAGCATTTGTCCTTGAGCCATCTTGAATGTCTTGTTGCCTGCGAAACAACTGGAAGAACCTGGAGAAAATATTCCCCAAATACCATTACTTTACTCCTAAATGATTCAAAATTGTTCATGATATCTTGAAAAGTCCTGTCAATACTTCAATTGCCGCTCTCTTTACCATTGGAGTTTCACTGTATAATTTCATTTTATTACACCTATATTAAGAACAAAGTTGTAGAGTAAATAATATTATAAAGTTTGTCTTTGCTTTCTTTTGATAAAACAATATTTTTTTTATGGACTATGTTTACCCATTGTCCAATAAAATCATTTCCTGTTTCTTCATTGTTCTTTCATTTGGCCTCTTAACATTGATGTGATTACCAAGCCACATAAATAGCACAAAATGTCCTTTTTTTCAATGTTATTATGGAAAACATCTATTCCTTTCATTTTTTTGGTGTTTTCGCTCTTATTTGCACCTTTTATTGCGCGAAAGGTAATTTTTATCCATTTTTTACGATTTTAACCCTCTATTTAAATAAAACAAAAAGAAATGAAATGAAAAAAATAATGAACTAATTGTAACCATAGTCCCAAATTTTCAAAAAATTACAAATTAGTCATTATATTCTTATTTTGACCTCGCGATTTCTATCCACACCCAAAAATGAACAAATTTTCAAATTTTGAATCCTTAACATTTTTAGTGAAATTTGCACATATACATGCATATTCAGAAGTCAGAACCCTAAATTTGTGAAATAACAATGGGTGGCAAAGTGGTTTTGTTACCTATCCCATTAGGAACCGCAAATTTTTTGGTACATCACATCCATGCATTTATGATTCATGTCTAGTTTAGGTGAAGGAAGTATGACCGCCTTACCAATAGTTGAAACTCAATCGAGAGATGTTTCAGCCTATATTCCAACTAATGTAATTTTCTTTACTGATGGACAAATATTCTTATCCACCGATCTATTCAATGCTGGAATCAGACATGTTATTAACGTGGGTTTTGCAATTCTTGTGATAGCAACATTAGTTTTTTGGTTCACATAATTAAATTCTTTTTTTAGATTAATTTGTAATTCTTGGATTCCTCGGGGTCTATTTTCTATTAATAACTTGGGAATCCCATAAAGATTATGACTTGGATCAAATCAATTCTTTTTTTGAAGAAATCAATTATATACACTAATACAATTATATACATTAATAGACAAATTTGGGATTTTTGATCCTAGATAACATCAGTTCAGGATCATCATGTAGATAAGGCATATCTTGTCCAACATTTTGGAAATGATACCTTTATTTTCATGTCTTCCAGCTACTTTGTCGCCTACTTTAATTTCACGTTTTTTGGAAATATATATACACTAATCGTTTCTAGATTATAACAAGAACCGATTCAGGTTCTGAATATGCATTTATATGTGAAAATTTCACTAAAAATGTTAAAGATTCAAAATTTGAAAATTTGTTCGTGTCTGGGTATAGATAGAAATCACGAGGTCAAGATAAGAATATAATGACTGATTTGTAATTTTTTGAAAAATTGGGACTATGGTTACAATTAACTCCTTATTTTTTTCATTTCATTTCTTTTTGTTTTATTTAAATAGGAGGGTAAAATCGTCAAAAGTGGATGAAAAGGACATTCTGCACAATAAAAGGTGGAAATAGGTGCAAAAATTCCAAAAACTGAAAGTTAGAGACGTTTTGTGCTATTTACCCTTACCAAGCCTATGATATTTGAAAACAAAGAGGAAATTTTGAACAAAAAATAATTCATTGGCTTGTGAACAACATTAGATATCATGGATTTCTACGACATTGCTTTTACTAACGTGATATGGAGGTCTTTCAGATTTCAATAAATAGCTATTAATAAAATAAGAGCTATTATAATATGTGGGCAGTGTTTTTGGAATTTTAGAACTAATACTTAGTAAGACTCTCAGAACATGATTATAAACTATGCATGTGACTAAAAAGTATAATTACCAATCACGATATCTCAGTTACAGAATTTTGGTACTTCATTGAGTTGAAGAAAAGAATTTGATATCCTATCGCGTGTACGTTCAGTGATCTCTTTTGCCCCCATTGTAGTTGTGAAAGACAATTAAATTTCATCCTTCAAATTTCGATACTTCCCATTGACAGGTCTTAATTTCCCATTTCGTAAAATATAAGATTTTCCTTTTTCAATCACAGCATCAATTTTTTTAGTGGCATTATTGAATAACACGGCTTGAATTTTATATCCTTGTAGAGAAGTCAAATATTATATTACTTCTCGCATATAATGAAATTACGAAATAAATAGTCATCGTAGTAGATGTAGTACCCCCTTGTCAATTAGGATGAGCCTCAAAATATCAAAATTTTCGTCATTGTTGGAATAAGATTAGACCAAACCCTTTTGACATTTTGTCACTTGAATGGACCATTTATTTTCATTTGTTGATAAGTGTCTTTATAACATTTAATTTCATGATGCTAGAGCAACCTCAAATGGGTAAAATTTGTTTGTTGATGCATTAGAAAATAAAGCAAATTATTTGATGATTCAAATGAAATAAAAACCAATTCATGATTCAATTTAATAGTTGAGGAAGTCAACTAGAATAGTCCATCCATTTACTATTTTGATCTGAACTTAATATCCAACGGATCCCTTTCTTCATCTTGACTCAATATGCATTGAATATATTTTATTATAGGCACGCATTATGTTCCCATTTACCTTTTCGACATCTTAACATTTATTGAATAAATCAATTGGAACCTAACTCTCAAAAGATCATCTTTTGTTCCAGAAAAATTTAATGGATTTAATTTACTATCCAATTAAGTGGAACGATCCGTCCAATGTACATTGATGTACCTTCTCTACATTTTAACATTCATTAAATAAATCAATTGGAACAATACCCTCGAAAGATAATCTTTTGTTCCAAAAAAAATTAATGAATTTAATTTAATGTCTAATCAACTAGAATGATCCATCAAGTGTACATCGATGATAACTAAATAGTTCTCACAATAATTCATGATAATATTGTTCAAAATGGTTAAATAAATTAAATACATATTGCAAAATGAAAAGTAATGTAAAAACAAGAAGTAAAATATTATTGGAATAATTGAATTGCAGTAAAGATAGAATCGTCAAAAAATACAATGCAGATGTAATCTAGTCACAAGAAAATATTATGTACCTCTGCATAATTCGTAAGAATCTTCTTCTACCGTAGATTTTAGTGGCCATTTGAGTGACATTTAAAATACATCAATTAATATCATAATGTAAAAAAGCTTAGGCATATCATGCAAATACTGTGAAATTTGAATCTCATAGATTGCACCTAGTTTTACAATATAAAAAACATAGCTTTCGAAAAAGAACCATGCTATGGTAACCAAGGGGATGACCTAGGGGATGACATTCCCCTCACACATGAGGGGGAAAAATGTTATTTTATTTAAGTGGGCCCCTCATCCCATGTGAGGGGAATGTCATCCCCTAGGTCATCCTTTAGGTTCTTTTAGCATAATTCTTCGAAAAATGCCAGTGACAGTTGTATTAATATCTCTATCAATTTTCCAGCGTACAAGTCTATAATATCAAACAGAACATCACGCAAATTTTTATTTTTTTTTGGCTTCTTGTTTTGTACTTTGTACGTAGGAGGATCTTTCTGAAGCAAGAGCTCCTTCAAATCTGCTATGTCTATGGTTCATGCAATCAAGTTATTGCTCACCTAAAAACATAGAATTTATAATTATTCACAAAAAAATCTTCGAACGATAAAGTCCATCAAATAATTCCAAAAAAGTTGGTGAGTAAAATGTCTAAATTACTCGTGAAAAGTGTTTAAATAGTTGAAAGATTAATTCATTTACATCAAATACTCATGAGAACAATCAAATACATTCATGGACATAAAATTTAATTAATTTGAATTAATGAATATAGAAAATGATGTGTATACACTTGAAGAATAATTTGTATCATGAATTAAACGAATGATTTTGAAAATAAACAACTATACATGAACTTTAATTATTGACGTCAAAAAATGTAAATATTTGATTTGAGTCAACTTTAAGAAAAAGGATAATGTATTTGTACTAATTCCTTATAATTTGAGGATTACAAGTTTAGTGGTAGTAAGATACTTGAAATGTTGAGCTCATGTCCCTTTCTAACAAGGGAAATCGACCCTTTTATAGGGGGATTGAGCCCATGCTGATGAAGAAAGAGCTCGGGTTGAAGCTGTAGAGAGCAGGGCGAGCTAGCGAAGAAAAGAGCTGCAGAGGCAGAGGCTAGGGCTGCGGGGGCATGGAAACTTGGAAGGAATCTCCCGAGTTTGATGCCTTAGCTCAGGACGCCTACGTGGTGGCAGTGGAAGAGCTGGTCCAACACATCATTAAGGAGAAGTTGGACTTTGATACTACTTTCCTGGACGATGTTCTGAAGGCACAGAAGGAAGAGCTGAAGAGGCTATCTTTGGCAGCTGGAATTCCCCTTGATGAGGACATAGAAGACGATGTCCCAGCTCCCAGGACCCCCCAGCCTCGTAGTTATCTTTGTATTTCCTGCATTTTATCATTTCCTCTTCATTTTGTATTGCACTTTTGAATTTAATGAAATTCGATCTTTTTTGGAATTTTTATTTTCTACTTTAGTGCTTTACTTTGTCAAATAATAATTTCAAGTATTACGGCACGAGGAAAAATGAGTTCGGATTACTTGTGAAACATCGATGTTCCCTTGATAAGAAATCGGTCTAAGTGTTGCAGCAAACCTTAGCTCATCTCACTTAAGGAAGTGAGACTTTGATATTTCCTTGATAGGAAATCTGTCTAAGTATTGCAGCACATGCAAACTTAGCTCAGCTCCCTTAAGGAAGTGAGACTTTGATATTTCCTTGATAGGAAATCTGTCCAAGTGTTGCAGCACATGCAAACTTAGCTCGGCTCACTTAAGGAAGTGAGGCTTTGATATTTCTTTGACAGGAAATCTGTCCAAGTGTTGTAGCACATGCAAACTTAACTCGGCTCACTTAAGGAAGTAGGGCTTTGATATTTCCTTGATAGGAAATCTGTCCAACAGCACATGCAAACATAGCTCGGCTTACTTAAGGAAATGGGTCTTTGATATTTCCTTGATAGGAAATCTTTCCAAGTGTTGCAGCATATGCAAACTTAGCTCGGCTCATTTAAGGAAGTGAGGTTTTGATATTTCCTTGATAGGAAATATGTCCAAGTGTTGCAGCACATGCAAACTTTGCTCGGCTCACTTAAGGAAGTGAGGCTTTGATATTTCCTTGATAGGAAATTTGTCCAAGTGTTGCAGCACATGCAAACTTAACTCGGCTCACTTAAGGAAGTGGGGCTTTGATATTTCGTTGATAGGAAATCTGTCCAAGTGTTGTAGCACATGCAAACTTAGCTCGGCTCACTTAAGGAAGTGAGGCTTTAGTTATCAACAAACATGTAGGAACAGAGAAACATCTTTTATTGATGATGCAATCCTCTTACAAGTGTTTTCAGGACTCCTATTTCGTTGGTAGTACTGGCAGAGATGTTTCGTGTTCCAAGGATGTGGCAAAGGCTTCTCTTCCATGTCTTTCAATTCGTAAGCTCATTTTGGTAATATCTTTGTTACGATGTAAGGTTCTTCCCAGTTAGGACCAAGACTTCCTGATGCGACCTCTCTTTTGGCAATAAAAATCTCTCACGGGTCCAAAGATCCTACCTCAAATTCTCTTTTTCGTATCCTTTGATTGTAATAGCTTGTGTTTCTTTGTTTGTACACTGCATTTCTGAGTCCTGCATCATCCATTCTTTCTTCTAACAAATCTAACTTTCCTCTAAGAGCCTCTTCATTTCCAATTAGGTCATAAGCAACAGTTCGGAATGAAGTTATCCCATCTCTAAAGGGATTACTGCTTCAACGCCAAAAGCTATAGAAAATGACATTTCTCATGTGCTTGTCCTTGTAGTAGTTCGATATGACCATAATACACTGGGGAGTTCGTCCACCCATCTATCTTTGAGGACGTCAAGCTTGGCCTTCAACGTGTGCTTTATGATTTTATTGATAGCCTCAACCTGACCATTGGCCTGGGGATGGTTTGGTGTGGAGAAGTGTTTCTTGATGCCAAGTTCTTCACAGAAGTTGATGAGACGGGTGTTATCAAATTGTCTTCCATTGTCAATGACAATGAAGTAAGGTATTTCGAACCTGCATATGATGAACTTTCATAGGAAGTCAGTGGTCTTCTGTTCGGTAATATTTACAAGCGGTTCAGCTTCAACCCATTTGGTGAAGTAATCAACTGCAACTATGGCATGCTTAGCCCCACCTCGTCTGTGGGCATTGGGCCAATTAGGTCAACCCCCCATTTCGCAAAGGGCCAAGGCGCCATCACAAAGTTAAGTTTTTGCGGGGAAACTTTGGTGAAATGCGCAAGGCACTGGCACTTGTCACATTTCTTCACAAACTTAAGAGCGTCTTTTCTTATGGTGGGCCAAAAATATCATTGGCATATGATTTTGTGAGCTAAAGATTGCCCACCGGAATGGTTTCCACACATTCCTTCATGTATCTCTTGGAGGGCATAAAGAGTTTTCTCTTCGTTCGGACATCTTAGCAAGGGGGTTGAGTATCCTCTTTTGTAAAGAATGTTGTTTACCGAGATGTATCTGGCCGACCTGATACGTAGCCGCCTTGCTTCCACAAGGTCACCGGGACCTACCCCGATTTTTAAGTAAATGTTGATTTCGTCAAGCCAAGTAGGCTTAGGATCTATCATCATGGACTCGACTTCTTCCTTTTCTATAGCAGATTGTGAGATCCTCCCTATAGGGACGCTGTCGAACTCTTCAATTCCTTTACTCGTGGCTAACCGAGCTAGAGCATCAGCATGTCCGCTCTGTGATCTTGGGATTAGTTTAATTTGCATGGTTTGAAAACTTTCGAACTCCTTTCTCACAAGTTTGAGATAACTGTTCGTCCTCTCCTCTTTAGCTAGGTAAGTATCATTGACCTAATTAACCACCAATTGTGAATCGCTATAAACTATCAAGTTTGTGATCCTCAGCTCTTAAGCATTCTTACTCCAGCTATCAGGGCTTCGTACTCAACCTCATTGTTGGAAGTGTTGAAATCAAAAGGCAATGCTTCATAAAATAATTGGCTATCCGAGCTAAACAGTACTACCCCAGTTCCAAACCTAGTTTCTATGGAAGATCCATCCACATAGAGCTCCCAATGAAGGCCTAACACAATCCTCTCCACTAGTTCCACGCTAAATTTAGCTAAAAATTCAGCAAAAGTCTACCCCTTGATACAAATGCAAGGTTTGTATTTGATGTTGAACTGTCCTAGCTCGATTGCCCACTTTACCATCCGTCCTGACGTGTTAGGTTTTTGTAAAGTTTATCTTAACGGGGAATTGGTCAGGATTTCAATGGCATGCTCCAGGAAGTAAGGTCTTAACTTTCTAGTAGCTGTGATAACTGCGTACTCCAATTTTTCCAAGGGTGAGTATCTGAGCTCGGCCTCATGAAGGCCTTGCTGGTACAGTAGATAGGATGTTGTATTCCATCTTCTTTAGTTGCTAGGATAGAGCTGATGGTATGTTCTGACACCGCAAGGTACAGCATCAAAGTTTCTCCTGCTTTGGGTTTGGACAACACTGATGGCTGAGCCAATTGCTTCTTCAGCTCATCAAATGTGTTTTGACACTCAGAGTCCATTCAAATTTTCTTCCACCTCGTAGTACATCAAAGAACGATTTACACCGATTTGTGGACTTTGACACGAAGCAGTTGAGGGCGGCTACCCTTCTAGTTAGACTCCGAACCTCCTTAGGCTTTGTAGATGCTTTCATGTCAATAATAGCTCGTATTTTTCGGGGTTAGCTTCGATTCATCGTCTATTCACAATGTATCCCAAGAATTTACCCGAACTTACATCGAAAGCACACTTCTTTTCGTTGAGTTTCATTCTGTATTTTCTTATGATCTTGAACATTTCAGCAAGGTATTGTTGATGATCTTCGATCTTCGTGTTTTCACTAGCATGTCATCAGCATAAACTTCCATGGTTTATCCAATTTGTTGGGCAAACATGAAATTTACCAAGTATTGATATGTGGCTCAGGCATTTTTTAGCCCAAAGGATATCATTTGTTAGCAGTAGAGACCTCGGTCAATGATTAAAAAGGTATGCTCTTGGTCTGATTCATGCATAGGTTTTTGATTGTACCCTGAGTAAGCATCCACAAAGCTGACAGCTCGTGTCCAGCAATAGCATCGACCATTTGGTCTATTCTAGGTAGTGGAAAGCTATCCTTTGGACACGCCTTATTTAGGTCGGTGAAATCAATGCATATCCTCCAATCCCCATTACTCTTTTTCATAAGAACTGGGTTTGCAACCCATTCGGGATAGCAAGCTTCGTGAATGCATCTATTGCGGAGCAACTTCTGTATTTCGTTGTTGAGAGCCTCATATCTTTTTGGGTTCAAATGTTGATGTCTTTGCTATTTTGGCCGAACTTCTGGGTCGATGTTTGTGGCAACCAATCTTTGGATCAATTTCTTCCAGGTCTTCATGGCTCTATGCAAAGATATTCAAATTTTGTTGAAGGAATGCTAGTATCTGACCTCGTATAGGAGGTCATAGCTCTCTTCCTATTCTGAGTTCTTTGGTAGGGTCGCTTTCACAAACTGATACTGTATCAAGTTCTTCCACTGGCTCTCCCCCTTTGGTTTTTACACGGGGATCCAGTAGACCAAGGTCGAACATCATGCACGTGGCTGGTGGAGGCCGATTGTTATGATGTGTCTGAGATCGGGCTGTCCTTTGACACATTTCAGCAAAATCCATGTTTCCTTTGATTTCTCCTACACCGTAGGGTGTTGGAAACTTGAGTGAATGGTGAAACAAAGATACCACAGCTTGGAGGTTGAATAACAAAGGCTGCCACATTATAGCGTCATAAGGTGAGATGGAATCTAGGACTACGAACTCAATATTAGTCTTCCAATACCGCGGGGCTTTCCCAGCTTCGATAGTAAGCTTGATTGATCCTCGTGCTTTGACCAGTGCTCCACTCAGTCCTTGCACCATGTTTGGATACGGCTGTAGGAAGTGGAAGGGGATTCCTATCCACTTCAGTGTATTGGTAAAAAGTATGTTGAGCGCACTTTCGGTATCAACCAATACTTTGGGTATAATGATTCCGGCCACAGGCATAGAAACCACTAGGATACCAGGGTAAGGATTTGGGTCTGCTTCATTGTTGTTAAATGATAGTAGGTCATCTAGTAGTGTTCTGCAGTGTTTTACAGTGATGCCAATCTCCGTTAGGTCGGCAACAATGAGACTTTTTAACCTTGCTTATCTTCTTTCAGTATTCTGCTCCTCACCCATGATGCAGACCTGGGGTTGTGGCAGGTCGACGTTGCAGGCCTTGACTTCAGCTTGGTTTCCATGTACCCTTCCAACTCCATAAGGTGTGGAAAACTTCATACAGTAGTGATATATCGAAGTAGCAGCTTTGAGTTCATGCAATATGGGTCTTTCCCAATATTGCGTTGTAGTTGGATGGCAAGTCAACTACCACGAAATCGGCCAAAATTCTTCTTTTGCAGGGGATCTTACCCAGTTCTAGAATAAAAACGATATGCCCTTTGGCTTCAATAGGATCTCCAGAAAATCCTTGCAGCCTCTTGTGGTATGGCTGGAGGTAACGCTCTGAGATTTCCAGCTGCCTCAGAATTCGGGAATACAATATGCTTACCAAACTCCCGTTGTCCACAAGTATACGATGTACCTGTATCCCCGCAATAGGCATGGTGATTACCAAAACATCACTTTGATCCTGCAAAACTCCTTGGGAATCTCCCTCTAAAAATCCGAACCATTCAGAATCAGATGTTGAGTTTCTTACTTCGTAGTTCTGCCATACACGCGTACCTCGAGCTTGTCTGCGTCTTTCCCTTCTGGATCCTTCCACATATTAGTTTCCACTAACCATCATTGTTATTTCTGCCATAGGGGAGGATTACGGTCAAGGATAACCGGTTGAGCTCGGTTTTTTTGCACTTGCTGCTGAGGTTGTTGAGGATGTGGTGGGTTTGCCTCTACGAGTTTAGCCACGAATTCTTGGAGATGACCTTGCCGTATTAAAGATTCAATCTCCTCTTTCAGGTCCTGGCAATCATCGGTGTTGTATCATGTCGACCTGTGATATCATCAGTATTTTCCTGGGCCCCTTCCAGCTGGTTTTTTCTTTGGAAACGCAGGTTTGCGAAATGCTTCTCTATCTCCTGATTGCATGAAGACTCCCTCCAAGGTGGTTGTTAGTGGATGGTAATCATTGAATCCACGCGGCTGAGGTTTAGATCGGTTGTTCGTTCTCCGATCTCTCTTTTGGTCATGTGGGATTCCCTTATCTTTTTTTCTTTCTTTACTTTGGTTGGTAGGCTTTGGATTGGTTTCAGCATGATTTAGGAACTTGTGATAAGTTTTGGGTCCATCCTCATGTACAGACCACCAAAATCGTGTTTTATTTTATCTCAGCCACGACATTATTGCATTGTTTTATTCATTTCTTGTTCTTCTCTTACTCTTTTCCCATTTCTCCATGCACAATCTTATACTTCCTCCATTCTCCACGTAACGGTCCATATTGTGCAAGATTTTTCTTTTCTTCTTCCGTCTTTTATTTTTTCCCACGCTTTTATCTATTTGCTGTGTAATTTTGACAAAAAATTTTGATATTCACTAACCTAAAAGTTCTAACCCTATATTTTACTTTCTTTTACAGATATTTGAAATTTTTATCATAGATCAATCGAAAAAATTATTGAAACAAAGTTTATTTGGTAAGTAAATAAAGAATTTTTTTTAAATAAAATTTTAATTCGTATGAATTTCGTGGATTCAGTTTTTTTAGAAAATTTAGGAATAAAATAATATTATACGCAAATTCAATTTTTTTTTCTTAATTTTAATCACACATTCTCCATCAATCTACTAATCCAAAATACATTTTCTTATCAAAATGAGGCTCAAACAAGAGCTTATTATCCATTACCAGGCTGTCAATTGAGATTTTACTTGGAACTATTATTTTATATTATGAACAATCATTATTTTGTGACATGATATTATTGAGCATCAGTCTTTAACACTGAAAGGTCTCGAGACAATCATAGGTTTCATATTCATTTTGAAAATGATATAGACGTATCAAATTTAATTCTACAAAATATCATAAGGCTCTCTATGGATAAAGTTTGGTTCAGCACTGCAAACCAATGAGATAATTTAAAGACAAATGTTTTATGTTTTTACGTTTATTTTTCACATTTATATATTCAATTTTTTTTTCTTGATTCGTCTTTCATTTATTATTATTATTATTTTGTTTCTGTAGTTGAAATTTGATTCTATTCATTTTACACGGATTGATTATCAATATAACAAAATGTGAGGCAGATAAATTTGTTAAAAGTTATATGATAGGCTTTCAGGACATTTAACTCCACTTATGAGATATGTACACATTCTTTTTATTATGAATGGTTTGGAAATTATGATGGTGTCCAACTCATGGAAGGTTTATTTCTCTAATTTATTCTACAGTAAAAGTAAAGAGTTTTCAATAGTTTGGCATTTCAAAGATGTTATTGACTTCTATGATTTCATCATTCTTTCTTGATTTTTCATTGATCCCCTTTCTATCTCTCATGTCTCTCTCTGAGAAATACATTGAAAGACTTCCCTTTTCAGCTTCCCATTCACTTGTCTATTTTTACCAATTTTTAGTATATTTTATTTTTACTAATTGACATCAATTTCTTCTTGGTGATTGCAAGTAAATTTAATTTTTAGAAATTGCAAGTGCATTTACCATAGATGAGCCTCTTAGAGGGTTAGCCGGAGCCCCATTTTAACCATGTTAATCATATGGTTGCATCCATTGCCAGAGGCAGAACTTGAAATTGATTTTTGATTTGATAGGATCTTATTACATCCAACTCATTTTCTTTAATTTTTTGTCTTATCATATTGTATTTTACGTCTTATGATAAGCATTGAAGTATTGTCCTTGTAATTGAAATTACAGTTGGCTTGTTCTGTAATGAAGTTATTATTCTTCTTAAAGAGGTGAAGTCGTTTAAGATTGTCATACTTCTCTTTTTTGAACTCTCTGTTTACTTAAATGAAGTAGGGAGATTGTTTTCAAATGTACATATGAATATATCTTTAGGTTTGTCTATTGATGACTTTCATACAATATACCTTCGTATCGTTAATAATATAAAATACATTAAGGGCCTGTTTGATTGGCCGTAGTTTTTCGTGGAAGGTGGAAACGTTTTCCTACTTTTTACTATTCACCTGTTTGATTGCACTAATTTTTCAGGGGTACAAGCGGTTGATGCACAAAAACTAGAATACATTTTTTCACCATAGTGGTGCGAAAATATTTTCCAACTTTTTGACTTTTTTTTATAGCAATTGGAACACATTCCAAAATCAATCGTAAAAAAATTATCCATTTAATTGACAATTTGCATAAAAAAAACAAAGCCAAACGAAAAATTTGCCAGGTGGAAAATTATATCAATCAAACACCATTAATTACAATTCTCTGTAAAACGTTTTCTAAGCAATTAAATTCCCTGCCATTCATTTTCTTTCCACCCGTTTTTCACCATTGCAATCAAACATGCCCTAATAGTTTAAATAGTTAAATATTTTGATATTTCAAAATTATTATTTTTTTTAACAAAATCACTTGTAAAATTATAACAATTGCACGATCTCTACTAGTGTGTGTGTGTGTGTGTGTGTGTGTGTGTGTGTGTGTGTGTGTGTGTGTGTATATATATATATATATATATATATATATATAAACAATTAAAAAAATTAAAAAACAACCCATGCCCATGCCCAAACCCAACCTTTCTTCTCCATTCCCATACATTTTCCCTTGAGCCCAAGTCGTCGTTACCACCACCAAGGCGATCGACCGCCACCGCCATCCAGGCAGCCAGAAGCCGCCACCACCCACGCGATCAACCGCCACTAAAGATAAAAATCTCCCTTGCCCCAAAGTCGTCGTCGTCGCCACCACCACTACCCAGGCGATCGACTGCCACCACCACTGCCACCCAATAAAGGAAGAATGAGAGTGTGACGGTTTCTTTTCTTTAGATCTGAAATCAAAACCGATTTTGAAATCAGATTTGATTTTGAGGTTTTGTTATTGTTGTGGTGTAAGTGATGGTTCTAGTGAATGAAACTGGTGATGGTGGTGAGGAAAAGCGATGGCAGAGGTGGCAGTCAAATGGTGGTGGTGGCATTAATGTTCACTGCGCCGCTTGTTCACCTTGTATATTTCTATCCCCAAATTGTATTTTTATGTCAAAAGTCGAACCTTATAACAATTGAGTTGTGCTGGTTGTGGATTTGAGGTTGAGATGTTGTGGTGTGATGAAGGTAGAGGCGCCAGAGGTGGCGCTGACGTTGGGTGGGTGAGGTGGAGCCGTCTGGTGGTGGTGGTTTTGGGGTGGGGAATGGGGATGGAGGTGGGTATGTGTAGGGTGCATGGGAAAGAAAAAGTTTTTTTGGTTTTTTTATTTTAATTATTTGATTTTAGTTATTTTATTATAAAAAATGTAAAGTTGTCATTTTAACCTTTTAGAATTAGTCAAAATTATTGTCAATGTCAATTATCTAATCAATTAACAGACAAACTAACAGTTTTCATCCATTTCGACTCCAAGCGAGAATTACTGAAAGGTTTGGTATAGTAGGTGGCACAAATGAAAGATTTATGTCAAGTCTGCTATTTAAATAAATGGTTTGGTAACGTAGCTATAATTTTTCCTAAGAAAAATATGAAATCATCTTGGTAACTAGAATCGTATAAAAATTGGTGGACAGGTGAACGAAAAACATTGGACATGGATTTTAATTTGGATAAATTACCACTATGGTCCTAATTTTAATATGACATATTTATCAATGTCACTTAAACCGTTTATCATTGACAATCTATAAAAAAAATTTGGATTGTTCTTTTTACTGCATTAAGTGGACAAAAAAATGGTTTATTTCATAAATTGGTCAAAAAAGACAAATCACCTGAAAATTTTATCTTTAAGGAGTTGAAATTTGATGTCCTTCTTTAGTTAAGGTAACAAGAAATGTATATATATCGACACATTTGCACATGAAGGTAATCAATTTATTGGGGCTCGGGTGATTAGTGGCTGCTAGGGAAAAATTCGAGCTGGCAAAGCTCGCGTCTCGAGGTGAGCCTCATTTTTGGGCATCAGCTCGAGCCCGACCCAGCCCAACCGATGGGCCAAAATGGCCTGTATTATTTGCAAAAAAAATTGCAACAAAAGAAAAATAGGCAGCTACAGTGTTTTTAAAACAAGCAATAGTACCTACGTAGTTGCCTGTAAAAATATAAGGCAGCCATAACCTTCTACCTTTAAAAAAAATTGTATAAATTTCACAAAAATTTTAAATTGTTTTAAAAAAATTTAGCATGTCACGAATTTTTAAAAATAAAAATAAAAAATAGCAGGCTCGGCACGGCTCGACTCGATAAGGCCAAGCCAAAAGCTCAAATCGAGCCTAAATTTTTCGGCCATTGGCTCGGCTCAAGCAAAAAAAGCTAGGATCATTTTTTACTTGAGCGTTCGACCCACGAGCTGACTCATCTCGACTCGTTTACATCCCTATATCTATGTTTACCTAATGAATTTGTCAAACTAAGTTTGGAGAACCTTATTACTCTATAAACTTATTTAAATTTCAGACAATGGAATAGTGTAAATTATGCCTCTTGTGCATAAATTATCTATTCTACAAAAACGTTAAAGAACTTCGACTTTTTTTTTTCTTTTTTTTTCTTTTTTTTTTTTTAAATTAAAGAAGAATACATCTGATTTTGTTATCTTTATAAGTTGATGTTTATAAAGATATTTTTTCCCCAGGATTTCCTAGTACCGTGCAATTTTACTATTGTGTAAAAGTTGATTTGTTTTCTTTTTTTTTCCCGTTTGCAGTAATAGAATAATTTGGTGATGTTTTAGTTATTAGTATGTCTATTTGAATCTACCTATTTATTTTGACACTTTCCATCGGTGTAATAGGGGCAATCTAGGTAGGGCATTAGAAGCAGGGACGAAGCTAGGAGTGACAAAAAAAATTCTACTGAGCTGATACATAAATTTTTTTTAAGACTAAAATGTAAATCGGCTTGGGATAGTGCTGGGCTAAAGCCCAAACCTGTTCCCTCTCTACGGTCTGATTGGGAAGGGGTATCCTATATAGTCGAAGGAAAATATGGTGGTTGCATTTTGTGAAGGCTATAAAACTTGGACCAACACAGGACATTGGCTTTGCGACTCAAACTTCGCATACTACTGGGTATTAGAGATATATGGCTTGAGTTAGTAATTTTAGAGATAAAGATAATATTGTTAGGAATTTTCAAGAAATAAAAATAATGGAATAAGAAGATGAGAAAATATAAGAGTCAAAACTCAATTGCGTATTTTATTGTGAATCAAGACCTGTATTTATAGGATTCAAAATAAGAGTTACATTAGAAATGAAATAGACAGTCTAAACTAGATACGACTTATCTATGCAAGATAGTAAAACTGTATAATCATCAATATTTATCTTATAATTTTACAACACTCCCCTTTTGATAATTATTTGAACAATAATTGTATCGTTAAAAATGTTGTTCACTAAAAACTCAGTGGAAAAAAAAATCAAACAAAGTAAAAAAGAGTAAGTTAATTGTCAATATTTTGGAGTATAAAGAAAAGATTAACTCATTAAAATCTTATCAAGAAAATTCAGTGGGACAAAATCTAGACTAAGGAAAAATAGTAGAGCTACTTCCCTGATGTCAATCACTGAAGATCTTTAAGTTGATCCATTCCAATCTCGTGTACCGATTTCTTAAATGTAGATGTCGAAAGTGCTTTTACGAATAAATCAGGAATTGAACATCGATGTCGTCATTCTTTTGTATTAGAAGAATTTTGGAGAAATATGTTTCGTCTTATCCCCTTCGATATAGCATTCTTTGAGTTGTGCAATACAAGATGCATTGTCTTCTTACAAAATTATTGGACTATTTTTTGTTAAAGTTAATCATCATGATGCTTGGATATGACAAGTCTGTTCCTCAACCATACATTCTCGACTTCATGATTGCAATAATTTAAAAATGATTTGAAGATATTGTTGTTAAGGTTTATTTCAAAGATTTCCATGATATACTTGTTCATCAACGTGTAAACATATATTCTATTTGTGATTTAGCTTCATGTGGATCAGAGAGATGATCTGTATCTAGTTACCTACTAAAGCAGAACCTAACTTCTTAGAATAAAATAATCTCAAATCAATAGTATCTTTTAGGTAACGAAATATGTGTTTAATTCCAATACCTTTGAGTTAGTCTAGAGCTATATCTTGTAAGAAAATTTACAGAAAAAAAAATTATGTCAAGTTGAGTGCAGTTTGTAAGATATGTTAATACTTCAATTGCACTAAAATATTATACTTGAGGATCAAGAACCTTTTTTTCCATCTTTAAATGGACGAAATTGATATTTTTTCATATCAAGTGATCAAACAATTATAAGTGATGTTAATGGATTTGCATTATCTATATAAAAACGTTTTAAGACTTTTTCCATATATGAAGACTGATAAACAAATAATTCTTCTGAAAAATGTTAAATCTATAATCCAAGATAAAATTTGGTTTTTCCAATCTTTCGTCTCAAATTCATTTTTCAAATAATTTGTAGTTTTGTTGAGTTCTTTAGGAGTTCCAATTAAATTTAAATCATTAACATAAACTTTCACAATTGCAAATAAAATATCTTTTTTCTTTATGAAAACACATGGCCGTCTATAATCATTTTTGTAACCTCTTTCAACAAATATTCGCTAAGGTGATTATACCACATACGTCTTGATTGTTTCAATCCATATAATAATCTTTACAATTTAATTAAGAACATGGTTCTCAAACATGATGTGAACCCACTTAGCAACGTTGGCTACAAAACCAACGAAAGAATGAGATTGGATCCCAAGAACGCCAATAAGTCAAGACTTTAGATTTAATCAAAAAACAAAAAACCAAGCAACCAATAAAGTGAAATTTATCGACCTATTGATCACGCAATAATTGAATTGCATCCGGATTTTGAACGCTACAAGATTGTCAGATCTTAATAAGTTCGATTGAACGCTACAAGAAGTTGAATTCATGATAAGTTCGATTGTTCAACGAAGAACAAGAATTTGGAAGCAAAATCGCCCCTTGTATTAATCTCAATTATCAAAGTCTCAATACAATGAAAATAATAAACCTATTTATACTAAACCTAAAAATTATGGTAAAAACGGAGTTAAGACTCCTAAGAATATGGAAATTACCAAAAACAAGAGTTTTAACATAAATAAACTTTCTCGCGAAAAAGGAAAGATTTCGGCCCAAATTATACCTATGCGACCGCATGGTACAAAGTGGTACGGTCGCATAGATCAATTGAAATGTCCCTGCCAACTCTCGGTATGTCTCTGTGCGATTGCAAGGCTTATTGTTCTATGCAGTCGCATGGAGCAATGTTTTTCCTCCATCTTCGTCCTCTTGAATCAAGTTGCTCCAAATGGTTTCGGCTTTCGACCCCAACATGAAACTTACTCTTTGACATGTTATCTTCAACCTCATAGCTCCCGTTTCCCATACATGCACTTGTACGGATTTGTGTGTCGTCAATGACCCGGAATAGCCTCGAAGGAGCCCTTAGCTTCTCAATGGAGATCGAACTTTTGATAGCTTGAGGCCTTCCTTGGGTCATATCATCCCCTCCCTTTTCGAAAGGATTCGTCCTCGAATCTGAACATTTGGTGCTCATAAAATTTTCCAATCGCAATGCATTAATTGGATACTTGAAGGGTGTTATCCCCTGAATCGAGTCTCGATGGCACAAATCGTCAAATTCCTGCATCAAAGAATTATACAAACTAGGGAGGGATTTGTTAGTCATCACCACATCACACTCAAGCTCACGTTTCTCGGCATAGAAGCTCAACTTGAATTTTTCTCTCCCCTCGGGATGCTCTATTTTTTTTTTCTCTCTTGTGGTTTTACTCAAATTTTCTCACTTTTAGCCATCTTGTTATTTTCTCTCGGGCCTTTTGTCTCTTTTTAATTTTTCTCTCTTCCTCACTACTCAATTTTATTTGACCTTCATGTACTTGCTGTGGTGTCAAAGGTACAAGTGTAATTGATCTCTCATCTTCGCCAAAGATGTACCTATTTCTAAACCCATCATGCTTCACCTTTCTATCAATTGCCACTGCCTAACTAACAAAATATGCCCAGCATGCATAGGAACAACATCACATAACACTTCATCCTTATAACGCCCCAATTGAAAGGTTTACTAGCACCCTCTTATTCACCTTAACCTCCCCCACAATCAACTAACCACTATAATTTGTAAGGTTTGTTGTAATCAAGCCTAACCTCTCAACAAGGAGTGAATTGCTCAAATAGTCACTAAACTTTACACCATGCTTCCATCTTAAAAAATCTTCTCATTCATCACTAAATTTTGCAAAAATTTTCTCCGGGATCACTAAATTGGTGATCTATAGGAAATCTTTTGCAAAGTTCAATGATCTCGTGGGAATTTTTTTATAAAGTTTAGTGGTGAATGGAGTGGTTTTTAAAGTTCAGTGATCCCGTGTAAACCTTTTGAAAAGTTCAGTAATGAGTTGGGTGATTTTTAAAATTCAGTGACCTTGGAAGCATGATATAAAGTTGAGCGACTATTTGAGCAATTCACTCTATAAAATTGAGGGGTCTTTAGTGGATTTAACACATTATATTCACTATAACTTGATTAGCACATCCCCGTTGTTTGAAAAAAATCAAATGTAAATTGCAATTTAAAAAATGGAAAAATTCATAAGTAAGATGTTAAGTATCACCTATTTCAAAACTAAGAACAAAAGTTTCGAATTTCAAAAATTAGATATTTATTACATTTTATTTATTATTTAATTAATTAATCAATAATATATTATATTAATTAAATATATTAAAGTTACAGATCTATAAAAATTGGTCGCAAATTAACGATTTAATTAGTCACATTATTTTTCTGTCACAAATCAAAAAAATTGTTTATCACAAATTATTTTATTGTCACAATTCAAAAATTTTATGGTCACAATTTATTCATCGGTCACAAGTCAAAATTTATAAATCATGATTCATTTATCGGTCACATATCACAAATGTAATAAGTCACAATTTATTATATAGTCACAAATAATCAAATTATCGATCTCAAATTAACAATTTTTAAGTCACAATTTATCTTTTTCATTAGTTATATATTGTTTATTGGTCACAAATTAACCATTAATCACATATTATTTGTCAGTCACAAATCAAAAATTTTATGTTACAAATTATTTTACGATCACAATTCAAAACAATTATGTCACAAATCAAAAATTTATAACTCACAATTTATTTATCAGTCACAAATCACAATTATTAAAAATTACAACTTATTATACAGTCATAATTTATCAAATTATCGTTCACAGATTAACAATTTCTTAGGTCACATATTATTTGCTAGTCACAAATTACCTTTCTAATTGGTCACATATTGTTTATTGGTCACGAATTAACCAATTTAGCAGTCACAGTCAATCAAATAATTTGTTACCACCACCAACACTTGCAACCACCATCTCATCACTACCTCCAACACCAACACCACTACTGTCGTCATCAAAACCACCACCACCACCTCCCGATAACTACACTACCACCTCAAACAAATCAGCACAAAACACCACTACATCGTCACGCCAAAACACCACCACCCCAACAAACTCATCGCCACCATCTTACCATCACCATCGCAACCACAACCATTGGCACCACCATCGCACACACACCACCACTGCTACAACCACGACTACGACCACCACCGCCTCGCGCACGCACATACATATTCACCCAACCATCGCACCACCATCACACCAACAACAGTACAACCACACCCACTGCAACACAGCCGTGCACACACCACTACAGTTGCGCACAACCGCTGCACCCACTGCCACGACCACCACCACTGTCGCACGCATACACACACCTAACCACCGCACCACCATCGCACCTACCGCACACACACCACCGTTGCACCAACAAAGCCGCCACCACTTTCATCCCCATCGCCGCCCAACAACACATTAATCACCACACCGTAACCACCACCCAACAAAAAAACCACAAACTCGCCACCATCTCCACAGAACAGATTGCACCACGCCACACAGAGAGAGAGAGAGAGACATGGATCGAGCATGTCGCACATGAGGAACTTGTCATCACGTGATGGTCACTAATTTATGGTGGTGACACAGGGGAGAAATGACACTGACGAGAGAGAAGAGAGTTAGAGAGAAAAGGGGTTTGGCGAGAAATCGCACCGACAAGTTGGTGTAGAGAGAGAAACGAGATATAGAGAGAGATGAGGGAGTAAATTGATTAGAGTCTTGTGATGAAAATTATATATTTAATATTTATATTTATGTGTAAAATATCTGATTTATGAAATGTGAAAGTCCAACCTGATTTTAGAATACAAAATTTTAACACCAGGGTTTCCTGTAATTTTCACTTTAAAAAAATTATATAACATGTATCTGGAATAATGAGTAACAATAATTGTAATTCATTAAATATTGTAATTTTCCAATAATTACATAAACAATAAATTGTTGAAAATTTCTTTAAGAACAAATAAAAGTTGTAATTTGGCAAAATATAACCAAGATCAATTTTATTTTAATTCATTAACAATTTATTCATATGTGTAAAGGACTTTGCCACATGTACATCAAATTTTGTATAATGGATTACATAATGTCACATGTCAGTTGTCACTTTATCATTTGTCAATTTAAAACACAGTCAACTTTTGATCCAATCTTTTTCCTCCACCTCATTTTATTTAATCACTTATGTATCATTTTTATGTACAAATAGCATAATTCATGTGTAAATTACCCTGCTATTATCCTTATTTGGACAATTTGGCCCAACACTCATTCACCCCAATTTCTACTTTTGTCGTTTGACTTAATTAAATCAATGCTCACTCAACTTTACCTTAAGTTAATACTTTCCCACTAAACCAAAAGAAAAAAAAAATGAAGTTACCTTTTACCACTCATCTATTGACTCTTCTCAAATTTATTACACACAATTGACGAAAAAATCCAGATGTGCAACGAAAATCTAATGTGTCAACTTGACGACGTTAATTTGTCCACTTAAATAAAAAAACGCATCCTACAAAAAGGACAATTTTTATTTAATTTTTGAAACACACTTTTTCTAAACTTTAAAATAAAAAATCCTCAAATTAGAACACAAAATCGTCCAAATCAAAATCCCCAATTAATAAACCCTAGCCCTTACCCAAACCAAATTTAACAATTCGCTGTATTTATTGAAATAATAAAATTTGATTGCAGCATTTAAGGCCGGATTAGTCAATGAATGCTTTAGTATTATCGCTTTAATGGTGGCTGAACCTTTTTGGTTTTCTCAATACTTGCTAATGGTTTTGAGCTGCTATGTACTTTGGCCCCTCTAATAGCTGGTGGTTTAAGGTGAATTTGCTATGGACTTTGATTTTGGCATATTCCTTGATGGTCTTCAATCCCATGTGGTCGATCACAAAGACTTTCCTAAGAAGTTTTTCTATTGCTTGTCGTGGGGACTGAGGAATTTGAGGTTTGTGAGTCTCTTTATGTTTTTTATGCTAAAGTTTTTGTGGTTTTACATCTATTCTGTTGTTGCTCATTTCAGTTCTCTGCACCAAACTATCAAAACAAGCACATTTGTTTGTGATATTCTTTTCGCCATTTCCGTCTCCATCATTGCTTTGGGTTACTTCATTCCCATTAAAAAACCTTCTACTTTCTACCTATGCCTATCGGCATGTTTAGTACTCAACACTACAAGGGATCAAGTTTTAACATCTTTTGTGTCTAAATACTGTTAAGTCTATTTTGCACATTTCCAATAAAGAATTTGAATAATGCTAGTTGTACAAAGGTGGGTTACAATCTTGGGTTACAAGTTGACGTGTACGGCTGGGATGAAAAGGAGGTGGACGACTATGATGAAAAGGCAGTAAAAATCAGTCAAATAGGTGCCAAAACCATTTCTCCCTAAAATGAGGACAAAATCAGGGCAAATGAAGGCGCCAACCATTTCACCCATCTTCCACTACCGCAAATTCGACCATTTGATGTCCTAAAATCCACACTCGCGTTTCGTAGGAAAAAGGCAATGGTGCAGCTTCCACTACCGCAATATTGCTCCAAAACCACTTCTCCCACAGTGGCGGATGCAGAGATTTTATATTAGTGGGTCACACTCAAACATGTCAAAAAGCTGACAAAAAATTTAACTATTTGATATCCAAACCAACAAGCAACGCTGGCAAGACGACAATATATCCAAACCAACAGAACAATTGAACAAACAACGCCGACAATGATTGGGTAGATGTTCATTTCTCATTTCCCTGTTCCGATATTTGACAGAGGACGAACATGATGTTGTTTGGTTCTGGCTAGAGAAGGGCAAACCACAGGAATTCCCACTATGCTCACAGCACTTTGTGGTAATTACATGATTGTCTTTCTATATTATTCTTATGTTGCCAATGATTCGTAGATAATAATTCTGAAAATTCGACATAGTGAACATTTGTACGCATTGAATTCATGTTCAACCTCAAGCATAATTCACACAAGCATCAACTGTAACGCCTGCTTATAATTGATTTTGATGGTGGTATTAAATACCAATTTCAATTTTTTATGTCATTTTTACTCAATAGAAACTTTTGTTTTATCATTTCACTTAAATTGTATATTCTCCGGACTTGAGACCAATGGACTTCGTTTTCATTGTTTCTATTTGTGTATGTTGATAAGTATACCCAAAATTATACCCATTTTAAATGAAAAAATAAAAAATAAAAACTAAAACTTAAAATAAATAAAATTAGTTGGTCCTAAGACCCACCAAGTCCAAAGGTGGGTCCGCCCCTGTTCTCCCATCTTCCACTACCGCAATATTGCCGTGTCCGATCTCCATCTCCGACAGTGGTGCAACTCCGACAATCGTGCAGATAGTAAAGTCCGATCTCCATCTTCGGCAGTCCCTTGACAGGTCCAGCCATCCTCCGTAACCTATAAGTTCCATTGAAAAAGGGGGGCAAATGTAGAACGGTAGTCCCCTGTATTTCCCTTATTTTGCAAGTATTGTGTAAACACAAGATTATAGTTTTTTGAGGCTTCTATGACAC
Organism: Osmanthus fragrans; assembly: GCA_019395295.1. Taxonomy (NCBI): domain Eukaryota; kingdom Viridiplantae; phylum Streptophyta; class Magnoliopsida; order Lamiales; family Oleaceae; genus Osmanthus; species Osmanthus fragrans. The sequence continues at coordinate 11,262,289 of CM033359.1, forward strand.
TGTAATTTTCATCAGAACGGTAGTCCCGTGTATTTCCCTTATTTTGCAAGTATTTTATAAACACAAAATTATAGTTTTTTGGAGGCTTCTATGACGCTGTAATTTTCATCGGATTTAATTTGCTTGATGCTTACTTTGTTTATCTTGTAACTGATTGAGATTTCTGATGCACTAGTAATTTTATTTTGGATTTTTTGATGCTTCTATTACACTGTTTTTCATCTCTAGCAGAACCCATATATATAGATTTAATTTTCATTAGACTTTACAAGCAACAAATAGATAAGTAAATAAGAAAGAACAATATAACATTAACTGAGATTATAATATGCACAATAACAGCCTGTTCAAAAATTAGTGATGGCTGTTCTTGGGAAAATGGGACTGCCGACGCTAAGCGGGAAAAAAAAAGAGTGACGTCGGAGGTGCGGAGATTGCCAGCGCTGAGCGACTATTTCGATAAAGAATAATGGAAGGATGAATATGAACAAAGGCTGTTCTTAGGAAAATGGGGAGAGAAAGAGAGAGAATGGGGAAGGATGAAGAATAATGAAAGGGAGACGATTTGGATCTCAAATTTAAATTTTTTTTTTTTTAAAGAATAGTGATACCACATCATTTTGTAACCCAAATTTGCCAAGGGACTTGGGTCGTGTAGTGTGATTGAAAGAATTTTAAGCAAATTTTCTTATATTTTTAATTGTGCTTGTCTCTCATCATTGTTATAACATATATCCACCAACGGTCGCTTCTTAGGGCCTAACATGTTTTTCCTACCGAAGTTTTAGAATTTTGATAGGAAATGACTAAGCTTGCTTCTGTTTTCTGTTACAAAAATATTTGCTGTCTATCACTATTAGGGTAGAAGAGATTAGAGTGAAAAGGTGAGGTGCAGAGCAATCGATGTCCCATTATATGCTTCCTGATAATTTGTGAAAGGGATTAGACGATATGAGCAATACGAATGAAAAGAAACCGGAGGCAGAATCTATGATTAATAACCTGGCTAAGGACTTAAGAAAGGAAATCAACCTCCACCTCTGCTTAATTTAACTGACAAGAGCAAGTACACTTCAGTACTACTCTAGAGTACTCTTTATTCAAGTTTGGTAAATAGTACTGCACGTGGGATAACATGCATGGTTTTAGATTGTATTTCTTCTCTAATTATACCGACTATTTATTACAGGTGCCAATTTTGAGAACATGGACTAGCATAACCTGATGCAACGTGTGATCGTTTGAAGCCGATTCTTTACCCAAAGAAGAACTTCATTGTTTACAAGGGAGATCCAGTTGATGAGATGATCTTTATTATGCGTTGTAATATATTGACCATGGCTACTAATGGTGGTAAAACTGTTATCTTCCACTCTGATTATCTCAAGGCCAGGGACTTTTGTGGAGAACTTCTTTTATGGGCTCGGGATCCCAACTCTTCCTCCAGCCTTCCCATCTCAACTAGAACAGTTGAAGCTAATAAAAGACATCGAGGCCTTCTCTCTAATGGCTGGTGACCTGAAATGTGTTGCCTCCAAATTTAGGTGTCCTCACAGCAAGCATATTCAACACACTTTTAGGCAAGTTCTGAAACCAGCTTTATTATAATGTCTTCTATTTTTAACTTTATTTTGGTAAAATGACAAGAAATTTTTATCCCTCTGAACTCTCCCAAACGAGAGATGGGGACTGAGCTGTAATGTGTAATCCGTAACCCGGAAGCAATAATGAACAAAATGAAAAACAAAAATGCACAAATAGAAACGAAACGAAAAGCTTATCGTGATTCACCCTCAATGTGAGTAATGTCCATGCACCCCTATTTTAATGGAGCAGGAGAATTACAATTTTGCATCACACCTGTCTGAAAAGACAACCCTATACAAAATATGTATTTACAAAATATATTGATCTGTTGTTTGAGGTGATATGTGAATATTATAATTAGGCTCTTCGAATGTAATATTTCAGTAGTTTTTGAAGAAAATAAGCATGACTCGGTTGTTTACATAATTGCTTCAGGTTGTACTCCCTGCAGTGGACGACATGGGAAGCCTTCTTAATCCAAATATCATGGCGTCGACATTTCCGGAAGAAGATTGAGAAAGTTTGCAAGAGGCAGAAGATAGAATGCACGAGGCCTCGTTGCCACCATTTATGCGTCAAAGTTTTCTGCCAGTATTTGGTCTATTGCTCAACAATCGTCCACATGATGTTAAATTATTACCTAGCACAAAAATTATCAGAAGCTAGCAGGGCCTGATTTTACTTCCAAGGACTATTCATATGGAGTGTATACTTTCAGATGACATTGCTTAATGGTATCCTATCAGAAAACCTGATGTGTCACATAAGAACGGTTTGCCTCACATAATGGAGTTTTTTTTGGTATATATATTATATAGATAAACTATTTTTGCTTTCTTGAGGACTGTATTTTCTTGTGCATTAGCATCAGTAGTTACAATTTTTGTAGATGCAAAAAAAAAAAAATTTGATCCCTACAAGAAACTGGTCGCTAGTAGCAAAAGAAGTCTTCCATAAAAATTCATCCGTATGGGGTAATTTTTTCATCAAATAATTATTTGTCATTTTGGTAAATAAAATGGCTTAGCATATAAAGCTTCCGATTTCTCATCAACACAAACTGAAGAAGGTTTAAACTCTTTAAAATATTCTAAGAACTTGAAATTCTACTGTATTCGAATCATCTCTGTTAGTTATAGAACAATTCAATGTTATTCCAGAACAAAACAACATTAAAATCTTAGACAACAGTAAAAACAAGAATAACTATTTCATGAACAAAAACTTGATAAATTTGGATTAAAATTTGAATACATGACTATTATCTGTACTTCCAAAAACAAATCTAAACACATCTAATTCAAAATTTTCCTACATTAATCTGTACAAGATCATGCCCAAGACAGTGAAATTTCAGACACAGACATCATGTCTTCTACACATCGGAGACGATACTCGGGCCGCAGCAGCTGCTGCTGCTGCTACTGCTTGCAGCATCATGATGGGTGGTCTTTCTCCCCGCTTTCTTGATATTGAAAGCCAAACGGAATTGGGAATTTTGGCGATATCCCCACAGTTGAATCCAATCGCCTTCCTCCAATTTGTTTGCTTCCATCAGTTTACTCCATTCTTTTTTAAGCACAACCATTTTCAAGGTACCCCACCTCTTCATGTGCAACATATAGTATTTACCTTTCGGATCAATTGTAAGAATCTTGACACTGCCTTGGTTAACTTCTACTAACTGTCGCTCCACTTCCGTCAAGAATCCCATCACTTTTTCTCTGTTATTAGAAAGAAATATCCGATTCTGATCAGGCTTAGTATCAGAACTTGTGAGCCTTTTTTGGTACAAGAAAATTGGCACCATCCCTCCATTCAATCTTATTTCTCGCAAGATTTCAGGAAGAAGTGGTTCTAGACGAGGCTCTGGCTCATTTTGTACTTGTTTACGAACACTCGTAATTTTTCCGTTGCCCTTCCGCTTTCTATTTTTCTCAAGAGTTCCGGCAGATTCGGGCATTGTTTGGCCTGAATAAGGAACAATAGCTAGAACTGGTTCAGGGTTAAGATTTGGGTTTGAGTAAAGCTTTTTGTGGTGGGTTTGAGGCGGCACTAATGACGGTGGTTGTTGATCACGAAGAAGAAGATCATCAAAGAGGCAAAGTGAAACTACCTTCTTCTTCTTCATTGGAAACACGTTAGGAATAGGAAGAGGAAGATCAAGATCTTCATCATCGAACAGATTAAAAGAAACCTTCTTCTTCTTCATCGTAGACATGACTGAATTTCTATATCTATCTAAGAATCTCTCTCTTTCACTACCTTGTTTGCAGTAAAAAAAAATTTGGGTACAACTGACCGGGGTAAGTCCCCTCTTATATAGATGTGTGCGGTAATCAAATTCCAACTTGGAACAGGAACTCACAAAACCCCTGAAACTCGTTATGGAAATATTTGTTGATCAAAATAAGGAAATATTTTTCATGTTACCATAATATGTTCTCTCTCTAACGGTAAAATTGGAAGCAATTAATGCTAAATTGTCAATCAGATTATTACCTATTGCAAAATTACCTCCTATGCCACCACCCGCCCGAATTTCTTTCGAAAGTCTCGCCCAATTGTAATACCCAGTGAATTTTGTAAAATTAAAAAATTTCATTGGACAAAACTTATTGGCATAGAATAAAAAATAATTGTTTCTTATTTGTTTGAGTTGTATCATTGTTGGCTATGTTGTTGTCAACCATCGATCAATTTGTGCAACTTCGATCAATTAAGCTCCTGTTTGAGTTGGATTAAAAAAAAAAAAAAAGATTTTTATTAGATTTTGATAAAAGTTGATTAAATGTGTAATTAAAAAATTGATAAAAATTATAGATCCTATAAAATGTTTGATTAAAATTTTAAGAAATAGGGATCAAACAAAGACTAAGTATTAACGAGACTAATGATGTTTTAATCTTGTGAAGGAATTGCACACATCTACAATAATGGAGAAACATTTCGTTAATATTTTTTTTTTCACTTTTGTCAATAATGCTCTTAATTTTTTCATGAGATCAGCATGATATAGTATGATAAAAACGTATTGATTGCTAAAATATAAAAGATCTGAAAGATGGACGATGTTGATTGATTAAAATGACTTTGATCAAATAATCAAAATATAAAAATATTTACCGTCAACTCTTTCGTCGAAGTATTTAGAGCCAACAACAAATATTATCATATATATATATATATATATATATATGGATGCTTTAGGTCGATGTGTAACGAATATTAATAATTTACTTATCATAGTACTTTTTTACTTTCAAACTAACAAATTATTTATGTACAAATGAGAATGTGGTTATATGCCCGGTGGAATGGCTAGATTTGCAAGTAAATTGAAGTGTGGTGACTATAGTGCACGAAACAAAAAATGAGAGACTTAGATGCCACTTTACTAAAAGTTGGGTGACTCTCAAGTCAACTCATTAGCCCCCATTTGGCCCCCGTTATTCCTCATTAAATTATAATTTTTTTTTTATCAATCACACATTTTTCAATAATATAATATTACACGAAAATTAAAAAAAAAAATTCCCTACTTTTAACCACTCATTTTTTAAAAAAAAACTGCTATTCCTCATAGTAAGGGCCAAATGGACACTAAATTATTATACATTACCTCTCTCTCTCTCTCTCCACCCTCTTCATTTCATAAGAGAAAAATTCATGTTAAACATCAAAAAAGATTGAATAGCCAAAGAAAGCACCACTATTTGCACAAACCTCCTTTTAACTGTTTTCAACACAAAAGCACAACTTCCATGTTCAGTTATCATAGCTCTATCAATTTTCATACAAGGCAGGGATCCCATCGATGACAGCTATCTTGAACCATAATCACTAAACCTGTTATGGGAACATAGGTTTGATGAGTGAATCTATCAATAGAATCAATAGTGGACGTGAGGTCATCAACATTGTTAGATGAATCAGAATCAACTGTATGTGTAAAAGACCATAACGAAGAGTACAACGAAACTAGCTAGACAAGCGTCTAAGTTGACATCCAATGTCGAGTGGTGTGCTTGTGCATGATTTGAGAAAGCTTTTAACAAAATAGGCATTGTCGAGTCTTGTAAGCATAAGATATTGCATACTGTCAAGTACTTGATGATATTCAATTGCATCATGTATAGAATTACCATCATTTGGACGGAGAGATGTAGAAGTATACATCGATGTCAATACAAGCCTGGACTGATGCATATTAGTCCAACAAAAGAGATCAAGTAGATACTAGTTGAGATAGAAATAAGCTTTAAGGATGATAAACCACTTTAACATCCAATGGGGCTAGATCACTGATAAAAAAGTGGCACCATGATCTGATCTACTTTCGAACTCTCTATGAAAACTATATCATCCACATACTAGAATAAGTATTTGAAATTAATGTTTGTTATAAACTAACAAGAAGTATCAACACCAGAATGAGTGAAACCCCGATGAAGCAAGAAACAGTCGAGTTCATTATACCAAAAATGATGTGCTTCTTATTACCTTTATGAGATGACAAACATGGTAAGGTTGAAGTTGATCAATAAATCCAAAGGGTTGAGATATGTAGACATCATAAGTGATGATGCATTATAAGAAAGGATTATTGACATCAAGATGACGATGTGATGTTAATAATGAAAGTCTAAGGATGAGCCCCATAGTAGCCTTTTTTAATATCTGGCATGAAAGTTTCATGATCATTCACTATGACACATTGATGAAATCATTTTGCTACAATTCTAGCTCTGTAGCACTCAGTAGACCCATCAAATTTTCTTTTAATACGAGAATAACATGGTGCAACATGATTTAACATATCGTGTAAGTCACAATTTTCATAAATTATATATGGGTTAAATACACCAATGGTCATCCATCTTTACACTTAAATGTCACAATGGCCATCAAACTTTATACTTAGTGTCATCATGGCACCCAATTTAATTTTATTTCACTATGATCATCTAATTTCATCTAATATTTCGTCAGGGTCACTTAAATTATTTATTTTTTTTCACAATTTTCATTAATTTTAAAAGGGTAAAACGGTAACTTTACTTTACTTTATATATAATATAAATTAAAAAAACTTATTTTAAATATGTTACTTAATAAAATAAAACAAAAACTTAGAAAAATAAAAATAAAATAAAAAAGTTTTAAAAAAATATATTTCCTCAAAAATAAAATAAAAAATTATTTAAAAAAAACGTTACTTAGAAAAATAAAATAAAACAAAGAGTTATTTTCAAACAACATTTTCAAAATAAAATAAAAACTTATTTTAAAAAAAAAAATTAGTTAGAAAAATAAAATAAAAACTTTTTAAAAAAATTTTATTTTTTGTTTTTTTAAATTTATCTTTTATATATAACATAAAGTTACCATTTTACTCTTCAAATTAGTGAAAATTGTTGGAAAAAAAGGTTGGGTGCCTACGATGAAACGTTATATATAAGGTGACCATGGTGAAATAAAATCAAATTAGGTAGTCACGGTGATATTAAATATAAAAGTTGGACGGTTATGGTGAAACAAAATCAATTTAGATAGTTATGATGACACTAAGTATAAAATTGAGTGATCATTAGTGGATTTGACACATTATAATCACTATAACTTGATTAATACATCCCCGTTGTTTGAAAAAATCACATATATTGTGACTAAATGTAAATTGCAATTTTCAAAAGGGAAAAATTCATATGTAAGAGGTTAAGTATCACATATTTCAAAACTAAGAACAAAAAGTTTCAAATTTCAAAAATTAGATATTTATTACATTTTATTTATTATTTAATTAATCAATAATATATTTTTTAATTAAATCTATTAAGGTTACAGATCTATGAAAATTGATCACAAATTAACGATTTAATTAGTTACATATTATTTTTCGATCAGAAATCAAAATTTTTATATATCACAAATTATTTTATAATCACAATTTGTTAATCGGTCACAAGTCAAAAATTTATAAAGCACGATTCATTTATCGGTCACAAATCACAAATGTAATAAGTCACAACTTATTATATAGTCACAAATAATAAAATCACAAATTAAAAAATTTTAAGTCACATTATTTCTTGGTCACAATTTATATTTTTCATTTGTTACATATTGTTTATTAGTCACAAATTAACCATTAGTCACATATTATTTTTTGGTCACAAATTAGAATTTTTATGTCACAAATTATTTTAAGGTTACAATTCAAAAAATTTATATATTACAAATCAAAAATTTATAAGTTATAATTTATTTATCGTCACAAATCACAACTATTGTAAATCACAATTTATTATACAATCACAATTTCTCACATTATTGGTCACGGATTAATAATTTCTTAGGTCACATATTATTTCTTAGTCAAAAATGATTTTTTTCATTTATCACATATTGTTTATTGGTCACAGATTAACCAATTTAGTAGTCATAGTCAACCAAGTAATTTGTGACCATCACAAACACTTGCAACAACCATTTCACCATTACCTCTAGCAGCACACTACCGTTGTCGCCAAAACCACCACCACCTCCCTATAGCAACACCACCATCTTAAACAAATTAACACAAAACACCACCACATTGTCGCGCCAGAACCACCACCACCCCGACAGACCCATCGCCACCATCTCATCATCGTCATCACCGCAACCACTGCCACAACCATCGCGTACACGCCACCACGGCCAGGACCACGACCACCACACCATGCACACACCCAATCATCGTACCACTATCACACCAACAACACTACAACCGTACCCACTTCAACATAACTGCACACACCAGCACAATTGAGCATCATCGTCGCACCCACTGCCATGACCGCCACCGCTGCATGCACACACACACCTAACTACCGCACCACCATCGCACCCACTACAACACAGTCGCAAACACACCACTACCGCACCAATAAAGCCGCCACCAGATTCACAAATCTCAAACCGGCCACCACCTTCATCCCCGTCGTTGCCACCAGATCGACTACCATCCCCGTCGCCGCCCAACAACACATTCATCACCACACCACACCGCTACCACCACCCATCAAAAAAACCACAAACCTGCCACCACCTCCGTAGAAAAGATCACAACGCGCCACAAAGAGAGATAGAGAGATGGATTGAGCCTGTTGTCACGTGCGATAGTCGTCGGTTTAGGGTGATGACGTAGGGGAGAAATGGCACCGACGAGAGAGAGGAGATGTAGAGAGAGAAGGGATTTGAGGAGAAATCGCATAGACGGATTAGTGTAGAGAGAAAAATGGGAGAAGCGAGATATAGAGAGAGATAAGGGAAAAATTGATTAGGGTTTTGAAATGAAAGTTGTTTATTTAATATTTATATTTATATGTAAAATATATGATTTGTGAAATGTGAAATGTGAAAGTACTCACCTAATTTTAGAATACAGAATTTTAACACTAGATTTCCTATAATTTCCACTTTTAAAAAATTATATAAAATGCATCTAGAATAACAAGTTACAATCATTGTAATTCATTAAAAATTGTAATTTTCCAATAACTACGTACACGTAAAATAATTAATAAATGGTAAATTGTCGAAATTTTCTTTAAGAATCAATAAAAGTTGTAATTTGGCGAAATGTAACCAAGATCAATATTTTTTTTAATTCGCTAACAATTTATTCATATACGTGTAAATAACCATGCAATTATCCTAATTTGGACAGTTGAGCCCAACACTCATTCACCCCCCCCCCCCAATTTCTGCTTTTGTTGTTCGACTTAATTAAAATCAATGCTCACTCTACTCTATTCTAAGTTAACGCTTGCTCATCAAACCAAAATAAGTAAATAAATAAAAATTACCTTTTACTCGCTCATCTATTCACTCCAAATTAAGTAAATAAATAAAAATTACCTTTTACTCACTCATCTATTCACTCCTTTCAAATTTGACTATGTTAATTTGTCCACTTAAATAAAAATACGTATCCAACAGAAAGGACAACTTTTATTTAATCTGTGAAACACATTTTTTCTAAACTTTAAAATAAAAAATCCTCAAATTAGAAAAACAAAATCGCCCAAATCAAAATCCCCAATAGTAAACCCTAGCCCTTACCCAAACCTAATTCAACAATTGGCTGTATTTATTGAAATAATAAAATTTGATTGCAGCATTTAAGGTCGGATTAGTCATTGAATGCTTTAGTATTTTCGCTTTAATGCTTGCTGAACCTTTTTGGTTTGCTTAGTACTTGCTAATGGTTTTGAGCTGCTGTGTACTTTGGCCCTTCTAATTGTTGGTGGTTTAAGGTGAATTTGCTATGAACTTTGTTTTGATTTGTTGTGCTTCCTAATGTGTTTGATTTTCTGTGGAGTTCACCTTTTGTCTTGATTTCTTGTATGTAAGAGTGCAGCTTTCACGAGCAGAAGACTTGAACTTGAAAGTATTTCTATATGAATTCAAAGTGAAGGTATCTATGCACTTGAGTATCAGATTCAAGGCAAATCCAATTATTGAGCCTATTATTTAAAATAGAATAACACTTGTTTGCAGTAAGTATCTTAACTGCATATTGATTTAGCTCATGTTGCACTGCTATTAGAGTATTAATTTACACTTAATTTCTGCTCCTCATTATCACACGTTCCCTATTCTTACGAGGTGCTAATTTTATTTTTTTGTTATTTGGAGAGTTCTGGTATTTGTTCTTAATAGAACGCAAAGATAGATGTTGGGGTAATGCATGTGATGGAAATATAGTGAATTACCTAATTTAGATTATGGAGGACTCCGCCATGCTGACTATTAGTTTCTCAACGTTTCTTGTCCTCTACTTGAACCCATTGAAATAAAGAGTCCCGCAGACTTTGATTTGGGCGTATACCTTGATGGTCTTCAATCCCATGTAGTCGATCACAAAGACTTTCCTAAGAAGTTTTTCTATTGCTTGTGGTGGGGAATTTGAGGTTTGTGAGTCTCTTTATGTTTTTTTTATACTAAATTTCTTGTGGTTTTATACGTATTCCGATGTTGCTCATTTCAGTTCTCTGGGCCAAAATATCAAAACGAGCACATTTGTTTGTGATGTTCTTTTTCCCATTCCATGTCCATCATTGATTATTGGTACCTTAGGTGATTAGTTCATTCCCATTAAGAAACCTTTTTCTTTGTACATATGCCTAACGACACGTTTAATACTCAACACTACAGGGGATTAAGTTTTAACATCTTTTTGTGTCTAAATACTCTTAAGTCTATTTTGCACATTTCCAATAAAGAATTTCAAGCAATTTTTCTTATACTTTTAATTGTGCTCGTCGCTCATCATTGTTATAACATATATCCACCCGTGGTCACTTCTTAGGGCCTAACATGTTTTTCCTACAGAAGCTTTAGAATTTTGATAGGAAATGGCTAAGCTTGCTTCTGTTTTCTGTTACAGAAATATTTGCTTTCTATCACTGTTAGGGTGAGAGTGAAAAGGTGAGGTGCAGAGCCATCGATGTCCCACTATATGCTTCTTGATAATTTGTGAAAGGGATTAGACGATATGAGCAATATGAATGGCAAGAAACCAGAGGCAGAATCTATGATTAATAACCTGCCTAAGGACTTAAGAAGGGAAATCATGCTATGCTTAATTTAACTGACAAGAGCAATTGCACTTCAGTACTACTCTAGAGTTCTCTTTATTCAAGTTTGGTAAATAGTACTGCACGTGGGATAACATGCATGGTTTTAGCTTGTTTTTCTTCTCTAATCATATCGACTATTTATTACAGGTGCCAATTTTGAGAACATGGACTAGCAGATGCTGATGTAATAGGTGATCGTTTGAAGCCAGTTCTTTACACAAAGAAGAGCTTCATTGTTTACGAGGGAGATCCAGTTGATGAGATGATCGTTATTATGCGTGGTAATATATTAACAATGACGACTAATGGTTGTAGAACTGTTATCTTCCACTCTGATTATCTCAAGGCCAGGGACTTTTGTGGAGAACTTCTTTTATGGGCTCTGGATCCCAACTCTTTCTCCAGCCTTCCCATCTCAACCTGAATAGTTGAAGCTAATAAAAGACATCGAGGCCTTCTCTCTAATGGCTGGTGACCTGAAATGTGTTTCCTCCAAATTTAGGTGTCTTCACAGTAAGCATATTCAACACACTTTTAGGGAAGTTGTGAAATTAACTTTATTATAATGTCTTCCATTTTTTAATTTAATTTTGGTAAAATGACTACAAATTTTTATCCCTCCAAACTCTCCCAAAAGAGTGATAGGGACTAAGTTGTAATCTGTAATCAGTAGCCAGGAAGCAATAATGAGCTAGACGAAAAACAAAAATGCTCAAATAGAAACGAAACGAAAACCTTATCGTGATTCACCCTCAATGTGAGTAATGTCCTTGCACCCCTACTTTAATGGAGCAGGAGAATTACAATTTTGCATCACACCTATCTGAAAAGACAACCCTATAAAAAAAAAATATCGATCTGCTGTTTGAGGTGATATGTGAATATTATAATTAGGCTCCTCAAATGTAATATTTCAGTAGTTTTTGAAGAAAATAAGCATGACTCGGTTGTTTGCTTCAGGTTTTACTCCCAGCAGTGGAGGACATGGGCGACCTTCTTAATCCGAGTATCATGGCATCGACATTGCAGGAAGAAGATTGAGAAACCTTTGCAAGAGGCAGAAGATAGAATGCACGAGGCCTCGTTGCCACCATTTTATGCGTTAAAATTTGCTGCCAGTATACTTTGGTCTCTTGCGCAACAATTGTCCACATAATGTTAAATTATTACCTAGCACAAAAATTACCTCCTCTGCTACTTCAGAAGCTGGCAGAGCCTGATTTTAATGCAAAGGACTATTTTTATGGAGTGTATGCTTATAGATGACATTGCACAATGGTATCCTATTAGAAGAGTGTCACATAATAATGGTTTGGCTCATTTTTTTTCCCTATCTCGAGTTTTCTTTTGGTATAATACATATATTATACAGTATTTTGATAAACTATTTCTGTATGTAGATATCAACCTGAAGCCATTCATTTACCGTGAAATGCTTTCTTGAGGATTGTATTTTCTTGTGCATTAGCATCAGTGGTTACAATTTTTGTAGACGTAAAAAGTTACATAAAAAAAAAAAAAAGTTCATCGTCGCTAGTAGCAAAAGAAGTCTTCCATACAAATTCCATCCGTATTGGGTAATTTTTTCAAGAAAAAAATTATCTGTCATTGTGATAAATAAAATGGCTTAGCATATAGAGCTTCCAATTTCTCATCAACACAAACTGAAGAAGGTTTAAACTATAAAATATTCTAAGAACTTGAAATTCTTCTGTATTTGAATCATCTCTTTTAGTTATAGTACAATTCAAAGTTATTCCAGAAGAAAACAACATTAAAAACTTCGACAACAGTAAAAACAAGAGTAACTATTTCATGAAAAAAAACGTGATGACTCTGCAATAAAATTTGAATACATGCCTATTATCTGTACTTCCAAAAACAAATCTAAACACATCTGATTCAAAATTTTCCTACATTAATCTGTACAAGGTCATGCCCAAGACAGTGAAATTTCAGACACTGACGTCATGTCTGGCTCTCATGCATATTGTCTTCTACACCTCGGAGACGATACTTAGGCCACAGCCGCTGCTACTGCTTGCAGCATCATGATGGGTGGCCTTTCTCGCCGCTTTCTTGATATTGAGAGCCAAACGGAATTGGGAATTTCGGCGATATCCCCACAGTTGAATCCAATCCCCTTCCTCCAATTTGTTTGCTTCGACCAGTTTACTCCATTCCTTTTTAAGCACAACCATTTTCAAGGTACCCCACCTCTTCATGTGCAACATATAGTATCTACCTTCCGGATCAATTGTAAGAATCTTGACACTGCCTTGATTAACTTCTACTAATTGTCGCTCCACTTCTGTCAAGAATCCCATCACTTTTTCTCTGTTGTTAGAAAGAAATATCCGATTCTGATCAGGCTTAGTATCAGAACTTGTGAGCCTTTTTTGGTACAAGAAAATTGGCATCGTCCCTCCATCCAATCTTATTTCTCGCAAGATTTCAGGAAGAAGTGGTTCTGGACGAGGCTCTGGCTCATTTTGCACTTGGTTACGAATACTCGTAATTTTTCCTTTGCCCTTCCGCTTTCTGTCTTTCTGAAGAGTTTCGGAAGATTGGGGCATTGTTTGGCCTGAATAAGGAACAATAGCAAGAATTGGTTCAGGGTTTATATCATGGAAGGTTCTATTAAGATTTGGATTTGAGTAAAGCTTTTGGTGGTGGGTTTGAGGCGGCGCTGATGGGGATGGTGGTTGATCATGAAGAAGATGATCATCAAAGAGGCGAAGTGAAACTACCTTCTTCTTCTTCATTAGAAACACGTTAGGAAGAGGAAGAGGAAGAGGAAGAGGAAGAGGAAGATCAAGATCCTCATCGTCAAACAGATTAAAAGAAACCCTCTTCTTCTTCTTCATTGGAAACACGTTAGGAAGAGGAAGATCAAGATCTTCATCATCGAACAGATTAAAAGAAACACTCTTCCTCTTCATCGTAGACACTCTTCTTCTATGAATCTCTCTCATTCGCTATATTGTTTGCAGTAAAAAAAAATTGTGTAGAACTGACTGGGGTAAGTTCCCTCTTATATAGATGTGTGAGGTAATCAAATTCCAACTTGGAACGGGAACTCGCAAAACCCCTGAAACTCGTTATGGAAATATTTGTTGATCAAAATAAGGAAATATTTTTCATGTTACCATATATGTTCTCTCTCTAACGGTAAAATTCGAAGCAATTAATGCTAAATTGTCAGTCAAAATATTACCTATTTCGAAATTACCTTCTATGCCACCACCCGCCCGAATTTCTTTCGAAAGTCTCGCCCAATTTTAATACCCAGTGAATTTGTAAAATTAAAAAATTCTATTGGACAAAACTTATTGGTATAGAATAAAAATAACTGTTTATCATTTGTTTCAGTTGTGAATTTTTCATTATAACCTTGTAAATTTCGATAATCTTACCTATGCATTTAGATAATTCACGTAATCCCAAGAATTGAATTCGAGATCAAATGATCAATGGTATTAAAAAATTTTGAAATGTCTGCATTTAGGTAATTTGCATGTAGCCCATAATTGAATTTAGATTGTATAACATCAAGTGTCAGATTCTTGGATGTAATTTGTGCAACTTCAATCAATTAAGCCACTGTTTGATTTTGATAAAAATTAGATGTTTAGAAGTTTTTAATAAAAATTGATGAAATGTATGATTGAAAAGTTGTAAATCCCATAAAATGTGCAATTGAACATAAATTGGGAGTAAATTTTAAGAAATAGGGGTCAAAGAGGGCTATGTATTAACATGACGTTAAGTTTGACCTTGTAGGGGAATTGCATGTATCTACGGTAATGGAGAAACATAATGTTAATAATTTTATTTCTATATTATTTCACTTTTGTTAACAATAATACCCTTAATCATTTGATGAGATCACCATCATAAAGTATAGTTAAATATGAAATATTGGAAATGTAGATATGTTGATTGATTAAAGTGACATTGATCAAATAATCAATACATAAATAAAAATGTAGTTACATGCACATGATGGTGGAATGGCTAGATTTACAAGCAAATTGCAAATTAAAGTGCGATGGCTTGAATGCACGAAACAAAAAATGAGTGACTTAGATGCAACTCTACTAAAAGTTGGTGACTCACATTAAATTATTTATTAGACATTACTTCCCTTTTCATCTATTATTGAATTTTTCTAAATCAACAAGAATCTCTCTCTCTCTCTCTCTCTCTCTCTCTCTCTCTCACATAAAGAGAAAAAATGCATGTTAAAAATCACACAAGATGGAATAGCTAAAGAAAGCATCAGTATCTATACAAACCTCCTTTTAACTATTTTCAGATTTCTCATAAAAGCACTACTTTCATGGTCAGTTATCATCTCTCTTTCAATTTTCATACAAGAAACATTAAGTGCATGCTTGATATACATTACTAAATAGGACTTGACATTATGACTAGCAATATTTTAACTTATTTGCTTTGTAATATTGCCGAGTGCTATCCAACCGTCTCTACCAAATACGCCATAAAGAATACAAGAAAAAAGTCATCTTCATTGCCTTTTACTCATACTCCTTTTTCCTCCGACAAGCTCTCAGAGAGTGTTTGACTACCTTCGTAAGGACATAACACACCACCATATTCAAATATTTTGTAGAGTGATATTTCTGTTCAAATGATTCCAAGCCTTCAATATAAATAATCATCTTTGGTTAAATTTAAAAGTTTCTTTTGCTATCTGACCTCAGCTCCTGGTTGTCACTTTTGTCAGTGTCCGAGTTCTCCCATTGGGATTCCATATCGGTGTTACCTTCTCAAGATCTTCTATGCCTTCGATCCCAGAGAATTCAAGTACAAAAATACCCAAAATTCGTTCATTTGTTTGTGGCTATTACAAGGAAGTTCTGGTATGATATATTTCTAATGGAGCAAAATGGGATATCTTATGAGCTAAAAGACGTGAAAAATCAAACATTGCTCTGATACCAAAAATAAAATAAAAAATGCAATATATAAAATAAGAATAAAAACCCAAGATTTACGTAAAAACCCAACATAGGCAAAAAATTCATGGGCAGAGGAGGAGAAATCCACTATATCAAAGATGTCTAAATATAGTAACAACAAAACACAAAGGCATATATGCGCACATGAATGAACAGAAATGTATTGCACAAGCAAGCTATAAAATGCACAGTTCTTTCAACAACAAAAAGAAACAAGCATAGTTGTAATTCATGGTCTTCTGGCAAGCATGGGACAGAGTACGAATGGCTTAACTGTAATTTGGCCTTCCCGGGTATCAAATTAGCTGGTAGGATTACCAAGGTTAGGCAGATTAAGGTTCTTCAATTAGGTACAAGAAATGAAGTATTGATATGTACATTAATGACGATAGCTTCTTCGAAGTTATTTTAGGATGTATTGTAAGGGAGGTAAGGTAGTACCTCCAACTTTAGAGGTTCAACTTTAATTTTGCTCATTTGCAAGGTCCAAGATAAGGCCCCAAGTTCACCTCACTGTAACATTCGTTTTTATTTAGAGACATGGTATAGCTATTGCCAACCACACCCACACCCACACCCACACCCACATCCACACACCCAACAGGCGCACAAAAAACTGCACCTAAGCTTTTTATGGTGTTTTAACTAAGAAAAAACGCGCCTAGTTGGTGCATTAGTGTAGGAGATAATACTTTTCTTTTTAAAATTCTACATAAATTGGTTCTGACAGCCTTGTTAAGTTTCAAGAACTATCGAAACTTGAACAAATTTGCAGGTGGATTACGGACTTTCCCTAATTTTTCTATTCCTAAACTTTATGCAAGAAAAGATGGGAAAAACGCAACCAAAATATTCCAAAACAACAATGATCACTACCCATCCTAGCCATCTTAGTTCAGAATTTGTTCTCTCTGAACAGTAACACATTTATGTAATCAAAATCTTACCATGAAATTCGTCCCTCTACACACTTTGGAATCCCTCCTCTATGTCATAGTTTACAAAGTGTTTCAGTTTAGGCAGTGATTAAGAAATGTTAAGCTTGGCACTTGGTACCGCTCAGATAATGGCCAATCTTCCTAAGCCGAATGTGGACAGGCTTAGTGGCAGTTGACCCCAAAACTTCAGTTCATAGTCACAAGCGAATCAAGGGTTCGAGTTCAGCTAGAGGGGACTGCGAACGTTGAACGTTTATTGTCAACGGTCAATGTCCGGTGTTGTTAATTAACATTTAATTAAATAATATTCAAAAGATCGTACGGACTAGACTAGAATTAGGTACAAACTTTCATTTTGGATGAAAAAATCGTTCTATAATCTGCAAAGAGTGTGTTTGGTACACATTATCATTTTTCATTTTCATTCTTATACTAATTTTCATTCACATATTTTTCAATAAAATAATATTTTCAATCACATCAATAAATTTTTCTTCTTTTTCAATTACATATTCACCATCCATCACATCAACAAAATACATTTTTTTCTCGAAAATGCACATCAAACACACCCAAAAATATCATAATTTATTTTTCAATAAATTTTGCAATATCTATTAACAAAAATGTCAATATTTAGTTTACAATTAAAGTTAATTAAATAAACATTATTATATTAACAAAGTTGAAAGTATTTATGTGATTATATCAATTTTATGTGTTTCACATTTTCACAATCGATTTTTTGTGAACGAAAAGTGAAATTTTCTATTAATTAAATAAGTTTTTGTTGAAAGACTCCTTGTGACACTAAGATCAATATTCCTTAAATAAAATTCGTCATTAATTGACCAGATGTCATTGTATCAGCTGACCAGAATGCTAGAAAGTACATGGTTGCCGCCTCGTCCTTCATGGACACTCCGGTGGTTGCAGTCGACAACATGACTGCAAATGCAACTTTACACTATTTAGGGAAACTTTCTACTTCTCCACAACTCTTACTAGCCTAACACCTCAAAATGCAATCCTAGTGGCCAACAATTTCATAAACACTCTCAGAAGCCTTAATTCAAACACATATCCTGCAAAAGTTCCATTAAAAGTTGATCATTCTTTGCTTTTCACCGTTGGGGTAGGGATTAATTCCTACCCTACATGCAAATCTGGAAATGGAAGCCGTGTTGTGGCTAATATAGATAATGTTACTTTTGTTATGCCGACCATTGCTTTTCTTCAAGCACATTACTTCAATATTAAAGGACTTTTCACCACAGATTTTCCTGGGAGCCCGCCGTTTTCTTTTAATTATACCGGTACACCTCCGGCGAATTTGCAGACTACAAAGGGCACCAAGCTCTACAGGCCTGCCAGCAGCAATAAGCTCAAATCACAGAGCCTTTCTTCTTTCTTCCTTCCCTCATTCCCCCAGCCAGTGCTCCACACTGTTACACAGCTCAAACTTCTGGCGGATCTCGCCGTTAGCTGGATCCACCCCTGTTCATAGTGATTCTTGTTGGGAATTTACTTAAATATGCACAGCGAAAAAATAACAATTTTCAATTCCCACCAAGGATCTGTTTTGTGTTTAGATAGAAATTGTGATATAGATTTTACCTTTTGTGAAATCTGCAAACTCTTTTGCTATTCCTTCTACTTCAGCAATCTTGATCTGCCTCCCACAACTGTCCAATTGTCTAACCTCCAATAGTATCCACACAGAGAACAATATTGAGAGAAAAATTAGGGTTTTATTTCTTGTGCTAGCAAGAATAATAATGAAAATCCTACAACTTTAAAATCCTAGCAACTTATTTATATAAACTCAAACGGGCTTAGCCCGTCCCTGAAACTTAACCCGGTCCAATATTTAATTAATCTAATTAATTAAACCCGGTCCATAAATGAATTAATCCAATTAATTAATTCGGGCCTATTAATAAACAACCCAATTAATTAATTATCCAACGATTGTTAATTAATTAATTGGTAACTCTCATTCTTCCAATTCTCATTTTGTGTGTGACCCATTATGTTCCCAATCATGATACCTAATGACGTGAATTATTATTTTGATCTAATCAAAATCGACAAACCAAAACACCCTTTTGATTTAATACTAATTCATATTCGTCGTCCCAGATTGACATCTAGCAATATGTCAGGGCAATACATCTGATGGAAAATGTCATGTGGTATGACAAAACCAAACTCGTTCGTTTATTATGAAACTATAATCCTTTCGTCAATATGATCCGATCAATTACGAGATATGGATATGTGTCAATCTTGATTATCGATCATATCTTTCATTCCACTATTAAGTCAATGTAAGTCGAAAACTCTTTTTCAACTTATGTGTACACATTGGCCAAGGATTTCATTATCAACTTAATTGAATGAAATGTAGATCATAATCTCTTACTATCTAAGAGTGACGAATTCTCTATTGATCATTCACAACTTTCATATGATACTTGACACACCCAAACGATGTCGTATTAGCAGCCCTTGGCAGAACAACATCCAACTCCACCAAAGTATGACTATCCTCATATAAGGCACTATGATGACCTCAAGTCAAATAACCAATTCCACTACTGAACGTTACAATTAACCACTGACACTCAGATAGCTGTCCATGTGGAATCTCCCCAGCGAGTCTCCAATGTTTTGCTCTATAAACAAAATATTCACGTGTTCATTTAAGTGTCACTACACTTTAGCTTGTGAGATCAGCTACTTACTTCATGAGTAAGAAAAGTCACACGTGATGTTCTATCCGTAATAACGATATTCGTATCTCGTTCTTACTTACGACCATGAATCAATTTAAGATTCAATCAAAAGTAATTTGTATCTCACAATCACAACTCCTTGTGATTAACAAATTATCGAAACTTGAATTTACGGACTCTATTATTTAATATCATTCAACAGAATATTAATTTAAATAAATAATAGATCTTACCAAAATAGTAAAAAGTGTTTACAACTTAAATCGATTAGACCTAGGGCATAACACTTACAAACTCCCACTTGCACTAGATCCAATCACTCATGTATCTAATACCATAAGCTTCTACATGACGATCATGTTTATGCTGTGACAATGGCTTTGTCAATGGATCTACAATGTTATCATCCGTGGGAACTCGCTCTATCTTTACGTCATTTCTTTGTATAATCTCTCTGATGAGATGATATCGTTTTAGCACATGTATGAGACCTCAGTTCCTTCGCTTGCGCGATGGCTCCATTGTTATCATAATACAAAGGTATGGGATCAACAATGCTAGGAACAACTCCCAGTTCATTAATGAACTTCTTGATCCAGACAGCTTCCTTCGCTGTTTCAGAAGCAGTAATGTACTCAGCTTCTGTTGTTGAATCAGCAACTGTCTCCTGTTTGAAACTTTTCCAACTAACCACTCTGTTGTTGAGAGTAAACATATATCCAGATTGAGATTTGCTATCATCCTTGTCAATTTGGAAGCTAGCATCAGTATATCCATGAACCTTTAGTTCATCTCTTCCATATATCAAGAACACTTCTTTAGTTTTTCTCAAGTACTTAAGAATTTTCTTAACTGCTATCCAATGTTGCTCACCAGGGTTTGGTTGAAACCTACTCGTAACACTTAGAGCATATGAAACATCTGGTCTCGTACATAGCATCGCATACATGATAGATCCTATCGCTGAAGTATAAGGAATCTTATCCATGCGACTCCTTTCATCATGTATTTTAGAATACATATATTTTGAAAGATAAATCCCATGTGACATGGGACACAGTCTCCTTTTGGACTCTTCCATGTTAATCTTCTCAAGATTTTATCTATGTATTAAGATTGAGATAAGCCAAACAATCTTTTAGATCTATCTCTATAGATCTTAATTCCCAAGATATATGATGTTCCTCCTATATCTTTCATGGAGAAATTCTTTGACAACCACAATTTTATTGAGTGAAGCATTGGGATGTCGTTTCCCATTAATAATATGTCATCTACATATAATATAAGGAATACGACAACGCTCCCACTTGTCTTCTTATAAATACACAGTTCATCTTCATTTTTTATAAAATCAAACTCCTTGATTGTCTCATCAAAACGAAGATTCCAGCTCCTAGAGGCTTGCTTCAACCCATAAATGGATCGATTAAGCTTACATACCTTTTGGCTTCTTTGGATTCAAAACCTTCGGGTTGTGTTATGTACACTTCCTCTTGTAGGTTTTCATTAAGGAAATCGCTTTTGACATCCATTTACCATATCTCATAATCATGGTATGCAGCAATTGCAAGCAAAATCCGAATGGACTTCAGCATGGCTACATGCGAAAAAGTTTCATCAAAGTCAACACCTTGTCTTTGTGTGTAACCTTTTGCTACCAGACTTGCGTTGTATGTATGGATATTCCCATCCACGTGGACATTTTTCTTGTAAACCCATTTACAACTTATGGCTTTTATCCCATCAGAAGGGTCGACCAAGGTCCAAACCTTGTTTTCATACATTGAGTTCATTTCAAATTCTATAACCTCTTGCCATCTCTTTGAGTCAACATTTGACTTTGCTTCCGCGTAATTAGTAGACTCATTATCCTCAATTAATAATACTTGATTAGTAATCGTGAATTCGTACCTTTTGGGAGGTCGAATGATCCTACTTGATTTACGCTGAGCCGGAGTGTCCTCAGGTATCTCTATATCCTGATTAGGAGTCTGTCCCTTAGCAGGTGTGGGATCAAACTTGGGCTAATCTAATTGGTCAACAACATCTGTGGATTCATGAACTTCTTCAAGTTCTAATTTGCTCCCATTGCCCTCTCCTAGAATAAACTATTTCTCTAGAAATATGACATGTCTTGAGATGAACACCTTCTTAGCGGGATTGTAGAACTGGTATCCAATTGTTTCTTTTGGATACCCACAAATATGCATTTATCAGACTTAGTCTCAAGCTTATCCGATTCAGTACGCTTCACATAAGCATCACAGCCCCATACTTTCATATGAGATAAGTTGAGTCTTTTTCTTTTCCATAACTCGTATGGAGTTTTGTCGACCGATTTAGATGGGACACACGGTAATTAGTGCATGATCCCAAAATGATTTTGGGAAATTTTCATGGCTCATCATTGATCGCACCATATCTAATAGTGTGTAGTTCCTCCGTTCAGATACACTATTATGTTGCCGTGTATATGGTGGAGTCCACTGCGAGAGAATCTCATTCTCTTTTAGATAATCTAAAAATTCTCCCTTCAGATATTCTTCATCTCGATCTGATCTTAGTGTGAGAATATTTTTACCTATTTGTTTCTATACTTCAAGTTTGAATTCCTTGAACTTTTCAAGTGCTTCATACTTGAACTTTATCAAATACACATAATCATATCTAGAATGATCATCAGTAAATGTGATGAAGTAAAATAAACCACCTCTAGCAGTTATTGACATGGGTCCACATACATCAGTATGTATTAGACCTAGTAATTGTGCAGCTCTTTCTCCCTTTTCAGTAAAAGGAAATTTGGTTATCTTGCCTAATAGGCACGATTTGCATTTGTCAAATGATTCAAAATCAGTTGACCTTAAGAATCCATATTTATGTAACTTGGAAATACGTTTCTCATTGATGTGACCTAATCTGCAATGCCAGAGATAAGTATTACTTAGATTATCACCTTTATGCCTTTTATTTTCTATACTCATAATAGACGACTCAATATCAAGAATATAAATATCATTTTATAATATGCCACAACCATAAAAAATCTCATCTTTATAAAACGAACAACCATTGTTCTTAACAATAATTGAAAAACCATTTACGTCCAAGCATGAAATAGAAATAATTTTTTTAGTAATGGCGGGAACAAAATAACAATTTTCTAATTCTAATACTAAGCCCGAAGGCAATGGTAAGAAATATGTCCCTACAGCTAATGCAACAACTCTTGCTCCATTTCCCACATGCAGGTCAACTTCTCTTTTCTGCAGTGGTCTACTTTTCTTTAGTCCCTGCATATTTATACAAATATGAGATCCACATCCGGTATCTAATACCCAAGAAACTAATGAAATAGACATATTAATCTCGACAACAAAAATACCTGAAGTAGAAGTTTCAGAAGACTTCTTTCCCTTCAAGCTTGCGAGGTAAGCCTTGCAGTTCCTCTTCCAATGACCTTTCACTCGACAGTGATAGCACGAATCATCAAACTTGGTATTGTCTTGTTTGCTTTAACTATTTTGATAGTACCTTTAGCTTTCTTGGATATTTTCTTAAAACTTCCTTTAGTCTTCCTTTTAGTGGCCTTAGAGGATTGAATGGCTAAGACATGCCCAGTATTCTCTTTGACATTGGGCTCAACAGTCTTAAGCATATTAAACAACTCAGGGAGTGTGCATTCGATCTTATTTATGTTAAAGTTCATGATGAACTGTGAATAACTATCTGCCAGAGATTATAGAACCAAATCAACACTTAGCTCGTGCTCCATTATGAAACCCAATTGACCCAATTTCTCAAGAAAGCCAATCATCTTCAGAACATGAGCACTGATTGAAAATCTCTCTGCCATTTTGCACCAGTACAGTTGCTTGGAAGTATCATATCTTTTCACACGTGATTGTTCATCATACAACTCCTTGAGATGAAAAATCGTAGTGTAAGAATACATACCCTCATGTTGCTTTTGCAACTCAGGTGACATGGCTGCAAGCATCACACATGCTGCAGTATTATCATCATAACTGTGTTTGTTGTAAGCAGCCACCTCTTCCACAGTAGCATTTTTAGTAGGTACCCCTGGAAAGGACTGCTCAAGGACATACCCAATTTTCTCATGCCTGAGAACAATTCTCAGATTACGGTGCCAGTCGAGAAAATTTGGTCCGGTCAGTTTGTTGGCATCTAGTATGCCTCTCAAATTCATATGATTACTCATGATTCAAAAACTGTAAAGGACGAAAAGTAAAGAATTAATATGTATTAAAATGCATTACACAAATTTAATATGGACTTCAATTAAATGTGATCCCACTGTTTAAAATAAATTTATGACCTTCATACACAAATTATTAGAATCAACATTTGATTCCAATGGGCTGGGATCCCATCTGGTATGTCAAGACCTTGAGTGTACTCAACAAATCTTAATAAAATATTTTGGTAGATACTATTATCAATTGTATCTCTATACAACTCCCGGATCATTAAGCCGACAACTCATTGTCTTCGCACATCTTATGTGTTAGCTTAACAAGCCTCTAAGTTTTATATCCTTGAGTGTACTCAATAAAAGATAAATTTTAGTGAAGTCAAACCCATCATTAAGAAACATCTAATGTTTCATAGTATCAAACATATCCCTAATAGACCAGCCTTTAGTGTACTCAATAAACTGATATCGATTTAGGATTCTCGTTTTTCACTATAATGATGGAAGGCAAATAATAAAATCGACTTAATATTTTTGTGAGGGATTTATCATGCATAGGTCTCATAAATGTGTGTGTGTGTGTGTGTGTGTGTGTGTGTGTGTGTGTGTATATATATATATAAATATATATTTAAACACGCATCAATCATGCAAATAAATATGCATATAATAGTATGGATGATTATGGACAAATTCTATCTAGTCTTCCTAAGCTAAAACGAAGATTAGTTGGTCAATTCGTAGGGGGTATTGCATTGAATCATTATCAATGCGTCATCTCCATGGTTTCTTTCTCTTCTTGTATATTCAATTAGACCAGCTATAATCTGTATCCTATACTAGTTGAAATTGGACTCGCAAGTCCATACGTATAATAATAATAACGGACTCGCAAGTCCAAAACAATTAAGAGCTCGTAGGCCCATAATAATGACAATATTAATGGGCACGCAGATCCAAAACAATTAAAAACTCGGAGGCCCATAAAATACCAAGAATTAAAGCATTCATTCAACACATCTACATGGTTGAATCCATAATCATCCATTAATAAACATTCATCATATAAATGTTCCTATATAATATCTAATATTATATGTAAACATGTTTCAAGAATCTACCAATTAAAGTCGTCTAAACTATTTAAACAAATGGATTGAAATAATTAATTAATCACATTAATCAATTAATTTAATTAGCGGCTTTATTTAATTGAAATCAAATTTTAATTAAATGCCGAATTGGAGGCAAAATCTAATTCCACAATTATAGGGCAAAACTATTTAATTAAAATTATATTTTAATTAAATATTAAATTAAAGTCTAACTCTAATCTTAAGAATATATTAGGGTGAATAATTTAATTAAAATCAAATTTTAATTAAATATAAAATTAGAGTCCAACTCTAATGGAAAATGAATTTATATTTTAATTTATAATAAAACTCCCAAATAAAATAAAATTTAATTTAGGGTTGAAATTAAATATTTAAGTTAAAATCTAATTTTAACATAAATATAAAAGTCGTCAATTTTAAATAAAATTTTAATTTTGGATCAAAGTTAAAATGTGGGTCAAATCCATTAAAATTACAATTTTAAAAACTTTTTCAAATTAGTTTTAAAACCAAATTTGTGAAAATTACAACTTGATCCAAGATTAAAATTAAAAGGCAGGTCTTTCAAATTCAGAATTTGCATGAGAGATCCCTTTTTTAAAGAATTGAAAATAACCCTAAACTTAATTACCTGCGGGGGCCTGCAATTTCACAAATTGCACAAGAGGCCTCCGCTTCCACCCTTTCTCCCGTTTTGCAGAAAACCCAAATTTTTTTTTCCAGTTCACAAGTGCGGCGACCGACACCGCCCAGACGGCAGCAGCTAGTGCTACCATTGCAGGCAACGCCCGACGCTTGCCGCCCTCGCCTTCGACCATTAATTTGTTTTTTTTTCTTAAAACAGATTTTGAAGAAAAAGAAGAGAAAAATAATTTTTCTAATTGCTAGATTCAAGAACAACATGAATATACAATTTTTTACTACATCAATATGTAAAACAACTTCTAACAAGTACAAAGTAGGCTCTGATACCACTGTTGAAAATTTACTTAAATATGCACAACGAAAATAACAATTTTCAATTCCCACCAAGGATCTGCTTTGTGTTTAGATAGAAATTGTGATACAAATTTTACCTTTTATGAAATTTGCAAACTCTTTTGCTATTCCTTCTGCTCCAACAATCCTGATCTGTCTCCCACAACTGTCCAATTGTCCAGCCTCCACACAGAGAACAACTTTAAAACCCTAGCAACTTATTTATATAAGCTCAAACGAACTTGGTTCGTCCCTTAAACTTAATTTGATCCAATATTTAATTAATCCAATTAATTAAACCCAACCCATGAATTAATTAATCCAATTAATTAATTCAGACCTATTAATAAGCAACCCAATTAATTAATTATCCAACGATTGTTAGTTAATTAATTGGTAACTCTCATTCTTCCAATTCTCATTTTGTGTGTGACCCATTAGGTTCCCAATCACGATAGCTAACGACTTGAATTATTATTTTGATCTAATCAAAATCGACAAACCAAAACACCCTTTTGATTTAATACTAATTCACATCCGTCGTCCCAGATTGACATCTAACAATGTGTCAGGACAATACATCTGACGAAAAATGTGACGTGGTATGACAAAATCAAACTCGTTCGTTTATTTTGAAACTATAATCCTTTCGTCAATATGATCAGATCAATTATGAGATATGGATATGTGTCAATCTCGATTATCGATCATATCTTTCATTCCGCAATTAAGTTAATGTAAGTCGAAAACTTCTTTTCGACTTATGTCTACACCTTGACCAAAAATTTGATTATCAACTTAATTTAATAAAATGTAGATCATAATCTCTTACAATCTAAGAGTGACGAATTCTCTATTGATCATTTACAACCTTCATATGACTCTTGACACACCCAAACAATGTCGTATTAGCGATCCTTGGCAGAACAACATTCAACACCACCAAAGTATGATTGTCCTTATACAAGGCACTATGATGACCTCCAATTAAAGGACTAATTCCACTATCGAACGTTAGAGATTAATCACTGACACTCAGATAATTTCATGTGAAATCTCCCCAGCGGGTCTCCAATGTTTTGTTCTATAACAAAATATTCACGTGTTCATTTAAATGTTATTAAATTTTAGCTTGTTAAATCAGTTACTTACTTCATAAGTAAGAAAAGCCACACGTGATGGTCTATCCATAATAATGATATCCGTATCTCGTTCTTACTTACGACCATGAATTATTTAAGATTTAATCAAACGTAATTTGTAGCTCACAATCACAACTTCTTGTGGTTAACAAATTACTGAAACTTGAATCTATGGACTCTATTATTTAATATCATTCAACATAATATTAATTTAAATAAATAATACATCTTGCCAAAATAAATGCATTAAATATATTAAAAAGTGTTTACAACCTAAATCGATTGGATTTAGGGCATAACACTTACGATTCTAACTACTATTACCTTGCGTATGCAAGACGAATAAATTTTTTTGTAGATAAAACTTTTCTGTAAAAAGTTAACGGAAGATGTTTAAGGAGGCTTTTGCATTTCCTGTTACGTTTGAATGGGTGGCAATCACATGGTTAAGACAATACAGAGTTAAATTGGGTCACATGTTGAAAACATTTAAGTCTAGTATGGTCAAACCTGTCTTATTAAAATATTTAATCTGTAATTACAATTTACATCACGTAAAGAAAGGTAAAATGTCATAAAAAATAAGAGAAGTGTGAAAGAGTAATGTTACCAATCAGAATTATCCCAAGATTCACTTGAAAATTTGTAGAAGAGTTTGACTTTGTCAAACCACATCTTCCAGATCGAATAGATCATATTATGTAAATCAACAAATTTTACGAAAATAAATTAATTGCTACAAGAGAAGTATTCAGATAAGCTTGTGGATGTGTATTTATGCCTTAAATGAAAGGTTCTATTGAGGTAGTATAGAAACAATAGGATTAAGGGAAAAATACTTGATGACAAATAAATTATTTCATCCAAGAAATTTTAGAGATGTCATAAAACACAATCTAGACACTATAGATAGTTCTAACACTGTCAATTATTCTTGCATCTTCAATGAACAATCTTCATATTTCCCAAGAATATACTACAACAAACAAATCACACAAGACATTCTTTGATAAATAAATTTAAGATCAATGAAGAGAGAAAGAGAGAGAGAGAGAGAGGCACCCATGCAGTGTTTCATTGTCACTTACGGGGACTAGTATTAAGTTAATAGGTAAAATTAATCACTTCAACCAGTTTAGATGACAGAACCATTATGACTCAATTGCCTGTAGTAAATAAGAAGAGCAAAAGGTATAGTCTTCTCTCTTCTTCACATCCATTGGAAAGAACATGTTGATTGTTGTTTATACTCTAGTGGTGAGCATAAATTTTGTTGAATTTAGTGGATGGCGTTAGATGACATGATCTAAGGTGGTGCAAGCTGGGATATTATTATTTCATTATCATTTTTTCATCCCACGTGAGGTTTTATGCTATTTCATTTTGAAGTTAGAAAAAATAATCTCGTGAAGGATAACAATTTAGTGCAATAAGAAAAAATCTCACACTGACCTCTCTTGATATTGGGTATTCTTCTGATTCAAGCATTCGGACAACTTGGCTCATCCTAGGTCTCTTGTCAGAATCTGGATCAACACATCGTAAAGCAGTCAAGAGGCCTTTCTTGAGGGCTCTAGTTGACGGCCTCGTGTC
This sequence comes from Osmanthus fragrans, assembly GCA_019395295.1. Taxonomy (NCBI): domain Eukaryota; kingdom Viridiplantae; phylum Streptophyta; class Magnoliopsida; order Lamiales; family Oleaceae; genus Osmanthus; species Osmanthus fragrans. The sequence goes on from CM033359.1 coordinate 11,291,216, forward strand.
AATGTTTGGATCTACCACAGAACGCCTACTTCCAACCATCATTTTCAACCAATCAACTAGATTTACCTGTGTCAAAAGCTCCACATTAGAATAAAATAAAAGACTAGATGCATCGAAGAAACATATGTGGACCTATGAAGCACTTCAACCAAAGAGCTTCGAAAGGAAAGGTTCAGGTTTACCATCACGTGAAACAGATCGAGCAGACTAACTTACAAGCATAGCATAAAATCCAAGAGAAAAAACAAAACAGAACAGACAAATTTCAAGTCATCTACAAATTTCTGGAGTAAAATTATGTCATACCTTTATTAAATAACGGAAAGGAGGCACAAGTATATAATGAAAATAAGTTAATGCAAGAGTATAATTGTATTTAGAGGAGCATGTGATTAAGCAAAAATCCTACCAGTTCTTGTAAGTGTTATGCCCTAAGTCCAATCAACTTTGAACATAAGTACTTTTGATATATGTTTAATACATTTATTTTGACAAGATCTATTATGATATTAAATAATAGAGTCCGTAGATTCAAGTCTCGATAATCTGTTAATCACAAGGAGTTGTGATTGTGAGATACAAATTACATATGATTGAATCTTAAATCATCCATAGTCGTAAGTAATAACGAGATACGGATATCGTTGTTATGGATAGACCATCACGTGTGTCATTCTTTACTTGTGAAGTAAGTAGCTGATCTCACAAACTAAAGTGTGGTGATACTTAAATGAACACGTGAATGTTTTGTTATAGAACAAAAAATTGGAGACCCACTGAGAGATTTCACATGGATAACTATCTGAGTGTTAGTGGTTAATCTCTAACGTTCGGTAATGGAATTGGTCCTTTGACTTGAGATCATCATAGTACCTTATGTGAGGACAGTCATACTTTGGTGATGCTAGAAGTTGCTCTGTCAAGGGCCGCTAATACGACATCGTTCGGGTATGTCAAGAATCATATGAAGGTTGTGAATGATCAATAGAGGATTCGTCACTTTTAGATAGTAAGAGTTTATGATCTGCATTTCATCCAGTTAAGTTGTTAATGAAATTCTTGACCAAGGTGTACGCATAAGTCGAAAAGGAGTTTTCGACTCACATTGACTTAATAGTGGAATGAAAGATATGATCGATAATTGAGATTGACACTTATCCATATCTCGTGATTGATCAGATCACACTGACGAAGAGATTATAGTTTCACGATAAACAAACAAATTTGATTTTGTCATACCACGTGACATTTTTCGTCACATGTATTGCCCTGACACATTCCTAAATGTCAATCTGAGACGACGGATGTGAATTAGTGATAAATCAAAAGGGTGTTTTGATTTATCGATTTTGATTAGATCAAAATAATAATTCACATCGTTAGGTATCATGATTGGGAACCTAATAGGTCAAACACTAAAGGAGAACTAGAAGATTTAGATCCGTCAATTAATTAATTGACAAGTGTTGTATAATTAATTAATTGGATTGCTTATTAATAGGCCCGAATTAATGAATTGAATTAATTAATTCATGGACCGGATTTAATTAATTGAATTAATTAAATATTGAACAGGGTTAAGTTTAAGAGACGGGTCAAGCCCGTTTGAGCTTATATAAATAAGCTGCTAGGGTTTGGAAATGATTGATGAATTTTCATTATTCTTGCTAGCACAAGAAAAGTAAACCCTAGTTCCTTCTCATTCTTATTCTTTGTGTGGATACCATTGGAGGCTGGACAATTGGACAGCTGTGGGAGGCGAATTAAGATTGCTGGCACTACAAGAATAGCAAAGGAGCTTGCAGATCTGAATAAATATATAATTCGTATCACATTTTCTATCTAAACACAAAGCAGATTCTTGGTGGGAATTGAAATTTATTTAATTTTTCGCTGTGCATGATAAGTAAATTCCCAACAATTCTGGCAGCGAAAATTCTTGTGATATGGTAAAATCTCCATCTATCTTTTAATATTGAGTGGTACCCCAAATCAAAGGGATATAATTAATGTTTACTTAATTTTTTTCATAGCTGCCAAATCATATCCAACACAAATCCGATATAAGATGTACACTTGATACCACGATTAAATAAAATAGCACCATAAAGGAGAATCCATGATCGATGTTGGATGTCAAGATCCTAAAATAGGAATGTTTTGCAACAGTAAAATATTTCCAATTTACCTTCATGCTCTTAAGTGAAAGAGGTGAGAAAGGGCTGGAACCTTTCTTCTTTACTGGAATATTCAATGAAGTGATCGAGCCAAGAGACAAGTTTGTTTAGAAAAGGTACTGACATTTTACGATGAACCAATATATAATTTCACATATTCACAACATGTTTGATGTAGATCTTTTGAGAATAAATTTTATGAAAAGTAATTTATTTTTTATTTTTTTTTAGAATGTGTTAAAAAGTAGGAAAAATGTATGGTCAATGTGCAAATTCATTTTATTGGGAGAATGTGTGGTTGAAAGTGAATTTGGGAAAAATGAATTTTAAGGAATGTGTAACAAGAGCTCAGTGACTAAATCATGATTATTTTCATAGAAGTCTTCATGCAGAAACTAGTGCTTCTTCATCTCAAATTCAACATCATCAAATTAATGATATTAATCTAATGACTAAAATCATCATTGATAAAATGTGGCTGAGGAAGTGCACTACGGATTTCAAAAAAAAATTGCATAATTAGTGTTGTTGTATTAAATTCAATATACATTTATCATCATAATATTTTTAAGGGAAAATTGCAGTAGCAATCGCTAACTTTTTCTATTTTTGCAAATTTTACCCTAACCTTTAATTTGTGCCAACGTTCGTCTCTAACCTTTCGAAAATATGCAGCTGGGGTCAAATTGATGGAATTGTTAGTTGACCAAATAAATGATTTTGACCACATTATTAATCATTTTTGTAAGAGTAAAATGATAATTTTATATATTTTCATATAAAAGTAATTAAATAAAGGGGAATTTACAAAAATGTCATTATTTTTGAAAATGCACTTAAATTTTTCATGGACACTTGATTTGTACAAGAATGACATTTTTTTTATGTGAATGGTGCAAACCACCCTTAATCTCAACTTTCTAGGAGCATTTAATGCTCATTCACCCAATCTTTCAATACCATTAATGCATTGATTTGATGATTGAATTTTGATATTATAAAAAATTGATATATGTATAATATATTTTTTAATAAGAATTTTAATAATAAAAAAAAAAAGTTATCTCCACTAATATCTTCCAAACCCCATTAACAAGCCCTGACTTCATCTTCATTCATTAATCAAGAAAACATTAGCTTTGGACTCTTCATTCATTTTGAGATGTTAGTTCTTACAAATTATTTACATTTTTATTCAATAGCTTACTATTTTTTGAAGTTAAATACAAATGATGATTTAAATTTGTTTTTGAAAATTCTTAAACTGTCATTGGTGATGATGTTTTGTGTTTTTGAAATACTTAGTATTTTAAATGGAAAAGATACAAATATCATTTAGGTTGATGTGAAACTTTCCATATTTAATGAACCAGATTGAGTTTATTAAATATTGAGAAGATGTTGTAGTTGAGAACTGAAGATGACCATTAATGTTTCCAAACATACTTACTCTCGTGTTCTTGTTTAGACATGCGAGTTCTGATAGCTGGAATGTCGAACACGATGTTCGAATAATGTCAGAATAGACATGTTAAATGTTGAACCCGACACTTATAAATTGTTAGGATAGACAATTTAACTGTCGAATCCGATACTTGAACACAATTTAAACACTTGATTTCACCCCGGTCAGTGTTCATATATCATAAATATGCGAAAGTATCGCTTTCATTTTATTCAATATTATTGTGCGGATAACTTACCATTACAATCCGAAACTTTCAGGTATGAGTAACAATTTGCGATTTATCGTGTCGCATGGGGGACAATTTGTTCACGTTGATGACAAATGAAACTGGAGAGGGGACAAAACTACTTCCATTTCAGTGCCGACAAGTATTACCCTAATCGGACTTGTGTTGCGATTGAAAGACAAACTTAGTATTCTTGATCCCCGCAATCCAATTGCATTGAAGTTCAATGTCTCGAACATGAATATACCTCCGGCCAAAATACGCGAAGAAGAAGACTTAAATTGGTACATCTCCATTCACAAGGAAACTGCAATCTGTGTTACTGTCTTGAAAACTGAGCTCCCAAGTGTTGACATGGGGAGGGAGCCAAATTGGGAAGATTGTGAGTTTGTCTTAGTGGATGTTCTCGAACACATACAACATGAGGAGCTCAATCAGGATCATATTGCTGCAAATAATAATGCAACAGCAACTCCAAATGTTGACATTTGCCCTGCATCTTTAGACGAGCTATTCGACAACCCGTTACATGGTACATATGCCGCTAATAGTGCTTGCGATGACAAGCACATGCCCTCACATGGATTAACTTCAGACATATACGATTGGAATACAGAATTCAATACGGTTGACCTTGCCGAGAAGCAAGTATTCTTCAACAAGAAAGATTTGTACTCGAAGATTCGTGTACTTGCTTTGAAAGACAAGTTTCAATTTCATGTGAGCAGGTCAAACTTGAAAAAGTTAACCGTCGTTTGCGCGGACAAGAATTGCAAGTGGATGCTACGTACTTCGACTGTTAAACAATTTGCTGTCTTTATGATCCATAAATTCAACAACGTGCACACATGTTAAGTTGATTTTTGTAGCAACGCACATCGACATGCCACTAGTTATGTAATTGTCGAGCACATTTTGGGGAGATTGGACACGCCATACCGATCGTACGACACCTCTACGATTGCAAGTGACATGGAACATGAGTTAGGTGTGAAAATCAGTTACAGCAAAGCACATAGGGGGAAGGTGGCTACCTTACATATGCCACAGGGTACGCCAGAGGACAATTTAAAAAAAAAGTATCTTTATACTGTCACGTACTTGGAGAGTGCAACCCGGGGATGGTAACCCACATCGAATTGGATTCACGAAATAGATTCCATTACTTCTTAGCTTTCGGTGCAAGCATTCGCGGTTACATGCAGTACTTCTAGTTATTTGTGTTGACGGTAGTCATTTGAAAGGTCTATACAAAGGCACACTATTGTTGGCAACTACTCAAGATTCCAACAAATAGATTTACCCATTAGCATGAGGGATTGTGGATGCTGAAACAAATAAATTTTGGAAGTGGTTTTTGTCGAAACTGAAAGATCTTATAGGGGATTAAGATGATCTCGTATTGAAAAGGCTATTGCTCACTTATTTCCGTTGTCTTACCACTATTGTTGTGTATGGCATATAGAGAAGAACTTAATCCAGCGGTACAACAATGCATTTTCGGTATTCCTATTCAAACGGGCTACAACTACTTATCGGCTAGAAGAGTTCGAATGACTTATGAGATAGCTTTGTACTGTAAGTCATAGATCGTACACGTATTTGGAGAGAACGTAGTTTGAATTTTGGTCACAAGTTCTATTTGTTGGCCAATGGTATAACATTATGACAAACAACAATGCAAAATCTCTGAACTCCATGTTGAGACATGCTCGTTCGTTATCCATCACGTGCGTGGTCGAACACATTCGGAGCACCATGCAAAGGTGGTTCTACGAATGTCGAACCAAAGCTGCCGCATGCACTACTGTGTTGTCATCGAGGATGGAGAGCGAGTTAAGGACTACGTTTGATTCTGGTACTAAACTTGGGGCTCATGAGTTGACAGATGCCTAATGCAAGTTGGAATTTCCAATGACTTGGACTTGGTTGACTTCTCTGATAAGGATATTTTACACACTCATTTGAGCACTTAAAATTGATTAATTGTTGCCAAATTTGATGAAACATGGCTTAATTCTATCCATATATTGTTTGTAGGTTGTTATCAACGAAAGATGCAGCAACAAGGAAAATGAGCGGAAAAAAGAACTCATTCGCGTCAAATACAAAGTTCAGGGACTGAAATGCAATACTTCAAAAGCTGAATCAGAGTGCTCAATGATGATTTGGGAATGCCAAAAGTCAATTGGAATTGATTAGAAGTCAACAAGACGAGAAATGGTGAAAAAGGATCAAAGCACGTACATGAAAAAGTTCAGGGACCAAATTGCTAAATTGGTCCCCAGAATTTGTACTATGCGTACGCACACGCCTGCAGGCCGTGCGTACGCACGACGCTGAAATTGCTCGACTGAAGCTTTATGGAATGCATTGTGCGTACGCACACATAAAACCATGCGTACGCATGGTTAAAATCCGGGAAAAATTCCAGTTTCCTTATTCTGTTTTTGGAAATATTTTGGACGGTTTTTTAGGGCTCGACCTACTTATTTCAAGGGCCGTCAAAGGGTGAAAAACCGAATTGGAGAGCCTCTAAGCTTATTTTTGAGAGAAAAAGAGAAAAATCTACATTGAAGAGAGGAGAATTTCATCATTTTGATCCGGATTTGAAGGCAAAAGTGAAGATTTTCAGATTTTCTTCATCATTTTATGATTCGGGTGATGTCTTTCTTTTATTTTCTTTGTAATTTCTATATGAATATGCTAGGCTAAATCTTTTATATTGGATGGATGATGAAACTTGTTGATTTTTAGTTTTAATTCGAGACTTGGTGTTTTTATTATCGATTCTTGTAATGTGATTCCATTAACATGCATAATCATATTGTTTTAATGTTTGCGCACCATTAGGACAATAAAGTTGCTTATTCGTAGTGTTGGAAAACTCACGGTAGGTAGAACATTGTTATTGGGACACATAGGCAACAAATATTAGGAATAATATTTGTGGTGTGTGCGATCATGTATGATAATCCTAAATATTAATGCGTGTTTGCCATATGAATTCGGACTAGGAATAGGATCGTCTCGTGGTAATCATAGGTTTGTTATATCTTGGAAAAGAATAATAAAGAAATGCGGAATTATCGATTGTCACAGTTGCATGAATTGATAAGTTAACACTAGTCGAGAATTAGAATTAAGAATTGATAAGTGGAGTCAGAAATCCAATACTTTCACACATTTGAATTTTAAAACAAGTTTTTATAGATTTTCTAAGTTTAATTACAATTTCAATCACTATTTCACAAAATTTTCTCTCAGTCACAAGTACGAATTGAAATATATCGAGTACACTAGAATTAAAACCTATTCCCTGTGGGACGATAACTCTTAACTCACTAATTATTACTTGTACAACGAACCCGTACGCTTGCGGGATTTTGACGAACAAGTTTTTGGCGCCGTTGCCGGGGGATAACGGTTTTACTTTTGGTTACTGGATATTTTAGATTCGTTCTTATTTTTGGTTTTGTGGTTTCTAGGCTATTACTATATTGCTTAATTCTCTTGTGTCTTGACTTCTTCAGGCGAATTTGGTTTATGCAAAATCTTGACGAGCCAAATCTCATTCCGATAGATCGCGAAATCGAAAGGACATTCAGAAACCGTAGAAGAGTACAACGTCGAGCAAGGAGAATGGCTGATAATAATAATCAACCACAAAATCATGGTCAACCTCAAGGGCAAATACCGCAGCCAAATCAACAGAGAGTTATCCAGGATGAAGCTCCTATTTTGGTTGGGGATTATGTAAACCCAATTCCTGTACAAGTGCAACCTGCCGTGGTGTACCCTCCCTTCGGACAGCCGAATTTTCACCTTAGACCGGATGTCATAAATTTGTTTCAAAATCACCAAGACATCAGGTTTTTTGGAAAAGCCACGGAGAACCCCCATGAACACATTTCGGCTTTCCTCATGTTAAGTGAAATGGTCAGTCACGAAGGGGTGTCAGCAGATGCTTTCCGAATGCGTTTATTCCCTCATACCTTGAAGGATGTTGCTAGAGAATGGTTCCTTTGTCTACCTCCAGGAAGCATACAATCATGGACTGATATGGTTCAAAAATTCACGATGAAATTCTTCCCACCTTCTCGAGTTCACCAAATCAGGAATGAAGTCCACACTTTCAAGCAGAAAGATTTAGAGAGCTATCCTGAGGCATGGGAGAGGTTCAAGAATTTGTTCAGAAAATGCCCTAGCCTTGACATTTCTAAGCAAGCTCAGCAGTACCTTTTCTACTACGGTCTACAACAAGAGTTCAGAAATATGGTGGATGCTTCAGCGGGAGGATCAGTGATGAAACTTGACGTCGATGAGGCCTATAGTCTTTATGAAAAGATAGCCGAAAATCAGTCGATGTGGCCAACCGATAGGGCAGCTCCGAAGAAAATAGCAGGGATGCATAACGTAGATGCAGTTACAGCACTGGCTGCGCAAATGGAAGTTCTCACCATGAAAATGGACAATCTATCTCAGTCAGTGAATATGGTACACCAATCACCACCTGTTTGCGAAGGGTGTGGGGCGGATCACACTATTACAAGCTGTCCCTTGGCTTCTACACATGTTGGTCAACCTGAGGATGTGAGCTACGCACAAAACTTTCAGAGACAACAAAATAATCCCTACTCCAACACATATAATCCGGGCTGGAGAAACCATCAGAATTTCTCATGGTCTAACAATCAGGGACAAGGACAAGGAGGAAGCAATCAGACTAAACCACCAGGGTTCCAACAACAACATCAACAACCACAAGGGAGAAGGCCATCGCTGGAAGATTTGCTATCTCAGTACATCACTAAAACTGAGACCAACTTCCAGAATCAACAGGCCTCGATCAAGAACTTGGAACAACAGGTGGGACAGATAGCAGCTGCACTATCAGGTAGAGCTCAAGGGACTTTACCGAGTAATACTGAGACAAATCCTAAGGAACAAGTCATAGCCATTACTACACGTAGCGGAGTCCAGTTACCAGAAATACATGTAAAACGGCCAGCAACTGTCACAGAAAAGGTACCTACCACGGGCGAGGAGCATGTGGATGAGTCAAACAAGGCTACAAATGAAGATCAAGTTGAATCGTCAGATAATCCACAGGTGAAGGCCACCGCTCCTGTCAAAGCATATGTGCCTCCGATCCCATTTCCACAGAGGTTGCAAAAACACAAGCTTGAGAAGCAATTCCAGAAATTTTTGGATGTATTCAAGAAACTGCACATCAACATACCATTCGCTGAAGCTTTAGCTCAGATGCCCAGTTACGCCAAGTTCATGAAAGACATCCTTTCAAATAAGAGGAAGCTGGAGGATAATGAAACAGTCATGCTCACTGAGGAATGCAGCGCAATTCTCCAACATAAGTTACCACCGAAGCTAAAAGATCCAGGGAGTTTTACTATTCCTTGTAACATTGGTAACTTGTACATAGATAAGGCATTATGTGATTTGGGAGCTAGCATTAATTTAATGCCTTTATCTCTTTTCAGGAAATTGGGTTTGGGAGAAGCAAGAGCTACTACAGTTTCACTGCAGCTGGCTGACAGGTCAATAAGACACCCTCGAGGCATTTGTGAAGACATTCTGGTGAAAGTCGACAAGTTCATCTTCCCAGCAGACTTCGTTATTTTGGATATGGAAGAAGACAGGGACGTCCCTCTCATATTGGGTCGCCCATTTTTGGCTACAGGAAAGGCTCTGATAGATGTGCAAAAGGGACAGTTGATATTGCGGTTAGATGAAGAAGAGCTAAAAATCAATGTGTTCAAAGCTTTTAAATTCCAAAGTGAACCGGACACTTGCATGCAAATCGATATAATAACAGAAGCAGTGTCAGAGACATTCAGACTTGATTATCCTCAGGAACCTCTTGAGGCTTGTTTAGTGCATTCTCAAGATCTACCATCAGAAAAGGAGGAAGCAGAAGAATGTGCACGTTATCTGGCAGCCACACCACCACGCTTTAAGCAACCATGTTTGGAGCTAGGTAAAGGGCCCACAAAACCTTTACCATCTATACAGCTAGCTCCAACACTTGAACTCAAACAGCTACCCACTCACCTTCGCTACGCATACTTGGGAGAAAAAAGTTCACTTCCGGTAATTATTTCGAATACACTTACAGAAACAGAGGAAGAGCAGTTGCTGAGAGTACTTCGGGAGCACAAAACAGCAATAGGATGGACCATCTCAGATATAAAAGGGATAAGCCCTTCGCTTTGTATGCACAAGATACTGATGGAAGAAGAGGATTACAAAGCTTCGGTCGAGCATCAACGCAGATTAAATCCTACTATGCAGGAAGTGGTAAGAAAAGAGGTATTGAAGCTTTTGGATGCGGGGATCATTTACCCTATATCAGATAGTCATTGGGTTAGTCCAATACAGGTCGTGCCGAAAAAGGGAGGAATCACGGTGGTTCCAAACGAAAATAATGAGCTCATTCCTACACGCACAGTCACGGGTTGGAGAGTTTGCATTGATTATCGCAAACTCAACAACGCCACAAGAAAGGATCACTTTCCTCTTCCTTTCATTGATCAGATGCTGGAGAGACTTGCTGGACATGCCTACTACTGCTTTCTGGATGGTTATTCGGGGTACAACCAGATCCCTATTGCGCCAAATGATCAGGAAAAGACCACTTTCACATGCCCTTATGGTACCTTTGCTTATAGAAGAATGCCCTTCGGCCTTTGCAACGCTCCTGCCACCTTCCAGCGCTGTATGATGTCTATATTCTCGGATATGGTGGGAAACATCATTGAGGTATTTATGGATGATTTTTCAGTCTTTGGAAAATCATTCAAACAATGCCTCGATCATTTGGGGAAGGTATTGCAGCGATGTGAGGACACCAACCTCGTATTAAATTGGGAAAAATGTCATTTCATGGTTCAAGAAGGGATCGTGTTGGGACATTTGATATCAGCACGGGGTATTGAAGTAGATAAAGCTAAGATACAGGTCATCGAGAAATTACCACCGCCGGTAACAGTGAAGGGAGTTAGAAGCTTCTTGGGTCATGCCGGATTCTACCGTCGATTCATAAAAGACTTCTCCAAAGTCTCGAAGCCATTGTGCAATCTATTGGAAAAAAGGGGCTCCATTTCATTTTACTGAAGAGTGTTTGACGGCTTTCAACATTTTAAAGGAAAAATTGGTTTCTGCTCCAGTGTTGACCTCGCCAGATTGGGATTATCCGTTCGAGCTTATGTGTGATGCCAGTGATCACGCAGTGGGAGCAGTTTTGGGTCAACGCAAGGAAAAGATGTCTTATGTCATTCACTATGCCAGTAAGACTTTGAATGAGGCTCAGTTGAATTATGCTACTACAGAAAAAGAGCTTTTGGCAGTGGTGTTCGCCGTTGACAAATTCAGGTCCTATTTGATCGGGTCGAAAGTGATTATCTACACTGATCATTCAGCCTTGAAGTATCTTATGGGCAAGAAGGATGCAAAGCCGAGACTCATTCGATGGATACTCTTATTGCAAGAGTTTGATTTGGAGATCAGAGATAAGAAGGGGAGTGAGAACGTTGTTGCAGATCATCTATCTCGCCTTGAATCACACGAGCCACACCCTACAAAGGAGATAAATGAAGTTTTCCCGGATGAGATGCTCTTTCAGATCATCACTACGCCATGGTATGCCGACTACGTAAATTATTTGGCTCGCTCCATCATTCCACCGGATTACTCAAGTCATCAGAAGAAAAAATTCTTCAGTGACCTGAAATACTACTTTTGGGATGATCCGTTTCTTTACAGACGGGGTCCAGATTAGATTATACGCCGTTGTGTACCCGAAGTAGAGCAACATCAAGTATTGGAATCATGTCACTCTGCACCATATGGAGGTCACTTCGCAGCAACCAAGACAGCAGCAAAGGTACTACAATCAGGCTTTTATTGGCCGACGCTGTTCAAGGATGCCCATTATATGGTGAAAAATTGTGATAAGTGTCAAAGGACCGGGAACATCTCCAGGAGGAATGAGATGCCCTTAAACAGCATTTTGGAGGTTGAGATATTTGACGTGTGGGGCATTGACTTCATGGGACCGTTTCCCTCTTCCTATGGTCAACAATACATACTGGTGGCAGTCGATTACGTCTCTAAATGGGTTGAAGCCGTGGCTTTACCAACTAACGACGGCCGAGTGGTGACTCAATTTCTAAAGAAGAACATTTTCACAAGGTATGGCACCCCAAGGGCAATTATTAGTGATGGTGGAAAACATTTTTGCAACCGCCTATTTGCTTCATTGTTGGCTAAGTATGGAGTGAAACACCGTGTCTCAACTCCATATCATCCTCAAACTAGTGGGCAGGTGGAAATCTCCAATAGGGAGCTAAAGAAAATTCTCGAAGCTACAGTCAGTGCATCACGCAAAGATTGGGCTAAAAAGTTGGACGATGCACTTTGGGCATACAGAACAGCATTTAAAACTCCAATTGGCATGTCTCCATATAGGCTGGTATTCGGAAAGGCTTGTCATCTGCCAGTTGAGTTAGAACACAAGGCATATTGGGCGACACACTTACTAAATTTCAATTTGAGAGCAGCGGGAGAAAAGAGAATTCTACAACTCAATGAGCTAGATGAATTTCGGTTGGATTCATATGAGAACGCGAAAATTTACAAAGAAAAAACAAAGAAATGGCACGACAAGCACATAAGAGAGAAGGAATTTGAGGTTGGTCAGCAAGTGTTGATGTTCAACTCACGCCTTAGGCTCTTCCCAGGAAAGCTAAAATCTAGGTGGTCGGGCCCATTCACAGTGGTGTCCGTGTGCCCACATGGTGCTGTAGAGGTCGTCTCTCAAGATCAACAGAGGAGGTTCAAAGTAAATGGACAACGGTTGAAAGCGTATTGGGGAGGTGACTACTCCAGTGAAAAGACGATCGTGCAACTTGACAATGCAGAGTAGTCTGAACAACAAAGTCAAGCTATAGACTATAAACAAGCGCTTATTGGGAGGCAACCCAATTCTCTTCCCTTTTATTTATTGTGCTTTAATGCATTAGATTAGGATTTTTATGCTTAAATGTGTTATTGTACACTTTAGCGTCATCCATTTATCACTTAGGTAATTTGAGTCTATGCACGAATTTTTTTATTATTATAAAAAAAAAAAAAAAAAAAAAAAAGGGTTCCAAACCATGCGTACGCACACGCCTGCAGGGAGTGCGTACGCACGGTAGGCAGATTGGCCGACAGAAGCCAATCTGCTATTGATGTGCGTACGCACACCCCAAGCTATGCGTACGCACAGTGAAGCCGGGTGCGGGATTTTAAATCCCTCACCCACGAAAAGAATCTCATTTTTCCTTCTCTAAAACACACAAAACCCTCGACTCCTTACTCCAAACCGGCGAACTCTCTCTCAAATTCTTCCCTCTTCTCACTTGGGCATTAAGCATTGGACATTTTAACATCATTAACACCAAATTCATTCACTTTCATCCCTCAATTGACAAGAAATCAAAGGTAAGGGTGTTACTTTCAAAAATCTCGACCTCCCTTCTTCCCCCTTTGTTTTTTCAAATTGTTGGAATTTATGATTTATTATGGAGATTGGGCTTATGTAGATGTTGGGTTTGGTTGAATGTGTAGACAATAATTGGTTGGTTTCATCACTTACATGAATAAAAAGTCACCATTGTCAATGTTTATGCCCACTACATGTTTGATAAATTGCTTCAATGGAGAAATTGTCTACAATTTGACTTGAGCTTTGCAATATGCTTGCACTAAACACACATGAACATTTCCATGGATTTACTAGAATAATTTCTCATGCATATGTTTACCAATATCACCTATGTGCAATCCCCTCATATACTATCCACACATTGCACTCCACTTTTGATTTTGGTATCTCATTGATCATTAGTATCTAGTATATCTATCTCACATTGCTTAGTTTCCGATTTTGACAGGTATGCCTCCTAAACGAACACGAGAGGCCCCCTCCACTTCTAGAGGAAAAGGCAAGGCTTCTTCCTCTTCTACAACGGCACGTTCTCGCGGTGTTGATGAGAGTGGCATGCGAAGGTTTCTTAGCCCGGAGCATAAAATTCGATTTGAACATGTAGTCACAAAATGGACTGTTTTACCTGAGCGGCAAGTGATACTGGAGGATTTCCCGGGATTTGAGATAGAGACATTAATTCACCGTGCGGGATGGAACAAGGTGATAGCTAAACCTTTTGCTATCTACCCTACACTTGTCCAGGAATTTTACACAAATTTCAATTTCTCCATTGATGAGCCCGGCACCGATCACGAACACCACACTTGGGTGCGAGACAAATGGATCCTTTTCACACCCGAGGTAATTGATGAATACCTCGAGTTAAACAGAGACGGGATCATTCCAATACCATTAGAGCAGAATTGGCCAGAGTTGGCACAGGTCTTATATGGGAGAGCAGATGCTTGGCCGCTTCGTCGACCTCATTTCTTATATAAGCACTTAACCGAATCCCTTATGGTGTTGATGATGTTTATATGCCATAATGTGGACCCATCCAAGCATCGGAACAAGTTCGATCACACGAAAGCTGCATTGCTCTATCATCTGGCTAGGGGATTAAAAATTGATTTGGGAACGCACATTTATAATTTGATTTGTGCCCGAGCAGCTGAGGAAGACATACGCCACTCACTCCTGTTTCCTAGCCTCATTTGTGGGATATGTAGAGCTTATGGTGTGCGGCTCTTACCTGCTGAACAGCCTATGCGTCCTGCTGCCTCAATCAACATTCATACTGCCAGAAATTCATGGAGAAAGGTTAGCCAATATAGACGGGGTCGGCAAGATGACGAAGATGACGAAGGTAATGAATTTGATGATGACTTTCACCCCGCCCCCCGCAACAAGAGCCACCAGAAAACAATCCCGTGCTACGTCAGATGTTCGCAACGATGACCGGGGTCACTCGGGATGTTCAGCAATTGCAGCAATCCTTTATGGCTATGGATTTACGGATACAAGATATGCAAACCGACAGCGGGGTTGTACGAGCAAACTCTAGCAGGACACAGGAGGAGATCTCTACTTTACGCCGAAGTACTGAACGGCTCACTGGGCGATTGGACCGTTATACTGGGATAATGGACGGCATGCAGATTCGGGTTGATCAGACATATGACATGGCTCATCACATGCAGGCCGAGATGGGCCAGCAGTCTGCTTTGATGAGGGAAATTATCTCCCGTCTACCTCCACCGCCGCCTTCCGATTGATCAGGGGAGTTCCTGATTTCTCCCTTGCCCTTACTTTTGTTTTAAATTCTCATTTTGTGGTACATTGAGGGCAATGCACATGCTAAGTTTGGGGGTGTCTTTGTCTTAAGTAGCTTATGTGTCTTAGTTTATTGCTTATGTGTTTATTGCTTATGTTTCTTAGTTTATTGCTTTGTACTTTGCAATTAAAAAAAAAAACAAAAACAAAAAAATGTTTCCTTTCGGCTTTTGTGTGTTTGTGTGAGTTGGATGGTTTTGCTGGCAATGATGCATACATTGGAACTCTATATTCAACTAAGAACGGTGGAAAAATTATGCATTGAGCTGATTGACACTTATTTATGTGAAACTTGATCCTTATTGAGCACTGTATTCATGTTTCGCATTATTAGTTGATGACTTGGTCCTTTAGGAGAAAGTTGAACATAATCGATGAAAACCTGAAACATTACGCATACACATGGCCAGAATACTCCCTTTAGGAGAGTTTGGAGATAATTGAACTAGTGTCGGGAAACATTGAGATAAGTAAGCATTCCGTGTGTGAAATGAGGCGAGAACCTCTAGTTAGAGTTCGATTTCAAGAATAGGTGTTTAATAAGGGGCATTGCACTAATCTTGGTAAAAAAAAAAAAAAAAAAAAAAAAAAAAAAAAAAAAAAAATGTTTCACTTTTGAGACTTTTTGACTCGAGCAATTAAGTCTGCAAGGGTCTTTAAAACCTGGTGCCCTATGGTCATCTGACTTGGGAGTCATCGGCTGAAAACTCGCTACAGGGGTCACTGAGTCGCGTGGTTGATAAAAAAAAAAAAAAAAAAAAAAAAAAAAAAAAAAATAGAAAAAGCAGGTGCATGAAACAGAAGACGCATCAATTACCAAGATTAAGCCCCAAACACTTGTTTTTGAAACTTGCACTACTAACAACGGGTTGTTAGTTAAATTGAATCTTGAAGGCCGAAGTGATCGAAAATAGAGGAGAATCCTTATTCATTGAGATGTTGACTTGTACTAGCTAAAATCTATCCAAACTAGAGTGGGTGAGAAGTAGAATCAGATAAAAGTCAATTTGGTACATACCTAAAAAAAAAAAAAAAAAAAAAAAAAAAAAAAAAAAAAAAAGTGAAACAGGGTTGGGGGTGTGTATCTTACGAGTGAGGAAAGGAAATAACTGACTACTGCAGGACGGGAATCAAACCAGTTATGATCTTGTGATGCCTACATGAATATTCACACACACACTTTAAGTTTCACCTTGAATAAGTGGAATTCGATTTCAATTGTGTAATTTGGACATTGTTTGAAGTGATGATACAAATATCCAATCCTGAGACTACCGGCATACCATCTAACTAAAATGAAGAATGGGTTAGATTATGGTTTGTTTGAGGGCAAACAAATATTCAAGTTTGGGGGTATTTGATAAGGATATTTTACACACTCATTTGAGCACTTAAAATTGATTAATTGTTGCCAAATTTGATGAAACATGGCTTAATTCTATCCATATATTGTTTGTAGGTTGTTATCAACGAAAGATGCAGCAACAAGGAAAATGAGCGAGCGGAAAAAAAGAACTCATTCGCGTCAAATACAAAGTTCAGGGACTGAAATGCAATACTTCAAAAGCTGAATCAGAGTGCTCAATGATGATTTGGGAATGCCAAAAGTCAATTGGAATTGATTAGAAGTCAACAAGACGAGAAATGGTGAAAAAGGATCAAAGCACGTACATGAAAAAGTTCAGGGACCAAATTGCTAAATTGGTCCCCAGAATTTGTACTATGCGTACGCACACGCCTGCAGGCCGTGCGTACGCACGACGCTGAAATTGCTCGACTGAAGCTTTATGGAATGCATTGTGCGTACGCACACATAAAACCATGCGTACGCATGGTTAAAATCCGGGAAAAATTCCAGTTTCCTTATTCTGTTTTTGGAAATATTTTGGACGGTTTTTAGGGCTCGACCTACTTATTTCAAGGGCCGTCAAAGGGTGAAAAACCGAATTGGAGAGCCTCTAAGCTTATTTTTGAGAGAAAAAAGAGAAAAATCTACATTGAAGAGAGGAGAATTCATCATTTTGATCCGGATTTGAAGGCAAAAGTGAAGATTTTCAGATTTTCTTCATCATTTTATGATTCGGGTGATGTCTTTCTTTTATTTTCTTTGTAATTTCTATATGAATATGCTAGGCTAAATCTTTTATATTGGATGGATGATGAAACTTGTTGATTTTTAGTTTTAATTCGAGACTTGGTGTTTTTATTATCGATTCTTGTAATGTGATTCCATTAACATGCATAATCATATTGTTTTAATGTTTGCGCACCATTAGGACAATAAAGTTGCTTATTCGTAGTGTTGGAAAACTCACGGTAGGTAGAACATTGTTATTGGGACACATAGGCAACAAATATTAGGAATAATATTTGTGGTGTGTGCGATCATGTATGATAATCCTAAATATTAATGCGTGTTTGCCATATGAATTCGGACTAGGAATAGGATCGTCTCGTGGTAATCATAGGTTTGTTATATCTTGGAAAAGAATAATAAAGAAATGCGGAATTATCGATTGTCACAGTTGCATGAATTGATAAGTTAACACTAGTCGAGAATTAGAATTAAGAATTGATAAGTGGAGTCGGAAATCCAATACTTTCACACATTTGAATTTTAAAACAAGTTTTTATAGATTTTCTAAGTTTAATTACAATTTCAATCACTATTTCACAAAATTTTCTCTCAGTCACAAGTACGAATTGAAATATATCGAGTACACTAGAATTAAAACCTATTCCCTGTGGGACGATAACTCTTAACTCACTAATTATTACTTGTACAACGAACCCGTACGCTTGCGGGATTTTGACGAACATTCTCCAACAACACGTGTATGTGTTTCAACTAGATCGGATGTCATGTCTTCATGCAATGCGTGCTGCTTGCCTTAGAGGAAGGTCATTGTACGATCTATGCTCCCCTTACTACACATCTGACTATTGGAGGAGTGCTTACAGCGAAGCAATATTTCATGTTACATGCCAAGTGAAATGGGTTGTTTTGATCGAAATTACAAGTAATCGTGTTTTGCCACCTACTGTGCGTCATCCTCCAGGTAGGCCACCCACATGACGTAAGCGATCCAGAGAAGAGTCTACGACACGGCTAAAGAAATGTACGAGCTGTCGTCGAGTTGGTCATAATAGGGTCACATGTTCGCAGCCCATTGTAACTCATCTATTGTAATTGAACCATCACTAGAATCGAGCCGAATTTGTATCATATATTTGGTCTCATCCTTTTTGCTTGGATTTTGTATGTTATTTTTGTCCCATCCTTTTTGCTTGGATTTTGTATCTTACACTTGGTCACAACCGAAGTTGCGAAATAGATTTTTGTCTTGTTATTTTGTATGTCGTCTAGCTATGTCTTCACGTAGACAATACTTATACCTTTTCGAATACAACTATCTTTGTTATGGGTCTCCATTTGCATTGTACCAGAAATTGTATAAGTTACGATTTTTTACATTTATGGCATCTACTTGGACAAGCTTTATCCGTTATGTTACATGCCACCGTCGACACACCAACGTAAACCTTTCAAATAACAAAATATTATGATAGTGCATGTTTCGAAGCAACAGAAGTTGTGCACGTAATATAAGCATTAAAGTTCCATTAGTCAAACAACGTTCATTACATCCCGACATTTCATATGTCGTTCCCGACAGATGACCTCTGTAATTCTCAACAGTTGGTCCCTCATGCAAAATATGACATGCGCAAAAAGCCAAAATGCTACAGGCATTTGGTCATTAGCTAACACCATGCATAACCACAAAAATATGTACCCCCTTCACATTGCATCCTCCTTTGTTGCCCAACATCACTCCTCTGCACTTGAGCCTCCATCGCCATGCTCGTCATCCGAAGAGTCGGAGCTTATGATGATGATCTCTGGGCCCAACCATCTCTCATCGTCAGAAATCTCTTCCTGTGGTACCACGTCAACGGCCACAGCATCGACTACATTTTCGGTGAACGTGATTCTTCACTACCAACTTCGTCAAGGTTAGGAAATGGAATAGGGGACACGTCTCTCGTACCAAGTCCATTACTGTGTTTCTCATCGTCCAAAGAGATGACGATGGGATAGAACGAAGAGGAACCTGGTATTGGCGGATACTCATTCAGGTCGGGGAGTTCATTGCTTCCAGTAGAAGACCCCATTATCCCCAAAATGTAGTTGATTTTTGAAAGTACTTGTATGTAAATACCAAATGGTGTCACAAAGTGTGTGAACTATTTTGTGTGAGACATCCTCATTGTTTATGACATGCTATTTATAGCTACATTTTTGGAGAGAATCATTAAAGGCCATTTAACACCCACCCACAACCACATTTGCAGGCTATTTCCCAGCCTCCATTCCCTGCACAGGTACTTCATCTTCAGTTGAATAAATTGATGAACATTTGGTGCAAAGGTACTTCATCTCCAGTTCAATAAATTGATGGACATTTGGTGTGATGTCTGCTGTGGCAATTGTACTTAAAATCTATGAAATTATTTTTATTTTAATTAGTAATTCCATTCCAACTCTCCTCCAATAAATTTATCCCTGTGAAATACATTTGGTTTATTCCATTTTCTGTCCATACCCCGGACATTGTAGAAGTCGGGCTTCTTCCCGAAGGCGTTCTTGCACATGTTTGTTAATGGAAGTAGAAATGCACATACAAAAATCACATTATGTTGTCGAAATTCTGTGCACATAATCTGACTGAAAAACATAAACATTCGAACGTCAAGTGCACCACTGTATATACAACTACAACGGGACAACATATTTTCCCTAAACCAGACGACATGGCCAATAAAGCTTTGATATCTACTTGTCAAAATAAAAAAAATTCCAAATCAACACGTAAAAATTCAAAAAACAATTTTGAATAGCAAGACACGTAAATAAATGAATCGTGAAAAGTTCTTGTTTGAATTTTTAGCCGAAATTGGTTACAAACTGCAAATTAGCAAAATCACTTTCCTCCATCATGGAAACGCTGCTCCTCATGCTGAAGCAGCTGCATAACAAAATCATTTCATTAAATTAGAATTCGGTATAACATTACGATGGTGCAAAACTAAATAAATGCAATTATAGAAATAACATGTGATCCTAAATATATTTGAACAGCATGGGTGATTCGGTATAACACCCTTTATCTGATCCTAGGAAAATATATTTGAATTGCATGTGATCCTAAGCGGGCATCATTTGATCGTTAAATACATTTGAAATCATGTTATCCTATTCATTCATTCTATGCTTAATATGTTTGAATTGCATGTGATCCTACAAATTAAAATCACATATCTTTGAATTGCATGTGATCGTTAATATGTTTGAATTGTATGTGATCCTAAGCATTCATGTGATCATTTATATTGTTGAATTGCATGTGATCCTAAGCATTCATATTTTTTGTTATATGTGCAATTCGGTCCGCCTAAAAATGGGAGAAAATATGACATATCATCTATGTCTTACTTCTCTTTCCCCTCCCCCTAGTGTATGCTGTCCTTGTAGATGCCGCTGGTTGTTGGAGGCGTGCCGATTGTCACCTCTTTATGCTGACAACATCTCGCCCTTCTCCGGGTATACATGCGTCAACCGGAAACCCCGCCTCACCGACTACAAGTTCAGGAGTATACCAAATTAGCTAACATAGTCGCATTATGGCTACGTATGAAATAAATATTTTGCAAAATCTTCATATGACCTATGTGTGTGAAAAATACATTTAAAATCTGAATCTTACCTTTATCTAGAACATCACTCCTCGAAGGGACTTCTTCTCCGATACCACATTGCAATTGGTCATCACTCATAGTATCCACATCATCAGTGCATTTTTCGATGCGTTTCCCATCTACATAAGTGATAACAAAGACACGTATTCAGTTCGGGGGCATCAAGGTATGCACATTTGCAATAACACATAAAAACATACCGTTCACATCCACTTTGTCGCTGGGATCTGGACGGCCTTTTAGAGCCACGCTCAGCAAGTCTTCTTGTCCATGCACATTTTGGCCGAGGTCATCCGTAGTGTGGCATGTGTCGCCTCCATGGAATTCTAATGTTAGAAGTAATATATTGTATAAGTTGACAAGCATGTGGAGATATTGAAAAACGCAAAACTTCATTTGCATATAAGTAATCTAAAAATGTAGCAAGACACGTACCTTGCGGCTCAAAAGGTGACAATCCCCTCCCACTACGTGCTGCAATCTGAGATGCCGTATAGGTTGTATGGTCGCCTAGGGGAAGGTGGGAAGCTATGAAGTCCTTCAGTTTTGCAAATTCATCACTGACGTAATTCATGATGTCCAACTTGTATGTTAGGAGTCACATCTCATTCATCGCTCGATGATCGAAAAGCAAATCTTCAACCTCTGATTTGGTGATGCCTCCTACTTGAGTGGCATTACCCGGCCGAGCTGGAGAAGGTGCACGGTTATGAGGGGATATTTGCAGTCAATTGTCCTTCCCGGCCATGATCTTTGTAGCCTTTCTTGCTCTCACCGTTGTCCCCGTCACTTGAATCCTCACTATCTACACTTGAACTTTCGGCATTTGGACTTGACTTGCCCTCAATTTTGTCACTACCTAACTCATCATCATTGGACCCTCCATCGCCGGACTCATGTTTGGTGCTGGCCACCGCGGCCACTTGGTCTATGGGTTGACTGGCCGCTTCGGCTTCATTGAATTGTGGAGTTACTCTATTTAAGGTCAAGTCGTCCAACAAAGGCACAAGACGATCTCCGAAAGCCACGAAGTTGGACATATGGTTGCTCAGCCTTGAGGTCCGTGGGATGGAGAGTGGCATACACGTGCAGCTGTCAGAACAACTGATTCGTTAGGCAAGCGATCACCGATGTGCTAATAGAGCTCAACACGCTATTACGTAGATAAAATTTTCAAGCGAGATGTTACCTGTACATTATTGAAGAATGCGTCGTATGTACGCTGCTGAGGTTTTTTTTAGAGGTCCAGCAAAGAAGCCATTGCACACGATTACCTACCCTCTCGCCAAATTGTTCGTCGATTTCGGGTACCGCCTTGTACGCCCATAACTGTCACAACAAAAAATGAAAATGCATTATAAATTCAATACCGGAGAATACATACCGCATTTAGGAGTAGTCAATGCATAATACAAAAGAGTTGGTTTACCTGCATGGCTATCGGGAACCCGTGAAGTGTATAACTTACTTCATTCTCCTTCTTCCTCTTCGCCTCCTCAAATTTTCGTGCCAAACTATGCTAGAATCCCTTCAGTAGATGCCTGTACCAGACTCTATCCCAAGGGTAGGAAAAAAACATGTCAAGATCGTCCACAATGGATAGTGTATCTACATCAATACCGATGTTGTTATCAGAAGCATTCACAACTCCTTCAATGATAAGTGCAAGCTCGATCTTGTATCTATCTCCCCGGGGCATAGACGGTCAGACAACGGTCTTCTCCAACTGTACAATTGAAATCTTGTCAAACGACTTGAAGTATTTTTCCTTGAGTCTCTTCTTCTCCAAGGTTCGAGTGGAGAGAAGAAGCCCACATTGTAAGCCGGTGAAAAATGTGTATTCTTGCATGCTGAACCTCGAGTAGTGGCCTGCACGTTGAACCAAAATTCGTGGACCATATCTGTCCGCACCTGTCTGAAGACAAAGGCTTGGATGAGCTGGGCGGAGAATTGTATCTCTGGGACGTCGACCAAGAAGTCGAGGCAGGAGTTTCTGAAGTCGTCCCGTTGGCGTTCGTCAAAGCATTCCATCACAGTTTTCACGTACTTCAAATTGCTACGTTGCGAGATGTGGGCTCGCGTGCGTGCATTCTTCGAAATTAAAAATTTAAATTCCATACAATCTGCAAGAGACTTGTCGAGATAAGAGAAATTGTTGGAGCGTACTACAACAATAGAAGTAATAAACATATAACAAAATACTAGATCATATAACAACATATATCCACACGACTACAGAAAAATTGTTGTTCGCGGGGTCTATCTGTTGAGAATTACAAGGACAAACTGTCGGGATCGACATTTCATCTGTCAGGTTATTCCAAGACAAACTGTCGGGATACCCAGATTAATTGTTGGGAACGACAGTTTACCAAGACTCGGAGTATTGCAAGAGCTAATATAATTGAAACGCTAAGTATCAGTATGCACATCAACACATGACTTCAATGAGAGAGTGTACAATGATAGGGCTACCTTAAATGGAACATGAAGTGCATGGATACAAACACACATACACATGACTTGTGATGTTCATCCAACCGCAACTTATGTCAATGCAAGAAGTCCAACAAACTCATACAAATAACCTACTCATTTCTCGTACACCGTGAATTGTAAAGAACGAAATTCATCATAGAAATTTTGCAAATGAGTGAGGCTACATCTATCGTTCACCAATGTAAACCCCTAGTACCATTAAATTTGTGAGAAATTCCATATCAACAAAGACAAATTGAGTACCAAAATGGACTCATTGTAAGAAAAAGAGGAAAAAGGAAAGATGAAGACAAACTTAAAAGAGAAAAGAAGCACAAAATATAAAACTGAAAAAGGAGAAAAAAGAAATGGGAAAAATTAAAAGACAGAAAGAAAAGGCAAAAAAAATACGAAAACTCATTTCTTCCTTTCCTATGCCTCACCCAATCATCACCTCCATTTCAACCACCAACTTTTCCTACCCTTAACCAAATCTCCTTTACCCCTGTTCATGCTTCTTCCTTACTATTAACAGTTATCTTTCCTTAGTGCAGTACAACCCTTCACCTATCTCCCTTTGTAGGCAAATCTGTTTCTTGCAATCCAAACTCTCTCCCCACCCAACAAATCACTCACTACTGTTTTCAACAGTCAAATAAATAAAAATAAAATTTTTTAAAAACTTACAGACGCCCACAATGTAAGACACTAAAAACACTCTATTTTCGACAAACCATAAACATAAACATAAAAATGAACACAAACACAAACACAAACACAGAAAAAATCACAAACCATAAACATAAACAACAACACTAAAAAACACTATATTTTCGACAAACCATAAACATAAACACACAAAAAAACCCCAAACTATAAACATAAAGAAATGGAGATTTTCGACAATGCACAACACTGGAAACACTATATTCTGAAAATAAATAACCTATACATACCGGGAGGGTTGTCAACACTGGTTGTCGCCGGTGCTACTTGTCACGGTCATCGTCGACGGGCTGCGCTATGGATGAAAGAGAACTGACACTTAGGGTTTCTTTACGCATTGGAACGTTGTGGGCACTCTTCGTCGCGGGGTATGGTGGGTCGATGAGAATAGCGATTCAGTAGGGTGGAGTGGGAGTTGGAGCGAGGCTGCAGGTCATTTCTTCTTCGCCGGTTCGGTGGAGGGTATTTAATTTATAGACAGAGGTAAATATGTACGAAAACATACCAAAATGTCATTTTTGTAAATACTACAAAAAAGTGACATTTTTGTTAATGCAAATGGGAAAGTGTCACCCAGTGCTATTTCCTCTTAAATAAATAATCATCATCTTCCACTCCTACCCCATCCCATCCAAACCCCACCGCCTACCCAAAACCAAAATCACTCTACCCCCGTCACCCACTGTAGTTCGCCACCACCATCATATTGCCTCAATGAATATGCAAAAATTGAAATCTAAATAAGTTCAGGCGACGGAACCACCACACCACCACTATCACCATCACCAAGTCGATAAGGAGACTGGATGCATTTCAGATCTAGAGACGAGGGCCACTTCCAACTACAGCGACAAGCCAGATTTGGGGAAGGAACCACCACCACTACCACTACATGTCCACCTCCTCCTACAATCCTCAACCACCCAACACTTTTACCACAAACTCAAAGGACATCCACCAAACTGATAGTACTATTGGGCTAAGTCTCCTTATCCTATCTCAGATCCTTCAAATCTAGGGTCAATTCCAAATCTAGTAGCAGCATTTGAAAACTCAGCAAATGACATACTCTCTTAGACATTTGTAGCATAAGCAGAACCAATTCTTAAGCATTCTTGGTCCAAAATCTTTTTATTGGTTCAAGCTTTCTCAACGGCCTTAGCTGGTGTCACTGCCGATGTGGACTGGTTGTTGGACCACGAAGAAACTACCACCTGAGGATCACTCATATTGCTATAGTTTTTCCAAGATTTGGTGTTGAATTACCGCACAAAATTTGAAAGAAATTTAAAAATCAGAGAAGAAATTGCCTTGCCTTTTATAGTAGACTGGCAGCCGCAAATTAAAGTCGAGAATGGTAGATGGTCAGAACTTGAGTTATTTTCATATGCAGATGGGAGAAGCTTACCATAGCATTTGGAGGGGGTGATGGCTTCGATTTTGAGGAGAGGTGGTGGTTTCTTTGATTTTGATTTTGATTTTGATTTTTCATTTGGGCTCCATTTGGTAGTGAAGAAGAGGATAGCAGAGGTTGTAGATTCGACGACGGTGGCAACGACGGTGGGCGAATTTGGGTGGCGATGGGTAGCAGGGTTGGGTGTTGGGGTAAAGGTAGGGGTTTCGACTTTGGATGGGGATGAGGATGGGATAGTTGTGGGAATGATGGTTTTTTATTTTTATTTAATTATTTTAATTGTTTTTATATGGAAATAGATAAAGTTACCATTTTACCCTTATAGAAATAATTAATAATGTGGTCAAAATCATTTTCTTGGTCAACTAATGGAAAAGTGGATGGATTCCATCTATTTAGACCTCAAATGCATATTCTGAAAGGTTAAGGATCTTCATTAGTACAAATTGAAGATTAGGGTAAAGTCTACAAAAATTGAAAAGGTGAGGGACTACTACTGCAAATTTCACTAATTTTAATGATGAATATATAAGAGAAGATCCAACATAGTGATAGATGCTGAATTATGTTAGTAACATTTAATACCTCTTGAGCAGCACGACCATAGTCAACAGGATCTCTTCCCGTTATTGCCTTCAACACACAACCCCGAAACTATAAACATCACTCTTCTCATTTAGAAAGCCAGTATTCGCATATTCAGGAGCCAGCCACGTATCTGTATGTTATTTGAAGGAAAATGAGAGAAAATGAAATAGGGTTATGGAAAGTTCAATATTAAATGCAATTTTATCCTCTCATAAAGATCTTATGATAAAAAAAGAAAAAAGAAAGATAAAGCATTGGAAAAATGAATTTGGGTAATAATCAAAACGTTCAACATTCAACAACTAAAAACAATATTTGTGGATGACTTCAGAAGTACTGTAAAGAACACAAGGCAAAGGAAGAAAAGAACTAACCCGAAAGTACCCATGACACGAGTTGTGATGTGACTTTTCCCAGCACCTAGTAGCTTAGCTAGACAAAAATCAGAGACCTTCGTACTGAAGTCTTCATCAATCAGTATATTGCTAGACTTTATGTCCCGATGAATCACTTTTGGTTAGATTGCCTCATGCAAGTAGGCAAGACTGCAAGAAGTGTATCAAATGTATACTTAGATTGAGTCGGATGATGGGAGTGACAGTGACAGTATGCCTGGGTTGGAGGATACTAAGGGTGAAACTTGTGTGGAGTACCCGATTGGGGAGTCATTAGTGGTGATGTGTGCTCTTACTACACAAGTGAAGGTAGATGAAGAAGCGTAACAACAGGAGAATTTATTTCACAGTAGGTGTCACATTAGGATAAGGTGTGCAGTTTGATTATAGATGGAGGAAATAGTACAAATGTGGTTAGCACGACCTTTGTAGGAGAGTTTAATTTACCTCTTATGAGACATCCACAACCCTATTAACTGGAGTGGCTGAATAGTTGTTGAGAGGTTCGGGTTACCAGGAGGGCATTGGTGAACTTTAGCATTGGACGGTATAGTGATGAGGTGTTATGTGATGTGGTTCCAATGCATATGGGGCATCTCTTGTTAGGTAGGCCATGACAATACGCTAGGAGAGTGGAGCATGATGAATTTTCAAATAGGTACAACTTTGTGAAGGGCATTGGTGAACTTTAACATTGGGCGGTATAGTGATGAGGTGTTATGTGATGTGGTTCCAATGCATATGGGGCATCTCTTGTTAGGTAGGCCATGACAATACGTTAGGAGAGTGGAGCATGATGAATTTTCAAATAGGTACAACTTTGTGAAGGGTGGAAAAACTATTACACTTGTTCATTTGACACCACAGCATGTCCATAAGGACCAACTAAAAATGAAAAGTGAGTGAGAGAACAAGAATAAAGAGCCAAAAAAGGAGAGTTCGAGAGAAGAAAGTAAGGTGGCTGAGAGTGAGAAAAAAAGGAGTACAGCCACAAAAGAGAGGAGTGAGAGAAAAGTTAGAGTGGTGAGAAAATTTCAAAATGAGCTTATATGTGAGAAATGTCGAGTGTGAGAGGGTTTTAGTGAGAACTAATAATTCCTTCCCCAATTTGGATATCTCTCAGGAATTCAAGGAGTTATGCCATGGATAGATGAGTCGCGGGGCACCATGCATTGATTATTCAATTGACGCGAGGTACATGGAAAAATTGGTAAGTAATAGTGAAAATGGATGTACTCCCACCGAGGTAACTTATCACAACCCTACACCTAAGGTAGGATTTGGAACAATTCTTGGGAGTAGTATTTTGCATAAGTTATGTGGTCTTGAAAGTGATGACACAATTGATAATTCTATGTGTAGAGTTAGTCCAGTGTCACATACGTGTGTGGAGAATTTCTTACTTGTCTATGATATACACTTGCTACGTGGTGAAGTTCTAGCATGCTACACCGAGTTAATTATTTATGTTAGGCAATTAGGTTGTTATTACCTGTCTTAGCACGGGTTTATGGGATGTGTTGGAGGTGAGTTTATTGTATAATGACTCCATCCCGCCTTTTAATTTGGCAAGTACGTCTAATTCACTAATCTCGTTGTTCAATTCAATATCTTCATCTATTGGTGTTAGTAGCAGCCTTAGTGAAAAACATGTGTTTTTTTTGCTATCGGGACGAGTCTTATTTGATCCAGGTGATGGTAGTTAGGTGAACATACCTACTACGCAAATGCAAATGCAAAGGAGGTCCAAGCTACACCTTAGAGGAGGAGGACTTTTTCATAGCCTTGTCATGCACAAAATCGATGGATACAACTTGATTTTTTTGGGTAAGTTAGTGATCGTTGACATTTTTGAAGTTTCTAATTTTGTTGCGTTTGATGCAGGTTCAAATTCGAGGTCAAATCCTTTCAAAGAGAGAGGGGATGGTGTGATACGGGTTGCGTCACAAACTTATGAAGGTTTGCGAATGAGCGGAAGAGATCTAAGCCGAGTTCGGGTCTTCAAGGAATCAACAAAAGCCATGCAATTGATTGTTAGAGTTATGGGGCACAACATGTTGGAGGCGACGCGCCAAAGACCAAATTTCATGTTGGGGTCGAAGTCCGAAAAGACTTGGATCAAAGCGATAAAACTGGCTAAAGACAGGAGCAAAGTTATGCCAAACCGGACGTCCGAATAAAGCCTTCTAGCCATCCGGACATCCGGTAGAACCTATTTTTCCTCGTTTTCTTCATATTTGACTAGGATTCATTATTTTTGGCAAGTTTTCTTAATTTTGGACTCTAAAATTCGGTTTTTTTTTCCATATTTCCTTAGTTTAGTATAAATAGGATTTTATTCTTCATTGTATAAACCTTTGAACATTATTTGAGATTTCTTTATCAATTGAGAGTTTTGTACCTCCATAATTTTTGGTGGCTTAGAGTTCTAATTTTGAACATATCAAAAGGTTTCGCAATCCTTTTGTGGCATTCCCACTCACGGTTCTTGTTCCGAGTAATTAACGGGTCAGATTTTTTGTATGGAATCTTAGTTCTTGGTACGGGTTGAACAACAGATCGGGTTGCTCTTTACGTGGCGTGATTTCTAGCTTTCTTGAGTTTGTTTCATCTTGTTTGTGGGTTCTCAAACCTGTTCTTGGTCGGGTTCACATCACACTACCACCATCTCACCATCACCATCACCATCACCATCACCACGGCAACCACAACCACAGCCACTGGCACCACCATCGCACACACACCACTACTGCCACGACCACCACCACCGAACGCACGCACATACACACTCACCCAACCATCACACCGACAACAACACAACTGCACCCACTGCAACACAGTCGTGCACACACCACCACAGTTGAGTACTACCACTACACCCACTGCCATGGCCACCACCGTCACACGTACACACACACACACCTAACCACCACACCACCATAGTACCCACCGTTCACACACAATAGTCGCACCAACAAAGCCACCACCAGATCCACAAATCCCAAATCCGCCACCACCTTAATCCCCATCGCCGCCCAACAATATATTCATCACCACAACACACCATACTGCAACCACCATCTAACAAAAAAACCACAAACTCGCTACCACCCCCATAGAATAGATCGCACCACACCACAAAGAGAGAGACATGGATCGAGCATGTCGCACATGAGGAACCTGTAGCCGTGCGCGATGGTCGTCGGTCGCTGGTTTAAGGTGGTGATGCAGGGGAGAAACGGCACCGATAAGAGAGAAGAGAGGTAGAGAGAGAAGGGGTTTGGCGAGAAATCGTACCGACAAGTTGGTATAGAGAGAGAAACGTGATATAGAGAGAGATGAGGGAGTAAATTGATTAGGGTCTTGTGATGAAAATTATATATTTAATATTTATATTTATATGTAAAATATGTGATTTATGAAATGTGAAAGTTCTCACCTGATTTTAGAATACAGAATTTTAACACCAGGTTATCTTGTAATTTTCACTTTCAAAAAATTATAAAAAATGTATCTGTAATAACGAGTTACAATCATTGTAATTCATTAAATATTGTAATTTGCCAATAATTACATACACGTAAAATAATTACATAAACGATAAATTGTCGAAATTTTCTTTAAGAACCAATAAAAAGTTGTAATTTGGCAAAATGTAACCAAGATCAATTTTTTTTTTTTTAAATTTACTAACAATTTATTCATATATGTGTAAATTACCCTGCAATTATCCTAATTTGGACAGTTGGGCCCAACGTTCGCTCACCCCCCCCCCCCAAATTTCTACTTTTGTTGTTCGACTTAATTAAAATCAATATGCTCATGCACACTAAACCAAAATAAGTAAATAATAAAAAATTGCCTTTTACTCATTCATCTATTAACTCCTTTCAAATTTGACGACGTTAATTTGTCCACTAAAGGTGTGTTTGATAGGCTTCCAATTCCTTCGAAAATGGAAAACCAATTCCATTTCTTGGCTTTTGTCATGTTTGATAGCAATTAATTTCCTAGGAATTGGTTTTCCATTTGTGGCTGTACGTAACCTGTTTTCCTTAATTTTAAGGAATTCTAATTCCTTTGTTGTTGGTGGTAATTGGTTTTTCAACCTTTTTTTTAAGCAATTGGATAAAAATCTCTAGACCTAATGGTAAAAAAAAAAAATTATCACTTTTTTTTTGACAATTTTCATGCAAAATAAAGTCAAATGAATGGTATTCGGTACGATAATTTTTATTTTTATTTTATTTTTGACAATTGGAACAAATTCTAGATCCAATGGTAAAAAAAATTATCATTTTTATTAACAATTTTCCTGCAAAATAAAGCCAAATGGACACCAAACTTTCAGCATTTCCCAAGTGGAAAATTATATCAATCAAACACAATTAATTACAATTCTCAGTAAAACAATTTATAGGCAATTCAATTCCCTGTAATTCATTTTCTTTCCACCCAAATTCCACATTTACAATCAAACGGACCCTTAAATTAAAAATCACGCATCCCACAAAAAGGAACTCTTTTATTTTATTGTAAAACACACTTTTTCTAAACTTTAAACTAAAAAATCCTCAAATTAGAAATACAAAATAGCCAAATCAAATCCCCACTAGTGAACCCTAGCCCTTACCCAAACCTAATTCAACAATTGGCTGTATTTATTGAAATAATAAAATTTGATTGCAGAATTTAAGGTCGGATTAGTCAATGAATGCTTTAGTATTTTCGCTTTATTGCTTGCTGAACCTTTTTGGTTTGCTTAATACTTGCTAATGGTTTTGAGCTGCTGGTAGTTTAAAGTGAATATGCTATGAACTTTGTTTTGATTTGCTGTGCTTCCTAATGGTTTTGATTTGTTGTGGAGTTCACCTTTTGTGTTGATTTCTTGTATGTAAGAGTGCAGCTTTCACGAACAGAAAACTTGAACTTGAAAGTATCTCTATATGAATTCAAAGTGAAGATATCTATGCACTTAAGAGTATATTATTGAGCCTATTGTTTAAAATAGAATATAACACTTGTTTGCAGTAAGTATCTTAATAGCATATGGATTTAGCTTATGTTTCTCTGCTATTTAGAGTATTATCTGCTTCAATACTGAAGCAGATAATTAATTTTCACTTCATTTCTGCTCCTCGTTATCACATGTTCCCTATTCTTACGAGGCGTAATTTTATTTTTCTGGTATTTGGAGACTTTTGGTATTTGTTCTTAATAGAATGAAAAGGTAGATGTTGGGGGTAATGCAAGTGATGGAAATATAGTGAATTACCTAATTTAGATTATGGAGGACACTGCCATGTTGACTATTCGTTTCTCAGTGTTTCTTGTCCTCTACTTGAACCCAATGAAATAAAGAGCCCCGCAGAGTTTTATTTTAGCATATCCTTGATGGTCATCAATCCCATGTGGTCGATCACAAAGACTTTTGTAAGAAGTTTTTCTATTGCTCTTTGTGGGGACTGAGGAATCTGAGGTTTGTGAGTCTCTTTATTGTTAACCCGAATACGAGTTAAATGCCAAGGATCGAACAACACAAAGATAAACTTGCAGAAATTTAAAAGAAATCAACACAAGATATAGTTCGCCCTAAAAAGGGCCCGGATGTTCAGTTTTAAAACCTAGTAACCCCGTTGAGCATCTGAAATACAGATATCGCTCTAGATCCACTATTTCACCAAGAAATCAATACATATGTATGAAGAAATCAGGGATTTCTTCGATCTCTCTAGCCTCACAAATATTCAACTGTAACCACAAGAAAACAATCACAATCACTCAATGACTGTAGGTACAACATAATCTCTCACAAAGAATGAGATGAAGATCCACAAAGGATCGATTATAGTTTAAACTCAATAAACCCTAACTCATAGAGAGAACACGAGAGAGAAGTGAAGAGACAAGAGAAAATAGACGCTCCAATTGATTTGACCTAAGCCAAGTCCAAGAATATAATTATTCAACCAAGAGTCACAATCCAAGGGTCACGAAGAAGCCACATGGACGGTAGACCACAACCCTTAAGTGAGGCAAAGTCATGTAACCCAAAACACGTTTAACACAACGGGTCAGCCCAAGTAGTGATTAGGAATGAGACCCAACATCATGAAGCCCAACCGAATAAGGATTAGTGAGGCGGTCCAATATATAACATACTCCACCTTGCTGAACTAATCTCTTGGCTTAGTAATGGATCTAGGAGCAATACAAGATTTCTTCATTTGCTCTAAGTACCTGTAAACAAAAAAGAAAAAATATTAGTTCAATCATATCAAAAGAAAACATTTGAAGTTTTAATTTGTTACTCTCTCAAGTAACATTTAGAATCTTCAAACAATTTTTTAAAATTTGTTTTAAGGTAGTACCTTAGTCCCAAAATTAGAGAGATTAAATTCTGCAGGGATCTTAATTAACCTGATCTCACCTTTTTCAACCATGTTTCATACAAAATGAAACTTTATGTCTACATGCTTAGTTCTATCATGATAAACAAGATTTTTACTAAGGTGAATGACACTTTGATTATCAGTGTATATACTAACAGAGTCATTAAGAAAACCAATTTCATTTAAGAGAACCTTAAGTCAAATACTTTCTTTTGCAGCATCACATGCAACAATATATTCAGCTTCAGTGGAAGATAAGACAACTAATTTTTGCAACTGAGACTTCCAACTAACACACCCATCACACAAAGTCAAAATATATGAAGATGTAGATCTTCTTTTATCCAAGTCACCAGTAAAATCAGAATCAATGTAACCCTTTAATTTTATCTCTTCTTTGCTTCTTTTAAACATAAGGCCTAAATCAGATGAACCCTTGAAGTAACTTAACATCCATTTTATAGCAAGCCAATGTGTTTTACCTGGGTTTGCCATAAATCCACTTAAGATGCTAATACCATGAGCTAAGTCAGGTATGGTACAAACCATCAGATACATTATAGAACCTACAGTGTTAGCATAAGGGATATTCTGCATTCTTTTAAATTCTTCATCTATTTTAGGTGATTGCTCACTGGACAACTTGAAGTGATTAGCAATGGGAAGAGTAATAGCTTTACATTCATGCATAGAAAAATTTTCAAGAATTTTCATCACATAAGAACTTTGTTTCGGAAATAAAATGCAATTATTTCTATCTCTTTCTATTTTCATTCCAAGAATTCTTTTAACTTGTCCTAGATCTTTCATTTCAATTTCATATTTTAATTTTGACTTAATAAGATCAATTTCAGATCTATCATTACAGGCAAGCAACATGTCATCATCATATAACAACAAATAAATGGATCTAAGTCCACCTAAACTTTTATAGAAAAGACAGGATTCATCATTGCTGCTTTTTACAAAACTTAGAGTTTGCACAAAGGAATTAAATTTCAAATACCATTGCATGGGAGCTTGCTTAAGCCTATAAAGAGATTTCTTTAAGAGACAAACTCTTTGAAGTTTGGTTTTAACTTCAACACCTAAGGGCTCACACATATATATAATCTCATCAAGATCACCATTTAAAAAAGCTGTTTTGACATCAAGCTGATCTAGTTCCCAGTTAAAATGAGCAGTTAAGGTTAACATAATTCTGATTGAAGTGTATTTAGCAACTGGAGAAAAAATTTCATTATAGTCCATTCCTTCCTTTTGTGTAAAGCATTTAGCCACTAATTTGGCCTTATACCTTCTATTTTCTGGCTTATCATCTCTTTGTTTAATTTTAAAATCCACTTACAATCCACTATCTTTTGGTCTTTAGGTTTAGAAACCAAAATCCAGATTTTTTTTTAAATAAGAGAGTCCATCTCTTCATTCATGGCTTCTTGCCAGAGTTTAGAGTCAAAACAATTGATAGCTTCATTAAAGGTAGTGGATTCAGAATTTAAGGAGTCAAGAGTAGAAAACAGAATAACAAATTCCTCATTATTCAATCTAATAAGAGGTGTTATAGTCCTTCTCTCTTTGTCTCTGGTTAACTGATAATCAGAAAGAATAGGAAAGATAGATTCAATTTCAGATTCATTTTGTTCAGGAACATTTCCAGATTGGGTGGACTCCACCTCAATTAATTCATCTTGATTAATAACATTTTCAATTTGAGTTTCCAGGACGGTTTCTTTGAAAGATGCAGATTCAGTGGTTTTAATACAGGGCATTTCATTTTCATTGAAAATAACATTTCTACTGATTATAACTTTAAAATCATTTTGGCATCTACCCAAAGTCTATAGCCTTTAGTTTCTTCTCCATAGCCCAGAAAAACACATTTTTAGGACCTAGGCTCTAGTTTTCCTTCACTCTGGTGGGAATAAGCAACACAGCAAAAAACTTTTAATCTACTGTAGTCAGGTGTTTTTCTAGACCGCATCTTTTCAAGAACTTGAAAATCAATGGCATTAGATGGATTTCTATTTATAAGAAAGGTGGCAGTTTTTAGGGCTTCTTCCCAAAAATATTTTGGAAGACCAGAACTGTATAACATACACCTGACTTTTTCCAATAGGGTTCTATTCATCCTCTCAGCAACACCATTTTGCTGAGGGGTATGTGTAAAAGTTATATGTCTCAAGATTCTATATTCTTTACAAAATGAGTTAAACTCAAAGTTACTGAATTCAAGTCCATTGTCAGTCCTTAGTGCCTTGACTTTCTCATTTGTTTGATTCTCAATCATTAATTTCCATTATTTGAAAATTTGAAAAGTATCTGACTTTTGCTTTAAAAGGAAAGTCCAGATTTTTCTTGAGAAATTATCTACTATAAGTAGATAAAATCTAAATCTACTAAGAGTATTTACTGATGCAGGACCCCAAAGGTCAGTATGTAAATAGTTCAAAATAAAAGTAGATTTATGAGTTCCAGTTTTGAAAGGTAGTCTTTTCTATTTTTCGATTATACAGTTTTCACAGAAGTTTAACTTTTCTATGTTATCATTTTCAAAACAGTCAAGTTTATATAAAATGATTAAACCATTTTTTGAAATGTGGCCAAGTCTTTTATGCCAAAAGAGAGACTTATTAAGATCAGAGTTTAAGGCTACAGTGCAATGGCTTATTATAGGTTCAGCATTGACAGTATATATGTCATTGATTTTGGGAGAGGAAATCACACTTTTATTTCCTTGATTCAGGCTTATAAAACCTTTGTGAATCATGATATTATATCTCTCATCTAATTCTCCCAAGGAGATTAGATTTCTCTTGAGTTCGGGAACATATCTAGTATTATCAAGTTCTAAAGTATAGTTGTTATACAACTGTAACTTGATTTTACCAATGCCCTTAATTTGACAACTTATGTCATTCTCCATCTGAATTTGTCCTCCATTGAGATCAACAAGTTCATAGAAAGAATCTCTGTTAGGACACATGTGAAAGGTACAACCAGAGTTAAGAACCCATTCTCTTGAATTTCTATTGGTGGTACCAATGACTACACCTTGAATGTCACACTCAGTTTTGTAGGCAACGACTGCAGAACTTTCAGGATTCTTTCTATCTTTCATATCAGAAATCTTCTTAAAATAGTCTTTTATTAAGTGACCTGTTTTTTCACAGTAGTAACATTTCCTGATTTGGTTCTTAGATTTAAGATTATTTTTATTTTTATTGTTAAATTTAACATTTGGAGTCTTTCATTTTCTGTGAGAATTGAAGTTACATAGGTTCTGCTTCTTATTTTGATTTGGTTTCTCTTTTGTATAGAGCACTTCACAAAACTTGGAGTCTTTTGACTCAGATTTCATTTCAAGTTCTTTATTCCTCAAAGCTGAGGTTATGATATCTATAGTAAGTTCTTGCTCTCCATATTCTATAGCATTTCTGATGTCCCTATACTTATCACTTAGTGAATTAAGTAAGGCAACTTGTTGATCACTAGAAAGCTTCTCTTCACAGTTTTCTAGGTCCTGAATTAATTTTGCGAACTTGTCAATATTTTCTTCTAGGCCAGAAGAGGGTTCAAATCTGAAGTTGTAAAATTTCCTTAAGAGATAACATTCATTAGGCATGGTTTTAGTTAGATAGAGAGTTTCAAGTTTAGTCCACAAAGCCTGAGCAAAAGTAGCTCTCCTAACTTCCTAATAACTCTATCAGATAAGTGGATGAAGATTGAACTCTAAGCAGTATCATCAAGTTCTTGTCTCCTATAGGCACTAGTTTCTACAGCCCAAATTCCATTTAGGGCTACAGCACATCTCTGTTGTAATAAAAGAGCCCTCATATTCTGGCGCCAGAGACTAAAATCTCCAATACCATTCTATGTCTCAATTTCAAGATTATGTGCCGTAGACATGATAACACGCACAAGCAAAATTAAAGATATACAACACACAGAGTATGAATAGTTCAGGCAAACTGTTTGATCAGTAGTATGATGAGAATGTGTAACAAATATGATAAGTTGCAGCAGTAAAATACTTAGCATATAGTTAAAAACAGTGATGTTAATTTCGAAAAGGGTTAAGAGGTGATAACCTTCCACTACTCCCTCAGATTCCCAGAACCTTAAAGAGATCTTGAACAAAGGTAAGTAGAGGAGAATCATTTACCTTAATAACCAATTTCAAGAGTTAACAGTTTACAGAATTAAATAGAGGGTTCAGAAGATAGTAGAGTCTGAAACCTTAATGTTTCAGAGTGAAGAGTAGTGAGAGAATACCAGAATTGCACCAAAAACCTCAATGCATGTCCAAACAATCAACGAGTCACCAAGACTTAGTAGGAACTCAATAGTGAGTTAGCAACTTAGCAAGAATCGAAACGAGTCTACTTAACTAGATGAAACTCAGTCCGAGTAAGAAAGTAACCAAGATATAGAAGTGAGTCAACTCACGAATCGTTCGAACTCAACACAAACAACAGATCAATCTGAGTTAGAAGCAGTTTATACAAAGTTTGAAAAGAAAAGCAATTTTTTTCGAAAAACAAGTTCTTCAACCTTCAACAAATAACCAACAGATCTAAGAACTAGGTTTTAAGGAGAAATACAGTGGATCCAACCAAAGATTGAAACAAGGTAGTACACACAGTACGCGATATTAAACCATCAGCGTATACTAAAAAACCAAAGAATTTTAGATGTAAATTTTTTTTCAAGAACAGAAGCAGTTCGAAAAACTAAGGTTTCAAAAAAATGGATCACAAAGAACAAATCTGGCCAACACTTCAAAAAGTTGCTCTGATACCACTTTTTAACCCGAATACGAGTTAAATGCCAAGGATCGAACAACAAAGATAAACCTGCAAAAATTTAAAGGAAATCAACACAAGATATGTTTCGTCCTAAAAAAGGCCCAAATGTTCGGCTTTAAAACCTAGTCACCCATTGAGCATCTGAAATACAGATATCGCTCTAGATCCACTATTTCACCAAGAAATCAGTACATGTGTACGAAGAAATCGGGGATTTCTTTGATCTCTCTAGCTTACAAATATTCAACTGTAACCACAAGAAAACACTCACAATCACTCAATGACTGTAGGTACAACATAATCTCGCACAAAGAATGAGATGAAGATCCACAAAGGATTGATGACAGTTTACACTCAGCAAACCCTAACTCACAAAGAGAACATGAGAGATAAGTGAAGAGACAAGAGAAGTAGCCGCTCCAATTGATTTGACCTAAGCCAAGTCCAAGAATATAACTGTTCAAACAAGAGTCACGATCCAAGGGTCACGAAGAAGCCACGTGGACGGCAGACCCACAACACTTAAGTGAGGCAAAGTCGTGTAACCCAAAACACATTTAACACAACGGGTCAGCCCAAGCAGTGATTAGGAATGAGGCCCAACATCATGAAGCCCAACCGAATAAGGTTTAGTGAGGCAGCCCAATATATAACATTTATGTTTTTTTATACTAAAGTTCTTGTGGTTTCATATCTATTTCGATGTTGATCATTTTAGTTCTCTGGGCCAGAATATCAAAATTGGCATATTTGTTTTTTATATTCTTTTCGCCATTTCCATTTCCATCATTGCTTTAGGTTATTCTGATTGCTTATTGGTAACTTAGGTGATTAGTTCATTCCCATTAAAAAACCTTCTTCTTTGTACATATGCCTAACGGGATGTTTAATACTTAACATTACAGTGGATTAAGTTTTAACATCTTTTTGTGTCTAAATACTGTTAAGTCTATTTTGCACATTTCCAATAAGGAATTTCAAGCAATTTTTCTTGTACTTTTAATTGTGCTCGTCTCTCATCATTGTTATAACATATATCCACCTATGGTCGCTTCTTACGGCCTAACATGTTTTCCTACATAAGTTTTAGAATTTTGATAGGAAATGGCTAAGCATGCTTCTGTTTTCTGTTACAGAAATATTTGTTGTCTGCTAGAGTAGAAGAGATGAGAGTGAAAAGGTGAGGTGCAGAGCAATCGATGTCCTACTATATGCTTCCTGATAATTTGTGAAAGGGATTAGACGATATGAGCAATACGAATGGAAAGAAACCAGAGGTGTTGAGGAAGAATCTATGATTAATAACCTGCCTAAGGACTTAAGAAGGGAAATCAACAGCTATCTCTGCTTAACGTAACTGACAAGAGTAAGTGCACTTCAGTACTACCCTAGAGTATTATTTATTCAAGTTGGGTAAATAGCACTGCACGGTATTGCATGTGATAACATGCATGGTTTTAGCTTATTTTTCTTCTCTAATCATATCAACTATTTATTACAAGTGCCAATGTTTAAAAACATGGACTAGCAGATGCTGATGCAACATGTGATCGTTTGAAGCCGGTTCTTTACACGGAGAAGAGCTTCACTGTTCATGAGGGAGATCCAGTTGATGAGATGATCTTTATTATGCGGGATAATATATTGAACATGATGACTTATGGTCTTCCATTCTGAGTATCTCAAGGCCAGGGACTTTTGTGGAGAATTTCTTTTATGGGCTCTAGTTCCGAACTTTTCCTCCAGCCTTCCCATCTCAACTGGAACAGTTGAAGCTGACAAATGACATCGAGGCCTTCTCTCTAATGGCTGATGACCTAAAATGTCCTGCCTCCAAATTTAGGTGTCCTCATGCAAGCATATTCCACACTTTTAATCAAGTTCTGAAACCAACTTTATTATAATGTCTTCTATTTTTATTTTTTTTTTGTAAAATGACTAGAAATTTTTATCCCTCTGAACTCTCCCAAAAGAGTGGTGGGACTAAGCTGTAATCTGTAATCCGTAGCCCGGAAGCAATAATGAACAAAACAAAAAATAGAAATGCACAAATAGAAACGAAATGAAAACCTTATCGTGATTCACCCTCAATGCGAGTAATGTCCATGCACCCCTACTTTAATGGAGAAGGATAATTACAAGGTTGCATCACACCTATCTGAAAAGACAACCCTATACAAGATATGTATATACAAAATATATTGATCTGTTGTTTGAGGTGATATGTGAATATTATAATTAGGCTCTTCGAACGTAATATTTCAGTAGTTTTTGAAGAAAATAAGCATGACTCGGTTGTTTACATAATTACTTCAGGTTTCATTCCCAGCAGTGGAGGACATGAATGACCTTTTTAATCCGAGTATCATGGCGTCGACATTGCGGGAAGAAGATTGAGAAACCTTTGCAAGAGGCAGAAGATTGAATGAACATGGCCTTGGCAAAATAGGCAGAATAGAATACTTACATTAATGTATCCACAACTTCATGCCACCATTTATACGTCAAAATTTGCTACCCATATGCTAGGCCTTTGTTTGGTGTAGATTAATAACTTGCAAATTTAAATCAAAGTTAACAATTAATTTTAACAATACATTTCATGAAATATTCATCTGCCATTTTGATATATAAAATGGCATAGCATATAAAGCTTCCGATTTCTCATCAACACAAACTGAAGAAGGTTTAAACTCTTTAAAATACTCTGAGGGTCCGTTTGATAGTACATTATTTTCCTTAAAAGTTGGAATTCGAATTCCAACTTAAACTTTTGGCTCGTTTGATTGACCAAATTTTCCATGGAAAATGTTTTCCAACTTTTGAAATTTTCCTTGATTTCAAGGAATTCCTTTTCCCACCACTTTGGTGGGAATTGAAATTCCATTTTTTTTTTTTTAGCAATAGAAAAAAATTCTAAGATGAAGTGCAAGAAAATTTATCCCTTTAATTGACAAATTTCATATACAACAAAGACAAACGAACACCAATTTTTTTTTTTTTTCTTTTGCAATCTAAACAAATTTTGTCTCCAATGTAAAGAAAATTTATTCTTTTAATTGACAATTTTGATGAAAAACAAAGTTTAACGGACACCAAAAGTATTCTATTTTCCATGTGAAAAATTATACCAATCAAACACATTTAATTACAATTCACAGTAAAATAAATTATAGGCAATTCAATTCCCTGTATTTCATTTTATTTCCACCCAAATTCCATCTTTCTATCAAACGGACCCTAAGAACTTGAAATTCTACTGTATTTGAATAATCTCTGTCAGTTATAGTACAATTCAAAGTTATTCCAGAACAAAACAACATTAAAACTTCGAAACAGTAAAAACAAGAGTAACTATTTCATGAACAAATCTTGATGACTCTGCAATAAAATTTGAATACATGACTATTATCTGTACTTCCAAAAACAAATCTAAACACATCTGATTCAAAATTTTGCTACATTAATCTGTACAAGATCATGCCCAAGACAGCGAAATTTCAGACACAAACATCATGTCTTCTACACCTCGTAGACGATACTCAGGCCAAAGCCGCTGCTATTGCTTGCAGCATCGTGATGGGTGGCCTTTGTTTCTGCTTTCTTGATATTTAAAGCCAAATGGAATTGGGAATTTTGGCGATATCCCCACAGTTGAATCCAATCACCTTCCTCCAATTTGTTTGCTTCCACCGATTTACTCCATTATTTTTTAAGCACAACCATTTT
Organism: Osmanthus fragrans; assembly: GCA_019395295.1. Lineage (NCBI taxonomy): Eukaryota > Viridiplantae > Streptophyta > Magnoliopsida > Lamiales > Oleaceae > Osmanthus > Osmanthus fragrans. The sequence continues at coordinate 11,332,697 of CM033359.1, forward strand.
CAAGGTACCCCACTTCTTCATGTGCAACATATAGTATCTACCTTTCGGATCAATTGTAAAAATCTTGACACTGTTGGAAATTAAATTTGATTAGTAATAACTCATTAATTCAATAAACTTGATTTTAGAGTGTCTATAAGCATTCCAATAACTAATTGTATAAGTTATTTTGTGTCCTATAAATTAGAATGTAGTCTACATTAATTTTGTAAGAGCCAAGCCATAAGAATACAAATATCTTTTTAGAAATTCTTGTGTTTTCTCTCTAGCCTTTCTTCCCATAATTATTTATTTCCAACAAAGTGGTATCAGAGCCACCATTAAAAGATGAACAGTTCATTTCCTTTTGTTGTTCCCAAACTTACAAAGGAAAATTATGGACATTGGAGCATACATATGAAGGTGTTGCTTGGCTCACAGGATGCGTGGAAAGTTGTAGAGAAAGGCTATGATGAACAAGAGAATGAAGGAGCTTTAAGTCAAGCTCAAAGGAATGCCTTGCAAAGGAACCACAAGTCAGATCAACAGGCTATCTCAATTATTCACATGGGCTTAGATGAAGCCATGTTCGAGAAAGTTGCTTCTTCAACAAAATCTAAAGAAGCTTGGGAGATTCTCGAGAATAATTTCAAGGGAATTGAAAAGGTAAAGAAGGTTCGCCTTCAAATCCTTCATGTGGAATTTGAATCTCTACAGATGAAAGATTCTGAATCTGTTTTTGACTATTTCACTAGAGTGTCCTCCATTTCAATCAAATGAAGCGGTACGGAGAGAATATTGAAGAAAGTCGTATAATTGAGAAAATTCTTAGATTGCTTGACTCAAAACTTGAGTTCGTTAGTATTGTCATTGAAGAGTCAAATGACATGGATACCATGACCCTTGATCAACTCATGGGATCCTTGCAAGCATATGAAGAAAAATTGAAGAAGAAAGGAGAGTCGGTGGCTCAAGTTCTCCAAATGAAGGTCTCTTTGGGAGATCAAGAGAAAGAGCAAGGACGATCTCAAGGAAGAGGTCAAATTCGTGGTCGTGGTCACAGTTGTGGAGGAAATTACGGTCGTGGTAACGAAAGAAATGATGGAAAACAAAATTTGAATAATGAAGGATCAAGCAATCAATCGAGAGGACGAGGTCGTTGGAACTATGGCTACAAGAGAGTTGGCGGAAGAAGGTATGACAAGTCCAATGTTCAATGTTACACTTGTCATAAATATGGTCACTATGCTTCCGAATGTAGGAGTGACACCACCAATAATGAAGAGAGAGTTAATTATGTTGAAGTAAAGGAAGATGAAGAATTGTTGTTGTTGACGACAACCAAAGAAGAAAATGATAAACGATCATGGTACCTTGACTCCGGTGCCGCCAATCACATGAGTGGCAACAAAGAGTTATTCTCAACAATAAATGAGTCAGTGAAATTCAACATTAATTTTGGAGATGAAACCAAAGTTCCAATAAAAGGCAAAGGTGATGTTCTTATTCGTGCTAAAAATGGAACTCATTTTTTTATTTCTCAAGTTTATTATGTACCTATCTTGAAGTCTAATATTTTGAGTTTGGGAAAATTACTTGAGATTGGTTATGATTTCACTTGAAGAATCGTTGCCTTACTTTGAGAGATATTTCTCATAATCTGATTGCAAAGGTACAAATGGAGAATAATAGAATGTTTTTGCTCAATGTTAATGTCGACCATCCAATGTGTTTAAAGGTTTGTGTTGAAGACAATCCTTGGCTTTGGCACTTAAGATTTGGCCATTTGAATTTTGGTGGCTTGAAGACCTTGACAAATGAAGAAATGGTGATTGGGTTACCGAAAATTAATCATCCCAATCAACTTTACGAAGGATGTCTCGTTGGAAAGCAAGCTAGAAGAAGTATTCCAAAGGAATCCACCTCAAGAGCAATAAAGTCACTCAAACTTGTTCATGCGAATGTGTGCGGGCCAATCAAACCACCCTCTCATGGTAAAACAAATTATTTCTTGCTATTTATTGATAATTTTTCTCGCAAGACCTGGGTTTATTTTTTGAAGATGAAAGATGAAGTTTTTGGAGCATTCAAAAAATTCAAAGCTCTTGTTAAAAATGAGAGTGGCAAATCCATGAAAGCTTTAAGGACCGATCAAGGTGGAGAATTCACTTCCAAGGAGTTTAACAGTTTTTGTGAGACCAATGGAATCTGACATTTCCGTACAGTTCCAAGATCACCGCAACAAAATGGTGTCGTAGAGCGGAAGAATAGAACCATCCTCAACATGGTTCGTAGTATGCTTAAGAGCAAGAATATGCAGAAAGGTTTTGGGCCGAAACTGTTGCATGTGTCGTGTATTTGTGTAATCTTTCCTCGTCAAAGAGCGTTCACGACATGACTCCACAAGAAGCTTGGACCGGTAAGAAACCTAGTGTTTCTCATTTACGTGTTTTTGGTAGTATTGCCTATATTCATGTGCTAGATGAGAAGAGGTTAAAACTTGGTGATAAAAGTGAGAAATTTGTTTTCATCGGCTATGATTCAAGCTCCAAAGGCTACAAGTTTTACAATCATTGTAATGGGAAGATTGTTATTAGTAGAGATGCGAAATTCTACGAAAGAAGCTCCTGGGATTGGAATGTTCCGAAAAATGAAGAATACGTGATTTTTCCGTTTCAAGAAGGAGACTCTATCCAAGAAGCAAGTGAAAATGCTGCTCTACCGCATTTTCCTACTCCTCAATCTCCTCATGATAGTCCCTCCGAAGGACTGAGCTGTATTAGAAATCTTGCAAAGATTTATGAAGAAACTGAAATGGTTGATAATCCATCTTTGTTTTGTCTCTTCGCCGACACCGAGCCATTGAACTTTAAAGAGGCAACGAAAGTCAAGAAATGGAGAAATGCAATGGATGAGGAGATTTGAACAATAAAAAAGAATGGTACATGGGAGCTAGCGTCTCTTCCTGAAGGCCAAAAAGCAATTGGCATGAAATGGGTGTACAAAATAAAGAAAAATGCCCGAGTGGAAGTGTAAAAATACAAGGCAAGACTTGTTGCAAAAGGCTATAGCCAAAAGCATGGCATCGACTATGATGAGGTCTTTGCGCCCGTTGCTCACTTAGAAACAATTCGATTAATCATTTCCTTGGCAGCTCAAACTAAGTGAAAAACTTATCAAATGGATGTCAAGTCCGCTTTCTTAAATGGATACCTTGAAGAAGAAGTGTACATTCAACAACCATTGGGTTATGTTATCAAGGAACATGAAGATAAAGTCTTAAAATTGAAGAAGGCACTATATGGCTTGAAGTAAGTGCCAAGAGCATGGTATAGTCATGGATTCACCAAATGTCCACATGAGTATGCTCTTTATGTAAAAACGGATGCGTATGAAGGTTTCATGATTGTGTGCTTGTACGTTGATGACTTGATCTTCACCGGTAACAATGAAAAAAATGTTTGAAGAATTCAAGAAAATGATGGCTAAAGAATTTGAGATGACTGACATTGGGCTTATGTCCTACTATCTCGGAATTAAGGTAAAACAAAATGGAGATGGTCTTTTTATTTTTCAAGAAGCTTATGAAAAGAAAGTTCTTGAAAGGTTCAAAATGCAAAATTACAATCCGGTGTGTACTCCTATTGGGTGTGGAACAAAATTGTCAAAATATGATGAGAGCATGAAAGTAGATCCATCTCTCTATAGACAGCTTGTTGGAAGCTTGAGATATTTGACATGTACAAGACCCGATATTCTTTATGGTGTTGGTCTTGTTAGTCTTTATATGGAGGCACCAACTTTAACTCACATGAAGATTGCTAAAAGGATACTTCGCTACATTAAAGGTACCCTTGATTATGGCTTAACTTATTCTTCTTCTACAAATTTCAAGCTTCATGGTTATAGTGATAGTGATTGGACTAATGATATAAATGATCGAAAAAGTATCACTGGATATTTGTTTTTCATGGGCAACACTGCTTTCACTTGGTCTTCAAAGAAGCATCCCGTTGTGACTCTTTCTACTTGTAAAGCTGAATATGTTTCCGCTGCATCATGTGCTTGTCATGCCATTTGGCTATGGAAGTTGTTGGAGATGCTTCATATGCCCCAAAACGAAGCTACATCAATTTATGTTGATAACAAGTCAGCTATTGCTTTGGGTAAAAATCTCATGTTCCATGATCGAAACAAGCATATAAATACGAGATTTCACTTCATTAGAAAGTGCGTTGAGAACAAAGAAGTAGAGCTTATTTATGTGAAGACCAATGATCAAGTAGCAAACATTTTCACCAAACCATTGAAAAATGATGATTTTGCAAGATTGCGTGCTTGGATTGGAGTTACCAAGAGGGAATCAAGTTTAAGAAGGGATGTTGGAAATTAAACTTGATTAGTAGTGGAGGACATGGGCAGCCTTCTTAATCCAAGTATCATGGCATCGACATTGCAGGAAGAAAATTGAGAAACCTTTGCAAGAGGCAGAAGATAGAATGCACGAGGCCTCGTTGCCACCATTTATGCGTCAAAATTTGCTGCCAGTATACTTTGGTCTCTTGCGCAACAATTGTCCACATAATGTTAAATTATTACCTAGCACAAAAATTACCTCTTCTGCTGCTTCAGAAGCTAGCAGAGCCTGATTTTACTGCAAAGGGCTATTCTTATGAGTGTATACTTACAGACGACATTGGACAATGGTATCCTATTAGATAACCTGATGTGTCACATAATAATGGTATGCCTCATTTTCTTTTGGTAGATACCTATATTATATAGTATTTTGATCAACTATTTTTGTTTGTCATCCAGGGGAAAGCTTTCTTGAGGACTGTATTTTCTTGTGCATTAGCATCAGTAGTTACAATTTTTGTAGACGTAAAAAGTTACATAATAAAAAAAAAAAATTGATCCCCTCAAGAAACAGGTCGCTAGTAGCAAAAGAAGTCTTCCATTCAGATTCATCCGTATTGGGTAATTTTTCATGAAATAATTATCTGTCATTTTGATAAATAAAATGGCTTAGCATACAAAGCTTCCGATTTCTCTTCAACACAAACTGAAGAAGGTTTAAACTCTTTAAAATATTCTAAGAACTTGAAATTCTACTTATTTGAATCATCTCTGTTAGTTATAGAACAATTCAATGTTATTCCAGAACAAAAACAACATTAAAAACTTAGACAACAGTAAAAACAAGAGTTTCATGAACAAAAACTTGATAAATCTGGATTAAAATTTGAATACATGACTATTATCTGTACTTCCAGAAACAAATCTAAACACATCTAATTCAAAATTTTCCTACATTAATCTGTTCAAGATCATGCCCAAGACAGTGAAATTTTAGACACAGACATCATGTCTTCTACACCTCGGAGACGATACTCGGGCCGCAGCCGCTGCTACTGCTTGCAGCATCATGATGGGTGGTCTTTCTCGCTGCTTTCTTGATATTGAAAGCCAAACGGAATTGGGAATTTTGGCGATATCCCCACAGTTGAATCCAATCGCCTTCCTCCAATTTGTTTGCTTCCACCAGTTTACTCCATTCTTTTTTAAGTACAACCATCTTCAAGGTACCCCACCTCTTCATGTGCAACATATAGTATTTACCTTTCGGATCAATTGTAAGAATCTTGACACTGCCTTGGTTAACTTCTACTAAATGTCGCTCCACTTCCGTCAAGAATCCCATCACTTTTTCTCTGTTATTAGAAAGAAATATCCGATTCTGATCAGGCTTAGTATCAGAACTTGTGAGCCTTTTTTGGTACAAGAAAATTGGCACCATCCCTCCATTCAATCTTATTTCTCGCAAGATTTCAGGAAGAAGTGGTTCTAGACGAGGCTCTGGCTCATTTTGTACTTGGTTACGAACACTCGTAATTTTTCCGTTGCCCTTCCGCTTTCTATTTTTCTCGAGAGTTCCGGCAGATTCGGGCATTGTTTGGCCTGAATATGGAACAATAGCTAGAACTGGTTCAGGGTTAAGATTTGGGTTTGAGTAAAGCTTTTTGTGGTGGGTTTGAGGCGGCACTAATGACGGTGGTTGTTGATCACGAAGAAGAAGATCATCGAAGAGGCAAAGTGAAACTACCTTCTTCTTCTTCATTGGAAACACGTTAGGAATAGGAAGAGGAAGATCAAGATCTTCATCATCGAACAGATTAAAAGAAACCTTCTTCTTCTTCATCGTAGACATGACTGAATTTCTATAGCTATCTAAGAATCTCTCTCTTTCACTACCTTGTTTGCAGTAAAAAAAATTTTGGGTACAACTGACCGGGGTAAGTCCCCTCTTATATAGATGTGTGCGGTAATCAAATTCCAACTTGGAACAGGAACTCACAAAACCCCTGAAACTCGTTATGGAAATATTTGTTGATCAAAATAAGGAAATATTTTTCATGTTACCATAATATGTTCTCTCTCTAACGGTAAAATTGGAAGCAATTAATGCTAAATTGTCAATCAGATTATTACCTATTGCGAAATTACCTCCTATGCCGCCACCCGCCCGAATTTCTTTCGAAAGTCTCGCCCAATTCTAATACCCAGTGAATTTTGTAAAATTAAAAAATTTCATTGGACAAAACTTATTGGCATAGAATAAAAAATAATTGTTTCTTATTTGTTTGAGTTGTATCATTGTTGGCTATGTTGTTGTCAACCATCGATCAATTTGTGCAACTTCGATCAATTAAGCTCCTGTTTGAGTTGGATAAAAAAAAAAAAAAAAATAGGGATTAAAATGTGTAATTAAAAATTTGATAAAAATTATAGATCCTATAAAATGTTTGATTAAAATTTTAAGAAATAGGGATCAAACAAAGACTAAGTATTAACGAGACTAATGATGTTTTAATCTTGTGAAGGAATTGCACACATCTACAATAATGGAGAAACATTTCGTTAATATTTTTTTTCACTTTTGTCAATAATGCTCTTAATTTTTTCATGAGATCAGCATGATATAGTATGATAAAAACGTATTGATTGCTAAAATATAAAAGATCTGAAAGATGGACGATGTTGATTGATTAAAATGACTTTGATCAAATAATCAAAACATAAAAATATTTACCGTCAACTCTTTCGTAGAAGTATTTAGAGCCAACAACAAATATTATCATATATATATATATATATATGGATGCTTTAGTTCGATGTGTAACGAATATTAATAATTTACTTATCATAGTACTTTTTTACTTTCAAACTAACAAATTATTTATGTACAAATGAGAATGTGGTTATATGCCCGGTGGAATGGCTAGATTTGCAAGTAAATTGAAGTGTGGTGACTATAGTGCACGAAACAAAAAATGAGAGACTTAGATGCCACTTTACTAAAAGTTGGGTGACTCTCAAGTCAACTCATTAGCCCCCATTTGGCCCCCATTATTTCTCATTAAATTATAATTTATTTTCTTATTTTTTTTATCAATCACACATTTTTCAATAAATTAATATTACACGAAAATTAAAAAAAAATTCCTTATTTTTAACCACTCATTTTTCAAAAAAAACTGCTATTCCTCATAGTAAGGGCCAAATGGACACTAAATTATTATACATTACCTCTCTCTCTCTCTCTCCACCCCCTTCATTTCATAAGAGAAAAATTCATGTTAAACATCAAAAAAGATGGAATAGCCAAAGAAAGCACCACTATTTGCACAAACCTCCTTTTAACTGTTTTCAACACAAAAGCACAACTTCTATGCTCAGTTATCATAGCTCTATCAATTTTCATACAAGGTAGGGATCCCATCGATGACAGCTATCTTGAACCATAATCACTAAACCTAATATGGGAACATAGGTTTGATGAGTGAATCTATCATCGTCGCACCCACTGCCATGACCGCCACCGCTGCATGCACACACACACCTAACCACCGCACCACCATCGCACCCACTACAACACAGTCGCAAACACACCACCACCGCACCAATAAAGCCGCCACCAGATCCACAAATCCCAAACCCGCCACCACCTTCATCCTCGTCGTCGCCACCAGATCGACCATCATCCCCGTCACCGCCCAACAACACATTCATCACCACACCACATCGCTACCACCACCCAACAAAAAAACCACAAAGCTGCCACCACCTCCGTAGAATAGATCACAACGTGCCACAAAGAGAGATAGAGAGATGGATTGAGCCTGTTGTCACGCGCGATAGTTGTCGGTTTAAGGTGATGATGCAGGGGAGAAATGGCACCGATGAGAGAGAGGAGATGTAGAGAGAGAAGGGGTTTGAGGAGAAATCGCATAGACGAGTTAGTGTAGAGAGAAAAATGGGAGAAGCGAGATATAGAGAGATGAGGGAAAAATTGATTAGGGTTTTGAAATGAAAGTTGTTTATTTAATATTTATATTTATATGTAAAATATATGATTTGTGAAATGTGAAAGTTCTCACCTAATTTTAGAGTACAAAATTTTAACACCAAATTTCCTATAATTTCCACTTTTAAAAAATGATATAAAATGCATCTAGAATAACAAGTTACAATCATTGTAATTCATTAAATATTGTAATTTTCCAATAACTACGCACACGTAAAATAATTAATAAACTGTAAATTGTTGAAATTTTCTTTAAGAATCAATAAAAGTTGTAATTTGGCGAAATGTAACCAAGATCAATATTTTTTTTAATTCACTAACAATTTATTCATATACGTGTAAATAACCATGCAATTATCCTAATTTGGACAGTTGAGCCCAACACTCATTCACCCCCCAATTTCTGCTTTTGATGTTCGACTTAATTAAAATCAATGCTCACTCTACTCTATTCTAAGTTAACGCTTGCTCATCAAACCAAAATAAGTAAATAAATAAAAATTATCTTTTACTCGCTCATCTATTCTCTCCAAATTAAGTAAATAAATAAAAATTACTTTTTACTCACTCATCTATTCATTCCTTTCAAATTTGACTATGTTAATTTGTCCACTTAAATAAAAAAAACCAACAGAAAGGACAACTTTTATTTAATTGTGAAACATACTTTTTCTAAACTTTAAAATGAAAAATCCTCAAATTAGAAAAACAAAATCGTCCAAATCAAAATCCCCAATAGTAAACCCTAGCCCTTACCCAAACCTAATTCAACAATTGGCTGTATTTATTGAAATAATAAAATTTGATTGCAGCATTTAAGGTCGGATTAGTCAATGAATGCTTTAGTATTTTCGCTTTAATGCTTGCTGAACCTTTTTGGTTTGCTTAGTACTTGCTAATGGTTTTGAGCTGCTGTGTACTTTGGCCCCTCTAATTGTTGGTGGTTTAAGGTGAATTTGCTATGAACTTTGTTTTGATTTGTTGTGCTTCCTAATGGGTTTGATTTTCTGTGGAGTTCACCTTTTGTCTTGATTTCTTGTATGTAAGAGTGCAGCTTTCACGAGCAGAAGACTTGAACTTGAAAGTATTTCTATATGAATTCAAAGTGAAGGTATCTATGCACTTGAGTATCAGATTCAAGGCAAATCCAATTATTGAGCCTATTATTTAAAATAGAATAACACTTGTTTGCAGTAAGTATCTTAACAGCATATTGATTTAGCTCATGTTGCACAGCTATTAGAGTATTATCTGCTTCAATACTGAAGCAGATAATTAATTTACACTTAATTTCTGCTCCTCATTATCACACGTTCCCTATTCTTACGAGGTGCTAATTTTATTTTTTTGTTATTTGGAGACTTCTGGTATTTGTTCTTAATAGAACGCAAGGATAGATGTTGGGGTAATGCATGTGATGGAAATATAGTGAATTACCTAATTTAGATTATGGAGGACTCCGCCATGCTGACTATTAGTTTCTCAACGTTTCTTTTCCTCTACTTGAACCCATTGAAATAAAGAGTCCCGCAGACTTTGATTTTGGCGTATACCTTGATGGTCTTCAATCCCATGTAGTCGATCACAAAGACTTTCCTAAGAAGTGTTTCTATTGCTTGTGGTGGGGAATTTGAGGTTTGTGAGTCTCTTTATGTTTTTTTTATACTAAATTTCTTGTGGTTTTATACCTATTCCGATGTTGCTCATTTCAGTTCTCTGGGCCAAAATATCAAAACGAGCACATTTGTTTGTGATGTTCTTTTCCCCATTCCATGTCCATCATTGATTATTGGTACCTTAGGTGATTAGTTCGTTCCCATTAAGAAACCTTCTTCTTTGTACATATGCCTAACGACACGTTTAATACTCAACACTACTGGGGATTAAGTTTTAACATCTTTTTGTGTCTAAATACTCTTTAAGTCTATTTTGCACATTTCCAATAAAGAATTTCAAGCAATTTTTCTTATACTTTTAATTGTGCCCGTCGCTCATCATTGTTATAACGTATATCCAACTGTGGTCACTTCTTAGGGCCTAACATGTTTTTCCTACAGAAGCTTTAGAATTTTGATAGGAAATGGCTAAGCTTGCTTCTGTTTTCTGTTACAGAAATATTTGCTTTCTATCACTGTTAGGGTGAGAGTGAAAAGGTGAGGTGCAGAGCCATCGATGTCCCACTATATGCTTCTTGATAATTTGTGAAAGGGATTAGACGATATGAGCAATATGAATGGCAAGAAACCAGAGGCAGAATCTATGATTAATAACCTGCCTAAGGACTTAAGAAGGGAAATCATGCTATGCTTAATTTAACTGACAAGAGCAATTGAACTTCAGTACTACTCTAGAGTTCTCTTTATTCAAGTTTGGTAAATAGTACTGCACGTGGGATAACATGCATGGTTTTAGCTTGTTTTTCTTCTCTAATCATATCGACTATTTATTACAGGTGCCAATTTTGAGAACATGGACTAGCAGATGCTGATCTAATAGGTGATCGTTTGAAGCCAGTTCTTTACACAAAGAAGAGCTTCATTGTTCACGAGGGAGATCCAGTTGATGAGATGATCGTTATTATGCGTGGTAATATATTAACAATGACGACTGATGGTTGTAGAACTGTTATCTTCCACTTTGATTATCTCAAGGCCAGGGACTTTTGTGGAGAACTTCTTTTATGGGCTCTGGATCCCAACTCTTCCTCCAGCCTTCCCATCTCAACCTGAATAGTTGAAGCTAATAAAAGACATCGAGGCCTTCTCTCTAATGGCTGGTGACCTGAAATGTGTTTCCTCCAAATTTAGGTGTCTTCACAGCAAGCATATTCAACACACTTTTAGGGAAGTTGTGAAATTAACTTTATTATAATGTCTTCCATTTTTTAATTTAATTTTGGTAAAATGACTACAAATTTTTATCCCTCCAAACTCTCCCAAAAGAGTGATAGGGACTAAGTTGTAATCTGTAATCAGTAGACAGGAAGCAATAATGAGCTAGACGAAAAACAAAAATGCTCAAATAGAAACGAAACGAAAACCTTATCGTGATTCACCCTCAATGTGAGTAATGTCCATGCACCCCTACTTTAATGGAGCAGGAGAATTACAATTTTGCATCACACCTATCTGAAAAGACAACCCTATAAAAAAAAATATTGATCAGCTGTTTGAGGTGATATGTGAATATTATAATTAGGCTCCTCAAATGTAATATTTCAGTAGTTTTTGAAGAAAATAAGCATGACTCGGTTGTTTGCTTCAGGTTTTACTCCCAGCAGTGGAGGACATGGGCGACCTTCTTAATCCGAGTATCATGGCATCGACATTGCAGGAAGAAGATTGAGAAACCTTTGCAAGAGGCAGAAGATAGAATGCACGAGGCCTCGTTGCCACCATTTTATGCGTCAAAATTTGCTGCCAGTATACTTTGGTCTCTTGCGCAACAATTGTCCACATAATGTTAAATTATTACCTAGCACAAAAATTACCTCCTCTGCTACTTCAGAAGCTGGCAGAGCCTGATTTTAATGCAAAGGACTATTCTTATGGAGTGTATGCTTATAGATGACATTGCACAATGGTATCCTATTAGAAGACCTGATGTGTCACATAATAATGGTTTGGCTCATTTTTTTTCCCTATCTCGAGTTTTCTTTTGGTATAATACATATATTATACAGTATTTTGATAAACTATTTCTGTATGTAGATATCAACCTGAAGCCATTCATTTACCGTGAAATGCTTTCTTGAGGATTGTATTTTCTTGTGCATTAGCATCAGTAGTTACAATTTTTGTAGACGTAAAAAGTTACATAAAAAAAAAAAAAAAAAGATCATCGTCGCTAGTAGCAAAAGAAGTCTTCCATACAAATTCAAGAAAAAAATTATCTGTCATTGTGATAAATAAAATGGCTTAGCATATAGAGCTTCCAATGTCTCATCAACACAAACTGAAGAAGGTTTAAACTATAAAATATTCTAAGAACTTGAAATTCTACTGTATTTGAATCATCTCTGTTAGTTATAGTACAATTCAAAGTTATTCCAGAAGAAAACAACATTAAAAACTTCGACAACAGTAAAAACAAGAGTAACTATTTCATGAAAAAAAACGTGATGACTCTGCAATAAAATTTGAATACATGCCTATTATCTGTACTTCCAAAACCAAATTTAAACACATCTGATTCAAAATTTTCCTACATTAATCTGTACAAGATCATGCCCAAGACAGTGAAATTTCAGACACTGACATCATGTCTGGCTCTCATGCATATTGTCTTCTACACCTCGGAGACGATACTTAGGCCACAGCCGCTGCTACTGCTTGCAGCATCATGATGGGTGGCCTTTCTCGCCGCTTTCTTGATATTGAGAGCCAAACGGAATTGGGAATTTCGGCGATATCCCCACAGTTGAATCCAATCCCCTTCCTCCAATTTGTTTGCTTCCACCAGTTTACTCCATTCCTTTTTAAGCACAACCATTTTCAAGGTACCCCACCTCTTCATGTGCAACATATAGTATCTACCTTCCGGATCAATTGTAAGAATCTTGACACTGCCTTGATTAACTTCTACTAATTGTCGCTCCACTTCTGTCAAGAATCCTATCACTTTTTCTCTGTTGTTAGAAAGAAATATCCGATTCTGATCAGGCTTAGTATCAGAACTTGTGAGCCTTTTTTGGTACAAGAAAATTGGCATCGTCCCTCCATCCAATCTTATTTCTAGCAAGATTTCAGGAAGAAGTGGTTCTGGACGAGGCTCCGGCTCATTTTGTACTTGGTTACAAATACTCGTAATTTTTCCTTTGCCCTTCCGCTTTCTGTCTTTCTGAAGAGATTCGGCAGATTGGGGCATTGTTTGGCCTGAATAAGGAACAATAGCAAGAATTGGTTCAGGGTTTATATCATGGAAGGTTCTATTAAGATTTGGATTTGAGTAAAGCTTTTGGTGGTGGGTTTGAGGCGGCGCTGATGGGGGTGGTGGTTGATCATGAAGAAGATGATCATCAAAGAGGCGAAGTGAAACTACCTTCTTCTTCTTCATTAGAAACACGTTAGGAACAGGAAGAGGAAGAGGAAGAGGAAGATCAAGATCCTCATCGTCAAACAGATTAAAAGAAACCCTCTTCTTTTTCTTCATTGGAAACACGTTAGGAAGAGGAAGATCAAGATCTTCATCATCGAACAGATTAAAAGAAACACTCTTCCTCTTCATCGTAGACACTCTTCTTCTATGAATCTCTCTCATTCGCTATATTGTTTGCAGTAAAAAAAAATTCTGTGTAGAACTGACTGGGGTAAGTTCCCCCTTATATAGATGTGTGAGGTAATCAAATTCCAACTTGGAACGGGAACTCGCAAAACCCCTGAAACTCGTTATGGAAATATTTGTTGATCAAAATAAGGAAATATTTTTCATGTTACCATATATGTTCTCTCTCTAACGGTAAAATTCGAAGCAATTAATGCTAAATTGTCAGTCAGAATATTACCTATTTCGAAATTACCTTCTATGCCACCACCCGCCCGAATTTCTTTCGAAAGTCTCGCCCAATTTTATTACCCAGTGAATTTGTAAAATTAAAAAAATTCTATTGGACAAAACTTATTGGTATAGAATAAAAAATAACTGTTTATCATTTGTTTCAGTTGTGAATTTTTCATTATAACCTTGTAAATTTCGACAATCTTACCTATGCATTTAGATAATTCACGTAATCCCAAGAATTGAATTCGAGATCAAATGATCAATGGTATCTAGTATTAAAAAATTTCGAAATGTCTGCATTTAGGTAATTTGCATGTAGGCCATAATTGAATTTAGATTGTATAACATCAAGTGTCAGATTCTTGGATGTAATTTGTGCAACTTCAATCAATTAAGCCACTGTTTGATTTTGATAAAAATTAGATATTTAGAAGTTTTTAATAAAAATTGATGAAATGTATGATTGAAAAGTTGTAAATCCCATAAAATATGCGATTGAACATAAATTGGGCATAAATTTTAAGAAATAGGGGTCAAAGAGAGCTATGTATTAACATGACGTTACATTGTTTGACCTTGTGGCGGAATTGCATGCATCTACGGTAATGGAGAAACATTATGTTAATCATTTTATTTCTATATTATTTCACTTTTGTCAACAATAATACCCTTAATCATTTGATGAGATCACCATCATAAAGTATAGTTAAATATGAAATATTGGAAATGTAGATATGTTGATTGATTAAAGTGACATCGATCAAATAATCAATACATAAATAAAAATGTAGTTACATGCACATGATGGTGGAATGGCTACATTTACAAGCAAATTGCAAATTAAAGTGTGATGGCTTGAATGCACGAAACAAAAAATGAGTGACTTAGATGCAACTCTACTAAAAGTTGGTGACTTACATTAAATTATTTATTGGACATTACTTCCCTTTTCATCTATTATTGAGTTTTTCTAAATCAACAAGAATCTCTCTCTCTCTCTCTCTCTCCCCATAAAGAGAAAAATGCATGTTAAAAATCACACAAGATGGAATAGCTAAAGAAAGCTTCAGTATCTGTACAAACCTCCTTTTAACTGTTTTCAGATTTCTCACAAAAGCACTACTTTCATGGTCAGTTATCATCTATCTTTCAATTTTCATACAAGAAACATTAAGTGCATGCTTGATATACATTACTAAATAGGACTTGACATTATGACTAGCAATATTTTAACTTATTTGCTTTGTAATATTGTCGAGTGCTATCCAACCGTCTCTACCAAATACGCCATAAAGAATACAAGAAAAAAGTCATCTTCATTGCCTTTTACTCATACTCCTTTTTCCTCCGACGAGCTCTCAGAGAGTGTTTGACTATCTTCGTAAGGACATAACACACCACCCTATTCAAATATTTTGTAGAGTGATATTTCTGTTCAAATGATTCCAAGCCTTCAATATAAATAATCATCTTTGGTTAAATTTAAAAGTTTCTTTTGCTATCTGACCTCAGCTCCTGGTTGTCACTTTTGTCAGTGTCCGAGTTTTCCCGTTGGGATTCCATATCCGTGCTACCTTCTCGAGATCTTCTATGCCTTCGATCCTAGAGAATTCGAGTACAAAAATACCCAAAATTCGTTCATTTGTTTGTGGCTATTACAAGGAAGTTCTGGTATGATATATTTCTAATGGAGCAAAATGGGATATCTTATGAGCTAAAAGACGTGAAAAATCAAACCTTGCTCTGATACCAAAAAAAGAAAAAAATGCAATATATAAAATAAGAATAAGAACCCAAGATTTATGTAAAAACCCAACATAGGCAAAAAATTCATGGGCAGAGGAGGAGAAATCCACCATATCAAAGATGTCTAAATATAGTGACAACAAAACACAAAGGCATATATGCGCACATGAATGAACAGAAATGTATTGCACAAGCAAGCTATAAAATGCACAGTTCTTTCAACAACAAAAAGAAACAAGCATAGTTGTAATTCAGGGTCTTCTGGCAAGCATGTGACAGAGTACGAATGGCTTAACTGTAATTTGGCCTTCCCGGGTATCAAATTAGCTGGTAGGATTACCAAGGTTAGGCAGATTAAGGTTCTTCAATTAGGTACAAGAAATGAAGTATTGATACGTACATTAATGACGATAGCTTCTTTGAAGTTATTTTAGGATGTATTGTAAGGGAGGAAAGGTAGTACCTCCAACTTTAGAGGTTCAGCTTTAATTATGCTCATTTGCAAGGTCCAAGATAAGGCCCCAAGTTCATCTCACTGTAACATTCTTTTTTATTTAGAGACATGGTATAGCTATTGCCAACCACACCCACACCCACATCCACACACCCAACAGGTGCACAAAAACTGCACCTAAGCTTTTTATGGTGTTTTAACTAAGAAAAAACACGCCTAGTTGGTGCATTAGTGTAGGAGATAATACTTTTCTTTTTAAAATTCTACATAAATTGGTTCTGACATCCATGTTAAGTTTCAAGAACTATCGAAACTTGAACAAATTTGCAGGTGGATTACGGACTTTCCCTAATTTTTCTATTCCTAAACTTTATGCAAGAAAAGATGGGAAAAACGCAACCAAAATATTCCAAAACAACAATGATCACTACCCATCCTAGCCATCTTAGTTTAGAATTTGCTCTCTCTGAACAGTAACACATTTATGTAATCAAAATCTTACCCTGTAATTCGTCCCTCTACACACTTTGGAATCCCTCCTCTATGTCATAGTTTACAAAGTGTTTCAGTTGAGGCAGTGATTAAGAAATGTTAAGCTTGGCACTTGGTACCGCTCAGATAATGGCCAATCTTCCTAAGCCAAATGTGGACAAGCTTAGTGGCAGTTGACCCCAAAACTTCAGTTCATAGTCACGGGCGAATCAAGGGTTTGAGTTCAGCTAGAGTGGACTGCGAACGTTGAACATTTATTGTCAACGGTCAACGTCCGGTGTTGTTTATTAATATTTAATTAAATAATATTCAAAAGATCGTACGGACTAGACTAGAATTAGGTACGAACTTTTATTTTAGATGAAAACATCGTTCTATAATCTGCAAAGAATGTGTTTGGTACACATTATCATTTTTCATTTTCATTCTTCTACTAATTTCATTCACACATTTTTCAATAAAATAATATTTTCAATCACATCAATAACTTTTCCTTCTTTTTCAATCACATATTCACCATCCATCACATAAACAAAATACATTTTTTCCTCAAAAATGCACATCAAACACACCCAAAAATATCCTAATTTATTTTTCAATAAATTTTGCAATATCTATTAACAAAAATGTCAATATTTAGTTTACAATTAAAGTTAATTAAACAAGCATTATTATATTAACAAAGTTGAAAGTATTTATGTGCTTATATCAATTTTATGTATTTGTGTGATCTCACGTTTCCACAATCGATTTTTTAGGAACGAAAAGTGAAATTTTCTATTAATTAAATAAGTTTTTGTTGAAAGACACTAAGATCAATATTCCTTAAATAAAATTCATCATTAATTGACCAAATGTCATTGTATCAGCTGACCAGAATGCTGGAAGGTACATGGTTTCCGCCTCGCTCTTCATGGACACTCCGGTGGTTTCAGTCGGCAACATGACTGCAACTGCAACTTTACACTATTTAGGGACACTTTCTACTTCTCCACAACTCTTACTAGCCTAACACCTCAAAATGCAACCCCAGTGGCCAACAATTTTATAAACTCTCTCAGAAGCCTTAATTCAAACACATATCCTACAAAAGTTCCATTAAAAGTTGATCATTGTTTGCTTTTCACTGTTGGGCTAGGGATTAATTCCTACCCTACATGCAAATCTGGAAATGGAAGCCGTGTTGTGGCTAATATAAATAATGTCACTTTTGTTATGCCAACCACTGTTTTTCTTCAAGAACAGTACTTCAATATTAAAGGGCCTTTCACCACATATTTTCCTGGGAGCTCGTCGTTTTCTTTTAATTATACCGGTACACCTCCGGCGAATTTGTAAACTACAAAGGGCACCAAGCTCTACAGGCCCGCCAGCAGCAATAAGCTCAAGTCACAGTGTCTTTCTTCTTTCTTCCTTCTCTCATTTTCCTAGCCAGTGCTCCACACTGTCACACAGCTCAAACTTTTGGCAGATCTCGCCGCTAGCTGGATCCACCCCTGTTCATAGTGATTCTCAACATGCACAGCGGAAAAATAACAATTTTCAATTCCCACCAAGGATCTGTTTTGTGTTTAGATAGAAATTTTGATATAGATTTTTACCTTTTGTGAAATCTGCAAACTCCTTTGCTATTCCTTCTACTCCAGCAATCTTGATCTGCCTCCCACAACTGTCCAATTGTCTAACCTCCAATAGTTTCCACACAGAGAACAATATTGAGAGAAAAACAGGGTTTTATTTCTTGTGCTAACAAGAATAATAATGAAAATCCTACAACTTTAAAACCATAGCAACTTATTTATATAAGCCCAAACGGGTTTGGCCCGTCCCTTAAATGTAACCCGGTCCAGTATTTAATTAATCCAATTAATTAAACCCGGTCCATAAATTAATTGATCTAATTAATTAATTTGGGCCTATTAATATGCAACCCAATTAATTAATTATCCAACGATTGTTAATTAATTAATTGGTAACTCTCATTCTTCCAATTCTCATTTTGTGTGACCCATTATGTTCCCAATCACGATACCTAACAACGTGAATTATTATTTCGATCTAATCAAAATCGACAAACCAAAACACCCTTTTAATTTAATACTAATTCATATCCGTCGTACTAGATTGACATCTAGCAATGTGTCAGAGCAATACATCTGAGGAGAAATGTCATGTGGTATGACAAAACCAAACTCGTTCGTTTATTATGAAACTATAATCCTTTCGTCAATATGATCCGATCAATTACGAGATATGGATATGTGTCAATCTTGATTATCGACCATATCTTTCATTCCACTATTAAGTTAATCTAAGTCGAAAATTCTTTTTCAACTTATTTGTACACCTTGGCCAAGGATTTCATTATCAACTTAATTGAATGAAATGTAGATCATAATCTCTTACTATGTAAGAGTGACAAATTCTCTATTGATCATTCACAACTTTCATATGATTCTTGACACACCCAAACAATGTCGTATTAGCGGCCCTTGGCAGAGCAACATCCAACTCCACCAAAGTATGACTGTCCTCATATAAGGCACTATGATGACCTTAAGTCAAATGACCAATTCCACTATCGAACGTTAGAGATTAACCACTGATACTCAGATAGCTATCCATGTGGAATCTCCCCAGCGGGTCTCCAATATTTTGTTCTATAACAAAACATTCACGTGTTCATTTAAATATCACTACATTTTAGCTTGTGAGATCAGCTACTTACTTCATAAGTAAGAAAAATCACACGTGATGTTCTATCCGTAATAACGATATTCGTATCTCGTTTTTACTTACGACCATGGATTATTTAAGATTCAATCAAACGTAATTTGTATCTCACAATCACAACTCCTTGTAATTAACAAATTACTGAAACTTGAATTTACGGACTCTATTATTTAATATCATTCAACAAAATATTAATTTAAATAAATAATAGATCTTGCAAAAATAAATGCATTAAACATATTAAAAAGTGTTTACAACTTAAATCGATTAGACTTAGGGCATAACACTTACAAACTCCCACTTGCACTAGATCCAATCACTCATGTATCTAATACCATAAGCTTCTACATGACGATCATGTTTATGCTGTGACAACGGCTTTGTCAATGGATCTGCAATGTTATCATCCGTGGGAACTCGCTCTATCTTCACGTCATTTCTTTGTAGAATCTCCCTGATGAGATGATATCGTCTTAGCACATGTTTGGATCGTTGATGAGACCTCGGTTCCTTCACTTGTGCGATGGCTCCATTGTTATCATAATACAAATGTATGGGATCAACAATGCTAGGAACAACTCCCAGTTCATTAACGAACTTCTTGATCCAGACAGCTTCCTTCGCTGCTTCAGAAGCAACAATGTACTCGGCTTCTATTGTTGAATCATCAATTGTCTCTTGTTTGGAACTTTTCCAACTAATCGCTCTGTTGTTGAGAGTAAACATATATCCAGATTGAGATTTGCTATCATCCTTGTCAGTTTGGAAGCTAGCATCAGTATATCCATGAACCTTTAGTTCATCTCTTCCATATATCAAGAACACATATTTAGTCCTTCTCAAGTACTTAAGAGTTTTCTTAACTGCTATCCAATGTTTCTCACCAAGGTTTGGTTGAAACCTACTCGTAACACTTAGAGCATATGAAACATCTGGTCTCGTACATAGCATCGCATACATGATAGATCCTATTACTGAAGCATAAGGAATCTTATCCTTGCAACTCCTTTCATCATTTATTTTAGGACACATATCTTTTGAGAGATAAATCCCATGTGACATGGGACACAGTCTCCTTTTGGACTCTTCCATGTTAATCTTCTCAAGATTTTATCTATGTACCAAGATTGGGATAAGCCAAGCAATCTTTTAGATCTATCTCTATAGATCTTAATTCCCAAGATATATGATGTTTCTCCTATATCTTTCATGGAGAAATTATTTGACAACCACAATTTTACTGAGTGAAGCATTGGGATGTCGTTTCCCATTAATAATATGTCATCTACATATAATATAAGGAATACGACAATGCTCCCACTTGTCTTCTTATAAACACACGGTTCATCTTCATTTTTTATAAAATCAAACTCTTTGATTGTCTCATCAAAATGAAGATTCCAACTCCTAGAGGCTTGCTTCAACCCATAGATGGATCGATTAAGCTTACATATCTTGTTGGCTTCTTTGGACTCAAAACCTTCGGGTTGTGTTATGTACACTTCCTCCTGTAGGTTTCAATTAAGGAAAGCGCTTTTGACATTCATTTGCCATATCTCATAATCATGGTATGCAGCAATTGCAAGCAAAATTCGAATGGACTTCAGCATGGCTACATGCGAAAAAGTTTCATCAAAGTCAACACCTTGTCTTTGTGTGTAACCTTTTGCTACCAGCCTTTCTTTGTATGTATTGATATTCCCATCCACGTCGACCTTTTTCTTGTAAACCCATTTTCAAGTTATGGCTTTTATCCCATCAGAAGGGTCGACCAAGGTCCAAACCTTGTTTTCATACATTGAGTTCATTTCAGATTCTATGACCTCTTGCCATCTCTTTGAGTCAACATTTGACTTTGCTTCCGCGTAATCAGTAGACTCATCATCCTTGATTAATAATATTTGATTAGTAATCGTGAATTCGTACCTTCTGGAAGGTCGAATGATCCTACTTGATTTACGCTGAGCCAGAGTGTCCTCAGGTATCTCTATATCCTGATTAGGAGTCTGTCCCTTAGCAGGCGTGGGATCAAACTTGGGCTCATCTAATTGGTCAACAACATCTGTGGATTCATGAACTTCTTCAAGTTCTAATTTGCTCCCACTGCCCTCTTCTAGAATAAACTCTTTCTCTAGGAATATGACATATCTTGAGACGAACACCTTCTTCTCAGCGGGATTGTAGAACTGGTATCCAATTGTTTCTTTTGGATATCCACAAATATGCATTTATCAGACTTAGTCTCAAGCTTATCCAATTCAGTACGTTTCACATAAGCGTCACAGCCCCATACTTTCATATGAGATAAGTTGAGTCTTTTTCTTTTCCATAACTCGTATGGAGTTTTGTCGACCGATTTAGATGTGACACACAGTAATTAGTGCATGACCCCAAAATGATTTTGGAAAGTTTTCATGGCTCATCATTGATCGCATCATATCTAATAGTGTGCGGTTCCTCCGTTCAGATACGCCATTATGTTGCGGTGCATATGGTGGAGTCCACTGTGAGAGAATCTCATTCTCTTTTAGATAATCTAAAAATTCACCCTTCGGATATTCTCCATCTCAATCTGATCTTAGTGTGAGAATATTTTTACCTATTTGTTTCTCTACTTCAAGTTTGAATTCCTTGAACTTTTCAAGTGCTTCATGCTTGAACTTCATCAAATACACATAACCATATCTAGAATGATCATCAGTAAATGTGATGAAGTAAAATAAACCACCTCTAGCAGTTATTGACATGGGTCCACATACATCAGTATGTATTAGGCCCAGTAATTGTGCTACTCCTTCTCCCTTTCCAGTAAAAGGAAATTTGGTTATCTTGCCTAATAGGCATGATTCGCATTTGTCAAATGATTCAAAATCAGTTGACCTCAAGAATCCATATTTATGTAACTTGGAAATGCGTTTCTCATTGATGTGACCTAATCTGCAATGCCAGAGATAAGTATTACTTAGATTATCACCTTTATGCTTTTTATTTTCTATACTCATAATAGACGACTCAATATCAAGAATATAAATGTCATTTTGTAATATGCCACAATCATAAAAAATCTCATCTTTATAAAACAAACAACGATTCTTCTTAACAATAATTGAAAAATCATTTACATCCAAACATGAAATAGAAATAATGTCTTTAGTAATGGCAGGAACAAAATAACAATTTTCTAATTCTAATACTAAGCCCGAAGGCAATGGTAAGAAGTATGCCCCTACAGCTAATGCAACAACTCTTGCTCCATTTCCCACATGCAGGTCAACTTCTCTTTTCTGCAGTGGTCTACTTTTCTTTAGTCTCTGCATATTTATACAAATATGAAATTCACATCCGGTATCTAATACCTAAGAAGCTAATGAAATAGACATATTAACCTCGACAACAAAAATACCTAAAGTAGAAGTTTCAGAAGACTTCTTTCCCTTCAAGCTTGCGAGGTAAGCCTTGCAGTTCTTCTTCCAATGACCTTTCACTCAACAGTGATAACACGAATCATCAGACTTGGTATTGTCCTGTTTGCTTTAACTATTTTGATAGTATCCTTAGCTTTCTTGGATATTTTCTTAAAACTTCATTTAGTCTTCCTTTTAGTGCCCTTAGAGGATTGAATGGCTAAGACATGCCCAGTATTCGCTTTGACATTGGGCTCAAAGTCTTAAGCATATTAAGCAACTCAGGGAGTGTGCATTCGATCTTATTTATGTTAAAGTTCATGATGAACTGTGAATAACTATCTGCCAGCGATTATAGAACCAAGTCAACACTTAACTCGTGGTCCATTATGAAACCTAATTGACCCAATTTCTCAAGAAAGCTAATCATCTTCAGCACATGAGCACTGAATGAAAATCCCTCTGCCATTTTGCACCGGTACAGTTGCTTGGAAGTATCATATCTTTTTACACGTGATTGCTCATCATACAACTCATTGAAATGAAAAATCATAGTGTAAGAATACATACCCTTATGTTGCTTTTGCAACTCAGGTGAAATGGCTACAAGCATCACACATACTGCAGTATTATCGTCATAACTGTGTTTGTTGTAAGCAGCCACCTCTTCCTCAGTAGAGTTTTCAGTAGGTACCCCTGGAAAGGACTGCTCAAGGACATACCCAATTTTCTCATGTCTGAGAACAATTCTCATATTATGGTGTCATTCGAGAAAATTTGGTCCGGTCAGTTTGTTGGCATCCAGTATGCATCTCAAATTCATATGATTACTCATGATTCAAAAATTGTAAAGGACGAAAAGTAAAGAATTAATATGTATTAAAATGCATTACACAAATTTAATATGGACTTCAATTAAATGTGATCCCACTGTTTAAAATAAATTTATGACCCTCATACACAAATTATTAGAATCAACATTTGATTCCAATGGGCTGGGATCCCATCTGGTATGTCAAGACCTTGAGTGTACTCAACAAATCTTAATAAAACATTTGGGTAGATACTATTATCAATTGTATCTCCATACAACTCACAGATCATTAAGCCGACAACTAATTGTCTTCACACATCTTATGTGTTAACTTAACACGCCTCTAAGTTTTATCTCCTTGAGTGTACTCAACAAAAAATAAATTTTAGTGAAGTCCAACCCATCATTCAGAAACATCTAATGTTTCATAGTGTCAAACATATCCTTAATAGACCAGCCTTGAGTGTACTAAACAAAATGAGATCGATTTAGGATTCTCGTTTTTCACTATAATGATGGAAGGCAAATAATAAAATCGACTTAATATTTTTGTGAGGGATTTATATTGCATAGGTCTCATGAATGTGTGTGTGTGTATATATATATATATATATATATATATATATATATATATTTAAACATGCATCAATCATGCAAATAAACATACATATAATAGTATGGATGATTATGGACTATTTTCATCTAGTCTTCTTGAGACAAAATGAAGACTAGTTGGTCAATTCGTAGGGGGTATTACATTAAATCATTATCAATGCGCCATCTCCATGGTTTCATCCTCTTCTTGTATATTCAATTAGACCAGCTACAACCTGTATCCTATACTAGTTAGCACGCAGGCTTAAATGAAATTGGACTCGCAGGTCCATACGTATAATAATAATAACGGACTCGTAAGTCCAAAACAATTAAGAGCTCGCAGGCCCATAATAATGACAATATTAATGGGCACGCAGACCCAAAACAATTAAAAACTCGGAGGCCCATAAAACAGCAAGAATTAAAACATTCATTCAACACATCTACATGGTTGAATCCATAATCATCTACTAATAAACATTAATCATATAAATATTCCTATATAATATCTAATATTATATGCAAACATGTTTCAATAATCTACCAATTAAAGTCGTCTAAACTATTTAAACAAATGGATTGAAATAATTAACTAATCACATTAATTAATTAATTTAATTAGCGGTTTTATTTAATTAAAATCAAATTTTAATTAAATGCCGAATTGGAGGCAAAATCTAATTCCACAATTATAGGGCAAAACTATTTAATTAAAATCATATTCTAATTAAATATTAAATTAGAGTTTAACTCTAATCTTAAGAATATATTAGAGTGGATAATTTAATGAAAATCAAATTTTAATTAAATATAAAATTAGAGTCCAACTGGAAAATGAATTTATATTTTAATTTAGAATAAAACTCCCAAATAAAATAAAATTCAATTTAGGGTTGAAATTAAATATTTAAAATAAAATCTAATTTTAACAAAAATATAAAAGTCGTCAATTTTAAATAAAATTTTAATTTTGGATCAAAGTTAAAAGGTGAGTCAAACCCATTAAAATTATAATTTTAAAAACTTTTTCAAATTAGTTTTAAAACCAATTTTGTGAAAATTACAACATGACCCAAGATTAAAATTAAAAGGCAGGTCCTTCAAATTCAGAATTTGCATGACAGACCCCTTTTTTAAAGAATTGAAAATAACCCTAAACTTAATTACATGTAGGGGCCTGTAATTTCAGAAATTGCACGAGAGGCCTCCGCTTCCACCCTTTCTCCCGTTTTGCAGAAAACCCAATTTTTTTTCCAGTTCACAGGTGCTGTGATCGACACCGCCCAGACGGCAGCAGTTGGTACTAACACTGCAGGCAGCACCCGACGCCTGTCGCCCCCGCCTTCGACCATTAATTTGTTTTTTATTATCAAAACATATTTTGAAGAAAAATAAGAGAAAAATAATTTTTCTAATTGCTAGATTCAAGAACAACATGAATATACAATTTTTTACTACATCAATATGTAAAACAACTTCTAACAAGTACAAAGTAAGTTCTGATATCACTGTTGAGAATTTACTTAAACATGCACAACGGAAAAATAACAATTTTCAATTCCCACCAAGGATCTGTTTTGTGTTTAGATAGAAATTGTGATATAGATTTTACCTTTTGTGAAATTTGCAAACTCCTTTACTATTCCTCTTGCTCCAACAATCCTGATTTGTCTCCCACAGCTGTCCAATTGTCCAGCCTCCAATAGTTTTCACACAGAGAACAATATTGAGAGAAAAATCAGAGTTTTATTTCTTGTGCTAGCAAGAATAATAATGAAAATCCTACAACTTTAAAACCCTAGCAATTTATTTATATAAGCCCAAACGAACTTGTTCCGTTTCTTAAACTTAACCCGATCCAATATTTAATTAATCCAATTAATTAAACCTGGTTCATGTATTAATTAATCCAATTAATTAATTCGGACATATTATTAAGCAACCCAATTAATTAATTATCCAACGATTGTTAGTTAATTAATTGGTAACTCTCATTCTTCCAATTCTCATTTTGTGTGTGACCCATTAGGTTCCCAATCACGATATCTACCGACTTGAATTATTATTTTGATCTAATCAAAATCGACAAAGCAAAACACCCTTTTTGATTTAATACTAATTCACATCCGTCGTCCTAGATTGACATCTAACAATATGTCAGGACAATACATCTGACGGAAAATGTGACGTGGTATGACAAAATCAAACTCGTTTGTTTATTGTGAAACTATAATCATTTCGTCAATATGATTCGATCAATTATGAGATATGGATATGTGTCAATCTCGATTATCGATTATATCTTTCATTCCACTATTAAGTCAATGTAAGTCGAAAACCTCTTTTCGACTTATGTGTACACCTTGGCCAAAAATTTGATTATCAACTTAATTTAATAAAATGTAGATCATAATCTCTTACTATCTAAGAGTGACGAATTCTCTATTGATCATTTACAACCTTCATATGATTCTTGACACACCCAAACAATGTCGTATTAGCGATCCTTGACTGAGCAACATCCAACACCACCAAAGCATGACTGTCTTTATATAAGGCACTATGATAACCTCCAGTTAAAGGACCAATTTCACTACCGAACGTTAGAGATTAACCACTGACATTCAGATAAATATCCATGTGAAATCTTCTCAGCGGGTCTCCAATGTTTTGTTCTATAACAAAACATTCACGTGTTCATTTAAATGTTACTAAATTTTATCTTGTTAAATCAACTACTTACTTCATAAGTAAGAAAAATCACACGTGATGGTCTATCCGTAATAACGATATCCGTATCTCGTTCTTACTTACAACCATGGATTATTTAAGATTTAATCAAACGTAATTTGTATCTCACAATCACAACTCCTTGTGATTAACAAATTACCGAAATTTGAATCTATGAACTCTATTATTTAATATCATTCAACATAATATTAATTTAAATAAATAATAGATCTTGCCAAAATAAATGCATTAAACATATTAAAAAGTGTTTACAACCTAAATCGATTGGATTTAGGGCATAACACTTACTATTCTAACTACTAATACCTTGCGTATGCAAGACGAATAAATTTTTTTGTGGATAAAACCTTTCTGTAAAAAGTTAACGGAAGATGTTTAAGGAGGCTTTTGCATTTCCTGTTACGTATGAATGGGTGGCAATCACATGGTTAAGACAATACCGAGTTAAATTGGGTCACATGTTGAAAAAATTTAAGTCTAGTATGGTCAAACCTGTCTTATTAAAATATTTAATCTGTAATTACAATTTACATCACGTAAAGAAAGGCAAAATGTCATTAAAAAAATAAGAGAAGTGTGAAAGAGTAATGTCACCAATCAGAATTATCCCAAGACAAGTGTGAAAGCGTATTGTCACCAATCAGAATTATCCCAAGATTCACTTGAAAATTTGTAGAAGAGTTTGACTTCGTCAAACCACATCTTCCGGATCGAATAGATCATATTATGTAAATCAACAAATTTTACGAAAATAAATTAATTGCTACAAGAGAAGTATTCAGATAAGCTTGTGGATGTGTATTTATGCCTTAAATGAAAGGTTCTATTGAGGTAGTATAGAAACAATAGGATTAAGGGAAAAATACTTGAAGACAAATAAATTATTTTATCCAAGAAATTTTAGAGATGTCATAAAACCCAATCTAGACACTATAGATAGTTCCAACACTGTCAATTACTCTTGCATCTTCAATGAACAATCTTCATATTTCCCAAGAATATACTACAACAAATCACACAAGACATTCTTTGATAAATAAATTTAAGATCAATGGAGAGAGAGAGAGAGAGAGAGAGAGAGAGAGAGAGAGAGAGAGAGAGAGGCACCCATGCAGTGTTTCATTGTCAATTACGGGGACTAGTATTAAGTTAATAGGTAAAATTAATCACTTCAACCAGTTTAGATGACAGAACATGTTGATTGTTGTTTATACTCTAGTGGTGAGCATAAATTTTGTTGAATTTAGTGGATGGCGTTAGATGACATGATCTAAGGTGGTGCAAGCTGGGATATTATTATTTCATTATCATTTTTTCATCCCACGTTAGGTTTTATGCTATTTCATTTTGAAGTTAGAAAAAGTAATCTCGTGAAGGAAAACAATTTAGTGCAATAAGAAAAAATCTCACACAGACCTCTCTTGATATTGGGTGTTCTTCTGATTCAAGCATTTGGACAACTTGGCTCATCCTAGGTCTCTTGTCAGAATCTGGATCAACACATCGTAAAGCAGTCAAGAGGCCTTTCTTGAGGGCTCTAGTTGACGGCCTCGTATCAATGTTGTAGAGAAACTTTATACAGATAAACTGATAAACTTGATACAGAAAATAATACGGTAGAAACAATATTACAGCTGACAGAAAATAAAATAGATGTCTTGGAGGAGCCGAGGCCTGTATTCAACACAGTGTCCTTAAAGCAATATTCGTCCCCTCACCGAAGTGTTGAGAGCGCTTGCTTCCCAGGATACAGCGGCGTGAACTGCAGCTGTGCAGCCGAATTGAGAGAGTGCCGGAACAGAATCACCAAGTGAGTGGAAGAAGACAGGAACTCGAACAAGAAGCAGTGAGATTTCGTGGTTGTTGTTGTGTCTGAACTGAAGAGATTGTTCAATATATATAGGCAAGGAGGAGCCTTTGCCTCTTAATGCAGACATTACTCTGCCATTTTAATTCAGCCGTTTTGAAGTTACAAAATAAATGGCCACTTTGAATGAAAAACGTAAAAGTAAAATTCCAAAATGTGGCTTGCACTTCGTGGCCAATTTTCAACTCATTCGGTCCGACATTCGTGCACACAAGTCGCGCCCACACAAGTTCAAGACTCGAAGGCCAAGTCAGTCCAAGATTTGCACCCCTGCAGGTGCGTAGACCATGGAGGAGTCTCTATGCAACAAATGATTACACCTTACAAATTGTTAACCATATATAAATTGGTCCACAAACTCATGTTTATCCAATGTGGGATAACTATTTAAGTTTTCCCCACATTGCCACATTTTTCCAATGTGGGACGGCTTATTTATAGTCCCCATATATTCCCACTTTTTCATTCCTAACCAATGTGGGATTGTAATCCCTTTAAAGGCTCCTCTTGAAATCTCAACTTTCACTCCATGTGGGATTAATTTCACATACACAAATGAAAATCTATTTGCCAATCAATATATTTCTAACAAATGTTTGGATCTACCACCTCCTCAGAACGCCTACTTCCAACCATCATTTTCAACCAATCAACTAGATTTACCTATGTCAAAAGCTCCACATTAGAATAAAATAAAAGACTAGATGCATCGAAGAAACATATGTGGACCTATGAAGCACTTCAACCAAAGAGCTTCGAAAGGAAAGGTTCAGGTTTACCATCACGTGAAACAGATCGAGCAGACTAACTTACAAGCATAGCATAAAATCCAAGAGAAAAAACAAAATAGAACAGACAAATTTCAAGTCTTCTACAAATTTCTGGAGTAAAATTATGTCATACCTTTATTAAATAACGGAAAGGAGGCACAAGTATATAATGAAAATAAGTTAATGCAAGAGTATAATTGTATTTAGAGGAGCATGTGATTAAGCAAAAATCCTACCAGTTCTTGTAAGTGTTATGCCCTAGGTCCAATTAATTTTGGACATAAATACTTTTGATATATGTTTAATGCATTTATTTTGGCAAGATCTATTATGATATTAAATAATAGAGTCCGTAGATTCAAGTCTTGGTAATCTGTTAATCACAAGGAGTTGTGATTGTGAGATACAAATTACATATGATTGAATCTTAAATCATCCATGGTCGTAAGTAATAACGAGATACGGATATCGTTGTTACGGATAGACCATCACGTATGTCATTCTTTACTTGTGAAGAATAGCTGATCTCACAAGTTAAAGTGTGGTGATACTTAAATGAACACGTGAATGTTTTGTTATAGAACAAAACATTGTAGACCCACTGAGAGATTCTACATGGATAACTATCTGAGTGTCAGTGGTTAATCTCTAAAGTTCGGTAATGAAATTGGTCATTTGACTTGAGATCATCATAGTACCTTATGTGAGGACAGTCATACTTTGGTGATGCTGAAAGTTGCTTTGTCAAGGGCCGCTAATACGCCATCGTTCGGGTATGTCAAGAATCATATGAAGGTTGTGAATGATCAATAGAGGATTCGTCACTTTTAGATAGTAAGAGTTTATGATCTGCATTTCATCCAGTTAAGTTGATAATGAAATCCTTATCCAAGGTGTACACATAAGTCGAAAAGGAGTTTTCGACTCACATTGACTTAATAGTGCAATAAAATATATGATCGATAATTGAGATTGACACTTATCCATATCTCGTGATTGATCGGATCATACTGACGAAGGGATTATAGTTTCACGATAAACGAACGAATTTGATTTTGTCATACCACGTGACATTTCCCGTCACATGTATTGCTCTGACACATTGCTAGATGTCTATCTGGGACGACGGATCTGAATTAGTGATAAATCAAAAGGGTGTTTTGATTTATCGATTTTGATTAGATCAAAATAATAATTCACATCGTTAGGTATGGTGATTGGAAATCTAATAGGTCACACACAAAAGGAGAACTAGAAGATTGAGATCCGCCAATTAATTAATTGACAAGTGTTGTATGATTAATTAATTGGATTGCTTATTAATAGGCCCGAATTAATTAATTGGATTAATTAATTCATGGACCAGATTTAATTAATTGGATTAATTAAATATTGGACCGGATTAAGTTTAAAAGACGGGCCAAACCCGTTTGAGCTTATATAAATAAACTGCTAGGGTTTGGAAACGATTGATGAATTTTCATTATTCTTGCTGACACAAGAAAAGTAAACCCTAGTTCCTTCTCATTCTTATTCTCTGTGTGGATACCATTAGAGGCTGAACAATTCGACAACTGTGAGAGGCGGATTAGGATTGCTGAAACTACAAGAATAGTAAAGGAGCTTGTAGATCTGAATAAAGGTATAATTCCTATCACAGTTTCTATTTAAACACAAAGCAGATCTTTGGTGGGAATTGTTGAAATTTATTTAATTTTTCGCTGTGCATGATAAGTAAATTCCCAACAGTTCTGGCAGCGAAAATTCTTGTGATACAGTAAAATCTCCATCTATCTTTTAATATTGAGTGGTACCCCTAATCAAAGGGATATAATTAATGTTTACTTATTTTTTTCATAGCTGCCAAATCATATCCAACACAAATCCAATATAAGATGTACACTTGATACTACGATTAAATAAAATAGCACCATAAAGGAGAATCCACAATCGATGTTGGATGTCAAGATCCTAAAATAGGAATGTTTTGCAACAGTAAAATATTTCCAATTTACATTCCTGCTCTTAAGTGAAAGAGGTGAGAAAGGGCTGGACCCTTTCTTCTTTACTGGAATATTCAATGAAGTGATGCAGCCAAGAGACAAGTATATTTAGAAAAGGTACTGACATTTTACGGTGAACCAATATATAATTTTCACATATTCACAGCATGTTTGATGTAGATCTTTTGAGAATAAATTTTGTGAAAAGTAATTTTTTTTTTTATTTTTTTTTATTTTTAGAATGTGTTAAAAAGTAGGGAAAATTTATGGTCAATGTGCAAATTCATTTTATTGGGAGAATGTGTGGTTGAAAGTAAATTTGGGAAAAATGAATTTGAAGGAATGTGTAACAAGAGCTCAGTGACTAAATCATGATTATTTTCATAGAAGTCTTCATGCAGAAACTAGTGTTTCTTCATCTCAAATTCAGCGTCATCAAATTAATGATATTAATCTAATGACTAAAATCATCAATGATAAAATGTGGCTGAGGAAGTGCCCTATGGATTTCAAAAAAAATTGCATAATTAGTCTTGTTGTATTAAATTCAATATACATTTATCATCATAATATTTTAAAGGGAAAATTGCAGTAGCAATCCCTAACTTTTTCAATTTTTGCAAATTTTACTCTAACCTTCAATTTGTACCAACGAACGTCTTTAACCTTTCGAAAATATGCAGCTGGGGTCTAATTTATGGAATTGTTAGTTGACCAAATAAATGATTTTAACCACATTATTAATCATTTTTGTAAGAGTAAAATGATAATTTTATATATTTTCATATAAAAGTAATTAAATAAAGGAGAATTTACAAAAATATCATTGTTTTTGAAAATGCACTTAAATTTTTCATGGACACTTGATTTGTACAAGAATGACTCTTTTTTTTTTATGTGAATGGTCCAAACCACCCTTAGTCTCAACTTTCTACGAGCATTTAATACTCATTCACCCAATCTTTCAATACTATTAATGCATTGATTTGATGATTGAATTTTGACATTATAAAAAATTGATATATGTATAATATATTGTTTAATAAGAATTTTGATAATAAAAAAAAAATGTTATCTCTACTAATATCTTCCAAACCCCATTAAAAAACCCTAACTTCATCTTCATTCATTGATCAAGAAAACATTAGCTTTGGACTCTTCATTCATTTTGAGATGTTAGTTCTTACAAATTATTTACATTTTTATTCAATAGCTTACTATTTTTTGAAGTTAAATACAAATGATGATTTAAATTTGCTTTTGAAAATTCTTAAACTGCCATTGGTGATGATGTTTTGTATTTTTGAAATACTTAGTATTTTAAATGGAAAAGATACAAATATCATTTAGGTTGATGTGAAACTTTCCATATTTAATAAACCAGATTGAGTTTATTAAATATTGAGAAGATGTTGTAGTTGAGAACTGAAGATGACCATTAATGTTTCCAAACATACTTACTCTCGTGTTCTCATTTAGACATGCGAGTTCTGATAGCTCGAATGTTGAACACGATGTTCGGATAATGTCGGGATAGACATGTTAAATGTCGAACCCGACACTTATAAATTGTCAGGATAGACAATTTAACTGTTGAATCCGATACTTGAACACAGTTTAAACACTTGATTTCACCCCCGTCAGTGTTTATATATCATAAATATGCGAAAGTATCGCTTTCATTTTATTCAATATTATTGTGCGGATAACTTACAATTACAATCCCAAACTTTCAGGTATGAGTAACAATTTGCGATTTATCGTGTTGCATGGGGGACAATTTGTTCACGTTGATGACAAATGAAACGGGAGAGTGGACAAAACCACTTCCATTTCAGTGCCGACAAGTATTACCCTAGTCGGACTTGTGTTGTAATTGAAGGACAAACTTAGTATTCTTGATCCCTGCACTCCAATTGCATTGAAGTTCAAAGTCCCGAACATGAATATACCTCCGGCCGAAATACGCGAAGAAGAAGACTTAAATTGGTACATCTCCATTCACAAGAAAACTGCAATATGTGTTACTGTTTTGAAAACTGAGCTCCCAAGTGTTGACATGGGGAGGGAGCCAAATTGGGAAGATCGTGAGTTTGTCTTAGTGGATGTTCTTGAACACGTACAACATGAGGAGCTCAATCAGGATCATATTGCCGCAAACAATAATGCAACAGCAACTCCAAATATTGACATTTGCCCTACATCTTTAGACGAGCAATTCGACAACCTGTTACATGGTACATATGCAGCTCATAGTGCTTGCGATGACGAGCACATGCCCTCACATGGATTAACTTCGGACATATACGATTGGAACACAGAATTCAATACGGTCGACCTTGCCGAGAAATAAGTATTCTTCAACAAAAAGATTTGTACTCGAAGATTCGTGTACTTGCTTTGAAAGACAAGTTTCAATTTCTTGTGAGCAAGTCAAACTTGAAAAAGTTAACCGTCATTTGCGCGGACAAGAATTGCAAGTGGATGCTACGTACTTCGACTGTTAAACAATCTGATGTCTTCATGATCCGTAAATTCAACAACGTGCACACATGTTCAGTTGATTTTTGTAGCAACGCACATCAACATGCCACTAGTTATGTAATTGTCGAGCACATTTTGGGGAGATTGGACACACCATACCGATCGTACGACCCCTCTACGAATGCACGTGACATGGAACGTGAGTTAGGTGTGAAAATCAGTTACAGCAAAGCACGTAGGAGGAATGTGGCTACCTTACATATGCTACATGGTACATTAGAGGACAATTTTAAAAAAACTATCTTTATACTGTCACGTACTTGGAGAGTGCAACCCGGGGATGGTAACCCACATCAAATTGGATTCACGAAATAGATTTCATTACTTCTTCTTAGCTTTCGGTGTAAGCATTCACAGTTACATGAAGTACTTAAGGCCAGTTATTTGTGTTGACGGTAGTCATTTGAAAGGTCTATACAAAGTCACACTATTGTTGGCAACTACTCAAGATTCCAACAAATAGATTTACCCATTAGCATGAGGGATTGTGGATGCTGAAACAAATGAATTTTGAAAGTGGTTTTTGTCGAAATTGAAAGATCTTATAGGGGATTCAGATGATCTCGTTTTCGTTTTTGATAGGAAAAAAATATTAAAAAGGCAATGAGCTCACTTATTTTCGTTGTCTTACCACGATTGTTGTATGTGGTATATGGAGAAGAACTTAATACAACGGTACAACAATTTTCGGTATTCCTATTCAAACGGGCTACAACTACTTATCGGCTAGAAGAGTTCGAACGACTTATGAGACAACTTTGTACTGTAAGTCATAGATCGTACACGTATTTGGAGAGAACGTAGTTTGAATTTTGGTCACAAGTTCTATTTGTTGGCCAACGGTATAACATTATGACAACAACAACGCAGAATCTCTGAACTCCATGTTGAGACATGCCCGTTCGTTACCCATCACGTGCTTGGTCGAACACATTCGGAGTACCATGCAAAGGTGGTTCTACGAATGTCGAACCAAAGCTGTCGCATGCACTACTGTGTTGTCATCGAGGATGGAGAGCGAGTTAAGGACTACGTTCGATTCCGGTACTAAACTTGGGGCTCATGAGTTAACAGATAGCCTAACGCAAGTTGGAATTTCCAATGACTTGGACTTGGTTGACTTTTCCAGCAACACGTGTACGTGTCGTGTGTTTCAACTAGATCGGATGTCATGTCTTCATGCAACGCGTGCTGCTTGCCTTAGAGAAAGTATGATCTATGCTCCCCTTACTACACATCTTACTACTGGAGGGATGCTTACAGCGAAGCAATATTTCCTGTTACATGCCAAGTGAAATGGGTTGTTCTGATCGAAATTACAAGTAATCGTGTTTTGCCACCTATTGTGCATCATCCTCCAGGTAGGCCACCCACACGACGTAAGTAATCCAGACAAGAGTTTACGACACGGCTAAAGAAATGCACGAGTTGTCGTCAAGTTGGTCATAATAGGGTCACATGTTCGCAGCCCATTGTAACTCATCTATTGTAATCGAACCATCACTAGAATCGAGCCGAATTTGTATCTTACATTTGGTCTCATCCTTTTTGCTTGGATTTTGTATGTTATTTTTGTCCCATCCTTTTTGCTTGGATTTTGTATCTTACACTTGGTCACAACCGAAGTTGTGAAATCAATTTTTGTCTTGTTATTTTGTATGTCGTCCAACTACGTCTTCACGTAGACAATACTTATACCATTTCGAATACAACTATCTTTGTTATGGGTCTCCATTAGCATTGTACCAGAAATTGTATAAGTTAACGATTTTTTACATCTACGGCATCTACTTGGACAAGCTTTATCCGTTATGTTACATGCCACCGTCGACACACCAACGTAACCCTTTCAAATAACAAAATATTATGATAGTACATGTTTCGAAGCAACAGAAGTTGTGCACGTAATATAAGCATTAAAGTTCCATTAGTCAAACAACGTTCATTACATCCCGACATTTCATATGTCGTTCTCGACAGATGACCTCTGTAATTCTCAACAGTTGGTCCGTCGTGCAAAATATGACATACGCAAAAAGCCAAAATGCTACGAGCATTTGGTCATTAGCCAACACCATGCATAACCACAAAAATATATACCCCCTTCACATTGCATCCTCCTTTGTTGCCCAACATCACTCCTCCACACTTTAGCCTCCATCACCATGCTCATCATCCGAAGAGTCGGAGCTTATGATGATGATCTCTGGACCCGAGACATTAGCCAACCATCTCTCATCGTTAGATTTCTCTTCCTGCGATACCACGTCATCGGCCACAGCATCGACTATATTTTTTGGTGAACATGATTCTTCACTACCAACTTCATCAAGGTTAGGAAATGGAATAGGGGACACGTCTCTCGTACCACGTCCATTACTGTGTTCCTCATCGTCCGAAGAGATGACGATGGGATAGAATGGAGAGGAACCTGGTATTGGCAGATACTCATTCAGGTCGGGGAGTTCATTGCTTCCAGTAGAAGACCCCATTATCCCTAAAATGTAGTTGATTTTTGAAAGTACTTGTATTTAAATACTAGATGGTGTCACAGAGTGTGTGAACTATTTTGTGTGAGACATCCTCATTGTTCATGACATGCTATTTATAGCTACAGTTTTGGAGAGAATCATTAAAGGCCATTGAACACTCACCCACCAACCACATTTGCAGGCTATTTCCCAGCCTCCATTCCCTGCACAGGTACTTCATCTTCAGTTGAATAAATTGATGGACATTTGGTGCAAAGGTACTTCATCTTCAGTTCAATAAATTGATGGACATTTGGTATGATGCCTGCTGTGGCAAGTGTACTTAAAATCTATGAAATTATTTCTATTTTAATTAGAAATTTCATTCCTACTCTTCTCCAATAAATTTATCCCTGTGAAATACATTTGATTTATTCCATTTTCTGTCCATACCCCGGACATTGTAGAAGTCGGGCTTCTTCTCGAAGGCGTTCTTGCACATGTTTGTAAATGGAAGTAGAAATGCACATACAAAAATCACATTATGTTGTCGGAATTCAGTGCACATAATCTGATTGAAAAACATAAACATTCGAACGCCAAGTGCACCGAACTGTATATACAACTACAACGGGACAACATATTTTCCCTAAACCAGACGACATGGCCAATAAAGTTTCGATATCTACTGTCCAAATAAAAAAAATTCCAAATCAACATGTAAAAATTTTAAAAACAATTTTGAATAGCTAGACACGTAAATAAATGAATCATGAAAAGTTCTTGTTTGAATTTTTAGCCGGAATTGGTTACAAACTTCAAATTAGCAAAATCACTTCCCTCCGTCATGGAAAATGATACTTCCCATGCTAAAGCAGCTGCATAACAAAATCATTTCATTAAATGAGAATTCGGTATAACATTACGATGGTGCAAAACTAAATAAATGCAATTATAGAAATAACATGTGATCCTAAATATATCTGAATAGCATGGGCGATTCGGTATAACACCCTTTATCTGATCCTAGGAAAATATATTTGAATTGCATGTGATCCTAAGCGAGCGTCATTTGATCGTTAAATACATTTGAAATCATGTGATCCTATTCATTCATGTTATGCTTAATATGTTTGAATTGTATGTAATCCTACAAATTAAAATCACATATCTTTGAATTGCATGTGATCGTTAATATGTTTGAATTGCATGTGATCCTAAGCATTCATGTGATCGTTTATATTTTTGAATTGCATGTGATCCTAAGCATTCATGTTTTTTGTTATATGTGCGATTAGGTCCGCCTAAAAATGGGAGAAAATATGACACATCATCTATGTCTTACTTCTATTTCCCCTCCCCCTAGTGTATGGTGTCCTTGTAGATGCCGCTGGTTGTTGGAGGCGTGCCGATCGTCGCCTCTTTATGTTGACAACATCTTGCCCTTCTCCGGGTATACGGGCGTCAACCAGAAATCCCGCCTCACCGACTACAAGTTCAGGAGTATACCAAATTAGCTAACATAGTCGCATTACGGGTACATATGAAATAAATATTTTGCAAAATCTTCATACGACCTATGTGTGTGAAAAATACATTTAAAATCTGAATCTTACCTTCATCTGGAACATCACTCCTCGAAGGGACTTATTCTCCAATACCACATTGCAATTGGTCATCACTCATAGTATCCACGTCATCAGTGCGCTTTTCGGTGCATTTCCCATCTGCATAAGTGATAGCAAAGACACGTATTTAGTTCGGGGAGGTCAAGGTATGCACATTCGCAATAACACGTAAAAACATATCGTTCACATCCACTTTGTCGCTGCGATCTGGACGGCCTTTTAGAGCCACGCTCAGCAAGTCGTCTTGTCCATGCACATTTTAGCCGAGGTCATCCGTAGTGTGGCTTGTGTCGCCTCCATCAAATTCTAATGTCAGAAGTAATATATTGTGTAAGTTGACAAGCATGTGGAGATATTGAAAAATGTAAAACTTCATTTGCATATAAGTAATTTAAAATGTAGCAAGACACGTACCTTGCGGCTCAAAAGGTGACAATCCCCTCCCACTACGTGCTGCAATCTGAGATGCCGTATAGGTTGTATGGTCGCCTGGGGGAGGTGGGAAGCTATGAAGTCCTTCAGTTTTGCAAATTCATCACTGACGTGATTCATGATGTCCAACTTGTATGTCAGGGTCGCATCTCATTCAGCGTTCGATGATCGAAAAGCAAATCTTCAACCTCTGATTTGGTGATGCCTCCTACTTGAGTGGCATTACCCGACCGAGCTGGAGAAGGTGTACGGTTATGAGGGAGAATTTGCAACCGATTGTCCTCCTCGACCATGATCTTCGTTGCCTTTCTTGCTCTCACCGCTGTCCCGTCACTTGAATCCTCACTAACTGCACTTGAACTTTCGGTATTCGGACTTGACTTGCCCTCAACTTTGTCACTACCTGACTCATCATCGTCGGACCCTCCATCGCCGGACTTGTGTTCGGTGCTGGC
Source organism: Osmanthus fragrans (assembly GCA_019395295.1). Classification (NCBI taxonomy): domain Eukaryota; kingdom Viridiplantae; phylum Streptophyta; class Magnoliopsida; order Lamiales; family Oleaceae; genus Osmanthus; species Osmanthus fragrans. Next base: position 11,371,704 of record CM033359.1, read on the forward strand.
CACCGCGGCCACTTGGTCTATGGGTTGACTGGCCGCTTCGGCTTCATTGAACTGTGGAGTTACTCTGTTCAAGGTTAAGTCATCCAACAAAGGCAGAAGAGGATTTTCGAAAGCCACGAAGCTGGACATATGATTGCTCAGTCTCGAGGTCCGTGGGACGGAGAGTGGCATATACGTGCAGCTGTCAGAACAACTGATTCGTTAGGCAAGAGATCACCGATGTGCTAATAGAGCTCAGCACACTATTACGTAGACAAAATTTTCAAGCGAGATGTTACCTGTACATTATTGAAGAATGCGTCGTATGTACGCTGCTGAGGTTGTTTTTTAGAGGTCCATAAAAGAAGCCGTTGCACACGATCACCTACCTTCTCGCCAAATTGTTCGCTGATTTCGGGTACCGCCTCGTACGCCCATAACTGTCAAAGCAAAAAATGAAAATGCATTATAAATTCAATACCATAGAATACATACCACATTTAGGAGTAGTCAATGCATAATACAAAAGAGTTGGTTTACCTGCATGGCTATCGGGAACCCGTGAAGTGTATAACTTACTTCATTATCCTTCTTCCTCTTCGCCTCCTCAAATTTTCGTGCCAAACTATGCTAGAATCCCTTCAGTAGACGCCTGTACCCGACTCTACCCCAAGGGTAGGAAAAAAACATGTCAAGATCGTCCACAATGGATAGTGTATCTGCATCAATACCGACGTTGTTATCAGAAGCATTCACAACTCCTTCAATGATAAGTGCAAGCCCGAGCTTGTATCTATCTCCCCGGGGAGTAGACGGTCAGACAACGGTCTTCTCCACCTGTGCAACGAAAATCTTATCAAACGACTTGAAGTATTTCTCCTTGAGTCTCTTCTTCTCCAAGGTTTGAGTGGAGGGAAGAAGCCCACATTGTAAGCCGGTGACAAATGCGTATTCTTGCATGTTAAACCTCGAGTAGTGGCCTGCACGTTGAACCAAAGTTCGTGGACCTTATCTGTCTGCACCTGTTTGAGGACAAGGGCTTTGATGAGCTGGGCGGAGAATTGTATCTCTGGGACGTCGACCAAGAAGTCGAGGCAGGAGTTTCTGAAGTCATCCCTTTGGCGTTCGTCAAAGCATTCCATCACAGTTTTCACGTACTTCAAATTGCTACATTGCGAGATGTGGGCTCACGTGCGTGCATTCTCTGGATCTAAAAATTTAAATTCCATACAATCTACAAGAGACATGTCGAGATAAGAGAAATTGTTGGAGCGTACTACAACAATAGAAGTAAGAAACATATAACGAAATACTAGATCATATAACAACATATATCCACACGACCACAGAAAAATAGTAGTTCGCGGGGTCTATCCGTTGAGAATTACAGGAATAATCTGTCGGGATCAACATTTCATCTGTCAAGTTATTCCAAGACAAACTGTTGGATACCCAGATTAATTGTTGGGAACGACAGTTTACCAAGACTCGGAGTATTGCAAGAGATAATATAATCGAAGCGCTAAGTATCAGCACGTACATCAACACATGACTTCAATGAGAAAGTGTACAATGATAGGGCTACCTTAAATGGAACATGAAGTGCGTGGATACAAACACACATCCACATGACTTGTGATGTTCATCCAACCACAACTTATGTTAATGCAAGAAGTCTAACAAACTCATACAAATAACCTACTCATTTCTCGTACACCGTGTATTGTAAAGAACGAAATTCATCATAGAAATTTTGCAAATGAGTAAGGCTACATCTATCATTCACCCAAGTAAACCCCTAGTACCATTAAATTTGTGAGAAATTTCATATCAACAAAGACAAATTGAGTACCAAAATAGACACACTGTAAGAAAAACAGGAAAAATGCAAGATGAAGACAAACTTAAAAGAGAAAGGAAGCACAAAATATAAAACTGAAAAAGGAGAAAAAAGAAATGGGAAAAATTAAAAGACGGAAAGAAAAGGCAAAAAACAATACGAAAACTCCTTTCTTCCTTTCCTATGCCTCACCCAATCATCACCTCCAGTTCAACCATCAACTTTTTCCTACCCTTAACCAAATCGCATCTACCGCTGTTCATGCTTCTTCCTTACTATTAATAGTTATCTTTCCTTAGTGCAATGCAACCTTTCACCTATCTCCTTTGCAAGCAAATCTGTTTCTTGCAATCCAAACTCTCTCCCCACCCAAAAAATCACTCACTACTGTTCTCAACAGTCAAATAAATAAAAATAAAATTTTTCAAAAACTTACAGACGCCCACAATGTAAGACACTGAAAACACTATATTTTCGACAAACCATAAACATAAACATAAAAATGAACACAAACACAAACACAAACACAGAAAAAATCACAAACCATAAACATAAACAAATGGAAATTTTGAACAATGCACAACACTAAAAAAATACTATATTTTCGACAAACCATAAACATAAACATAAACACACAAAAAAAAAACCCCAAACCATAAACATAAAGAAATGGAGATTTTCGACAATGCACCGTATTATAGGATTCAAAATAAGAGTTACAATTAGAATTAGATAGGCCCTCCAAACTAGATAAAATTTATCTATACATGATGATAAGACTGCATAATAATCAATATATATCTTAGAGTTAATTAAATCATTGATCATCAACATTTGTCATTGGTTACTACTTGCTCACTCTAAAATAAAAGATCGAGTGCTCACCCACTTTTAAAAAAAATTACCCATCCATCCAACTCAGCAAAAATGTCCACATGACATATGAAAATCTTAGGTGGCCATTAACTCCATTAAAAATTTGACACGTTGAAAAAGGTTAGAATTGTTCTTTTCTTTTCTACTCATCTTCCTCCAATATTTCTTCACCAAATCAACTTCTTTTCAATGGAATCTCATATCGAGACTTTTCAAATCAAAATCGAAATTGAAAAAGCCTCAAACTTCTATATACAATGACCATTCATTTCTCCATAGCCACACACCCAAAATCCAATTTGATCAAAACAATTCGACATTCTTTAAATGCACAAAAATTGCAGATTCTTGCTGATTTGCCTCAATAATTTCAATTTGGGTTCAGTCTTAGAATTGCTAGCTGAAATTGATACCCATTTCCCCAGTTCTTTTTCCACTTTGTTCTATTTCCAATGCCAGGGACCGTTCAAGTTTCAGGTACTTACCCTTCTCTGCAACTATGGCCTGTGCATGATGATATGTTAATTATGTTTTGATTTGAAAAGTCTGATTTTTTTTCATTGGAATCCCATTGAAGAGAAGCTGATTTCTTGATCTGAGATTCCGTTGAAGAAAATCAGATTATGTCACCTGTGCAAGGTTAGAATTGTGCTTTTCTTGATATGAGAAATCAGAATTGGGATTTGAAAATGCGAAATCTGCAATGGAATCACCTTTGTTAATTATTTTTTTTTTATTTCTGACCAAATTTCAACCCAAAACACAGGTTGAAGAACATGCAATTCATCCAACTTTTTGGCTTATTTTTTGGGTTTCTACTTATTGGAAACTAAGCTGCTTTTTCAACATAGGATTTTCCAACGTGGCAATTTTTAACGGAGTTAGTGGCCACCTAAGATTTTCTTCCGCCCATGGACATTTTTGCTGAGTTGGATGGATGGAAATTGAAGGAGTAATGGATGGGTACTTTTTTTTAAAAGTAGATGAGCACTCAGTAATCTTTTATTTTATGGTGAGCAAGTAGTAATTAGTGGCAAATGTTGATGATCAATCATTTAATTAACTAATATATCTTATAGTTTTACAACAAGAATATGTTTCAAATGAATTATAGATAAATAACAATATAAGATCAATATTATTGAGAATAAATTACTATTCTCAATAATATTGATCTTTTAAGATAAAAGTTCGAGTATTAATATAGAATCGGAATCCAATAAGCTCAAAAGAACAATTCGTTTGCTCAAATGGATTATCAAATTTCAAAATTGATATTTTTAAATGAGTCACCATCTTGTGAAAACATATTAAGGAATAAATTTTAGAGGAAATTGGTTCAAATAGTCTATTTCATAATATACTATGAGATTTCGCTTTCGACCAAAATAAAAGTTTTAAAATAAAATATTTTAAATTAAAATTAATAAACTACTTAAATACCCTCGTTCATTCAACACACAAAAAATTTATACTTTCCCTTTCCCAAATTGGTTTAAACACTTCCAACCCCAACTCCCTCACTTTTCTCTCGAACATCACCACCGTTTCTTCCCATTTTAAATGCCACCACATCATCTCCTTTTATTCTTGGATAATTCTTACTGTACAGGGGGCTTGACAGGGGGGTTGACAGATCCCTCACTATAGCGTGGGCTCCCCATGTATTAAAAAAAATTCAGTGGACCCCACCTGTGATTGGCCTGACAGGAGCCTGTCAAGCAGGCCCCTGTACACCAAGCATCGCCCTTTATTCTTATGTATCTTCTTTCTCTAATCAGGTTAGTGTATAATTATTCTTCCATTTTGAACGTAACACCCCAGGGGAACAACCACTACCTCAAATAGCTCAGCCGCAAACACAGCGCGAACAAAAAATTTGACGGGCAGGATATATCTTTTACCGACAAAAATATTTGACATGTTAGTAGGCTAATAATTAGCGCTTTTCATAAATTTTTATTTTTAGTCCCTATAAAATGTATATTTGAAGTGAAAAGATAATTGAAAAGAAAAAAGGAAAATCTAAAATCTAAAAATAATAAAACCCTCGTACACACTCAAATATTTTATAGTTTCAAATCTATGAAAGAAATTCCTTTTCCCATTTCATTTCTTCTCTTCGATTGACTTTTCTTCTTGCTTCTCTGCTAATTTTCTGTTAGAAAATGGTTTTCACACAAGGGATGGAGAAGAAACAAAGAACAAGATAAAGAAAATGAAAATGAAGATGAAAGCTTAAACACGTGATTGTTGTCCTTAAACGATATTTGCCCCCTCTCGGATTGAATTTGGTGCTTAAAGGGATTCTTGGTATTTGTTTCCAGGATTTATCATGCCTTGAAAATGATAAACGCTAGTGAAATTCCTTCGAAACTTAAGAACACAAAAAAACAGGATTTAAAATATGAAAAAAAAAAAAAAGAGGTTTTTATGTTTTTGTGGAATGATCATTTTGTGGAGTAGAATTTTTCTCAAGTGGTTCTTATGTGTTTTGTATTGATCATTGATCACCTATTTATAGGCATCAATCAATACTGCACGAAATGGTGGCAAAACCATCCAAAAGATACCAGGTTTCAATTTAAAAATTCCAGCCAATGGCTGGAATTTTACTCTATGCGGGACCACATAGAACAAACTTATGCGACCGCATAGTTAGTTCAATGGTAGGGCCTTTAATCCCTGCAAATCACCATGCGACCACACTCCTCTATGGCCTATGCAATCGCATAGGTCAATGTTGTGGCCTTCAATTTCCACTTTTATTTCCATACACTTTTATTGATTTTGACAACATTTCCCCATTTGTTCATCATTCAATAAAATCTCATATTCAAAATATACAATACTCATGCATAAGAATTAGATATCTTTCAATTTGAATCTAATCATAATGTAATTCTTACAAAGTAAAGTCAAAATTAAAGGTAGCATTAAGCTTTGAACCAATTATTCCATATGACAATACCAGTAAGAATACACACAAGTATCATGCGTTCTTAAGTTTTCCAATCTTGCTTAGCGCTAATATGGCCTTGCACTCATCCTTTTCAACAGACTTTTAAGAAAGAAACTCTAACTCTCTATTGAGGCAGCACCACCTCGAAGTTCTTCCAATATATTTGTTGCTTTTAGAGATACTTGTACTTAGTACTAAACTTCTTTAAGAGCTTAAAGCTCAATCCTCATTTCAGTAACAACAACATTATTGGTGTGTTATACATGTCAGTTTCTTCAATTTCCAAGAAACAGCACCTCCTCTAAGAGTAAACACCCAACTTGAAGTAGATTTACTTTCACCCGAGCTAGATATCCAATTAATATCGGTAAATCTTTCTAATATAGCCGAAAATTTAGTATACTGTAGACCTAGATTCTTAGTTTTCTTTAAATAGCCAAGAAATCTTCCAACGGCCTTTCAAATTTCAATGGTATTTGCTCAGATTATTAGTCAAACTACTAAGTTTACTAATTGCAAATGTTATGTCCGATCTTATGCATTGAACTGCATACATTAGACTCTTTATAGCATTTGCATACTCCAATTGAGCAACTACTCTTCCATTATTCTTTATAAGTTTTAAACTTGGATCAAGAAGGCTATTAAATTCTTTATATGTTCAAATATTTGAACTTATTTATCACATTCTCGATTTAATGTGATGGACTCAAATTGTAACTCCCACTAGTTTTAGTAACTTTGATACCTAAAGTAGTATCCACTTGTCCAAAATCCTTAATCTTGAATGTAGAAGATAGAAACATCTTCGTTTCTTCTATTCCATTCCTATGATTACTCACAATCAACATGTCATCAACGTATAAACAAAAAAATATAACGTAATTATCACATAATTTGGAATACAAACATTTATCTACACTATTAAGTTTGAAACCGAATAAAACAATAGCTAACTCAAATTTTTCATGTCATTTCTTAGGTGCTTGTTTTAAAAAACATATAATGATTTCACTAACTTGCACACCATGTTCATTTCGGGTAAAGCAAACCCTTCAAGTTGTTCCATATAAACCTTCTTATTGAGATCCCTATTCAAGAATATCGTATTGATATCCATTTGATGAACATACGAGTCATGTATAAAAGGTAATGCGAATAATATCCAGATTGATGTTGTTCTAGCTATCGGTGCATAAGTATCAAAATAATCTATTCATTCCTTTTGTCGATAACCTTTGGCTAGTAGTCTAACCCTAAAGGTATTAAGAGAACCATCAATATTATACTTTCTCCTAAACACCCATTTACATCGAATAGGTTTGGGTTCGGGTGATAAATCGACAAGTTTCCATATATTGTTTGACATAATTGAATCTATTTCATCTTTAATTGTATCTTTCCAAAATATGCTATCACGACAAGCCATAGTCTCTTTATAAGTTTTGGATTGATTTCCATATGTAGAACAAAAAAGAGTAGTTCTTATAATATTCTTCTCATTTTCCTTTACTAGGAAAAGTAAATAAGTTGAGAGTTAATTTAATTCGGTCCTGAAGACTTCTCAATTCGAGTTCTTTTAATTCTTCGAGGTTCACTAGATTCATGAACATCTTTAGAAGATGTTTCATCTTGTGTTCCACAAGTGTTTGAGATCTCTTTAAGAATTTCTCTTAATTCATTATCCGAAGATAGTGAATTCTCAAAGAGCTCTACGTCATTAGATTCAATAATCAAATTGGTCTTCAAATTTAATAATCTTTATAATTTGTTATTACTAGCATAACCAACAAAAACACATCTGATGCCGCTTTGACCCAACTTAGTCCTATTAGGTTTCATGTTTTTACAATAGGCAAGATACCCCCACACTTTGAAGTATCCAATGTTAGGTTTTCTTCATTTCCATAATTCATAAGGAGAAACCTTTGTAAATTTAAAAGGAATCATATTTAATATTCTACATGCACTCAACAATACTTCACCCCATAAATTAAATGGTAACTTAGCATAAGTTAACATGTCATTTATCATTTCAATTAAAAAAAAAAATTCAGCCAAACCATTTTGTTCGGGTATCCTAGGTGCAGAACATTGATGAATTATGTCTTATTGTTCACAAAACAAGTTAAAATCACTAAAAAAATATTTACCTTCTCAGTTTTTATTTTCTAACTTAAGTGATTTTCAACTTCATTTTTATAGGTTTTAAAAATATCAAAGGCTTCATGTTTATATTTCATCAAATAAACATATGTATATCTAGAGTAATCATCTATAAAAGTAAAGAAATGTCTATTTTCACCTCCCATTAACATACCATTTAATTCGCATATATCCGTATGAATTAATTCTAAAATACTAGAAGTTCTATTTACACTTTGATAAGGCTTCTTAATCATCTTAAATTCTACGCATGTTTTACATTTAAATTCTACGCATGTTTTACATTTATGTTTGAGCTGTTAAGACGCCCTCATTAGAGAACTTATGGATTCAAGGTATCTTCCAACCTGCTTTTCTTCCAATAACTTTTAATAATGATGATGAGTAGGGAGTCATATATCCTCATTGCGATGCACTAATAGTGCGGGCTATAATGGCTTGCAACTGCCTTAGCCGCATGTTGGTGGATAATGCAACTCTGCAACATTATTTGGAAGCACTTTTAACCAAATGCAGGTCAATCGTTTCTAAGCACCCATGGCTGAACCTCTTTATGATTTTACTGGAGACGCTCTAATTCCTAGAGCACATATTAAATTAGCTATTGAAATAAGAGAGGAGCCAACTGCATTCCACAGATATATGAACTTCCTAATTATGGATAATAGATCCGAATATAACGAATCTTTGGAAGGCTTGCCTTGAAACAACTAAAAGTTGTGACCTTTGTTCGTCACCTATGCTGAAAATTTGAAACTTCGAAAGGGATAACCTTAGTTAGCAGAAAACAAGCAACCACGCGAGAGTACTACCTTAGTGCCTTAAAGAAAGCAGCCCCATAGGCTCCACTAATCAATACCACCCTGATTTGAATGAAAGATGCTTGAAAAACCTATTGCAGGATGAAAGTATGGATAGAAGAAAGAAAACTCCAGTAACTCTTTTCATTAATGTCCAAGTCCGAATACATATACAATGAACCTACTTTCTAGACAAGGCAATTACTACTATTATCAAAGAGAATATAAGGAAACCAAATATTTAATATTAGTACAATAATATGGCAGATTCGATTTTCCAACACTCCCCCTCAAGTTGGAGAGTGGATGTCTTGCACTCCCAACTTGTGAATCATAGGTATAAAGAACTCTTTTCCCAAAGCTTTGATCAAGACGTCAACTAGTTGGTTTGCAGAGCTTACAAATCTCGTTTCCACAAAATCATCTTGAATCTTATCTCTTATAAAATGACAATCCATCTCTATGTTCCTTGTACGTTCATGAAAAATAGGATTCACTTATATGTGTAATGCAGCCTTATTGTCACAATACAGCAATGCAGCTTCTTGATGTAAAACCCTCAAATCTCTGAGTAAATGCGAAGCCATGTCAATTCACAGCATGCTCCTGTCATCGCACGGTACTCTACTTCGGCTGAAGAAAGGGAGGCTGTTTTCTGGCACTTCGACCTCTAGGAAATTAACAAATGGTCAAGGAATACACAGTACCCTGTGTTAGATCTTCTCGTAAGTGGACATCCTACCCAATCCGAGTCACAGTAGGCTCACAACCGAAGATCACTAGTTGAGGAAAAGAAAAGGCATTGGCCATGTGCAGATTTTAAATAATGCACAACTCGCAAAGCTGCTTCCCAATGATCCTTTCGAGGTTGGTGTATAAACCTTCTCAATATATGGACAGAATACATAATATCCAGCCTTGAAACTGTGAGATATATTAATCTCCCAACTAATCACCTATATTGCTCTGGATCTTTGAGTGGTTCACCCTTATCAGATAGTTTTAAACCACGGTCCATGGGGATATCGATGGGAACTACTCCCAACAACCCTACATCCTTAATGATTTCTAATGCATACTTTCGTTGAGAAATAAAAATGTCATTCCTAGATGTAGAAATCTCAATACCAAGAAAATACTTCAAGTCACCAAGATCCTTAAGAAGAAATTTATTATGCAAGAACTTCTTGATATTGGTAATACTTATAGGATCATTTCCAGTGATTAAAATGTCGTCAACATATATCAAAAGCACAGTAAAGGACTTGCCTTGCTTCCTGATGAACAGAGAGTAATCAGCTTTTGACTATATATACCCAGCCGAACGGATGGCCTCGGAGAATTTAGCAAACCATTGATGAGATGCTTGCTTTAACCAATATAGTGACTTGTGGAGGTGACAAACCAAATGTTCCTCTCCCTGTCGTCTAAGCTCTGGTGGTGGAGACATGTAGATTTCTTCGTGGAGGTCATCATGGAGAAAGGCATTATTAACGTCAAGTTGATGAAGGGACCAGCCACGAGCAGCAGCCAAAGCTAATAAACAACGAACAGAGATGATCTTGGCTGTTGGAGAAAAAGTATCCTGATAATCAACTCCCTCCAATTGAGTGAAACCCTTCGCCACAAATCGCGTTTTGTACCGCTCAACTAAGCTATCAGACTTAAGTTTGATCTTGTAAACCCAACGACAACCAATGGGAGATGTACCAGCCGGTAGAGGGACAAGAGACCAAGTACCATTCGCCTGAAGGGCCTGCAATTCGGAACACATAGCCTCTTGTCACGCAGGGTGAGTGGCGGCATCCAAATAAGACCTGGATTCTATGACATTATTGATTTGAGCAACAAAAGAACGATATGCAGGCTTATAGCGGTGACATGAAACATAATCAGCCAGGGGATAGCATGTACCTTTAGGCGGATCCAGAATGGAGGAAGGCGATGGGCGGGAGTAAACGTTGGAACAGATATAATCATTGAGCTTGACCGACGGGGCGGTCTGGTGGCTTAAATGACGAAACGGTTCAGGTGGTGGAGCCGGAATGTCAGGCGGGAGAGAAAGTGGAAGGGAGAAGGAATAGGAAAGGATACCGTATTGAGGATGGTGGACCAAAGGTTACCGGTTCGATGATGGTTAAAGGGGATAGGTCGGGTGTACATTGTGGTGTAGGATGTGAGGAAGAGGTGGGGAAAATTGGTGTCAACAGGTGAAACGGTATCCTGGGTCAACAATAGAATTGGGCCTGGAGAATGGACCAACGGAGATGCATCGGAAACGGGCTAGACAGAGGCATAAGGAAAAGTATCCTCATGAAATTTCACATCCCGGCTAGTAAAAATTATCTTAGTCGATAAATCGAATAATTTATATGTTTTTTGCCGATGGATAGCCGATGAAGATGGAAGGCGTGGCACGATGGTCAAATTTGTGAGAAGTATGAACGTTGGTGGCGTAAGCAAGACAATAAAAAACACAGAGATGAGAGTAAGAGGACGATTTTGAATAAAGAAGCTCGAAAGGAGTTTTGAAAGAGAGGACCAGCGAAGGTAATTGATTGATGATGTGCACAGCGGTAAGAGCACAGTCTCCCCAAAATTGTGAGGGGAGGTGAGCATGAAATTTGAGAGCACGAGCCACTTGTAGGATATGATGGTGTTTGCGTTCCACGGCCCCATTTTGTTGAGGGGTGTAGACACAAGAATGTTGAAAATTGACTCCATTAGCATGAAAAAATGAACGAAGTGAGTAAAATTCTCCACTCTCTTTGAAAATTTTTGATGCGAGTGTCGAATTGAGTAAAAACATAATTGAAGAAGCGTTTTAAAAGTGATTTGCTTCATTCTTGTGGCGCATTAAAAAAATCCACGTGAAACGTCTATAATCATCAACGATGGTAAGAAAGTAATTAGCACCAGAAAGAGAAGGGTGTCGATAACGACCCCAAATATCACAATGTATAAGATCATTGGCTTTGTAGAGAAAATAGTACTAGTACTGAAAGGTAAACGACTTTGCTTGGACAAAGGACATATATGGCAAGCATTATTTGACTCACCAGAAAAATTTAAAAAAAATCTTAGCAATGAAACTTAAGTGAGAGGATGATACATGGCCTAAGCAACTATGCCAGAGGTCGGTGGATGAGATGGTGATGTTGCAGGCTGGTCGGTTTTTGTGTGATGAAGGTTTAGTTAAAGATTTCTTTGTCGCCAATGCCACCAAATAGTATAGTATGTCACGTTGTTTACCCAATCCAATCATCCTCCTCGTATCTAGATCCTGCAAAATACACCAATAAGAAAAGAAAGTCACTGAACAATTTAGACCTCTTGTCAAACGACTAACTGACATCAAATCAACTTTGAATGTAGGCACAGATAATACATCATGCAAATAATAGACGAAATTTAGAGGCACAGATCCTTTGGCAAAAATATTTGCCTTTTCTTCACTAGGCAATAATACGGGTGGTAACGAGCAATTTTTATCTTTGTATAACAATTTAGATGATGAAGTAATATGATATGTCGCCCCACTATCAATGATCTAATTGCGGGAAGCTATTTTAGACAAACCTGGTTTTGTTGCCGCATTCATTTTCGAACTAGAACTCTCATCGTGATTGTTAAAAAGTGACAAAAGCTGCTTGAGTTGGGCTTCTGATAATGAGACTGCAAGCCGTGCTTCATCGTTGTGTGGCGCCTCTAACACTTGATTAATCGAAGAAAACCCTTTATGTTGATTTGAATTTTTCCCTGAATTCTTTCTTACCTTGGGATGACCCAATGGATACCCATGCAGTTGAAAACATTTTTAGATCCAATGGCCCATCTCGCCACAGTGAGTGCATTGGGGTCGTCCTCTTCCTGATCCAAAACAACGTCGATCCTGGCCAAAGTGTCGCTCTCCATGCGGTGCTACCAGATGATCGTACCGGACGTCCGGGCGATCTGCTGAAAATTTCGATTTTCTGCCATTGTTATTGTGGTGCACCGCCATAGCAGCGCTTCCACCAAGGTCAGTTTCAGTCTGTGTGGCACTAAGAAGTCTTTGCTTTTCTTCTTGAGAAATCTAAGAGTACACTTCGTAGACAGAAGGTAGAAGATTCATCAGAGGTATCTGACCACGAATTGCACTATAAGTTTTATTCAAACCCATTAAAAATTGCATCAATTTCTGTTGGTCTATCTGTGTTCCATGTGCTGCGTCTGAATATGAAGCTAATTCATCTCATAATCCCTTCAATTTAGTGTGATAAGCAGAGACGGAGAGTTGTTCTTGTCGAAGGTAAGCCTATGTCTCGCTGAATTTCAAAGATACGAGGTGCATTGCTTTGAGAAAATCGCTCACGGAGATCTTCCCAAATGTCATGAGCAGTAGAATAATAAATCATGATGTCTGCGATTTCTGGATTGAGGGTATTAACGATCCAGGAGTGGACCATGTCATTACATCACGACCAAGTCGCATAGCCTTCGGGATCAACCTTTTCCAAGGGAGCTTCAATAGAACCATTGACGAATCCGAGCTTGTTCTTAGAGTTTAAGGCTAGAGTCATAGCCCTTTTCCAACCAGAATAATTGTCTCCATTCAAGGATTTGGAGACTAAAATCAACCTGGGATGATCTGAGTGATGGGTGAAATAAGGATTTGAGATGTCAGTTTTCAAAAGATTTGATATATAATCCGGCTTGGATGGATCGGAAGAGGCAGCAGCCTTGCCGGAAATGGGGGTCTCTTCATTGGCCATGATGACTGAAGAGTTGGAAAGTTTCTACACGAGAAGTTAAAGTGCAGCGATGGGTCGGGATCTTAGTCCTACTTTGATACCATGAAAGTATGGACACAAGAAAGAAAATTGCAGGAACTCTTTTCATTGATGTCCAAGTCCGAATACATATACAATAAACCTACTTTCTATACAAGGTAATTACTACAATTATCAAGGAGAATATAAGGAAAACAAATATTTAATATTAGTACAATAATATGGCAGATTCGATTTTCCAACACAGGAAAGCAAACATTTGATGCTATGAAATACAGGTTGAAAAACTTGTCTGCTAGTAAAGATAGTTTTGCAAGTACTAGAGGAAGCATGATTGAGAAATTGGTGAAATCAAATTTGGGGTTGAAACGTGATTGCAGCAATTCTGTGAATAAAAAGATGAAAATGCGAACCTTACTCCACCTACTATGAAACTTAAATTACTGGCAAGGTTAATCCCACCAACATTTCCATCATTGAAGGCGGGACTCTTTCCGTCAAAAGAACGAGGCTTGAAAGTGAGACTTTATCCACCAACAAAGCTATATTTGAATGCGAGGGTTATCCCACTAGCGAAATGGTGAAAATGTGAAACTTAATTCGTTGAGGGAAGTTAGATTGAAGTCCATCCCATCACAATCACAAATTGAAAAGGGCGAGCTTAAGGCTGTCCTTAGTTACAAATTGTCATGACAAAAAGTTCGGTGTAGCAACAAATCGTCACAATTCATTTGTTTCAGTGACATTTTTTTTTTACATAATACAACATTGAATGGCTTATAATTTACGAATTACGTTGCGAAATTATTTACAATTATGCAAAATATGACATGTAGTCTAAAACAAACAAACACGCGAAGCGATTACAAAATGCAATACCAAAACAAGTAATAACATAACGCGACTCGTATATAAATCAAAATGAGTAAAAATAATAAAGAGGACCCAAGGGCCAGCTGACTCAGCTATAGCAGCGATCTCACGTGGAGGAATATTATGAGGATTCACAGGCTGAAAAGCCCAACAAAATGGGGGAAAACATAAAAAGTCTTAAAGGCCTAGTAGAGGAACTTTGGAAGACTAGGTATAGTTGACATTCTCTTCACAAACCTCTAAGAAATCCATTTTTCATTCTAGATGAATTTCTTGATAATATTGAGGAGCTTTAATTTTTTCTTCCTGTATAGATTCCTCAAAAAGTTAAGCTTCATAAGCCTTCTTTTGGTTAAATGCAGACTCCACATTAAAAAGTTCAGCCTTGCTACTTTCTAACTTTTGATGGAGTAAAATAAGTTCATCTTGCACCTGGGTACCATTTTTTATTGTAAGGAAATAATCAATTTTAGCCGTTTGGAGTTCCTCCTTCAGCTCAGTAATTTCGCAGTCTATCCGTTCAGAATAGGCTTGATTTTCTAATCAAGTCTGCATTAAATCTGAAGTGAATCTCTTGATATCGGCTAAAAGAACAGCTTCTGCTTTAGCGTATTACTCAGTGCTTTGGCACATGTTCTTATATCGTCATTTTTCCTCTTCAAAATCATCCAGTTTTGTCTAGAGTATGTTACATTCTTCTTCCAAGGGTTGGACTCTCCTATTTAAACAGTTGACTCAGTTAATCCCAAGCTCATAATCTGCTTGCTGGTCTTCGAGTAATATTGCAACTCGTAATAGATGAATATCAATCAATTCTCCTCTTTTTGCGAGAGTAATGTCCTCAACCAAATTCTTCCAGGATTGATTAAAATATACATAACATGAGCCGGCAATTCAGGCGACAAGAGGAAAGGAGGACAAAATCCTTGAATCTAACTCATCATGACGGCAGGGACTAAGAAACGCCTAAAATCAAGGAAGGAAAAATTCTTAGGATGGAGCTTAGCCCGAATCCACTTGACTCTTTTCATTTCCATTTAAGTTCTCCCTTATGGACGACGCAGAAGATGTAATTTTTAAAGACAACGACCCTGGAATCAAAACATCAGCAATGGGAGATTACGGCCTTGTGGAGGCAGTAGGCTGGGCGATCGAATTCCCAACAGGAATGTACCCCTCCAGGTTCACTGGAGCCTAAATTCGTAGGCGAAGAAATTAATCCGCACTGTTAAGAAAAAAAATGCATAAAAATACAATAATAGTAATCATTTAAAATGCCTAAAATTAGAGACAAATAAATCAATGCATGGACTACCCATAGTAGTTTGAACACCAAGGTTGCAAATTAGAATTGGAGGGATGAAGCAATCTCTCAGCTTCGTGAACCTTGGAAAGCAAACGGAGGATATGAGCTACTAGGGCGCAAAGTTCACTGAGAACGCGACTGCGAACTAAAATGGTGGTTCGCTTGTACTAAATCACCACAATTAGAACATAAAAATCCAAATAAAAAGACAAGCAATGAATTAACGTTCATAGCATTTACAATAAGTTCAAAGCATAACAACTGAAGGGTTGGGATCATTAGGGTGAAACCCCCATTTACTTAGGACGAAGAAAATACTCTCTTTCCAATTATAGACCTGGGCACGGGTGATTACCAGTTCTGGATGGGTCCTGGAAAAGCGAGGCGAAAAAGAATAATACCCCTTTTGAGGGTTCGTTGTATTTTCTAATAGCATGGGAAGGTACATTGAACGGAATATCTCCGACGAAAAAATTTTGTGTAGGCCTGCGAATCCCCATAACAAAAAGATCTAACTAGCTGTGCTCACCCATTCAAAGCAAATTGGGAAGGAGCCATATTTAATAAGGAAAGGACATCTCTAAAAAATTGATGAAAGGGGACTCTGAGCCCCTTATTCATTGGATGTTTATGAATAGCTATACAGCCTGAGGACGGGCGATCTATAATTTGAAACTGTACAGGAAGTAATAGCTCTATATCATTGGGAGAGTTAAAACGGATCCTAATGTTGGCTAGATTTTATTCAGAAATATTGCTTAAAATTCCTTAAGCCTCAAAGGCATTTCTCCCACTCTCTTTACGGTCAACTAGCATATTAGAGGGTTTGTCTACCTCGTTACGTATCCCAACCCTGGGTCGAAAACTTCATGCATGACCAAAAGTTTCTAGGTTAACGCATATACCAGAATGAGTAATAGCTCTATAAGGGAGCATATCAATAAACAAGAATTCTACAGAAGAAAAAGAAGTGCTATAAGTATCATCTTTAGGACTAGAACTCCTAGAATCATAATTGTCAGATACACTCTGAGAATCGGTTTGGGAAGACATTACAGGAAAGACGTTGGACAAGGATGAGGAAATAATATGCATTTAGGTGAAAAAAATTTCTTGAAAGAAATAAGATGGCAAAGTAAAGAATGCCAACAAGAGTAATGATATTTTTATAAATTCTGATGGGATGTATAAGCCGGTAAAATATGAAATAATAATAATAATCACAAACGTTGAAAAATAAACATGCAGCTGATCAGATCCTGAGGCAATGAGCTGAAATCACGCGTACTCCCCATGCGCAAGGAAAGTTATGGGCCGCTAGCTTGAAAAAACGCAAATAAAAATCCATTATCGCCGGGGCGGATCCAGCACCCGGCGAGCCCCCGCGGTCGCGCGTGCTGATCCGCCGGGAAGAATATTTTTTGTTGCTAATAGATAAAATATTTATATTATATATCTGATAATGCATTTTATTTACAAAAACACAAAACAGCTCTGTTGGTTGGTGCTTCCCTTTTTAAATTAGAGGTTCCGAGTTTGAAATCACGCCTGCAATTTCTTTAACTTTTCTTTTAAATGTCAGTCATCTTACCTACGCCTGCAGTTTCTTTATCTTACTTTTAGAATGTCAACCTCATCCACTATTTCTTGTTAATGACAGTGACCTTTTCTTGTTTTTCATCATGATATAAGTCAAGGATTTGCATAGAAAATATTTTATCAAAATTATTATTTTTATAATCTATCAATTAAATTACAATTTATTTAAATTTACATAAATTAATACATTAAACCATTTCTTTTTTGTCCCTAATCCAATATTTCCATTTATACTATTTCCAATGAAAATACAATTCTCAAGAAATTTGGACCGAATCAACCAACGCATACCTCTAATTTCAAATATCTGATTTGTGGAGCTTATTTGGACGAGATATTATTCGTATCTTGAACTTGGCCACAGTCCAATTTGACTAGACCTTGGTGATTTTGGGTACATAATTGGGTTTGGACATAGTATTGGTCTTTTGACATTTGCTATTTATCACAAGTGACTTTTCGTTATTGCCTTTTGATATAAGCACATAAATAATTTCAACTTTGTTCATATAATAATGCTTGTTTAATTAACTTTAATTGTAAACTGAATATTGACATTTTGTTAATATATTGTATGTTTGATTGAAAAATAAATTAGAACATTTTGAAAATCAGAGAACGGCTTTTTTTTTTTAATCCAAAATGAAAGTTGGTACCTAATTCTAGTTCTAGTGGTGTATCTAACTCTTCTAATTCTAGTTCGTACGATTTTATTAATATTATTTAATTAAATATTAATAAATAACACCGCTATCATGGACGTTGATCGTTAACCGTAAGCGTTCAACATTTGCAGTCCGCCCTAGCTGAAGTCGAACTCTAGATTCGCCCCAGATTATCGCACAAAAAATGATAATGAGTGACATTACTTCCATGTCTTCTCGAATAAACCAAAACAAGCAAGTTCAGGTGAAAGATTTCAAATAGATTCGCAAAGCATAACAAAATACAATGAAAATTTAGCCCCTGTTTCATCCACATTTTAATTTTCATTCTCATTCTTCTACTCCTTTTCAATCACACATTCTTTAATAAAATAATATTTTTCATTATATTAATAATTTTTCCTTCTTTTCCAACCATATATTCACCATCACATCACCCAAAAAAAATGCATTCTTTCCATTTTGATGTGCAACAAACAGGGGCTTAATATAAATAATAAAACCAAACCCGGGGCACTATTGTTGAGCCTCGAATTGCAATCTGCGAACCTAACTAGCAACTCGTGGAGTGTAACACGCAAGCGAGTGGAATAAAATACAAAAGGCTAGCACAAAGCTTACGAACCATTTTCCTAATCCAGATTGACTACAAGCTGTCAATGAAAAGTACATGAGTCAATGAATAAAGCTTGGTTCTCAACTAAATTAGTTATTATGCGAGCCAATAAGGAGCCGTCATCCGTCATTCCATCGAAATGACCCAATTATATTTTGGACGAACATTTAAGGTGCTTGTTGTATCTTTTATCAGTTACATGACAAATAAAAGAATGGCGCTCTAATAATGAACGCAGGCCAAAATGAAGTCTGTATAATTGAATATGTAGTCCAATGCTAGCTCTAAAAATTGACAAGCTTTTGAAAAATTGAGCTTATAAGCATCTAAGAGCATATTCAAGACTCTTTAAATATAAATATAAATCATCTTTATCTTAAAAGACCAACCCTTAAAATTACGCTTCAAGACTGTTTAAATTAACATTTTAAAATAAAAAGTGGATCTAAATATCCAAATTTGGATAGTCTAATCCACTCTCTATAATTAAATGTATTAAAAATATATTAATTTTTAATGAAGGAAAATAATTTAATAATTTGAAAGAAAGTAAATAAAAAAAAGGAAAAAACAATGAAATAAAAAATAAGAAAAAACAATAAATACTTTTTGAGAAACTAAGTGCCAAAGATAAAAGAGCATGTTGGAATACTTAAAATAATTTACGCTTTAAATTGTTTAACATACTCTAAAAATAGAGCATCTTGAAAATGCTCTTATAAGCTCACACAGTGTCTTTACCTACTCCATTCCTGTTTCAGATTAAATTATATGCAGAGTTATTACATCACAAGCAGAGCGGGGCAGGTTGGGTTTCTCGATTTAAACTGCCATCGCTAAGCACGAGTCCCCAAAGCGAATTCCAGTTTGTAATAATGACAGCTATTGTTACATAACTACATTCAACTTAGTATTGTAAACCATAACATGACTACAAACTACCAGAAATCTTAATACTTATCAACTAAAATGAAAAGCTGACCAATCTATAAATCTTCTATCTCCTCCAGGGAAGAAAAATGTGCATCAATTTGACAAAGGACTTCTTGATCGATGGTGGCTGGACTAACCCCCTTAGATGGAGAATCAATGGATTGCCTTATGGGTGACAAATTGATTTCAGGATTCTGTTCCTTGGACTTCTCAGGATCACTTTGTTCCGTCTGATGTTTCTTAGAATGCCAATTAAACAACTGGGATGCCATCTCCCAACAGGCTTTCAGATCTTCGTCACTTTGGGCTTTGTTTAATTTATCAATAAGATCGCTTAAAGCTAAAGCCCTCTCTGCCTGAGAAGACTTGATTTTTTTAGACATCCTCTCAACTTCTTCGGGATCACTAATTTCACTAGCACCATCATTTTGCTCAAACTTTCTAAGCTTCTTCAATCCTTGATCAACAATGTATTGGATCCTCTTTCTTAAGTTTTCAGTTCTTACTGGATTTGATCTGAGCTTCAACTTCAACCCCTGCACCATCTTCTCAACGTTTGCTGCAGCAGACGAACTTGCTGACTGCTCATCATGTGGAGTGTTTACAGAGAAAACCTCTTCCAGTAAGTGTATATTTTGTATGTAGCGGTCAAAAGATTCATGTTCTGCTTCAATGTTTATGTCCTTGAATTCCTTCATCTTTAAGAACCTCCATTCGTTTATAACTTGTGCATCCTTAAAAAAAATTCCAAATAAAGAAACCAATTTTTAACCCACGTAAAAAAAATTGGTAGTAAAAAGTATGATCTCTACCTTTCTTGTCAATGGCTTCCTAGATCGAAGTGGAGTTAGCAAATTGTTAAATTGCGCAAAGTTGCTAGAAAGTTGGCGAAGTCTGTGGGAGTTCCTGCAATAAAAGGTAGCCAGTATCAGACAATGGACCACCTGAACTTTGAAGAGGTTGCTTACCGAACTTGAAATGCAGTAACTCGGAATTAAAAAAAAGAAGTCAAACAGGCCCACAGAAGAAACAATCTCTTTTGGTCCTTATAAGAGCAATAATAATTAATAAGTATAGCAAATTTGAAAAGTCCGTTACATAGAACGCTTTCAGGATTCAATGAGTAAATTTTTTTAAAGGGGTATTCAATGAGTAAATAAATGGCTAAAAGAGAAGCAATAACCACATGAGAAGTTTCTGGTGAACTGTAAAACGCAAAACATAAAGATATGGAAAGTACCAAGAAATGTACAGCATGAAAGCATCTCAGACGGATTTATATCTGGGATGGTTAGTGCTAACTTACCCTGAATGAGATGCTTCAGTTGATTGCTGGTCAAATATGGGAGAGCTGGAAGATGGTGACTTGTCCAGAAAAGATGAGTTGGCTTTCAAAACTGCAGTAATCACAATTGTCAGTGATAATTTTGACGTAAAAAAGGTGATAATGCTTATAGCTCTTGCAAATAGAAAACTAACACACATTCTTGTTTTTGTTCATTTTACTGATGCACATACAAATTGGAATTGTAAACAATGTTTCAAGATATTAATATATGTTTTAAACCCATATTATTATATAGGTAGAAGTGCTAATTTTGGTCAGATTCACAAGTCACCAATTGTATTCTTAAAATTTCACTTCTCATGGGAGTTCATTCAGGACAGATTACAAGGCACACACGATATCCATAAACAGACTTCCAGCTATATCTGCAGATCAACATCCCTTTACAGCTGAGAGAAGTGTCTTACTCAAGAATTCTGCCATTTGCATTTCCCCAGATACCCCATCTTAGTATTTCCATATCTATAACTTCTTCCCTTACCTGTATCTATACATGGGCTTGGAGAGTTCGGTAGTACATACATTTCAACAACATGCAGACTATCCAGAAATTCTTATATCTTAACCACCATCTAGGGTCAATTCGGCATACCGTGTATATGACATGGATTTTGAGCCTTTGCACAGCAATTCTTGCATGACTGGTATGGACACCTGCATATAAAATTAAACTCATCAAAAGACAACATGCATAATATATACAATTGGCCAAAATTGGATCACGGCTATTAATAGCTGATATCACGGATCCAAAATGTCAACCCCTTTTATGTCTTCAAAGATCCCACTATGACTATTAATGGAAATCAGTGGCCGCAGCCATCATTTGTTTGTCAAAGAATTAAAAGGAGTCAACATCTAGAAAAAAAAAAGGGATTGCAGTATTTAATGTTTTGTTATTTTTATTTTCAATCAGATGCGATGATAAATAATTGTAGAAGCACCAGAAAATTGAGAAGAAACTTTCCTTGGCTGAAAGCAAAAGATAGTTTCGTGTGCAAAACAGTGGCATTCTCTTAAGTAGTTGATTGCTTAGGTTACAATGAATGCTAATGCACATGAAATATCTCTTAAACTATGTTTCTCAAGCAGAAGCCTAAAGAGAAAGAAAAGAAATCTCTGCAAGAAATTCTATGCAGAAGTGAATCAAGATTAAAACAAGCCTTCAACTGGGGAGTTGCCTCTCCACACAGGCTGATCCAAAAGAGAACTGGGCCCAGTTTCAACAATCTTCCACTTCCATTATCTTTGCTCAGTCCAGTCACAACACTTGGAACCACTAATGATAAAACTAATCTATACAAAATTATCTAAAGATTGTAGTGCATAAAAGGAATACCAGTCACAACCTGGATTTCTATACAAATTTATGCCAATCCATACGAAGTTCTAAAGTTTATCCTAATGAAATTCTGTCAAGAAATTCTAATAGCTTCTTGTATGAATCTGCGTCTTCTCAAATAAATTATTTTCAACCCTTCAACAGCTTAAAATGTGAATGGTTCATTTTTTCCACCATCCCTCTGAGTGAGTGAGGGGCACAGCAGGGATAATGTCATTTAATAACTCATTCTCTGGCATGATATCAAGACTAGAAATCCTCAATAATCAGAGGTGACAAATTTGAACCAACAACTGATGTCCATAGGTCATGGCATGTAATAAAAATTCCTTTTCATGATTGCTTAAATTATGTTTCAGGAAAGTTTTGCATAACCAATATCATATCTATCTGCCTTGGATGTTATAGCGCTTTTCTCTACATAAATAGATTTAAGCACTCAAAACTTGTTCCATAAACATGTGAGCTGAAGGTTACATTTTTTTCAACTTTCAAGGAAGATATGGGAATTGGGAGGAAGAATCGACAATCCTTACGTACAAGGGGAGCAGATGCTGGGACGTTCTCCCAAACCTTCACTTTTCTATTCATCCAATATGGGACAAAACCAAGAAGAGAATAACTCAGTTGTCATAAGCATTTTCTTAATAAAAACATGCACAAGATTTTAACCACGAGCGTGCTAGTCCTATTGCATCAAGTAGAACCCAGCCTCCCTCTCTTGTTTTCGTATTCTACTCGATCACAGAAAGAAGCCAGCCTCCCATTAAATGAAACTACATCTGTCTTTTTTCCCTTCCTTCCTTCTAATGTAATATACCTCCTAAGAAATCTTTTAAGGCTTGGACCACGAAAAACATACAATTGAAGCATGTTAGATTAAAAAAACAGGGTAAAGAGAGGCCACTTACAGATTTGCAAAATGAAAGGACTAACACATTTTTTAAAAGAGAAACTCAAGGTCTAAAATAAAGAAGTAAGCTTCAAGCGCCCAGCAAGGAAAGTGGTATATGCCGTTGATGTAGAACCACTTAAGAAAATCTCTTATAAAGTAGCCTAAGAAGGACTTCATGGCAGAACTCAAAGTGTCTCAAATGGCCAATGAGCCCAGAAAAAATTTAGAGATGTAACAAACATTAGCTTCATTCAATTTGCTCCAAGACTGGCCTTATAGTAAATGTCAAATCTAACCTTTTTAAGCACATACTCCACACAATATTGTGAGAAGGAAAGAATCAAATTTGAAGAACTACAAGTTGGGTGCATATCTTAACAAAATCTCTTAAAACATGTATGCGTTATTTTACTTCTTTATGTGGTAATTACCAATGTTAAAACCGGGCCGGTCCAGTTTGGTTACATTATATTAACTGCTTATTAGAAAACTGGTGAAATAACCCGTAAATCAGCGGGGCAAAATAGGCCGGACATGGTTTTACCCGTTCTTGCATATGATATTTAAAAAAATCTTTATTATTAAGTGCGCAGGATTAGCTGCTTTCACCGCCAATCCAGTTGACTTTTCTAACCATTCACCAAAGCCTTTTGATAAAGTGTCCTTTCTCTCATCCCAACAATCAATATCTGATGGGGGAATTAAACCTCCGCCAAGTACAAGTAAAAGCAAATAAAAAATATTTGTGTTACTTGTTGAGGTATATACGCGATTCACACAATAATTATTTTTATATTAATAAATATGCATTTGTATTTTAGTGTGAAATTTTACTATTGTTATATTTTTTCACAGCATATATGGTTAAATTTCTTTTATTTTGACCACTAGCTCGACCCCAGTTTGACTCCAGTTGAACCTTTTGACCTTGACCCTTTATATTTTCAAAGTCGATGCCCCGAATTTCTAAACATTTGTAATTAATGATTATTTTTACTAAGGATGACAATGAGGCAAGTCAGCCAATCTACAGTGCTAGATCATTGTGCTCCTCATTACACTAATGCTTATCCACTTGAGTTGTCGACACACTTAAATATTAGTGCAGTTTTAAATATAGTAGACTTATATCCTTTTTGAGGCATGGTCAAGCCTCCAGTGTTGTCGTCTAATATTTCTACAGGACAATCTCATTGACCGCCTCTTCAAGCACCTATTACCGCATTTGTACAAGATAGCATTGATAGGGTGCTTGATGATCAAATTGTTGCTTCACAAGATGGTGATTTTCGCCGATTTCTGGTGTGTTGGAAGGATCACCCGTCTAGTGATGCTACTTGGATTATTGAAGATGAGTTCCGTCACCTAGATGCTAAGCTTTTGGATGCCTATTTGGATTATACCTTGCTGGAGTTGAGTTTTTTTCAACCGAGGAAGAGTGATGCAACATAAAAAGTATATTCTAGGCGTGGAAGAAATCAAATCAGTAAGGATTTTATAGTATTTCCTTATTGATTATTATTGCATTTTATTATGATTGAAAGACAAATGATTTTATTTCCTTTATAGAGTGAATCGTAGTTTTCCTTATTAATCATAGGTAGGCCATATATAAAAAGGTTCTTTAATTGGAACAAACACTTGATTATTGAATAAAATACAATCTTTCTCTCATTTCTCTTCATTCTCCTTTCTTTCTCTTAATTGTTCTTTTGCCCCCACACTCGTCATCACTTACTTTTTCCAATTTTGAAAATTTTAAAAGTTATATATTTCAAAACTTACTTTTTCAATTCTAAGTTATAAGCAAACTTAATCAGCATAGTTATGCCAAACATGCTCTTACTACAAAGTTTGATCTTGAAAGAATTATTATATTAATCATCACAAAACTGAAACATTATTCCAAAATTTGAGGATGTAAAAGATCTAACCATATTTGGTACCAAACAAAATATACTTCAGATATTCCAAAAATAAGGAGCTTCTTGCTTCCAGCGACTGGACATGAGTGATATTCATACTCGCAATATCTTCTGGTTAGAAGATCTTTGCACGGGATATATGTCGCACAGGAGCTCAATTCACTACTATTTTAGAAATAATATGAAACTGATTCCCAGTCTCAGCAAACTATAATCAGACAGGGCAAACAAATATTCCTTCCACTTGCATCAAATTCCAAAAAGGAAGAACTAACGACACACAACAATTACAAATAATTTAGTTACTATCTAATGATATTCAGCATGTAAATTCTGGTTCCTTTCATAAATATAGTAAATTGACAATTTGACACAATATCAGTATTATCCATCTCAACCACAAAATAAGATAGTTACCAGTTCTCTTTGCATTCCATGCTTGCCGTAGGTCTAAACAGTCAAAACTAATTACGGTTTCACAGTTTGGAAGTATCACGTGAAGAAACATTCTCCAAACAACCCCAATTAAAAGTAGTCAAAACAATGATAAGGTAATCCAGGTACGGTACATCTTCAGAAAGCATGAAGCACAACAATAGTTCGATTCACTAACGACAAAGACGAAAAACCACACAAACTCACGAAGCGATTAAAGAACATGAAAGTATAAACTCAGAGAAAAATTAAAGAAGGAACCTGGAGCGAGCTACGTTGCCGCACTTGATGCACTTAGGTTTATTTAAACCGCGAAGATTCCGAGAAGCATTTATACCGGAGGATTGAGGTAACACCGCCCCATCGGAGGTGGCGGCGGCGCTACTGTTACTTTGCACCGGTGAAGAGGCTGCCATTTTTTCACGCTTCAATTATTATCTGGGAAATCAGTTTTTTTGAATTGGGGATAAACGAGGGAACCCAAAACCCCTTCTGATTTTTTTAGGAGGATTAGGTCAAATAGCCTATTCCACTATTTATATTAGCCTTGACCAAAAAATTAATTAAAATAATTATTTTTACTTGAAATTAAGCCTTGTTTGATGGAAATTAAACTCAATTTTTTTTTGTCGATTTTATTAAAAGTTGATGAAATGAATGGTTAAAAATTGTAAGTATTATGAAATGTATTGTTAAAATTAATTATTAATTTTGATTTAAATTAAAATCTAAATAATCCCTACCAAACATGTTCTAAGTAACTATATAAAACACGTTGTTTTAATAACATCACATGCACAAATTAATTCTTTCAATTCGAAGTCAACTATTCCTTTCAAAATCAATTGTTTTATTCCCCTTCTTCGTCTTTAGGACCTCCTCAAAATGTATTTTATCGATTATGATCTTTTTAGATTACACCATTTATTAGAATTTGAAAAACATGTGATTGTTCATTTTTTGGACACTAATTCAAATGGTTTGAAAATTACCCAAAATCAATATAATGTATTTTGTTCGAATTTGTCAACCCACCAAATTAGTGAATTCTGGATGTTTCTACAATTTTCTTTCAATATCCTCCCTAATTAATTATTTTTAATTAACATATTTTGTTCAAATCTAAATTGTAAGTAAACCTACAATAACTAAAAAAATTATAAGAAAAAATTATTGTATAAGTAAAAAATTACTTATAAAATATAAAAGTTACTTCTAAGTCACTTATGTGTAAAAAATAATTTAAAAGTACAAAATTTACTTATAAGTAAATAATTATTTATAACTTCAAAGTTTAATTATAAGGTGATCCCAATTCAAGAAATTCATTTAAGTTCTATCTGCATTTGCTTTGTATGATTTCGATTTTGGATAATTATAATGCCACTACAAAAAGTTTTTTTGTGGCATCGCGGTTTTAAATACTTTTTATTACAAAAATGAACATTAATAAAATGCATAAATAACCACCTAATTCTTTATTCTTCTTTTTTCTTTTTAAAATGGAATTCCATTTTGTCTTTGATTCCTAAATACGCCACAATTCTCCTAGCACCACAATTTCTTATGTCTCCTTGCCATACTGTCAAGGCCACACGTGCCCTGACAGTGCCACAGGGATATCCAGCTGGCCCCCAGTGATAGAGGGTACTAATAAACCCTTACATATATCAAAGGGTTAATTTCACAAACGATCACTGAAGTTACATAAAAATTACAAAACGGTCACTGAAGTTTAAAACTTTCACAAACGGTCACTCAACTATCTCTCGATTTCAGAAATGGTCACTAAAGCTAGTTTTAGGACTTTTATGTTTTAATTGAAACCTAAAGCACCAAAACACGGTCACTTAAAAGTTGGAGGACCTCAACTTCAAAATTCAACTAACCCAGACTTCAACATTCACACCTCATTCGACCACGTTCCGGCCACCAAAACCATCGGACCAACACACCACCTTGAAGCCCTCGATGCCCTCTACGCAACCCATCCAAGAATCGCCCCTAACTATGGCGGGTTTCGTCGGAATTTCATCCCAAAAATAGCCCCTCGCACAACACAAAAACTGCCAGCCGCACGTTTCAAGCCCCATTCGATCACCTTTCGGCCACCAAAACCACCGGACCAACACACCACCTTGTAGCCCTCGATACCCTCTACGCAACCCATTCAAGAATCGCCCCTAACTCCTGCGGGTTTGGCCGAAATTTCATCCCAAAAACAGCCTCTCGCACAACACAAAAACTGCCAGCCGCACGTTTCGCGTCTCATTCGACCACTTTCCGGCCACTAAAACCACTGGACCAACACTCCACCTTGAAGCCCTCGATGCCCTCTACGCAACCCACCCAAGAATCGCCCCTAACTCCTGCGAATTTGGCCGAAATTTTGTTCCAAAAATAGCCCCTCGCACAACACAAAAACTGCCGGCAACTCCATTTCCGGCGACTCTCAACCCAAGCCGAACATACTGGTAGACTGTCCTCATCATGGAAAACCTAACCATGGTCTCCAAACATCTAATAAACTACCCAATCAACAATTGCAGCCACCATTTTCGCACGCTGTCGACTCGCAAATTTCAACTCCACATTCCGACGACGGTAATGATTACCATGGTAGCAAACCACCCCACTCAGTTTCGTCTCATCATGGAGAAGCAATTCCACCTATGGGTCTTTCAAAATTTGGTACGAATCATGCGATCCACCTGTACAGTGTCGTCCTCTTCGAATCGAAATTTTCGCGAAGTGTGTGCTTAAAAAACGGCTTGGAATAAAGTGGAGAGGGATGGTAGAGGAGGTGGTTGATTATGGCGGTGATGGCGATGCAGAGGGGTGGGGCTTGGCGTCAAACGGTGGTGCAAATGTGGGGTTTAGCTAGGTGGTGGTTGTCGTCCCATCCCATGGAGCTTGGAGGTGGAGTTTAAATGAATTTTGAAGTTGAGGTCCTCCAACTTTTAAGTGATCGTGTTTTGGTGCTTTATGTTTCAATTAAAACATAAAAGTCCTAAAACTAGTTTCAGTGACCATTTCTGAAACCGAGAGATAGTTGAGTGACCGTTTGTGAAAGTTTTAAACTTCAATGACCGTTTTGTAATTTTCACGTAATTTCAGTGACCGTTTGTGAAATTAACCCTATATCAAACATAAAGAAACGAAATTCTGACATTTAAATTGGTGCTGTTTAAATTACTTTTAAACAGTATTCTACTATTTTTTTATATAGAAAATAATAAACTTAATTGAATGTCAAATGAATTACAGACATTTATCAAGTCATAATGCTTGAGAAAGAAAGTTTGAAATAATATCCCACTATATTTCAATATTCTCAACTCTCCATGCATAGCGAGCTAGTTTGTGGGCTGCTACATTGCCTTCCCTATATACATGGGAAAAAAACTAGCAAAACATCTAGTTAACCGTTGCGCTTCAGAAAAAAGATTCCCAAGCATGGAATTCAACATGTTATTTTGCTGCAATGCTTGAATTAGTAGTAGACAAACGGATTCAACTTAGATATGAGAGATCCCCATAGTGGCGCATAGTTGGAGTCCTCTAAAAGTTGTCATTAGTTCCACTGCTTCTGGATCTTCCATTTCTGGTACTACTTTAGAAGCTGCCATCAGCATTTTACCTGTCGAATCATGTAGAATTGACCCTACTCCAGCTTTATGTGAATCTGGAAATATGGCTCCATCAGTATTAAGCTTGAGGAAACCAGCAGAAGGAGGCTTCTAGCTTAGGTGATCCTTGAGTTGGCCATGAGATATTCTAGAGAAGGATTTGAGTTTCTGCAACAGACCCAGTGCATGGTTAGAAACTTATCTTGGACTCAGTTTTATTTTGTCAAACTCCCATTTGTTTCGCCAATACCAAAGGCCCTAAGAAAGACAGAAAAAGACAGCCAGATTCTCCGTGTCTTTTGCTTCAAGAAACTGGGAAATTAAATCAAGAAGTGCGGTTGGAATGCATTGAGCTAAAGAGTAGAGGAGCTGGGGCTACATTTCTCGAATCTGGGGGCAATCGAAAATTGCATGGGAAAGGTCCTCCTCTGACTGCTGGTAGAAGCTGCAAATTGGGTTGGTAATCACTTTTTTCTTTGTCAGGTTAACCTTTGTAGGAAGACAATATTTACACGCACGCCAAACAAATATCTTAATCTTGTTAGAGACTGGCATCTTCCATAAAGCTTGCCAAAGTGATGTGATCCCGACCAAGAACATGTTTGGGAACCCACGAACAAGATGAAACAAACCCAAGAAAGTTCTAAATCACGCCACGCAAAGAGCAACCTGGCCCGTTGTTCGACCTATACCAAAAATCGAGATTCCACGCGAGAAATTCAACCCGTTGATTGCCCAAAACAAGAATCATGAAGTGGGAATGCCTCAAAAGGACCGCGACACCTTTTGATAAGTTCAAAGTTTATATCTTTAAATCATCAAGAATTGGAAGAATAAATCTCTCAAGTTGTATAATTTCTCAATAATAATGTCAAAGTTGTATTCAATGGAATAAGGTAAAGTATTTATATCAAACCTCTAAAAAAACCTACATGCACGAAAATATAGTTCAAATATAGTAAAAGATACTAAAAGATAGAATTCTAAGTAAATTAGGTAACTGCCCAAAATTTGGAAATTCTCAGGCTGGTCTTCTTCTATGCGGCCACATAGAAGCTTTCTATGTGGTCACATAGAAGGCTTGAATTCCGCCTTGAAGATCCCTGCCGATAGTGATGCCATTGCAAGTAAGGAATTACTATGCGGTCGCCTAGTAGCTGCCGAGACTACTCTTTTTGGCCATTGATTTGGTCTTTGTCCCAATGTTTCCAACCTTCAATTCCTTCACGAAACTTAACCATCGGCTTGTCAACTACGTCCCCATGAACTACGTGGCCTGAACAATTGATTGCATGGCTTCCTCATCTCGATTCAAACCTCGAACCCAACCTTGATCTCTTCCCAACGATCACCAAAGTCTCGATGATTTGTAACGCATCCCGGGTCATATCATCCTCTCTCTCTCTTCGAAAGGATTCGACCTCGAATTCGAACCTGCACCAAACGAAGCAATATTAGAAACTTCAAGAATATCAACCCAACTTATCCCATAAAACCAAGCCATATCCTTTGATCTCACTCATAGCAATGGCATTGAAATGTCCATTGATCATCCACCCAACATAGCCTGGATCAAACAACACACATCCCGAAAGATTCAATCGGCAATGCTAATATGTATTATGCAGGATCACATGTATCTCACAAAACCCAACACTAACACCAACAGATAAGAACATTAAATTGAACAAGAGTAGTGAATTAGAACCACTTGCCATATTGAAATGCGGGATGAAATTATTAGACATTATACTCACTCCTAACACATTTCATAAATCCAACCTAGGACAAGTAATAACATCAAGATAGGAATTCAAACACACTTGCATACAGTTCCAATAATGCAACCTAATTGCCCAGTACACGTGATTAACTCAGTGTAGCACAATAGAACTTCGTAATATAACAAGTGCATATCATAGACAAATAAGACATTTTTCATAAATGTATGGGACGATCGACTTACTATCCATATGGAGTCATGAAGAGCATTTTCATGTACCCAGGTAAACAGTCCATGTGAAGACCTATTCCTACAAGCTAGCTCATAGTCTAACATAGGTATAGAGATTTGATACGTTACCTTAGCGTGGTTATATACATTTTCCCTGTTACTCACCAATTTCTCCATGTGCTTTGCATCAAACGAATGGTCAATGTATGGCACCCCACGAACTATCCTTCCATGGATTAAATCCTTGAAGTCCTGCAAAAGAGAAATATCCAAATTGGAGAGTGGGCTGTTAGTTCCCACTAAAGCCCTCTCACTCGACTTTTCTCGCATATAGGCTCACCTTGAAATTTTCTCTCGCTCCTCTCTCTTATGGCTCTACTCTTTTTTTTCACTCTCAACCACCTTACTTTCTTCTCTCTTGCTCTCACTTTTCCACTCTTTATTTTTGTTTTCCCGCTCACTTTTCAACTTTAATTGGTCCTCATGGACCTGATGTGGTGTCAAAGGAACAAGAGTAATGGTCTTTCCTCCCTTCACAAAATTGTACCGATTTGCAAATTCATCATATTCCACTCTCCTATCGTATTACCAAAGCCTACCTAACAAGAGATGCCCCGCATGCATTGGAACCACATCACATAATACATTGTCACTATACCGCACAATGCTTAAAGTTCACCAAGGCCCTCGTGGTAACCCATACCTCTCCACAACTATTCAACTATATGGTTGTGGATGTCTCATAAGAGGTAACTCCAACTCCCCTACAAAGGTCGCACTAACCACGTTTGTACAACTCCCTCCATTTATAATCAAACTGCAAACATTTTCCTTAATGTAACACCTAGTGAAATAAATTCTCTCATTGTTGCTCATCATCATTTACCTTCATTTGCGTAGTAAGAGCACGCATCACTATTAATGACTTCCCAACCGGGTACTCCACACAAGTCTCACCTTTAACATCCTCTGACTCAGGCATGTTGTCACTCCCACTTTCATCATCTGACACAATCTCTCCATTTTTCCTAAGAATCATCACCCATCGGTTTGGACACTGTGAAGCGATATGCCCCACACCCAAACACTTGAAACATTTAATATCTCTAGACCTACCAACCTGAGATTCGATGTTTGGTTTATTTTTATTCGCCTCCTCCTTAACCTTAGATATCTCAACCTTTTCCCTAGTCTCCGTCCAACCATTCCTATCACCACCACTCCATTTGGGTTCCGTAGTAAACCTTGCTACCCTCCTTCGCCTAAGTTGTCTCTCTACCTTCATAGCCACATGCACCAAGTCCTCCAATTCCACATAGTGCTGCAACTCCACTAGGTTGGCAATGTCCCTACTCAATCCATTCAGAAACCTAGTCATGGTGGCCTCACGATCTTCCTCTACGTTCGCTCTAATCAGCGTCACTTCTATCTCCTTATAATAATTTTCCACACTCCTAGACCCCTAAGAAAGAGTTTGTAATTTTTTATGAAGGTCCCGGTAATAATATCCCGGTACAAACCGTTTTCTCCTATCCAAATTCCTCTTACGACTAGTCATCAACTGATCCCTCCAGATAATGGCGTAATCAGTGAACTCCACTACAGCTAACTTCAACTTCTTCTCCTCCGAGTAATTATGGCAATCAAACACTAATTCTACCTTCTTGTCTCATTCTAAGTAAGCCTCAGGATCACTACGACCTTGAAAAGCTGGGATATTTAGTATGATGATTCTCAAATTCCTATCAACCCCTTGATCAAACCTATCTCATATATTCCTCATTCGTCTCATATCACCTTCCAAATAATAAGCATCACTCCTTAGACTCATCGCCTCGTATTCCTCATCAAGTTCAATCATAAGATTCTTCCATCGCCTATCTCATCTACCTCTACGAGGAACCCTTCGGGACATCCCTCGCTGCTGACTATCAATCAAAGTTTCATGCCTATCTATATTGCCACTAATACGTTCAACCGCTACATCCAATTGATCGAACCTACGATTTATAGCCTGCATACTATCCATAAGTTCAACATAAAATCCCTTCGGCACCGCCTCTTCCTCAGCTTTACCCATGTTTTCCATTTACTTCTATTCTATTTTTTGCAAATAATTAAATAACAGGGATTAAATGAAAATGAATAACAAAACAGCAAAATAAATTACCTCAAGTGTTTGCACTCGTGTATTACTTGAGTTTGCCTTGTATCCGATATTTAGCTCACCATTCTTGCATTTTACCGCTCATCTTCCTTTCTCCATGGCTCGAGAAATAACCGATCTCAATCAAACGGAACGCAGTCCCGCAGCGAACACCTCCACAAGCACGAGTTTTCGGATAATCCACACAATTTGCACGGGTTGAGATAATGGACTCAATTTCAAGAAATAAAACAAATGACTCAAACTTATAATTTTGACTTGCCTTTAAACGTTCATGAGATGTAGAGATTTTTTATTTGTCTCTTTCCTTTTTTTTTTTGGAACTCAATAAACAACTAAATAATAAATCTAGAGGAAATTAAACAATTACCATTATACTAAGATAATGACTCAAACCAAGAACAAATAAATTAACTACATTTTGATACCACCCGATGTGAACTTGATCAAGAACAGACTTGGAAACCCATGAACAAGATGAAACAAACCCAAGAAAGTTAGAAATCACGTTGCGCAAAGAGCAACCCGACCCGTTGTTCGACCCGTACCAAGAATTGAGATTCCACGCGAGAAATCCGACCCATTGATTACTCGAAACAAGAACCGTAAAGTGGGAATGCCACAAAAGGACCGCAACAACTTTTGATAAGTTCAAAGTTTAGATCTTTAAACTACCAAGAATTAGAAGAATAAATCTCTCAAGTTGTATAATTTCTCAATAATAACGTCAAAGTTATATTCAATGGAATAAGATAAAGTATTCATATTAAGCCTCTAAAAAAACCTACATGCACGGAAATGTAGTTCAAATATAGTAAAAGATATAAAAATATAGAATTTTAAGTAAATTATGTAACTGCCCAAAATTTGGATATTCTCGTGCCATTCTTCTTCTATGTGACCGCATAGAAGCTTTCTATACGGTCGCATAGAAGGCTTGAATTTCGCCTTGAAGATCCCTGTCGATAGTGATGTGGCGTAAGTAAGGAATTACTATGCGGTCGCATAGTAGATGTCGAGACCACTCTTTTTGGCTATTCATGGGGATGTAGTCGACAAGCCAACGGTCAAGTTTAGTGAAAAAATTGAAGGTTGGAAACATTGGGACAAAGACCAAATCAATAGCCAAAAAGAGTGGTCTCGGCAGCTACTATGCGACTGCATAGTAATTCCTTACTTGCTGTCGCATCACTATCGGCAGAGATCTTCAAGGCGGAATTAAAGCCTTCTATGTGACCGCATAGAAAGCTTCTATGCGGTCGCATAGAAGAAGACCGGTGCGAGAATTTTCAAATTTTGGGCAGTTACCTAATTTACTTAGAATTCTATCTTTTAGTATCTTTTACTATTTTTGAACTATATTTTCGTGCATGTAGATTTTTTTAGAGGTTTGATATAAATACTTTACCTTATTCCATTGAATACAACTTTGACATTATTATTGAGAAATTATACAATTTGAGAGATTTATTCTTCCAATTCTTGGTGGTTTAAAGATCTAAACTTTGAACTTATCAAAAGGTGTCGCAGTCTTTTGTGGCATTCCCACTTCACGGTTCTTGTTCCGGGTAATCAACGGGTTGAATTTCTCATGTGGAATCTCGGTTCTTGGTACGGGTCGAACAACGGGTCAGGTTGCTCTTTGCGCGGCACGATTTCTAGTTTTCTTGGGTTTGTTTCATCTTATTCGTGAGTTTCCAAGCATGTTCTTGGTTGGGATCACATCACTTTGGCAAGCTTTATGGAAGATGCCAATCCCTAACAAGATCAAAATATATACGTGGCGTGTGTGTAAAGATTGCCTTCCTACAAAAGTTAACCTGACAAAGAAAAAAAGTGATTACCAACCTATCTTGCAGCTTCTACCAGCAGTCAGAGAAAGACCTTCCCCATGTGATTTTTAGTTACCCCCAGATTCGAGAAATGTGGCCCCGCTTCTCCCCTCTTTAGCTCAACGCACTCCAATCGTACTTCCTGATTTAATTTCCCAATTTCTTGAAGCAAAAGACACGGAGAATCTGGCTGTATTTTTCTGTCTTTCTTGGGGCTTTTGGTATAGGCGAAACAAATGGGAGTTTGACAAAACAAAACTGAGTTCAAGACAAGTTTCAAACCATGCACTGGGCCTGTTGCACAAAATCAAATCCTTCTCTAGAATATCTTATGGCCAACTCAAGGATCACCTAAGCTAGAAGCCCCCCTCTTCTATTGGTTTCCTCAAGCTTAATACTAATGGAGCCATATTTCCCGATTCACGTAAAGCTGGAGTAGGGTCAATTCTACGTGATTCCATAGGTAAAATGTTGATGGCAGCTTCTAAAGTAGAACCAAAAATGGAAGATCCAGAATCAGTGGAACTAATGGCGATTTTTAGAGGACTCCAACTATGCGCCACTATGGGGATCTCTCATATCCAAGTTGAATCCGTCTGTCTACTGTTAATTCAAGCATTGCAGCAAAATAACATGTTGAATTCCATGCTTGGGAATCTTTTTTCTGAAGTGCAACGGTTAACTAGATGTTTTTCTAGCTGTTCTTTTTCCCATGTATATAGGGAAGGCAATTTAGCAACCCACAAACTAGCTCGCTATGCATGGAGAGTTGAGAATATTGAAATGTGGTTGGATATTATTCTAGATTTTCTTTCTCAAGCATTATGGCTTGATAAATATCTGTAATTCATTTGATATCCAATGAAGTTTATTATTTTCTATCAAAAAAAAACTTTTGAAGATCGAATTTTATGATCTAGAGTCCTTGTAACTATATATAAAGAAAAGAAACTAAGTACACATATCAAAGACCTAGCCACATGATAATGTTATAGATATATTTTTAAAATTAACATTTTACTATTCAATTATATTATAATGGCCCTGTTTGATTCCCATTTTGGGGTAAAAATACATTTCAAACAGTAGAGACATGTCTAATATGTAAACAATCATGCTACTCGTACAGAAGAGGTTGATGAAAGAGGTTGACAGAATACTTACAATGAGGATCCCCACTTTTATTTTTGGATTTTTTTATTAACACGGGACTCATGCGCATATGAGTGGATGTCAACCTTTTCTGTACAATGAATTTTATTTATATGTAAAATAAACGTTAACGCCACCATTAACAATTTAAATAATGCACCCCAGCTATAGAAAAACGACACCCAACTTCAGAAAAATAGCATCAGTTTCGGAAAAACGGCACCACTCCATTTTTATATAGTGCTTCTTATTTTGCTCACCCAATTGACTTTACATATTCTTTTAGTTAAATATAACTGCAACATAAAGAAAAATCATTAATTATCAAGTTTTAAAAATGCCTGCATTTTCAATTCCTGATTTATGAATATCAATATGCATCTTTGATTTTTTTTGTCATTTATATATATTCATTTTAGAAAGAGTAATGATATTTAGCATAATCGGGGTTACAATTTCAGTTTATGTGACACTAGATGGTGGACTAAATGAAATGTGAAATTAAAAAAACTTATTTAATTTCATCTATCATTTAATGTCACATTAACGCCTCCTAAGGGCTTGTTTGATACCCATTTTGTTGGAGAAAATGCATTTTTTGGGTTGATGTGATGGTGAATATGTGGTTGAAAAAGAAGGAAAAGTTATTGATGTGATGGAAAATATTATTTTATTGAAGAATGTGTGGTTGAAAATGAAAATGAGAATGAGAATGAAAATGAAAATGAAAATGGGTACCAAACGGGGGCTAAACTAGGGTTGTAACCCCAATGGGGCTATATAGCATTAATCTTTTAAAAATGTAGTCATGTAATGCAATGAATTTTTGGTATAATGCATAGAAAGAAGAAGAAATTAGATTATGAGTTTTGACTTTGGAGCATCACTTTGTGTTTTGAGTTTTGAATTCGTTTTGTATTTTGTGTTTTGTATTTTGGGTGTCCATTTTGAGATTGTTAAAAACTCGTTCTTTTTGTCGTTTTGAAAAAATATTTCTCAACCCGTGTTTTTTGAGTTTTGGAAAATTTGCGAAGAAAACAACCAAAACGTAAAAAAGTTGTTTTCTGTTTTCTTCACAAAACTTTTAGCCGTTTTCAAAAACTCGTTTTCAAAAATGGGAAAGAGCGCATTTTCAATGTTTTGAAAAATCGAAAACAGAAAACGATCCGAAAACAGCAAAGAGAACACTCCCTTAGGGTTTACCTCAATTTTTAAACATTGATTTTAAATTGTTCATTTTATACATTTCAAGTTAACTAGTTAAGGATATTTATGACCTTTAATGAATAAAGATTAAGAATATAAATGTGATAATAAATAAAAGTTAATGACCTTTAATGTAATTAAAATGTGGTATGAATATAATTACCCGTAATAAAGTAGTCTATAAAATTTGTAACCAAAAATTATTGAGTGTATGCCTTTTAATTAAAAAAAAAAAACTATTGTTGATTAGGCTTTTAAACAAATCCTCCTTTATTTTTCTTCTATGCTACACGACTCCCCTCTTTTGGAATTTGGACTTTTCATGTCTCGTGTTTTAGGTTAAAAAGAAACCGGGTTGACACATGGATTCGGTATCATTGTGTCATAAACCAAATTAGAATTAATCTAGTTGTACATTCATTGTGTACATATTGTTTGACACTATCATATGTGTCAAAAATCTAACCATTAATTGGAACAAGTGTTATTAAAATCAATGTATAAAAAAATTCCAATTCACGAGTGTTAAATTAGGTGTCAACTTTGATGTATATGTAGCACGGTTGCCCAAATTATAAGGCCCATATCTAGTACGGTTATTTTATTAATAAACTAGAAATTAAGGTAGAATTTTTAATTAGTTAAAAATACAGCATGTCACTTTTTTATGGAAGAAGTGTTACATAATTGATATCTCACACAAAAAACCAAATAGGAAACAACTTAATATTAGCTAAAAAAAATTCACCTTATATTATTGTATTGTGCAATCTATTGAGACAAGCATTCTAGCCATTGTGGAATCTATATATGTTTATTGCATTTTCACAATTTACTACAATATTTGATGATAAATTTTTAGAAATGTAAATACATATATGATAGGACGAAAGTATCTAACACATCAAAAATACATAATGTCATGTTTGGTTTAGATAAAAGTCAGATTTTTAGTAAATTATGATCAAAGAACAATGGAATTTATAGTAGAAAGTTGTAGATCCCATGAATAATGTGCTTAAAATGAATTGTTGACTTTGACTTAAATTTTAATCCAACTCTTTAGTTGAACCTGACAGAGATGTTATGTCACTTTCAACAGAATAAAAAACAAAAAAAGAACCAAAAATCAGTTTATAAGGTTCTTATGAGCATTTTGTAAGCTTAGGCAAAGTTGTTTTTATTAAAAAAAAAAAAAAAATCAAATTACAGAATGTGTGATAATTTAATTAAATTGTGGCATAACGTGTCACTATCTAATTAGAAACTTGCATCCACCATAACAAAAAAAAAAAAAAAAAAGTAAAAAGCTAAATATAATTTTAAAACGTTTTTATAAGCACTTTCTAATCTTAGTCGATGTCGTATGGTGGGAATTTTGAAAAGTGAAGTTTATTGGGTCAATACATACTAAGAAAAAATATAGTGAGATGTCAAGATTTAGGATGGTAACAAGGCTTAATGGATCGAGCTAGGATAGTCCTCGTCCATCAAGGATTTGGGCACGTAGGGCGAGGACTAAAATTCATATTTATAGTTCGTTTAATTAGTTAGTTGTTTATTTAAATATAATTTAAGTTGAACACCATAAAACAAAATAAAAATATTGGGCAACGGGGATCCTATTCTCCATCCCCATCACATTTACTATTCGAAATAGAGAATTTTGACATCCTTAGACCTGGTCAAGAATGTTGAATTGATCAGACTTGATTGTCGAGAGAAACAAA
Source organism: Osmanthus fragrans (assembly GCA_019395295.1). Classification (NCBI taxonomy): domain Eukaryota; kingdom Viridiplantae; phylum Streptophyta; class Magnoliopsida; order Lamiales; family Oleaceae; genus Osmanthus; species Osmanthus fragrans. The sequence continues at coordinate 11,410,706 of CM033359.1, forward strand.
ACAATATTTTGTTAGAAACAACCATATTACATTGTGTAATGTTTTAGTTAAAAAGTGATAGAGAGAATTTTAATACTGAAAGTAGGGACGTGGCCGCTCGCTAGCCTCCTCATTGTCGCTTGAGTGGCAGACTTATCGCTCGACAACCACTTGCTTGGCGCTCAAGCGAGTTTCTGAAAACTTTTTTGAGGCAATTAAATTCAAATTTTGGTACTATTAGTTTCTTTTAGGTGTCTAATATTCTAAAATAGATTAATTGAAACAACATGTTACAAAAGTAACCTCTATTGTGTGAATTGATTTATGTGGAATATTTAGATAGTTGTGTGTATGTAATTCATGATGGTATTTACCGATCCAAATGAAGGTCAACATTTGACCGTATTACATGCACATCAGTGGCAATAAACACGTGACAATTATAAAATTTCTTATTATGTGAACAGTAGATCGGTTCAAAGATAGATTTAATGTTTAACAATATTTATTGTCAATATTTGATTACTACATCAAAAGTATTACTCACAAGTTAATATTTCTGTCCAAAGACTAGATGTCAATTTTATGTTTGATCTCTTGTGATGGGGTCCACCATTATTTGAATTTATTGATTGTTTAATATGTGAACATGTTTTGGTTTTATTCTCTATTCAGTTAATTTATTTGTTTCTACAGTATATGTCGACATCAACTTAATTATTCTGCTTAATAGAACCAACTTTAAAAACTAGAAAGAGAACATTTTGATCGTACTTGGCTGCATGGATCTAGACTTTGCAATGAGAACTAAACAACATAATGCATTTATTGTTAAGAATTCTGTTGACGAAAAATGCGACTTTAATAAGTGGGATCGTTCAAATTGCACGAGTCTTATGATCATGAAGTGTGGTATTGTAGAAACATTCGGGGGCACTGTGTCCGATATGGTAACTACTACCAAGGAGTTCCTCTAAAAAATTGAAAAATATTTTGCAAAAAACGATAAGGCTTTAAAACTAGTACCTTTTTTTTTTTTTTTTTGCGAACTTGGTTTCATTAAGGTATAAGGTTAAAGGAAACATAAGGAAGTACATCATGGAAATGTATCATTTTGCATCCAAACTAAAGGCACTAAAGCTATAGCTGTCTGAGGACTTGCTCGTACATTTAGTTTTGAATTCTCTTCCTGCACAATTCAGCAATTTAAGGTTAGTTATAGCTGTTAAAAAAAGAGGTAGTCTATTAATGAACTTATCTCTTATTGTGTACAAGAAGAAGAAACGATGAAGCAAGAGAGGACTGAAAGTGTTCATTTGATAAGTACCTCTAAGGACAAGTTCAAGAAAATGAAGAATGAAGAATGATAAGGAAAGCTGCAACTGGTCCAGTTAAAAAGAAACAGCAAAAGCCTAAAAATGATAAAAAAATATGGTTGTTACTTTTGTGGAAATTTTGGATACAAGAAGATGTACTGTACCAAATATCATGTTTGACGTGTAGAGAAATGATTACTTCTCAATTTGGTTTTTTTCTGAAGTTAATTTAGTTTCAGTACCTAAATATACTTGGTGGATAGATTCTAGTGCTACTACTCATATAAGTGTGTCTATGCAGAGTTACTTAAACAGTCGAAAGTCAAATGACGTTGAAAGATTCATCTATGTAGGCGATGGTAAGTCAATTAAAGTTAAGGCTATATGGACTTTTAAGTTATTATTAAAGATTGGTTATTATTTGGATTTTAAAGGGACGTTTGTGGTACGTTTAGAGGAAATTTGATTTCTATTTCTACATTGAACAAATTCGGTTACTCTTGTTCATTTGAAAATAATCAGTTTAGTCTTTTTCTAAATCCAAATGTTGTGTGTACAAGTTCTTTATCTATTTATGATAACATATATTTGCTTAATATGGTTGTCTCGTTTAATGAAACATTGCATGTGAATTCACACGGTATTAAATGCAAATTAACTAATGAGAATTTCGCTTCATTATGGTACAAGGGATTAGATCACATCTCCTAAAACAGAATTGAAAAGCTTGTGCCAAATGGGACTATTGATCCTCTTGATTTTTCAGACTTTGATATTTGTGTTAATTGTATTAAGGAGAAATAGACAAACATAAGAAGATTAGGTGCTAATAGGATTTCAGACGTCTTAGAATCAATACATACGAACATCTATGGGCCATTTTCTACGACTTCTTGAAATGGTCAACAATCGTGTATCACGTTCATAGATGACTTTTCACATTATGGCTACTTATATCTCATCCATGAGAAGTCTCAATCGCTAGACATGTTCAAGGCTTACAAGGCTAAGGCCGAAAATCGATTTAGTAAAAGAATCAAACACGTCAATCTGATTGTGGTGGTGAATACTATGGAAAATATGACGGATTAGATTAACAACTTCTAGGGCATTTTGTTAAATACCTAGAAGAATGGCTCACAGTATACCATGCTAGGATCCCATAGCATGAATGATGTTGTCGAGAGATGAAATAGAACACTTAAAGACATGATATTTAGCATGATTAGCCATTCTACCTTACCAGAATCTCTAAAAGGAGGAGAACAAAAGATTGCAACTTACATTCTTAATAGAGTTCCAAGCAAAGCAACTATCAAAACCTTTATGTGCTTTGGACATATAAAAAGCCTAGTTTGAATCACTAGCACGTCTACGGTTGTCCAGTTGAGGCAATGTCTTATAGGCTAAATGAAATGAATTTAGACTTTAGAACCGTTAGATGTTATTCTATTTGGATATTCTAAGACGTCAATGGGTTGAAAATTTTATGATTCCACTACTAGGTCAATTTTTGAAATGAAAAATGTTAGGTTCTTTGAGGATGTAGAGTTTTTTAGGGAAGATAATGTTAGGAATTTTATCTTCAAGAAATAATATGTAACATTTCTTCTATTGCCATTGACAATGATCAGGATCAGGAACAAATTTCTATTCTCGATCGTGTCCAAGAAACAATTCTGGATCAAGACAATATTCTAGAACCCCTTGTTCAACTTCAAGAGGTTGTTTCAAAAAAAAAACAAACTCAACAACCTCAAAAAAAAATGTCATTGAAGAGATCTACTAGATAAAGGAAAAAGGCAATTCGTGATAACTTTATATCTTTCTCCAAGAACATGATGATGAAATTGAATTGGTGGAAGAAGATCCAATCAACTTTCATCAAAACAATGCGACGTATTAATTTTTAGAAGTGGATTGATGCTATGAATATATAAATAAAGTCCATGAAAGACAATGAAATTTGAGAACTCGTCCCATTGCCTGAAGGCGCGAAACTCATTGGTTGTAAATGTATATTTAAAACCAATGGGGATTTGAAGGGATATATGGAGAGATATAAGGTTCTTTTTGTTGCGAAGGGCTTTATTCAAAAGGAAGGCATTAACTTTAAAGAGGTTTTCTTTCCAATTTCAAAGAAATATTCTTTCAGGACTATGATGGTACTTATGTCACATTTTGATCATAAGTTACATCAGATGGATGTAAAGACGACATTTCTCAATGATGATATTGATGAGACGATTTATATAGTGTAGTCAAAAAACTTTTTGTCAAAAGACTCAAACAAGATGGCTTGCAAATTAAGCAATTCATCTATGGGCTTAAGGACGCTTCTCGTCAATGATATCACAAATTTCACCAAATAATTGTCTCGTTTGATTTTAAGATGACTGCAGTTGATTAGTGTATATCATAAGTTTAGTCGGAGTAAGCATGTTTTCTTGATATTATGTCGATAACATGTTGCTTGCTAGCAATAATTTGTGTTTATTGCACGAAATCAAGAAATTTAAAATAAAAGATCTTGGTGACGTCTATTTTGTATTAGAGAACAGATACACTGGCGCTGTTCTCGAGATATTATTGGATTATCACAAAAGAACTATATCCAAAAAAGTTTTTAAAGGTTCGGCATTTAGGATTGTAAACCGGGTAACAACCCTACTGCTAAGTGAGACAAGTTTAGTCTCAGTAAGTGTCCTAAGAATGACATTAAAGAGAAAGAAATATAGAAAATTCTACATGTGTCAGTAGTTCGGAGTTTAATGTATGCCCAAGTTTGCATACGTTCAACTATAGTATTCATTGTTGGAATGCTAGATAGAAATTTAAGTAATCCTGTGATGAATCATTGTAAAAGAGCCAAGTGGGTTATATGGTATCTACAGAGAACAAAGAATTTCATAATCATTGGATATTCTGATTCTTTTTTGCTGGATGCCAAGACAGTCGAAGATCCATATCGAGCTATGTCTACATGCTGGCTAGAGGAGCTATATCCTAGAAGAGTGTCAAGCAGATGCTCGTAGCCTTTTCAACCACGGCAGCGGAGTTTTATAGCATGCAATGAGGCAATGATAAGTGCGATTTTCGCACTCATTTAGACCGTTAAACTTAGATAGTTGTTAGTTTTCACTTATTAGTTTTTTATTATTTTTGTTACTTTTGTTCCTTAGGTGAATTCCCGAGTTGTTGGTTGTTGAAGTGGTATTTTGAGCGTGAATTGAGCCAAAACAATTGAAGAGAAAATACTCCAAGATTTGGCAACCAAGTATATCACAATTGGGAGGAAGGTGTATGGTTTGAAGGGAGGTGAATTGGAGTGAAAAACCAGAAAATGAAGTTGGTTCAGAATTTGGCCTATGCGTACGCATAGGCCTGCAGGGTGTGCGTACGCACACTTGCCAAATTCAACTACTGAAGCTTAAATGTTTACACTATGCGTACGCACACCCAGACCTATGCGTACGCATAGACAAAATCTGGAGCAGAACCCGGGAAAACACGCGAAACCCGATTTTGAATTCTTATTTCACCCATTTTATCCCAAACCCGTTTTTCCTCTTCTACACAACATAAATACACATTTTTGGGGCTCATTCTAGGGCAAGCAAGAAGGAGGAGGAGTAGACCACAAAAATATGAGAAAACTTGGGAGCTCCTTCAACCATGGTGATTTTGGGGAAGAAGAAGAAGGGGAATGCTCATTGGTGTTGAAGACTTCATCCATCTATCTCCTTCAATAAGCTTTTCTTTTCCTTTAATCTCGTTTTCACCATCTTGTTGTAGTATTTTGTTAGCTATTTTTCAATGCTTTATGGATAGTTAACTTGTATGTGATTGGGGGTTATTTTAGAACCCTAGAAATGATGATTTAATTGATTGGTGCTTTATTGTGTTCTTGAGATTGATGTGGTAATCCATTGTGCTTATAATGTTTATTGTTATTCTCGATTATTTAGCGGACAAACTAGATGATTGGGTTATTTACAATTTATGCTATTTTGGGATTTATAGTCCGTAATTGCTATTTATTCCAAAACCTAGTGGCAACTACATTTCAATTGATTATGTGGAATTTTCGATTGTATGTTTGTGGATTAACACTTAAGTTAGTGAACCGAGCTTTTGAGTTTGCGCTTAATTCAATTCGTCTCTTTCGCAGTAATGCTTTCGTTGAATTAATTCTAGCGAGCTTATCCTAGGTTATTTAATGAATAGGGTTGGGTAACGATGCTTATCTTATTCAACTAATATGTAAGAAGAGATTGAGGTAATCGAGCTTGTGATTATTCTCGAATTGTTGTTAATCTTTTGAACGAAAATCCTTTGCGAATATCGATTAGAAATTCATTCTAGCGGCGAAGAAATATCCCTCGATCACACTCTCCCCATTTGATCATTTTATTTATTTTGTAATTCTTGTCTTTCTTTATTTTTAGTTTTCCGTTTCATTAGATAACCAACCAAACTCCCCACATTTACTGCTTTCCGTATTTTTACTTTCTTATTGCAATTGACATAATTGAAAACAATCTTCTGCGGGAATGACCCTTACTTACCATTTACTACTTGAACGACAAATTTTAGAAAAGTAAGGAATAAATATTTTTGACCCCCTTTTGGGCGTGTCAGGCAACCAATCATAAAATATGGCTGTAGAATTTTGTCACTGGGCTACACATTGTCGATGGAATTGAAAGACCACTTAAAGTTATTTTGTGATAATAAGTTAGCAGTGTTGTATTGCAACAACAACAGAGCTCGACGAAGTCAAAGTTTATTAACGTTAAGTTCTTAGTTGTTAAGAAGAGAGTTCAGAGTAATTAGATTACTTTAGAACATACTGGAACAAACTCTATGACTGCAGATATGTTTACCAAAGGACTACCACATAAGGTCTTTCATGAGCACATCACTCGCATGAGTGTTGTATATTTTGATAATATTCTAATTTAGTAGGAGTTTGTATTTGGATGTCTGATTTTAGACATATTTTATGTTTATGGATATTTTCTTCAGAAATAAGGTATTCAGTTTATTTTTACTCAAATTAATTTTGGTTTAATCTCATTAGAATCAGGTAGGATCAGTTGAAAATATAAATGTTTGGATCAAATTACATGTAATTTTCGTGGTACATATCTAAACTTGATCTATGTCATTTAATTATGTTGATATATGTAACCATCGACGGGTTTAGTTGTCATGTAACAAAGATCGCTTTGGTTCTATATTAACATAATCAATGGACGAGATTGTTCGAAAATGCTTTGTTTATGATAGCATATGTTTTGAGCTCATAAGATTGTGTACATTTATAAGGTAACATATGTGGGCTAAGTGTGAGATTGTTGGAAAATATTTTGTCATGAGGGCCTACATATATAATTAAGTGTGTATTAAATGTTTTATTAAAGTTAAGTCCATTTAAAATTATCTCGTAAGGAATTAAAGTTATTGGGGTTCGGCATCTAATATAGTAATGGCCTAATTACGTATAGAGACCAATTTTCTTTGATTGTATTTTATGATGAGCTAAAATACATATGAAAATATCTAATAGGGTTATGGTCTTCAATTCATACGTGATTTTTCATTTTATTTTCCATCCCATTATCAGAAGAATACAGAGACTTCCCTATGAAGAGAAATCGTATTAAAGAGGAAGATCAAAAACCTGCAACCAATCTTCGATTCTAATAGATCAAGGTAAGCTTCAACTTTTAGTTCACTTGATGATTTGACATGAAGAATTTTGACACTAAAGAAAAGATTTTTAATCTATCAAAGTTCTTGTAGTTTTGGTTTCTAACACCGCCACCCTCTATCCTCCGCGAACCACAACCTAAATTGATGGACCCACCACCTACGGTCCATGGAATCACCTCCTAAACATAATCCTCGCATTCTATTGGCCCCACACCACCATGTAAGGCCAAAAATCTGTAAGAACCTTATGGAGTTGCCACCGTCATTCCACCCCAAACGACTACCTAAATCGTCGAATTCATCATCTGTCGTCCGTGGAATCACCTCCCAAACACAACCCGCATCTTCTATTGGACCCACAACATTATGTGGGCCCAATATCTGCAAGAAAAAAGTTTTGAGTTCCCAAAATCCTTGAATTCAACATTTCGATGGACCCACCATTGCAGACCTACTCCCATGGAGTCGCCACCTTTTTTTTTTTTTTTTTATTACGCCACATCATTGGTGCCCCCACTTGCCCTGCCCTGGGCATTGGTGAATGAGGTAAATCGCAGGTTGTGCCTCCAAAAATACAGGGTAGAAGGCTTGTACACTTGCACTTACCCAAGAGTCAAATCCATATTTCAGGATTCGAACTCTTGACGCGGCAGCCTCAAACAAAACTGAATTTTTCTACCTTCCTCTTTTACCACTTGGAGATGTGCCCTGGGGACATGTCGCCACCCTGTTTTGCCACTACTCTAGCTAGTTTTCTCGTGATGCGTGCAAAACCCTAGTTGGGGTATTGTGAGGTGGCTACAAATCTGTAGCGGAAAGAGGAGTGATCATTCTGGTGGTGGTTAAGGACTTGAGGTTATGACAATATATTAACAATGGAGATGATGGCAAATGTGAGGTGAAGGTAGTGGTGTTGTCGGTGAATTTATGGCAAAAGTTGTGTATTTAAGTTGGTGACGACAATTTAGGTAGTGCAAACGAGGGTGGAGTGGGGTGGGTTAAGGGTGACGGTGAGGGTGAGGGTGAGGTGGAGTTAATAGTGTTTGTGGCAAGTTAATTGAGTATTTGTAACTGATAAATAATTTATGAATTATTAAATGTTGTGATTTGCTATTAAATTTATGATTGTGACTAACAAATTGTGTGTGATTATGCCCTTATGTGATCTATGATTAGTATTGTGACCGTAACCTGTTTTGATTATATCATCTAACAACATTTTATCAGAGATCACAAAATATGATCACTTGAATTTTGAAAAAATTCACAAGATTGTATTTTGAAGCATCAGTAGTTATGAAGTTTCCCCCAAAAAATGTGTTTATTTCTACTTGTCATTTGCTCCGTAAGTATGTGTTTATTTTGGGGATATTTTACTGTAACATCGCCTATTTTTATGTGTAAGTTTGAGAGCTTATGTTTGTCTCATGTTTATAAATACTCACTTTTTATTGTGTAAATACGAGGTTGAAAATGAGTCTGAAAAATAAAGAGTTAAACACGGGCTTAAAACTCATTTCTGCCATTTACAATATAAACAATTTAAAAAATACTCCCCGAACATGCTCTTACTCATTTTAAAAATGACCTTCATTTTATGAGTAATTGTCTAATTGGTACAAATAGAAAACTATAAATACATCTTATGATGCTTAGCTTGAAAAAAATCCCAATTTTGTGCTGCACATTACATTATTTTTTTCAAAACAGTAAAAGTTAACTGAGTAAATTTAGTTCCATAGAATTTAAATTAATCGTTATATAGCATGTCAAAAATACCTATATCTATTGGGTTTAGCTAATTGTAGCTTCTTTACCATATAATAACAATACAATTATTTCACATCTCGCACAATTTTCACACACCATTTCATTTCCAAACCTTAAATTACACCAATTCGAAACTTCAAACAAAACAATCCATAATTATCATTCCCTCATCATGAACCCTAAAATATAAATCAAAGCAGAGTTTTTCACTAATACCAATGTCACAAATTCATCATATAGCTAAAACGTTTTTCAGTAATATCATGCCGCTTGCATCAACACCTTGACCTATTGTCGTCATCCAAATACATAATTACACGCCAGGGCTAAATGAGAGGGTTAGAACTGTCCTCCGGCATGCCGCGTGTAAAATAACAGCTATATATATGCTTTAGAGAGATCTCTGTAACTGGTTCTGCCTCCTGAACAACCCACCATTTCGATAAAACCATGCCATGTAATGCTTCCATCGACTTCCAAGAAGATAATTAGGGTTATCTCTATTCTCAGAACTAGTTATATGCTGTCTGTGTTAGCCCAAAGTTGCAGCTGCCTTTTAATAAGATTATCTGAAGCAATCTCTTAAGAATCATAATCAAATAATTTAGTCAACCAACCGGAAAAAATTTATCCAACTCACTGCATCTTAGGGCAGATAGTCACACATGGCAGCACAAATCAAGTTCCTGAATGCAAAAAGACTAACCCATCACATGTTCAAACACGTCCCTCAGCCATTGTAGTGAAGCTTCTGATTTTGAGAACCTTGACTCTGCTGCGATTGTTGCTGAGAATTTTGCATGTTTAGTGGCTGCGTGTTGTAGTGGGTGAAAGGCTGGGAGTAAAGTGGATTGAGCAAACTCTGCAAACAAGAGAGAAGAGTACTGAAGTGAAAACATAATTTTGCAAATCCCTTCAAAATTTTATAAACTACGGAAGCCTCCTTTAATAGGGATTTTGTTAACTTGATGGTATTTATTAGAATCTTGAACTGTTTAATAATTTGTCACTTCAAGTTAATAACGATAATCTAAAGGAATAAACCTGAGATTCAAGTGGATTGGCATTGACCACACCAAAATGGTTCTGGGAAGAATCGTCTTGAGATGGATCTTTGAATGCAGCCTGCGTAAATAGCCCTTGGGAACCATGCCCCATGTACTCCTGTGACACATTCTAGATGGTGTCACTCTCAAAAGACACAGAACAGACAGAAAAAAGTGTGGTGGATCCATAGTTCCAACAGAAATGGGAAACTGGAAATATATTCATCAGTTATCCAACTAGCAAACAAGAATCTGAACACTCTCATCCCAGTTCTTTAAATTATGGTAACTATCATAACGCTCAGATACAAATACCATCATTATCCAAGTACCAGCAATAAATTAAACAGAACAAAGCAACATGAAGCGAAGTTCTATTCTCAATAAACTTAGCATCGGCTTTAAATATCTCTCCACCATTTTTTTTCGATCCAAAGAACCTGTTCTGAAAGGTCCAACAAAACAAAATCTTTTATAAACACCTGAACCAAGGCATGTTAATTTTCATTTACCGTGTTCTACTAGGACTGCATCTCTCTTACAAAGAGGAGTATTTTTAGGTCTACGCAAGGCATACACCAACAAGCAATCTGAAGTCTCATCCTAGTTCGTCTCAATATGGGTATCATAATGCACACACAAATATCACCATTTCATCAGTACCAAGAATAAATAAGCAAAATAAAAGCAACATGAAGCGATGCCCTATTCTTGATAAAATTAGCATCAGCTTTAAGAATCTCTCCACCATTTTCAATCCAAAGTGCTTGTTCTAAAAGGTCCAAAAAAAATGAAACCTTTTATAACCACCGAAGACATGCTAATTTTGGTTTACCTATGTTCTACTAGGACAGCGTCTCTCTTATGAAAGGGAGCATTTTTGGTCTACTCAAGCCATACACCAAAAATCTAAGCTGTATTTCCCTTCATTTGTCTTCTATTGTGCTATGTCACATTTGTTGGTATAAATCTTCATTTCTTACAGATCCAGTTTAACGTCCTCATATCTGCTACCTTTATTTTATAGGTATTTTGTCCTTTAATGGGCCCAATACCCACGAAATAAACAAATAATTAAAAGGAAAAAGATAGATGGCCAGGGTCAGTGACCGACCCTGGCCGGGGGGGACAAGTGTAGCACGGTTGTAATTATACAGGAAAAGAGAGAATTTAAGCTTCAGTTTATTCCTTCTTCCCCTTTGGTTCTTTCTAGCGGAATGAGAGTCACATCTTTTAAAACTCAGGTTAAGAGGAACTGGGAAAAATAATGATCCCAAACCTGATTAAAGGTCAAGCCTATGATGCTCGGACTCGGGCAAGTGTTGGATCTTTTATTTTCTAAAATGTAGGATACGGGTACATGGCAAAAAAAAATCCAAATTTCGGAAACGGGTATGTGGGTACGTCTTTCAAATTTCAATTTTTTATTAATCCAAGATATCATGTTGAATAGACTAAAATAAATTATTCAAAAAGAAGGAAATGGATATTGAATAAGGGGTTCAGACGAATAAAATAGAATTTTGGGTTTAGTTTTCAATTATGGAAATTACTAAATGTTATATAAAATAAAAAATGAGGGACTTGATTGCAATTTGAACTTAGTGGAGCACTAAGTAGCACTGTATAGAACCCATTTCATTTTATACAAACAAAACCCTAAACCACCATTACAGAGAGAGAGAGAGAGAGAGAGAGAGAGAGAGAGAAGAAGAAAATGGAAAGAAAAAATAAATAAATAAAAGAAGGGAAAACTTAGGGCCGCTGCCTTTCTCCACCCTCTCGGCGGAAACGCTAGGTTTATATTGAGCGAAAACGGGAAAGAAGAAAAGGGAAAGTAAAGGAAAAGAAAAAATAAAATAAAATAAAAAAGAAGCAAAAACGACGAAGTGTCCGGTTGAAATTTGTAAGAACCAAGAAATATCCTATATCCATACCCATGTCGTGTCCCACACGAGTACTCCGACTATTTCGAAGAGTCCAAGCATCAAAGGGTCAAGCTTCAATTGAACTCATATGCCAATAAAAGAAGATAGAAAATATTCAACAAAAAACCTGTGACATGAAGTCATTTCCCGTAGCAAAACGAGAGTATCCAGCTTGAGAATTCTGGTTTAAGAAGCTCCCAGGGAACCCACCTTGAGGCCCCTGTGTGACATAATCAACACTATATCCACTCTGAGAAGCCTGCATAGCAATAAGAGTCGATGAAAACAATTGCCAGTTGATCAAAAAGAACCTCGAAGGAATGATAATGATGAGCATGAAATTTCATCATGCAGATTTTGGCAAAGAATATAACACGCAGAAAATGAGACACCAAAACATAACGCACAAAGTCTGTCTTGTACCTGAGTGGAGAACTCAGCAACATTGTACGGAACATATGATCCCTGGCTTTTAAAATCATCACCCAAGAAATCCTGCATGAACATTCAAAAAAAAAAAAAATGAAGAAAACCATCCAAAAAGAAGAAAAAATAAGCATATAGACGGCAACCTCACTAAATCAACTACCTGAGACATGCCTCCCATAGAGAATCCATCCCTAAATGTTTGGGTGGGTCCTTGACCTGTCACCTATTGTTTGCAAAAAGTGAACTCTCAAAATTTGATCAAAGTCATCATGGAAGAAAATTGATTAGAAAATATAAATGCATAAGCTTGGAATTAAACTAACATTAGAAACATATCTAGGTTGAGACAATGGTCCACCCACAGATGGCTGGCTATTTGAATTTTCCAAGGATGGAAAGTTCAAGTTAGACCCATGACCCCCAATGGGTTGTTGTGCACCCTGTTGGTGCGGAAGATGACTACCAATAGGAGCACTAGCATTCCCACGCCCAGCACCAAAACCCCTGCTTCCTGGTTGTGGAATCTGAGGAATGGCTCCAACTGGTCCATGTACAGCACCACGAGTGGGAATGGCATATGGCTGTGCTGGAGGACCTCCATGGTACGGAGGAACTGGTACCCGCGGCATTGGATAACCAGTTGGATGAACATTGGGTTTCCGAGTTCCATTGGGTGGGCCAGGTGGCATGTAAGAACCTGCTTGAAGAATAAAGCTTTTATCTATTCCAGTATAGGAAGAACTAAATGTTCTGCTTTATCTTTTAATAAGAAATAATTTAAACATGATTTCCCTCACTTCTAATCTCTTAGTGGTATTCAGGATAACTATAGTCTCAATTTATGTGGACAACTTACTACATTTAGTAACTAAGATCTAACTTACCCCTAGAGTAAGTGCTCCTCCTATCAGCATTTGAGTATGACGCAGAAGATCCGAAAGTATCATTTGGAACAATTCCCGGTCCACCACCAAAGAAGAGTCTTCGATCGTTGTAGATCTGTGCAACACAATAACTACATAATCCATGCAAAAATGCTCATACAATTAATTTAACCAGTCATTGTTGTCCACAAAATAGTCAGTCTTGCACAACAGTACGAAGCTTCAAATAATTGGAAAATACCTGATCTAACAACTATGTCAATACACCTTACCTTTTTGGGTTTTTGGAATTGAACCATACTCTGCTTTAAATTATTCAAAGGTCCTTCAACCAAGCACTCGTGTTCCTGATAGCAAAGTTTCAGAAATAAAGTACAATAAACTTCATAGCAGCATGAGCATAAATAAAATGATACCCAAGAAAAAAATTCTCACTTCCAAACATGAAACTGGCGTGAAAATCGTCGAAGTGTGTAAAATCGAATAAACGTCGATAACAATGTTTAAAAAGGAGGAAATGGGTACTGACGTGTTTTTCCTTTGTAAGGCGAAGGCGTAAAAGCCGCACAACAAACCAAAAAATATTAGTAAAAAAATTATAAAAATAGAAGAATTTGAGAAACATAAAAAATGAGGGGAAGACAAAATGCAGGAAAAGGAAAACGAAAAAAATATCTGCCTGAGTAACAGAACTGCCGGTGGCCTCCCTGCAATCTCTTGGAAGAAGCTTCTTGTGTCCTGGGGGATTGTGTCTTGGGGGAGTAGCGGGGTTGTTTAGGTATTTTCCCGTTTAGTCAAAGAATTGATGGGCACTTTTTTTTTTTTTTTTTATTTATTTGAGAACAATACGGGCGCAATTAAAAGGCTCTTTTAGTTGAAAGGTAGGTTTTGGAAAAAGAAAATATAATAAAATAAAAACCAAAAAGAAAAGTCAAATATCACATGAGGCGTGCACAGGCACTTGCCTCAATAAAATAGCACTGAATGTCCCTTCAGGCACTGAAGGTGCACCTCATTCATGCCTTTTTCAACCATGTTCGCGGAATCACATTTTAGACTTGCCCAATCATGATAGAACAGGGAAAAAAGAACATTATAAAGCAGGGCAAATACCTTGTAGTGCGTCAATAAGCCATTCCACAAAGGCTGCTTGCTCAGAACTTTAGGATTTCCCAAGATAACAATACCATAACGAGCACGGGTGAGGGCAACATTCAGCCGACGAGGATCATTGAGGAATCCAATGCCCTGAACATAAACGACACAAGATTAAGCTATCGTGCAGTGTGTTCCCAAATTTCAACAATTAATATGGCCATAAAATGAACATTTTCTAAAAAGACAACAGATAAAAACAGTTATGCATATCTAAATACAGAATTACAATTTTCCTCTATGCTCCGTCTACCCCACAAGTCTCACAACTTGTAATAATTAATGCCAATCTGGGTAAAAAAGTAAGTTTCAAGACCCCTGCCACTCAACAGGACCATCGATATGCATCTCACTCCAGCAAGTAGGCATTTACCATATACTGAAAATATGGAGGAGTATACAATATGGAGTAAAATGAACCAGAAAACTTTGCATGCAATATATCACAATCACATACTTTAAAAGTATATACACAGAATCAAAATTCTCAGAAGCTTACTCCAGGAAATAGAAGATTAGAAACAAGACAAACCTGATGCTCATTGCTCCTCACACAAGACAAAATTATATAGTCCTTTTCCCTTCCTTGGAATGAGTCTACGCTTGCTACCTGAAATGAATTACCATTTTTCCTTCTACCTTGCCAAAGTTTTCATAAAAAAATGACTTGCATATGTAACTTCTCTATGTTTTACACATCTTACCTCAATTTCTTTGTATAGCTGCTGCCTTAGAGCACCATTTCTTGACATATAGTTCACAATATATGCTCGCTGACCTTCATATGGTGTTATAACCCCAATCTACAGAATGCATTGCATAATTATCACCCTTTCAACCTAAAAATAGAACAAAGCAGTAGAACAAAAAATTAGAAAAGCTTCACAGGTACCTGACTAGGAACTACACCACTCTTCAGAAAGGTAGTAACAATTTTCTCAACGTTTGCAGCCTCAGTCCTATTCAAATAGGATGTTCCACTTGCGCTTATCTCCTCTTGTCCCATCTATCAAAGTTAACCAAGCAAGTTTAACATCCCTCTGAGGAAGTAAAACATGGAAGGACAAAGAGAAGAGGATAGACAAGTCTGCTTCAATGACAAAAATCCAAAGAAATTGTATTTGAAGTCCAAATTCAGCATCTCGGCGAGTTTTCACGGCAAGAAGGAAAAAAATAATAAGAAATAGACTCTCTGTGAGGTAAAGTATGGGAGTAAAAGAATTTTTACACAAAAAAATAATCTATCATTTTCACATTAACTACAGCATTAATGGAAAGGAATTATTCCACTACTAATCAAAGCCCAACATTTTACCTATAAGGGCAGATGTAAATACACAATATAGTCTAATCCAAAATACATATAGCATGAATATACCTGGACGTAGAAGAACATTGGACGATTTGGCACTGGCCAAGGAAAATCAATGCCAGGTGATTGTCTTTCATTAATAGTCACTCCATTTTGAAGAGTGCCTTCATAAAAGCTGTTAGATGGAAACTCTGAAAGAGCAGGATGCATCCGATATTGAACCTACCATGAAAAATTAATAGAAAATGTATCAAGGTTCCAACTCTCCACATGAGGTAGGGTAGCAAATGTTCAATTAACAAAAGGAATAGGCAAACCACCATAAGCACTAGATAGGCCAATATAAGGATGCAAGCAAATATGGTCATTTTTCTTTTTGGCCCTGTGTTGGGGTTATTTATGTGGTAGCCGATTTCTTAAAGTTTCAGGTAAATTGAGACTAGTTATTCAGTATAGCAAAGAGATGGATACACGCTTCCTCAAAAGCACACTAAAGCAAATATAGATGGCAAACCTGTAATCTAATTGGTTTGACACCAAGTAACACAAGCCGCTCGAACAGTGACTGAGCTAGACCAGCCCTTGCCGCTTTCTTGCACATGATGACGGGACCAAGTTGGCAGTGATCACCAACAAGAACAACCTAACAAAGAACAAGTTGTTAGATTCGAAAATATGCCAATTAGAATCAACTTCACCAATTACCTGTTTTGCCCCAAGAACCAGAGGAATAAGACACTCAGGCTCTGTTGCCTGAGTAGACTCGTCAATAAGCACCTATAATAACATTTAAAAGCACAAATTAGGGACCAATAATGCATATATTAATCACTGGAACGACCCTCATCCCCCAGTTTATTTTTGCGCATTTCACCTGGCGGAACCTAAAATTTGCCAAACGAGGATCTCCAGCACCAACACACGTGCAACAAATGACATCAGCACTTTGAGATATCTCCCTCTCAGTTGCTCGCTTAAGAGCTTTGTACTTTTTCTCATCACTGCTGGATAGCTCTCCTGTAGAGGTTACGGGGTAAAGAAAAATGCTTCATGCATAAAGATTCAAAACATTCATATGTCATTTGATTCTAAATACAACAGCAAAACCACGGGTATACAAGTGTATTTATGAATTGTTTATATGTTCAACAGGAATAAAAATAGTCATTCAAAATCATGCCCGAAGACCACAGTTTAGTTCAAAAAATTAAGAGGAATGAACAAAGCTCCAGTACTCATGTATTGTGAAATACAAGTAACACTACTTCATAAAGCAACTTGATCTATTTCTTATGTTTCATATACGGCTTCTAAAAGTGTGTCTAGACACGTGCCTAACAGCAGGGAACATCAAAGTGCAGGTGCTACAAAAATTGCAACGCATGAGATCTATTCAATCTGTCCTTTTTCACCTAAACCACTGATTGTTTTCATTTGCCATGTGGTGGTGTTATTTTGGGTGCCGAAAAAATCCAGAAATACATGTAACTTTTAATCAAACATTATTCCGCGTTAATTTTGCCCATATCAGCAATGCAATTAGAATCCGTTTGGCATGACTTTTGCTTTTACCTTTGCTTCTTGTAAAAGAGCTTTTGAAGAAAGCTACCTTATGTTTTGTTTAAAAACTAATTTTTAAAAGAGTTTTCTATTTCGGAAATGTTTTTTGAATAAGTCACATTGGACCAGCTTCTTCTAAAGTGCTTCTAGCTAGAAGTACTTTCATAAAATTAGCCAAATGAGTCTAAAAGCAACTTTTGGATCTCAAAAGCTCTTTTGGCTTTTCAAAAGCCATGCCAAACGGATCCTTAATTGATGTTTATTGAATTTCACTGGCAATTGCTACACTTCAGAAAATCTGTCGAATATATGATTGAATATTTCTGTATTTAAAAATTGAGTTGGTGCCTTGGTGAGATTTGACGCTTTGAGCATTTAGCTGTAATTAATCACAACCGCATGTGTATTCCATCAATCTATCACCTGATGTTTTTGTTCTCCTAAAAGTTTTAAGGTTAGCTAAACATTGAAACGATGTTACCAGAAATTCATAAAAAGGCAAGGAATCCAATCAACCTAGAAGAAACATGATTCCAACAGCCACTCACTTTACCATGGAACATAAAGGTCATCAATGAGAGGAATCAGCCAATGAGGATTTGATTTCAAAAGTATCATTAGGTATTAAATGTGGTGAGCATGTCATAATAATATTCAGTTGAAATGCTCCATTGATACACAGTTGACATTGGCAAAAAAAAATAAGAAATAGAATAGGATTTATTTTGATTGAGTTTTTAATATTCGATTTATATTCTTTCCATAATGATTTGGTAAAATTACAATATTTTCCTTCCGAGCTAGGGATTTTAAATATAGATAGGAGTAGTGTCAGACTATTGAATTTATAATCAATACCTAATTGATCTTGAATTTCCCCTTCCAATTTCTCTTTCTTGTTCTGTCAGTCTCTCTCATATTCTCTCTTATCATCTTTCCTCAACTAGAAAATTATCTAAAACAACATAACAGTATTTTGATGATAAACATCTTTTCAACTAGGCTCATGAACAAAATTCTTATCCTCTGAGGTTCAACTATTCTAGGTTTATCCAATTGTATGAGTAAACATGTAGTCAGACACAAGCCACCAAAGCTTATAGCTAGCAAATTCCCAGGCTTTAAGCAGCTGAAGTAAGAAGTATCTTCAGATATGCATCAAATATACAACTGAAAATGACACCCTGAGTACAGCCATGCAGTATTTTGAAATTTATTGACGTCACAATTACAACCTGTACACGTTACATCTTGTGTCCTGACTAATGAATGAGAGACAGAGAGTTTAGATTTCCTTGCCTGTTTTTGTTTATTAAAGACTCATACAAAATAAGTCTACATTGCTACCAACTAGAGTTAGATCCATCATCGCAGGGATGCAACTGACTCTTGCTATCCATGTAATTGGTTGGTATTCACTTCACATTTTAGGTTTCCACATACATGCATCTGAGACTATGAAATATAGCCAAGATATAGTCTCTCCGTCTCAATTAGGTCTTTTTCTTCCTAAACCAGCCAATTAAGATAACATCACAGACCCAAAATTTATGGCCCCTGCATCACTCTATGTTTCAATAAGGGAGACATCATCACTTAATGCAACACAAAAATATGATACCAATGCCAATACTCACCGAAGTCCCATATAATCACAATAACAACAATCACAACATTGGTCTTAAACCTTCAGTGCACCATTATTAACAAATCAATTACTTATTAGGTCCATGTTTACTCTGAGTTTGACATCTGCTTTTCACACTCTACTAGCATGTTATTTACTCCTCTCACCGTTGTTTATATACAAATATAACCGTGTACATACTGAAACCAAAATCACACATAATGGTAGTCACCATACACCTTGAATATAAAATAACTGCATGATAGTTACAGGATCAGCTAATTAAGCAGCCAGTTGTATTTTCAACTTCACAAACAAAAATGTAATAAGGAAACTACCTAAAAGCACAGTGCAGGATTGAAATGGAGAGGCATAAACCAAAACCAAGCTGAAAAGGAAGAAATAGAGAAGAGACGAAAAGATAAACCTTGTTCATCTTTCAATTGTTGCAACTTGTGAAGTTCACTTTTTTCGGATGTGTCAAGATGTCGAACCTATAAACAATAACAAGATGATCAAGTGATAAAACACAAAACTCAAATGTGCTTAAGATTAAATAAAGTTATAAAATAAGAACGATTTGCACAAGCAAGTATAGATTAGGGTATAAAATCTAAAGGAGTAAACAAACCTGATAGTGGAGGGTTAAATGCTCAACAGGAGAACTAACAGCTTCCCTCGACTTCGCACAGAGTCTGACAACCTAATTAGAAATACAAATATTTAAAAGTCAAAGGATGCACAGCATCATGTATAAAATAACAGGACCACTCAATATTTTTATCTTTATTTATCTCTCTTTCTGGTAGAGTTGGGTAACAGGGGAACGGGGTTACAAGTGATACCATCAGTTAAACAAATTGCTACATGCATCATGAGAAAAAGTACAAGACAGTTGTAAACAAACTGAGCGACAAGTGATATAAAACCAGAGTGAATTTCCCCCATTACCCACCATTTCACTTCATTAGCCATCATGTTAAGTTAACGAAACTCTGTAATTCTTCAATACAGAGACTGAAACTATAATGTCAAATGGAACTACAACTATGACAGATGAAACAAAACAATTATTATAGGGAAATTGAAGGTACAAAGAATTATTGGGAAGGATGTAGTTTGAAATGAGCATTTTTTTCACCTTCAAACCAGTTGCACTTATCTTTTCAGCTAGCTGATCAACAGCCACGTTACTTGGAGCACAGACCAAAACCTTAATGGAAAACCAA
This sequence comes from Osmanthus fragrans, assembly GCA_019395295.1. Taxonomy (NCBI): domain Eukaryota; kingdom Viridiplantae; phylum Streptophyta; class Magnoliopsida; order Lamiales; family Oleaceae; genus Osmanthus; species Osmanthus fragrans. The sequence continues at coordinate 11,430,659 of CM033359.1, forward strand.
TTATCAGCAAACCCAAAAAAAATATGTAGTAAGCAAACATGTAAAACTATTTACCTGTCCTTGGCCTTGTTTCGCCATATGATACACAATTGCAGCAGAAGTAACAGTTTTTCCAGTTCCAGGAGGGCCTTGGATCAGACTTATTGGCTTTTGTAGGACATTTTTCACCGCGAAAACCTATTAGTATTAGATGGATCAAGACATAAGTAAAAAAGAGAAGTAGAACAGGAAAACAACCACTCATATAAAATCAGCACCATGACATTTTCTATATGAAGCTATCTTGAGATAACAACTAGCCTTGTAATTTGAGAAATAAGTCTTCTCCAGGATCAGCAAAAATGAAATATATGGTGTACCTGTTATGGAAGGGATATGTGCAGACTCTTTATATCTAATTCAGTTTCAGTATGTTTTATGTACTTTCAAAATTATATTCATCCAAAGAATAAAACATTAATTTTTCTCAACACTCACCAGTCCTTAAAAACCTATCTATTCCCTTGCCCTAACAACCTCATCAGTACTCTCCATTCCTTAATTTTCGGCAGGAACTAAACATGAACAGACGGTTTAGATAACCCAAAACCCCCCACAACTCACATTGACAATCCAAGACATATACTACTACCATCACATATAAAGATGAAACAAGCAATTCTGGATCCATACTTGAGATGCATTAAGTTCTGGAAGACCCGGAGCACCAAAGCGGCGAGGCAATGCATTGCGAACCATCTGCATCTCAACTTCATGGCCTAGCAAATGATGGTAAATGTACCTGCATAGCATGCAGCATTACACTTTAAACCCGCCAAAGACAATACACATGCAAAGGAAAGGGTATTGAACAATTCATCAATAGAAATTAAGTCAACAGGTAGGTCAACAAAAAGACTTAAACTAAACTACAAGGTAAAAAGAAAACAAAAATTACAGCATAGCAAACACATCCCAGCATTAAGGCTACAAACTATATGGCATTAGCCATCACACTCCAACTATAGAAGATCAACTTTGTTTGAACAAATTATCATCTACCAATTATTCTGAAGATTTAAAATACAAATATTCATTGCACATACATACACAGTGTTCCATAAAGATTTTCCATTTCAATATATAGAAGATGCATATACAGCGAAAAGAAAAAGAAAATGCACAATAATTAATAAAGAGAAATTAAGTCACTATTTTGTACAAACTTTTTAAAAATCATTTTTCTCCAAACTCATTTTCAACCATACATATTTCAATAAAATAATTTTGCACGAGGACTGATAACTTTTCCATACTTTTTAACCACACATTCTCCAAAAATATCACTTTTCACATAATCTATTCTCAATAAATATCAAACAGGCCCTAAATTGTGTCCACTCACCCACTGACACTTGTTTCATCCACAGCAAAAGTCTTCATTGCCCCTTGCATCCGATCAAAACTTGTGCTCTTCCAAACAAAGTCGACGCTAAAACCAGGGTTCACATCAACAGGAACGCCCTGAAGATAAGAGGTACAAATCAAGAGAGTTTCCATCTATCGAATGAAATATGAAAAACATACAAAAGTGATAAGAGATACCTGACTAGCACGAAGCTCAAGAGCAACTTCTTCTTGTGCAGTCAATTTTATCTGAAAAAGGAGATTTTTACCATTTTTTCCTTATAGAATATAAATCTCAACTTATAGATATAGGACAAAATGAGAATGCATTAAACTGGATAATATTTTCAAGTGAGTCAGCCCCCACATATTTTTTTATCAAGATGGGAACCTTGTACCTCCCATCAGGATGGCTCTCAATATAGTGTTGTAAAATAGAATAGTTCAAAAAAAGAAGGTACCATACCACATGACCCACAGAATGCCACGCTGAATGAGCAGCATCCCCTGAATAACGCAGTCGCAATTCATCACCAGGTACAAGGCGCAACTCATTGTCTTCCTACAAGAACATGTATTTTCAGTTATAAAACAAAGGCGGCTTAAAAACACATGTATAAAACAACATGAAATTACCTTTGGAAAAACAAAATATGCTACACGCTTCTTATTTAGACCAATGTCCCATCGAATTGTGATATTATCTTTGCTCTGAGACTCTTTCATCATCTGTGAAACAATAATGAAAATTGAAACTTCTAGCATAGACACGTTAGAAATGGTAATTATAACTGAACAAAATCTCAAGAAATAAATTACAGAAATAAAATGGGGAAAATGTTTTATCAATGTAGAAAAGGACCCCCCCCCCCATCTTATAATCCATTTGCCTGGGTTTCTTGTTTTGGGGGGGGGGGGGGGGGGGGGGGGTTTAACATAAGCACATTATTAGATGTATTCCGACCTTATCATAGTCTGCTTCGAGCTTGATAAGTGGTGCAAAAACATTTTGATACTGCAAAAAAAAATATGGTACATTCATCAATGTAAAGCAACAACCAGAAACAGAAATGCAGTTTAAACAACAGTGACATGCACATCAGCTGATCAACTAATAGCTCATTGATGGAACCTGATAAGCATCTTCATACTTCAAGGCTACAGGCTGAGGTTCATCATCCACACCTGGTTTCTCAAGATCTTCCAAAGTTGCATCAGGATTTGTCTTCCAAAGCTCTTCTATTTTGTTTATCTGTTGCGCACTAATTTGGCGAGCTCTCAACTGCTCTTGTTCAGATGGGACCTTCATTTTCCAATTCATTTTGCAATCAATTAAGAGGTTCAATATGAGACAACAGGCTATATGGTAACAAGAAATAAACATAACAATAGGGCAATAACCAACCTTTACTAGCCACTGCAAGAAGCACCTATCGTCAATAAGCGGGCACCACTGGCTAAGATCCCAATTCATGTCCTTCAATGCATTATTGCTAAGGCAGGGTTCCCTACAAAGCAGGACAACCACACTCTCTGTCTTTGCAGATATGAAACCAAGAAGGAAAACATTTCGACATCCACAGTTGTAGCACTCGAGAATTGTTTCTCCCAGCGGACTATCTTCATGAAGACATACTTCCTTATGCTTTGCTCTCACCTAGATTACAAATAGCACAGGAAACTCAAGTCAAGAAAGTTAAAACAATGGGACATCTAAATATGCTATGCAAAAGAAGTAATGATACCAATTATGTTGTACGAACACTTCAACTAGGATGATGTGTCCGTATCTGACACCACTCATACACTCTACCAAGGTCATTTTTCTTTCTTTATCATAAATATTATATATTTGTAACTCAAAGTTATTAATAAATAACAAATAAGTACTCGTATTTAAAATATTTCAACAAAAAAAATTATAAATATAAAACTAAATTTATACTATATAAATGAAGAATTATAATTAATTTAATCAACGTATCGACAATGTATTGTGTCAGTATTTTTTTAAAAATTGCGTATCGGTGTGTCCAACACTTGTTGCATCGAACACACGTATTCGTGTCAGTGCATCATAGGATACCAATAAACACAAAGAGATATGTTCAAAGCATCGAAGTAGGTTTATTAATTGCATATGGATAATAAATTTAGATTACTTACATGCAAAAACACAAAAGGAGACCGCCCTTTTGACTTTCATGCATAATTAAATAACTTTCCTATTTGTGAGCCAAAATACGAGGAACTCAACAAACTTATGGTCCTAATCTTGCATGTATGATATCAAAAAACATTTTCCTAGATCAATCATCTATCGAGATCTGCAAATTTACAAAGAACAAATCCACGATGAGATATGTATTACTATTCAAACAAGCACGGATATGCCCATGGTTTGATAAAACCCAAGTATGGCACAGGCTTCACAGCACCACCTAAAGGCCACTGATGGGTGCGTTCCTTAATTTTCTATACTTATTTACTTTGCTTCAGGTGTGAGCCCACAAAACATCACTGACACATTTGGAATAATTAATTAATTGCCATTGAAACATTAAACAATTGTGTTTCACATAGACCCACTTTGAGAATAGTTCACTACCCCACCAACTAAAATAATTACTTTTTGTTACTTCATAGATTTTTCTTTTATTTATTTGCACACTTTAAATTGTTCTATTATGAATTTTGAAATTGTTTATGATTTATTACAATCTTATTTTGTATTTTATTAATTTTTACATTTTTTTGGTTTACAGTGAGGGTTATGCCTCGCCTCATGAGGGAAAAACACCTTAGTACCCTATTACACCTTTTTAAAACATTGACTATGCTAATTTCCTTTTCTAAGTAAAACAATCAAGAAAATGTCAATAAAACCAGAATGTTTCACTCCCTCAATTTTAATTTTTAATTTTTTTAACAGAACTATGTATTTGTAATGTTAAACAAAACACTTGAAAAATGTATCATACCCCTAGACTAATCAACTACTTTCCAGCGTTTATTGACAAACTTTTACTATCTAAAAAACAATTGGAAATTTAAGTATGGAACGATACTATATTTGCACAAATGATCTACCTCTCACATTCCAAATACATCCAAGTTAAAAACAATGGCCTCGTTATATGTAATAATAAATGAGTAAGCATAAGTTAAATAAGGACAATCTTTGATTTCCAATTACAACTGTAGATGTTTATTTGGCATGTCTTCTTTCAACAGTTTACTTCAGAGAAGAAGAATATGCATTTAAAGAAACAGGAGCATCATTCCCATTGAAGTCATACCTACATGGCAACATTTTCTCACAACCCTACAACGCAAATCACAAGATACTCTGAGACAGGAAATAAGTCACTACCAGTATTTCACTTTCACAACTTTCTCCACATGTAATCAATAGAATAGTGATCGGGAAAATGGGAACAACCCAGCAACAGCTCCTCAAACCAATACAGCTCCATCAATTCATGCTTCTATCATGTAATAACTCTTGAATCAAACTATCAGTCAGTTTTATGTAGAAATAGGTTATACCAAAAATGTCATCCACTGGGAAAAAAACCATCTGCTGCCCCTATCGGCCTATCCCAATTGGTACAGTTTCGAAGCAACATAAAAATTAAAAACAAATTAAAAAAAAGGACCAATGATTTCTTTTCTAGTAAGATTCTCCTTCAACATGTCATGCTCCACACTATTTAAGATTTTGCAATCTCATCATTTATTAAAAATGGAAAACTAGCATTTGCACCACAATATTACAACTAAACATTCTCTTTCCTCACCACTTTAACCATTTCATTACTTTTCCAACTATTCAATCCATGTAAAAGTAATATAAAAAATATCCAACAACGAAAGTCCAGACAAAGGAAGAAACAATGATAAATATGCCAGGAAGAAAAGTAAAATGATCAATCCCGAGAAGACATTCTAAAAGATATCTGTCACTTATCCACACAGTTTTTTAATGTGATATACATATTAATCTAATCAACAAAATCAATGCACAGAAATGCATTTCTAAACTTATTTCAGCACTTATCCACACAGTTTTTTAATGTGATATACATATTAATCTAATCAACAAAATCAATACACAGAAATGCATTTCTAAACTTATTTCAGCACCATTTAAAAAAAAAAAAAAACTGCACATCTATTTCCATTTCACTCACCAGATGATTAACTATGTGTGAACCCGAGGTATTCCCCCGCGAATTACAGAACCATTTCCGGCAGGATGAGACATTGCACCGCACCACACAGGCCGGGTTTGTGACCCCACAGTACCTACAAGCATGCTCAATAAAATCACCCTTACCATACTCAAACCCATCATCGTCACCAGTCTCTTCGAAATTCAGCCCACTCATCCCTGCTGCCAAGGCCTCCACCAAGCCTTCCTTATTATGAACACCACTGCCACTAACATTATTATTATGACTACTAGTACCAACTGCACCACCGCGGGCTTTAGTCGAGGGCGAGGCATCAGATGACGACGGGCGATCGTTGGTCTCAGAAACAGCAACCGAATCGGACGGGGTCGGCCATACAGAGGGGGATCGAATGGTCTGCGAGAGCTCTTGGAATTCTGGGTAATCAAAGTCCTCCCCTTGCGTGTTGAATTCAAGGAACGCGTAGGCATCGTTGTCCGGGTCCGGCTGCGACACCGTTTCGTATAGATTGTTCGCCTGTGAATCCATGTCTACCAAAACTATATCTACGTATGTAATTTTGTCGGGTTAGGGCTTAGGAATTTGGAATCACTGGAGACATTTGGGGAGAAATAGAATTAGGGTTTAGAGGATGATGCAGGTTGTAAAATATGTATGTATAGACGAGAACGAGTAGTATCTGATGGGAAAATTAAATTGGTATTGATTTTGAGGATGAATTCTCAATTAATTTTTATTTTCAATCACATATTTTTTAATTAAATAATATTTTTCATCATATCAATAATTTTTTTTTCTTTTTCAACCATACATGAAATGGTCCTTTCCATCGAATTATTTCCTCTGTTTGCCTAAACAATTATAGATACAGATTGTAAAATTTTATCTACCAACATAAAAATAACGAATTAATTTACTGATTTAATGAAACTGAAATTAAAAATACGTAAAATATACTTATCGATTCCAATTAATGGCTCTAGAAACAATATTTTTTTGTTGAGTATTTGCTAAATTTATGAATTTTCAAATTTGAAACAAATGAAAAATGGAACACTTTTCAACTGTGTTAGAGTAAATAAATGAACAAAGTGATTCCATTTCAAAAATTACGTGAGAAGTGTGAATGTGATTTTTTTTATAGTTAACGTAAGGGTATTATTGTCTTTTAAATAATAACCCAATTTTGTAATTATATAATAAGTTTAAGGGTAAAATAGTCTTTTACGCATTGGATGACTATTGTGGTGAATGTTTCAATTATTTTTGCCAAAGTGAAAAAGTAGTCATTTGACTTGGCTAAACTAAAATGTCCCCCTATTTTCTTCACATGCTTGACCAAATCACAGTCGAAATTCGGAATTGAGGAAGAATGAATGTGAATGTTACCCCCTCATTTAGAAGAAACCTCAAGATCTAACGTCTACAAATGCAGCCTTACCACTTTCCTCACTTTGGTACTCCTTTTGTTAATTGCTTTGACTATTTCAATTGTTTTGGCTTTTTGTGTAATTATTGTATACTATGATTTTGGTAATTCGTCGTATATCAGAATTAGGATAACTTGCATCTGATTTCTTTTTCCTTTTGTCTTCTTTTTTATTAATTTCTAATTTGGTGATTTCATTGGCAGTGAAAAGTTATTCATTAGAAGCTACATTAATGGAGGTGTCATCAAATTTTATTTACACGCGTGCAGGTCAAACATGCCTAACAAATAGCCTAAATGGCTACTTTGTTTCATCCCAAACTATACTTTGCTAAACTTCATGCTTACAACTGCCATTTACATCTATTGCAGACCTTCAATTTGGGAAAATCGTGTGAATAGTGGTGTATTCAGATTTTCTTTTTAGGTTATGTATCGAAGAAGTATAACTAAATATATCTTAGAGATGGTTGATATTGAAAATTCTGTACAGTTATTTTCATTTTAAAATGTGACAGACATGTATTCTTACTCTACGTTCATCAACTTTAACATATTATGCTTTATTTATTTTTCCCACATAGTTTCTATTGTCAAAGTTCTGATCGAACAAGCGTGCTTCACAAATGTCTACAAAAGTTTGATATCATTATTTATGTTGTAAAGTGAATTTGGCAATAAAAATTAGAGGAAAAGAAAAATTTGAAATAATAAGGAGAAAGAAACAAATGTCTACAAAACTTTGTATTTGGTCACAGTTCCCATAGTTTGCAATTGATATGTTGCTACATTTCTGTAACTAACATCCTTCACTGCTATTGACACAATAAACTTCTTATTCAAGTGGTATAGAGACAATGAGAGGAACTAAAAAAAAGGTTCTCAGTTGCATGTAGCGGGGATTCTTTTATGTAGCGAACTTCTATTTAAAACTATCTTGGTCCTGAATTAATGTTTTTTCATCTTATTTTCATTGACGACAGAGTTTTATGATTGTTATGAGAACTATTTAGAGTTTTGAACGGGTGCTTCTGGTGAACAATTTTATAGGTATGAAATGACTATTATTAATCTTTAGTCATTGGTGGATAGTTGGAGAAGTCTTCAAATCCCTGCTATCCTCAACTCTTGATTATTAATTAATTATTTTTTCTGTTGAGTAGCCGAATACATATCTGGAAGGACAGATGTTCAGTGCTTGCACCCGTAACAGAAGGTCTTAATCCAGAAGTTGTGAGAGGCCTTTGGATAAAGGAGGTTCTTCATTCTTTTCCATAGAATCTCTGGTTGCTTAGTAATAGTGAAGATGCTTTCTGTTAATAATTAATTGAAGACTTGATTTTTTATTTATTTTTTTACTTAATTGCTCAATTTTTTTCTTATAACACCTTGATAACAAGGTTAGATTATGAGTACATGGTAATTAACTTGCTCAAAGGGGACCAGAAATCTCTTGGTTTGATTTCTTCCCATCACATCATTTGGGTTAACATGTTGATACAATCATGTTTGGCTGAGTGTCCAAGTTTTCACAGCTCAGTTTCTATACCCCAAATGATGTGAAGGGAAGAGATCAGAAATGGATCAATTTCAAAGTTTTCATAGCTGACTAGACTGCTTCAAGTTCTGGACCCTCCATGGGGATGAGGGATTGTATTTTATTGACACCTGTGAAGCTCACGAGATATTCCCGCAGACAAATGGCAACACAACATGAACTTGAATGGGGATGTGGAGTTAGATTCTACTAAAGATCTTCAAGAACAAGTAACCTATTTTATGATCTTCTCATGCAAAAGTAGTAACCTCCATTACTAATTTTTATTCTCTTTTCATGTTATCATCATGCGTTTCTCAATCAAATTCCTGGTGCTTTATGTCACCCTGTTTTCTATTCTTTGCTCTCTCTCTCTCTCTCTCTCTCTTTCTGTCTCTCTCTCTCTCAACCTATCTCTCTGTGATTGACAAAAAATAGTTAAGCAAATAGTATAGGTGGTCTATAGATTGTGAAAGTAAGTGTCACATGATCAAACTTACTCTGGTTTGTTATGTAGTACTGGTGTTTTATGTAATGTACATGATAGTCTATTTTATATTCTATATCGATGTTCAGCTGGTCAAGGAGTGTCAACATGATTCTTCTTCTTTGACTTAACCAAAACTTTTTTAACTGGTGAATTTATCAACTTTGTTCAGGTGGTTTGCCTAAAGGTTGAGTTGTCCAAGTTTCTAGAATTAGAGCTAAATAGAATGATAATAAAAGGAAACATAAGACAAACGATCCATCCATGTTAGTTTGAATATCTTATTTGACCTTTCAAAATATGATCTTCCTGTTATTTAAAAGTTCTATTCTCTGATATAAGAAGCTTTGTTGGAAATGTCACGTATGTAAAATATTGTTGTGACACTTGTTGGCATGAAATTTTAATCACTCTTTCTTCATTTTCTCTTGCACCCAACATGTTCACCAATGCTCGGAGACAAGAAGAGCTCACAGAGACATATGGAACTCCTTGGGTGAAATATCTTCAGGTAAAACCATGCCATTGCACTCTAATTACATAAATGTTTGTCCATTTACTTCTAACATATTTTGCATAATTTATATATCTGTTCAATGGAATATCTTCTTTTGTTTTTTAGGAATTGGTCTCTCAATTTCAATATGCATCTAATGAAGGTATGTATTATCAAACCTCATTCAAGTAATTTTTTTTATCATTTTTCGAATTGTTCTGCTTTAATTTTTCTTTTCTTTTTTGGTTCAGAGAAAAGGAGAACATGGATCTCTCAGTTTAGTAGTTTAGAAAGTTGTGTAGTAGGTTCAACTTGATTAATTATGGACATGGTGCTGCAAACCCTTGATTTACTACCATCCTTTCAATTTTTAAGAATTCCACTGCAAGAGTTTGGTGGTCCACGACGATTGCTTTATGGCATGTATTAGGGTCCAGTGTGTATCAACACAACTTTCAATAATTTGAAATACATAACAAATTCACTTAGATGCTAACTTAATTTAATTGCAAAGCACGAGTTATGTGAAAAATATCTCTATTATTTGATATTTGAATTCCCGATTGTATTAATAACACAGCTCAATAAATTAGATTGCCTGGGATTGACCATGAAAATTTGTCATTGATCTGGAAGATTTACTGTAACGGGAATAGAATTCAAGTGGAAATGTTAGTTCACTCTCATGATTCGGCGCTACGATGTATAACTCAGAAAATCACATAGCACATTTTTTTGCCGAACACAGTCAAATATGATATTGTAGTCTTTCATGTGATCACTTGCTCCTTTTCATTTTTTTCTCTTTTTCCTAAGAGAAACAAGGACAAAGCTCTTGTGGGTTTCATGTCCAATGATAATATATTAAAGTAACCAGTGAACCTCTTAGTCTGTGCATTCATTGCTTTACTTTCTGTTTTCCACTATAATGGTAGTCAAAAAGGTAATCAGCTCATGTACAGTGGCTAAAGTATAATTTTCTCTTTTTTACTATTATACAATTTTTGAATATAAATGCTGATTAATTCTTGTTCATGCAGAATCGAAAGAGAAGATTGTTGCTAATTTATCAAATTTTGCTTACGATCTTTTCAATTACACCTTTTTACACCAGGTTTAAATATTCATCTGGGTATTTAAGTTTCTTTATCATGATTTATTTCTTGTTCTGGGCCTCATTTAATGGTTTTTTGATCTTTAACAATAAAGGTTTTGGAACTTTTTCTCGACCCCATAACAAAGCCCAACAAGAGGCTTGTAGCGTTTGGAATTGGGGGAATCTGCAATTCCTATGTTGGTAACATTATTAAATCTTTGGAACTATGGTATTAATACGTAGTTCGAGTCGTCGCTTTTAACTGCCAGTGAAAACAATTTTTAACCGCTCATTGTCCCGTGTTGACAAAAGGGGGAGAGAAGTTCAGGTAGAGCAAATCCATTGCTTGCCATTTCTTTTAGAGATGTATCCTTTCCTTACTTTATTTAAGTAGGCTACAAAAGTCTGGAAGTTTTAATGTCGGTCCTTCGACGAGCCCTTTGCAAAAGCTTCTATTGCACCTTTAGAAAGGGAATCGGCATTCCTACACCGATGGAATGATCAATCATGTCTCCATCCAAATTCCATTGCTAACCCACGCCAGATAAACTACCCACCTGTATACCAATTTCCAAATTTCTTTTCGGTTTAATTAAAATTTCTGGTTGTTAACAAATTGAGGAAAAAGATTATGAAAAAAAGTTGTGTAATTTTTAGATCTAAGTATATTGATCAGTCAATTATACATTGAGTGATCCTTACCTATCTAATTAGTCTAATTAATTGACTGAAAAATATCGCTTTTGTGAGATTGAAATTCCATATTTTTTTAATGAATTATGTGACCTTTTTTCCCCAAAAAAAAGCCATAGGAGGATATATATGTTTAAATCTATTTCTCGGGCTTTATTCATTTGAGTTAATTTTAATGGTTTATTTATGTCTGGTGATTACAAATTGGAACAAGAAGCGATTTTCTTCTTTAACATGAGATATTTTGAGGAAATGGTGGAAAACGGGGGATGGGAAGAAGTTGTAAAGTACTTATTTGGTTCACTAAGATTGATAATAACATATATTTAATTAAAATTTTCTCCGAGATCCAAAAGCAAAAGTACCTTGAAGCCCTAGATAGGTGATCTGTTTGTATTATAAATTAATGTCATTGAGTGTCTTCGTCAGCTCTGTATTAATATTCATATTCTTGTGGATTAATATAAATTGAAATCCATTTAATTGTGTTTCTAAATAGTAGGAAAGATCTTCCTAAAGTTGTCGATATTTCGGTGAAGGACTTGAAAGTATTTTTAACTTTTAATAAAGACATTTTTAAAGAAATTACAAAGCTTCTGACATTTGAAGACTTTCAGTAATGAAAGAAACTATCCCATTCGTTATTATTATCTTCGTCATTTATGGGAGTTTGCATTTCTGTATTTTCAAGGAGGTCCTGATGTAAATGTACTGACATGAAGGTGCTTCGGATGATTTTGAACCTCTGTCTGGCTTCTTCTGTTCAAAGGTAAAACTTTTTGTTGTTCTATAAATTTGTTTGTATATGTATATTATAAATTTATATTAGATTGTTTTGAAGTTTTAGGGGGCGTTCTTTTTGTGTTTCAGTTTTGTGTTTTGAGTTTTGAATTCGTTTTGTGTTTTGGGTGTCCATTTTGAGATTGTTGAAATTCGTTCTTTTTGTCGATTTGAAAAAATATTTCTCAAACTGTATTTTTTGAGTTTTGACAGATTTGTGAAGAAAACAGCCAAAACGTAAAAAAAATTGTTTTCTGTTTTCTTCACAAAATTTTCAGTCGTTTTCAAAAATTCGTTTTCGAAAATGGGAAAGAGAACGCGTTTTCAATGTTTTGAAAAATCGAAAACAGAAAACGGCCCAAAAACAGCAAAGAAAACGCCCCCTTAGCTTTTGATTTCTTGAAATGACTCAAAAAGGTTGTTTTCTTTTATGTTTTGGGTTATAGAGGTGTGTGTAGTGAAAAAAATGATGATGGTAAGGGAACCAAGACAAATTCAGTTAAACTTTTTGTCAGATAGAAAATATACAGACAATCATGTATATATCTATATGACATTCGCAAATTGTTTATCTCAATATATGATTTATGAACTTTTTTCCAGGTTGTAAATTCAATTCCATGTAGCTCAGTTTGTTATGTTTTATTTTCTGAAAGTGTACAACTGTTGATGCAAAGATATTTTAGGGATCTTTTTTCCCTTCTTAAATTTTTATATACAATAAGGCAAATGCCAAAATTTGATAATAAAACAACTAATGTATAGGAAGGATTTGGAAATTCTATCCTAAAAATTATTGGCTGCACTATACATAGATGTACTCACGAGCATGACCTTTATTCTTTCACGCAGCATCAGAAATTAGGGCCGTGGACACTGATCATGCCCGTGGATACAAAATTATGCTTTCTAACGAGTATCATTCCTCTTGCTATCTCTGGTTGGTTATTGAAAACTAATTGCAATGTGTAGTGAATTTTCAACTTCAGAATGTCTCCTTTCTATTTTCAACTTTATTTATTTATATATATTTTTTTCTATTTGACTTTTTTCACTTAATAATCCTCTTCATATGCTACAGTGAACCACGTTTGCAAGATTTTATTTATTGCTTTAGGCCTTCGACCATTGATAGGTATATGACATCTCTTTCTGGTCCTTCAAACTGTTTTTGCTTGTCCTCCCTTCTGTTTGAAGTTTGACCGCACCTTCTTTTTTGTACAGGGCATTCCAGTTACTCTATCTGTTGTGATTTAAGTGTTGTATGGATCTGTCGATGGGGTGGATTGGATAATCCCCGTTTAGTTCGGGTTTTTCTCCTTGATGTATTATGCCTCCCTCGTTTTAGAAACATTTGAGAAAGTCTAGAGAAAAAGAACATGTTTAGAATGACGTTCAATAGGCTGATTTGAAAAGGAACTTGCGAATAGAAGAACAGAAAATAGAGTTGTCACTTCAAATATCTTTAGGTTCTTGGCTTGTTATATCTTCCCTTTGAAGGTCAAAATTAAAAAATCCAGTATTCTTGAGTCGGATTATAGGCGAACTGGTCTGGTGCTCGATGACTTCGTCCACATCAGCTTGTGATTTGGATTTATGTCAATTCCTAAGGTCGTTTGGATACAGTCGTTAAATATTCAGCATGATAATTAAATTCTAATTAACTATTGTATTTCCTACTTTCAGCAAACCTAATTCAGCCTATAAACTAAAGGAGATGACTGGCAACAAAATATTTGTAGTTGATGATGAAAATGGAGAATTGGAATATGGAACTTCTGATAATCGAACATATGTGCGCATTGTGCAAGTATAAAACATAGATTGTGCAGAATAGATGGAAATCAAATTACTCTTTTTCTAACTTTTATTGTTTGGATTTCAAGGAAGTTGCGAATGATATAAGCAAGATTTCCTTTTATACGGAAGAAAATGTTTCTCCTAAGAAGCCAACCAACTTTCCCGAGGTTGCAATATGTTCGTTAAGTTTTTTGCATTTTCCCTTGGTTTGAAATTCTTCTTTAGTTTGAGTAATCTCAATTTGATTTTTTATATTCCGAAATATAATCTTTGTTGAAATCAAAACTATTTATTTGCCTGTAAATCTCAGCCATTTGTCATATGGTTACATTTCAAGCCCAACTATTTGCTTATATCATAAAAAAACAGAGAGAATTTTGTATTGCACAGTTGTTTTTCATCATCCGAAGAAGACAAAGCCAACAATCTGGCTAGGAAGATTTTAGATCTCTAATTCTGGTACCAGTTTCAGTTTAGTTACTATTTTTTTCTTTTTTGTCGATGTCTTCCTATTTGATTGTTGACATACGAGTTTTGAGGCTTTAATTTCGACGGGCAATTCCAAACTCCAAGACCACTTCAATACTTTACATTTACCCTTGTCCCTCATTTGACTTCCACTATGGCGCCACTTTTACTAACCTCATCTACGTACTCCCGCATGGAAGGTGGCATGTGGACGACCCGCTAATGCCGAGGAAATGAGACAGGGCTGAGCTGTGGACAATTCCACGAAAATGATCTGTTTGTTGCAGTCCAAATTAGAGAGCTTGAAACAGTTGAAGCAAAGGCCAACGAGAACCCAAATTTGTTGACGGTGAAAAACGTTCATGGGAAACTTTCTGCACTGCATTTTGCTGCTGCAACTCGACAGAACGAGGTGGGTTTTCTGTGATTTATGATTAATTGTCTTTTCTCATTTTTTGACTTAATTATGTATGTACATTTGGATCAAATTTTATTTGTTCTCTATTTTCGTAGGTTATTTGTGTGCTTTTAGATCGGTATGGTAATCCAAATATCTTCAATTGCCGCAAACAGGTGTTTATTGTTTGATTCTTGTTTTAACGGAAGCTCATCCTGTTATTTTTCTGTAATTTTGAGTTTGAGATGCATATTTCTTTCTTAGATTTTTGTTGTTTTAATTTCAAATTCAAAATAACTTATAAGCCATAGAAAAGCTAAAAAAAATTGTTTAAATTTTTGTCAGATTATGTTTTCCAAATGTTGAAGGTGTCTTCTACATCTGGGACAGCTTGGGGACTCAGGTACTCACATTCTTGCTTCCCTGTATGCTTTAGACTTATCCAATAAAGCCAAACAAGTAAACAAAAAAAGAAAACCCACTTTTTTATATCTTGTTCTAAGAACTTTGAATTTTGTATTTTTTAGATTACCAAATTCTTGTGTTGGATCGACCAAATATTCTTGAATTTTTATCCACTTAATTGATTTCTAACTTTTTATGGTTAGAATACCATATTCTTATGTTAGACTTTATAGAGTCTAATTGTAGTTGAATCTCCCTTCAACTGTTAAATCTCCTTTTAACTGTGAATGATGAGTTTAGAACACTGCTCATTTGCAAATTAGGTTGTAAATGGAGGATTTGGGATTCGTAGGATAAGAAGAAAAGTTGCATGCAAATAAAGTCTAAGAATTTAGAGCATATATCACAAGGAACGGAACAAATAGGCACAATACTGCTAAGTATATAGTAGAAAGGTATTTAGATATTTTCAAATTTAACCTTAATTGGTAGTCTAAACTGATTAGGAAAGTTGTAGAGTGCATACATATCTCAGTTGCTATGAGAATATCAATCCTATTGAGAAGATCAGATTTATTGAGAAGAAAAGAAATATTTTAATCTAATTAACCCCCATTATTTTGTTTTAATTCATTATATTTGTATTTAATTTTTGGGATGAACTTCAACTTTTGATGGGTTGGTGGTTGCTACTATGATGGGATTCTTCTGTAAAAAGATTTTTATATGAGTTGTAAAGATTAAAGATCTAAATTAGCTCAAGCTAATCGTTCTATTCGGAGGTTCAACACATTATCATTTTTCATTCTCATTCTTCTACTAATTTTCAATCACACATTTTTTAATAAAACAATATTTTCAATCACATCAATAATTTTTCCTTCTTTTTCAACCGCATATTCACCATCCATCACATCAACAAAATACATTTTTCCTCAAAAATGCACATCAAACACACCCTAAATGTTTTTAGGACATTTGATGATTTCTATGTTACGTTTCTGCATCTTTTGTTAATTGGTTTGGAGTCGGCATTTAATTGAAGAGGGTTATTTGAACTTTTAGTGTGATTTATACGGATAACTTTCATTTGATACACATCGCTTTTATGGTGTTTTTTCCCCTTTCTCTATTAGTTTTTACTAGAGTTTCAACCACTTTATGCTTTTTTTCCTTTCTGAACGTTTTTTCTCCTTATTTATCTTTTGTTGTCTTGCATATTCTGGGATGATTTCTTATGATGATTAGTAAACTAAAATTGGTGATAAGCTTGATCATTGCTCACTAAAAGAAATTGATCAATTAGCCATCAAATGGCTGACTACTTTTGTTCGTATATTTGTATCTCTTGTCGTGAGAGATGTTAAAATTACATTACTATTTGTATTTATTGGTGAATGCGTAAATGAGCTTTTGTTAAGAAGAACCTTTTTGTAATAGGTAGAGCAAACAATTTTCTCAATAAATACTGTTGGTGGTTTTCTATTACTAAAACATTCTTATATGATGATGCGGATGCCGTATAGGTTGTAAATTCTACATGGTTCTCAGGTTATATGATAATGATAATGATAAAATGATATGTATTTTGTTTCATTTATTCTATGTTGCACATGCCTGTAGATATTTCACATCAGAATTGATGATTTCAATTTTCTAATTTCTTAATTTAGATTTTGAAGCATTTATCAAAATACCAATGTCTCTGGATCAAGAAAGCTTAATACAAGCTTCTTGTGAATATTGAATTCTCCGCATTTTTTAATTATAGTTTATTTATTTATTTCAGATGTTGAATGTCGGTTATTTATTTATTTCTTTGTATAGTCATCCAGATAAAAATCCCGATTCGAAGTTGAAGAGGTAGTAGTTTGTGAAAATAGCAAATGCTCATGAGGTAAGGGGACAAATAAAGTGTTGAATTATTTGACAATTATGTTTTATAGGTTGTATATCTTAGATTCTTAATGAGAAATCTTATGAAAATTTCTGTACCAAGTAATGCAAGAACACTCAATCATGTGGCATAATCGATGTAAGTGTTGACAAATTGAAGGCACGGCGAACTTAATAAGATAGAAAAAGTTCGTTGTAGTCTCGCACCAATCATACTAATTACCCTCATCTTGAATACTATATGGTTATTGTGTTGTCATATGCAAAAATATTGTTTTATGGAAGACTGATTATTGTTTCTTGTGCAGATCCTTCCAACAATATATTCTGGAAAAGAGCTTGGACCAGTCACCAATTATGCATATTCTTCTATATTACAAGAGGGTTCCCGACGATGGTTCTCCATCAGGGAAGCCAGATGATATAAACGGTCACTATGCTTTTGCTATTGTCGAGAATTTAACCCCTCATTGTAAGTGTACTTGAAATACTTAATGGAGTACATTTGATAGTGCCTTAAAATGATAATTCTGGTTGTTGCTTTTGTAGGAGTTCCTATACAACATACTTATTAAACACCTTTCTTGTATAGTTTGTGCACTCTGCTGAGCATATCGAGGGGCCTATGACGTTGTTTCTTACATTCACTTTTCCAGGTTGGAAAAGCTTACATTATAATGCTAACTTTAGATTATATTTTGTTGTTTGCATTTAGATTACATTACCTTCAGTTAACTGTGCTGTTACGGTTACCTCTCCAATTTAGTAAACTAGCTTTCTTAAGGTAAATTGTAAGTCTTATTGTGCAAGAGGGGATTGACCTGCCATCACTATAGAAAAGCAAAATCTGCCATCCAAATGTTTGTTTGCAACTCGTTTTTATTAGTACATTTCCAATTTACTTTAAGAAACATCTAATATAATAGTCTATAGTATATGTTAAAGAAATATATGCCATAAAAATCCAGACGGCTAAATTGATTTATTCAGAGGTGGATAGTTGAGAATCCATTCTAGTAAACATTGATTTATGATGTAATTGACGAGAATTAAATACATTTAACACACTAACATTATCTTCAAAATAACACAGTCCGTGCATTGCACAGACAAATTACTAGTTTTAGTAAAAAGATTCTTATCTAAAGTTTTTATTTAATAGATTTTTTTTGGGCCATAAAAATTTTTAAATAAAATTATTATCTTATACATGTAGCAAGATTATTAATTTAGTACACTTAGTCCGACTCGTGATCGGAGAAATTTTATTATTTAAGCCATATTATTAATATAACAAATTCATATATTGAAATTTTAATTTAATATGGTTCGCATCTAGAGGGGGGTTAAGAAACTTAGCCCCTGTTTGAGTCACATTATTCAAGAAAGAATGCATTTTGTTGTGGAATGCTTGGTTAAAGAATAAGTCCCTGTTTGATTCCCATTTTTTCCAAAATTCATTTTTCTCTTTCTTCTTTTCAATCACACATTCTTCAATAAAATAATATTACACGCAAATTCAAAACTTTTCTTTAATTTTTAACCACACATTCTTTATCAATCAACTATTCAAAATGCATTTTTTCCTTCAAAATGAGAATCAAACGGGCAAGTATTTTTGGTTTACAATACGTATTAATATTGTAAACTTAAGGCTTCTTTGAGCCCCATTTTGGTTTTTAAAAAATGCATTTTGAATAGTATTTTGATGTGGAATGCGTGGTTAAAGAATAAGTAAATGTTTTAGATTTTTTTATAATATTATTTTATTGAAAAATGTGTAGTTGAAATGGGGTCAAAAACACTATTCAAAAATTGGACTCAAACAAAGGCTTACTATTTATTTAACATATTTATCTATGGCATAGCTCATAAATAATATTTATGTTGTTCAAACACATTCTTACCCACTTATTTTGTAGAATCAACAACGTAACACTTGCTTACTTTTCACATATTTTGTACCACTCAATTTAACATTTTTTTTTTTTTTGCAATTTAGGCGAGAATTTAAAATTCAAAAAGTGAGAAAATGTAGGATTAAAAATGAATTTAAAAAATTTGTAGAATAGTTGCTCAATAAATATTGAGTTGTAGAATAGTTGCTTAATAAATATTGAGTAATGCTATTTGTACATCATCCACATCTACAATATATAAAAAGGAACGATTGATAAACAAACTTTTGAATACCAATTTTACACTTATATATTTGGGAAGTGTTTGTGGTACATAATTTTTTTTTTTACATAATAGTATCCACACACTTATATGGGAGTGGGGTCCACTCGCAATGGACTTCACCCTATGTGAGTACGTAGACACCATTATATACACAAAATTATGTACAAATAGATTTATCCTATATGTTTAGCTATATACCCAATATGCCATCACCTCTTTTTCAATTCTCATCATTTACAATATATTAAAAGAAATGATTGAGGAAAACTTTTGAATACCAATTTCACCCTTAAATAATTAGCTATATGCCTAATATACCCTTATTTAATTTTAATTTTATTAATAATTAATTAAAACATTTGAATATCAATTTTATCCTTATATATTTAGCAATATGTCCAATATAGCCTTATTTAATTTTAGTTTAGTTAAGTGAATAATTAATTAATAAAACTAATTCAATTTATTCAACGTGAAATTAAAAAATCAATTTCCTTTTCCATTTGTCAATAATTCTCTAAATTAATCCTTTTAATGTTACATTAATTTTTATTAACAACATTAATTCAATTTTTATATTTTAACTATAAGCTCAATATACACTGATTTGATTTTTATTTTGCTAATAATTAATTAATAACATTAATTTATTTTATTCAATATGAAATTAAAAAATCTCTTTTCTTTTTCATTTGTAAATAATTATCTAATTAAACTTTTTAATATTATATTAATTTTTATTAACAGTATTAATTCAACATAAAATTGAAAAACTGGTTTGTTTAAGGAACTTAGACGATGAACTAACTTTATTAATTATCATTAAATCAAAATGAAATTGAAAAACTGTCAATAATTTCCTAAATAAATCATTTTAATCATACGTTAATTTTTATAACAGTATTAATTCAATTTATTCAACATGAAAATGAAAAAACGGGTTGTTTGAGGAACTCAAATGATGGCCTTAATTCCCTTTTGAGATTAATACAATTCTTTTAATTCAAAATAATATTGAAAAACGAATGTTGTTTAAGGAGCTCAAAATATAACCTTTACTAATTATTTATAGAAATTAAAATTATATATTATAATTTGATTAATAGCATTGATTCAAATATCTTAAACTTTAGTTTTCACAATCATGAAACCCACATTCTAATTGGTGAACCACAATTCTTCTTCGATGGAATTGTGATTAATTTAGCTACCAATGTTCATGAGCTTCTTGAATGTCTTGTTTGTATCAATTTTATGTACTCTCTCAATTTTTGCGTTCTAATGTTCACATTTGTCCATACTTTACTTTCTAAACTTGATTTGGCATATTTACATTCAAATAGACCAGATAAGAATTTTGTTACGTCAAAGTAAGAACCCTTTTTTGTTTAAATCTTTATATGATTTGATTTGTAATTTCTTTCTGTATTTTAGATTTTTATCTTTATTCATGAATAGGTTTTGATAACCAATAAATTTGGACGATGATTTAAAACAATTGATGATAATTTATCGACATCATAGATTGGACTTGACTCAAATACGACCAACACTTTTGGAGGGCCCAAGTTGGAGTTGGATTTATTGTTGATGGATATATGAGTCTTGGCTCAATTGTTATTAAGTTTTCCTTGATTTTTGGTAGCCCATTTGTTAGTTTATGCTTTAATTTATTGTGGCCCATTTACCTTATTGTTGTCCTAATTAAGTGACCTAATATCCAATCTATATATCCATCCCTGTAGCCATTTTTTGTGATGATGGTGTGTGTGTGTGTGTGTGTGCAAGAGAGAAAAACGTGAGAAATAGAGGAGAGGCCAGCTTGGAGGAAAAGAGAAAGATTCCAACATTGTTACATTTTCCTCTTCCTACTCTTACTAGTATCACCACCATCCATTTCTCTTTGTGGGGTTTGAGAGAACTTGAAGCAACAAGGTGGAGGTTTGGTTTTGGGTCGAGCTTTGGTATATGCGGTGTTCGTTTGATTGTTTTCTGAGTTCGAAATCAAAGATTTCTCGAGTGATTTTCACGACAAATATACAAACAAAAACTTCAATACATAGTTATGCTCCGCCGTGCGCACTGATGCCGGATGGAGGAGTGAGTTCATTTTTTTTCCGTAACCTTAGCCTCGAAGAGTGGTGGAGGAGTGAGGTTTGATGACGGTAGAGAGAGGGTAGAAGTGCTAGGCGGAGTAGGATGTCCAATTGGTGGTTTCATAACCAAATCTTGTATATTGGTGGATGTCACTAGCGATGGCATCAACGACATCGTGAGCATCTTCGACGGTGAAGATGGTATCTTCTGTGGTGGTTTGTTATAGAGAAAAGGGAGATGATACATATAGAGAGAATGGATGGGTTAGAAAGAGAAAGGATAGGAAAAGTGAATTGAGTTTGGAAATGAAGTTGTTAGATACATTTAAAATTTCATTAATTACAATTAATAATCTTTTTATCACCTGAAATCTGAATTTTAAAATTAATCCTCTTGTTTATGAAAACTAATCTTTAATGGTGGGGTTTTAGGTCATTTTTCGAATTTAAAAAGGGATGAAAGTCCAATTACAATTGGGCCTCATAATTGGAAGAAAACAACAGATAGGGAAGTTGGAAATAAAAAGGGAATTAGTCTATATGTACATAATAATGTACATAATAGACTACACCCTCCTCACATGGAGGAGGGCCCACACATAATTAAATATTTGTGGGTCCCCCTCCATGTGAGGAGGATGTAGTCTATTATGTACACCATGAGGTGTATATGTAGGTGGTGTATTCAATTGAGACTTTTAATGACTTTTTGGGATTTAAAAAGTTTATGTGCATTCAATGTAGACTTTTAGAGACTCTTTAAAAGTTATGGTGTATTTAATTGAGACTTTTATAGACTTTTAAAAAGTCTCTAAAAATTTTGGTGTATTCAATTAAAACTTTTTAGAAGTCTCTATAAATTTTGGGGTATTTAAATTTTAATGACTTCGGGAGACTTTTATAAAAGTCTCTGGAGTACTAACTTTTAAGCAGAAAGTACTCATATAAAATCTCAAAAATTGTCTCTCATTAATCACGAGATTTTGGGAGACTTTTACAAAAAAACATATATTCAATATTTCTTTCCTTTTTATTTCTACAAACATTAGATGTATGATTAAAATTAATTTTTTCTATTGATTCTCTCTCTTATCGTTTATCTCCATGTTCTATGAAAAAATTAAATTGGATTCTTGTAACTTTTTTCATTCATTTTTTTTTTTGTGAAAATTATCTATTTTTTTTATTAAATTATAAATTTTTATGTGAAAAATTTATAATTAAATGTAAATATATTAATTTTTATTTATTTTTAAAAGTATATTATATTAATAATATTGAATATTAAATTTATTAATTACCATATATATGTATACTTTGATTATTATTTATTTAATTAAGATCTTAAATTTTTATTATTTTTAAAATATTTTTTAATTATATGAGGAGAGGAGGAGAAGTAGAAGGAAAATTGTGGAAACCACAGGATTCACGTGAATTCTACTTCAAATGAAAGTCTTTAAAAGTCTTTTGAATTCTACAGAAGTCTACAGAAGTCTACAAAAGACTTCCATTAATTCTATGCAAATCTATGAAAAATCCACGAAATCCATGAAAGTCATTACTTAAAAAAAATTCACCAAAGTCTTCAAAAGTCTCAATTGAATACATCCCCCCCCCCCCCCCCTCTCCCCTCTCCCCAAGACTAACCCATAAAGAGGGTTATACATGCACAAAAGAAGGAAGAATGGCGGCTAGAGAATAAAAAGGGAAAATTGCACAAACAGAGTGCAATTAAGGTTAACAAAACATATAAACACATAAGACCAAAAAAAGGGAGAAAAGTAGCGGCTAGGGAACTCAAATTTTTTTAGTAAGAATTGGAATTTAAAAAGGAGTTGGTGGCTGTTGGGAATAAAAGAAGAGGGAGATTACATATACTGAAGAGAAGGTTAAGATTTCTGTTAGGATTTCAGTCAAGGTTTTTCCATTCTGTTTGAATAAGCCATAATCTTTAGGGTACATGTTTATCGTCTTTGAATTCAGTTAGTTGGTTTTATCATGTTGAGTGTAAAAGGCTATTTATAAGCCTAGATTGTTCAATAAGAATTTATGATCATTCCCAGAAATTCTTGTGTATTCTCTTTCTTGTGGTTTTCGATTCTGAACATTGTGGTATCAGAGCCTCCACTGGGCCTAATAAAATCAAAGCAGCAGTCTTTGAGATCTTTGCAGCAGCAAAGAAGATGTCAATCGAAGGAAATTTTATGCAGCCATCCATCCCTCGCTTTAATGGTCACTATGACCATTAGAGCATGCTGATGGGGAATTTCCTACGCTCTAAGGAATATTGGGAGATGATAGAGACTGGCTATGTTGAGCCAGAGGCTGGAGTGGAGCAGACAGAAGAACAGCGCAAAAGGCTAGCAGAATTGAAATTGAAAGACCTGAAAGTGAAAAATTATCTCTTTCAAGCCATCGATCGGATGATATTGGAGACTATCCTTGTGAAAGACACTTCCAAACAGATTTGGGAGTCTAGGAAGAAGAAGTTTGAAGGGCGTGCAAGGGTTAAGAGATCCCATCTGCAAGCTCTCCGCAGAGAGTTTGAAACGCTAGAGATGAAGGCTGGAGAAGGAGTCACCGAGTATTTTTCAAGAGTGTTGTCTGTGACCAACAAAATGAGAACAAATGGAGAGCTGATGCAAGATCACAGTGGTGGAGAAGATTCTTAGAACACTGAGTGAGAAATTCAATTATGTTGTGTGCTCGATCGAGGAATCCAAAGACATTGATCGGCTTTCCATCAATGAGTTGCAGAGTTCTCTGATTGTTCATGAGCAGAAATTTCAAATACACACAGGAGAAGAGAAATCTCTCAAGATAACAACTGAAGGTAGGTTTGGTATGAGAGGACGAGGTCGAGGTCGAGGCACTTACAGAGGCAGACGAAGAGGAAGAGGCCGCCAATCCTACAACAAGGCAACATTGGAGTGCTATCACTGTCACCAGCTTGGAAATTTTCAATTTGAGTGTCCAAACTGGGATAATGAAGCTAACTATGCTGAAGTAGGAAAGGAGGAAGAGATGTTTCTCATGACATATGTGGAGATGAATGATGCTCAAAGAGAAGATGTCTGGTTTCTAGATTCTGGATGTAGTAACCATATGTGTGGTGACAAGAACTTGTTTTGTAATTTAAATTAGAGCTTCAAGCACCAAGTGAAGTTGGGAAACGACACAAAGATGGAAGTGATGGGCAGAGGCAATGTGAGATTAAAAAGTAAGTGACTTTACTCATATTTTTAGGGAAGTCTTTTATGTACCAGAATTAAAGAATAATCTTCTGAGCATTGGACAACTACAAGAAAAAGGATTGGTGATTCTAATTCAACATGGAAAGCTCAAAATTTATCATCCAGAGAAAAGGGCAGATACAGATGACAACAAATCGGGTGTTTGTCATGCTAGCAAGCTCACTGCCTCAAAGACCTTCTTGTCTCTACACATCTACACAGGATTTGGCACACTTGTGGCATTGTCGCTATGGACACTTGAGCTATAAAGGATTAAGGACTCTCCAGTTCAGGAAGATGGTGCATGGTATGAATCAGTTCAAGCCTTTATCAACGGTGTGCACTAATTGTTTGATTGGGAAACAACACAGGGATCCAATCCCAAATAAGAGTAATTGAAGGGCCACAGAGAAGCTTCAACTTGTTCATGCAGACATTTGCGGACCAATCTCTCCCATCTCCAATAGTAAAAAGAGGTATCTTATATGCTTTATTGATAACTTTACTAGAAAAGCATGGACTTATTTCTTAGTAGAGAAATCAGAAGCATTAAGTATGTTTAAATGTTTTAAAGAATTCTGTTGAGAAAGAAGTATGAGGGTATATTAAATGTTTGAGAGCAGATCGAGGAGGAGAGTTCACATCCTTTGAATTCAGTAAGTTCTGCACTGAGCATGGTATTAAAAGGCGACTAACTGCAGCATATACTCCACAGCAAAACGGCGTAGCAGAACGAAAAAATCGAACCATGATGAATATGGTTCGATGTATGTTATCTGAGAAGAAGATCCCCAAGACGTTTTGGGCAGAGGCAGTAAATTGGACAACATACGTTCTAAATCGGAGTCCTACATTGGCTGTAAAGAATCAAACACCCGAGGAAGCTTAGAGTGGAAGCAAACCCTCAGTAGAACATTTTAGGGTTTTGGATGTGTGGCACATGTGTATGTTCTTGACGCGAAAAGAACAAAACTAGAGGCAAAGAGTTTCACTTGTGTGTTATTGGGTGTAAGTGAAGAGTCCAAAGCATATAGGCTCTACGATCCAGCTGCAAAGAAGGTGGTAATTAGCAGGGATGTAGTGTTCGAAGAAGACAGATCTTGGAGCTAGGATAGGAGCTATGAAGAATTTGTGATGACTGATTTGGAATGGAATGGTGAAGAAGACAATGAGGCACTGAATGAAAGAGATGATGGAACAATGAATAGGGAGGAAGAAGAAGCTATTGAAGAACCGGTCGTAGAAATAATTGAAGAACCAATCAGTAATGCTCAAAATGGCGAGAATGGAGGAGAATTATTAAGAGAAGGAAGAGTCAGAGGAGCTCCATTGTATTTGTGGATGAGAGATTATGTAAGTGGGGAGGGGCTCTCAGAAGAAGAAGATATAAATGTGAACTTGGCCTTATTTTCTTCAGCAGATCCAATATAACTTGAGTAGGCAGTGAAGCATGACAAATGGAGAATGGCTATGGACATGGAGATCAAAGCCATAGAGAGGAACAACACATGGGAACTCACCGACTTGCCTGCAGGTATGAAGAAGATTGGAGTAAAATGGGTTTTTAAGACCAAACTCAAAGAAAATGGATAAGTGGACAAGTTCAAAGCTCGATTGGTGGCAAAGAGGTATGTGCAACAACAAGGGATAGACTACACAGAAGTGTTTGCACCGGTTGCGAGAATGGATGCAATAAGAATGATTGTGGCCCTAGCAGCTCAAAGAGGATGGAGTCTCTATCAGCTTGATGTCAAATTTACTTTCTTGCATGGAGAACTCAATGAAGAAGTGTACGTGGAGCAGCCTAAGGGGTATGAATCGAAGAGCCACCCTCAGAAAGTATATAAGTTGAGAAAAGCCCTCTATGGACTGAAACAAGCTCCACGAGCTTGGTTCAGCTGTATTGAAGCACATTTCATGAGTCAAGGGTTCGAGAAGTGTTATAGTGAGCATACTCTGTTCATTAAGACAAATAAGGGAGGTAAGATTCTCATAGTTAGTTTATATATAGATGATTTAATATTTACTGGCAATGATGAATTGATGTTTGCTGAGTTTAAAAATTCCATGTTGAGAGAGTTTGACATGACTGATTTGGGGAGAATGAGATTCTTTCTTGGCATAGAAGTGTTGCAGAGGTAAGATGGAATTTACATGTGCCAAAGGAAATATGCTTTGGAGGTGTTGAAGAGGTTTAGGATGGATAATTGCAATTTGGTTCATAATCCCATTGTCCCCAGTTGTAAGCCTTTTAAGGATGAGAATGGAGTGCGAGTTGATGAGTCTATGTACAAGCAGATGGTGGGATCTCTCATGTATTTGACGGCCATAATGCCGGATTTAATGTATGCAGTAAGTTTGGTTAGCAAGTACATGGCGAAGCCAATTGAGTTACATTTCCTGTCAGTCAAGAGGATTTTGCAGTACTTGAAGGGAACCATTGAGCTTGGGATTTTTTTATAAGAATGGAGGGTATGAAGGCCTGGTTGGTTATGCAGATAGCAACTATGCAGGAGATTTAGATGACCGCAAGAGTACATCAGGCTACGTTTTCATGTTGGGTTCAGGAGCTGTTGCCTGGTCTTCAGGAAAACAACCTATAGTCACACTTTCGACCACTGAAGCAGAGTTTGTGGCTGCAACTGTTTGTGCTAGTCAAGCTGTTTGGATGAAGAGGATATTAGAGAAACTGAGTCTGGAGCAAAGTAAGTGCAGCACTAAAATCCTCTGTGATAATAGTTCCACAATCAAACTATCAAGAAATCCTGTGCTACATGGTTGAAGCAAGCACATTGATGTGCGCTTCCATTTTCTTCATGATCTCACGAGAGAAGGACTAGTAGAGTTAGTATACTGTGGAACACAAGATCAGCTGGCAGATGTGATGACAAAGCCCCTCACATTGGATGCATTTCAAAGGTTTCGAAGTCAGTTGGGAATCTGTCGAGTTCCTGAATTAAACTAGTTACTGTTGGAAACTAGTTTAAGAGAGGAAATGAAGAAAAAGTTAAAATTTCTGTTAGGATTTCAGTCAAGGTTTTTCCATTCTGTTTGAATAAGCCCTAGTCTTTAGGGTACATGTTTATTGTCTTTGAATTCAGTTAGTTGGTTTTATCACGTTGAGTGTAAAAGGCTATTTATAAGCCTAGATTGTTTAGCAAGAATTTATGATCATTCCCATAAATTCTTGAGTATTCTCTTGCTTGTGGTTTTCGATTCTTAACATATACTGGCTGTACACAGAAGAGAAAACGGAACGCAAAGGTAGAAATTGGAAAAGACACATGGAAGAGGCAGACGCCTGAAATTGAGGAACACGGCGAAATATTGGAAGAAAGACGGCGACGTAAATTTGAAAAAATTAAATATATTTCGTCTATTTATGGTGATGTCTTTTATCCTTTATTTGTTTAATTCCGACATTATGAGTGGCAAAGTATTGTTTGTAGTAGGATTACAATGAAACTTATATCATGAACATTTAACTTGTGATTTTATTTCTTTTTGACATTTAAAGCATGTTTTCGATTTTTGAATGAATGATATGAATTTATTTTTTTCTACAATTATATGTGCAATAATTGTAGAGGTGTTAATTCGGATGGTCCGGGCAGGATCGGCACGCCAACATATGAGTCCGGTAATGGCTCACGTGAAAAAAGCCCGCCAGCTACGGGTTTCAGGCCGGTTTTAGGTCAGCCCACAAATTTTGGACTACAATCCAGCCCGCCCGCTGATCCATCCGAGTCAAGCCCATGCGGGTCACGGATCGCGGTTTGTTTCGATTTGGCCCGCATAATTGTATAAATAAAATTATAGTTATAGCAAAAAATATTTTTTTTTTTAAATGTAAACTAAGAATTGAACAAAATGATAAATTCATATTTATATCAAGAAATGTTTACATAGAATTCAAATTTAATGTTACCTGAATTATTTATAACTTTGAAAAATTAAATTTAACTTAAACAAATAACTAAATGCATTTCTAATTACTATTATCAAATAT
The DNA here is from genome assembly GCA_019395295.1 of Osmanthus fragrans. Taxonomy (NCBI): domain Eukaryota; kingdom Viridiplantae; phylum Streptophyta; class Magnoliopsida; order Lamiales; family Oleaceae; genus Osmanthus; species Osmanthus fragrans. The sequence continues at coordinate 11,459,250 of CM033359.1, forward strand.
TTATAGTATAAGTACATCTCAACTAGGTTGACACCTACTTAACTATAATTTAGTTGTTCAAAAATTATATATTTATTTATATTTTAATTTTTTTTTCACGGGCCAGCGGGTTAACCGCGGCCCGCGAAGGTTTAACCCGCGAAACTCGCGGGTCACACCTTCTTGACCCGTGAACGGCTCGCTCGGGTTACGGGTCGATCCGGGCCGATTTTCACGGGTCTGACCAGCCCACCCGTCTTGACACCTCTAAATAATAGTATGAGTTTTGTGGCTTATTTTACCTTCAAAAGATTGAAAACAAGTTAGACACAATGTTAATTATCGTAGAGTCAATATGAGATAAAAATATAGCGTTATGCTTTACGTGATTTTTGAGTATTCATAAATTTAAGTATTCTTATATGTTCGTATCTGTCATAGAAATATAGTCGAATCACATTTAAAAATAGATTTAATTTTATTCGAGAACGATTATTAAATAAATTATGAATATTGATTTCCATAATTGAATAGTGTTTCCTCCTTAAAAAAATAAGTTTTTTAAGTCAACTTTGGGATATTGATTGCCAGTTGCCAAAGTCCTTTTTTTTTTCTCTCTTTTTTTGAAGCATAATTAACTTTTCAGATTCTAGGATATGCGCTCCATAGTTAGGATTCAATTCTTGACTTCAATTGAGTCCTTAGCCTCTTCAATGATCAGAAGGCGGAAACTATCAATGGCATTTCTTTTTATCAACACATCACCATTGGGAGAATTATTAATCAACGGATAGATCTGATGGGTTTGGTGCTTGACCAAACAGGTCAATCGATCAATAGATGTGTGACGTCCCAAAAATTTTGAAGTACTTTTTAATTACTTTAGGACGGAAATTTGAAGGTCAGGGACTTTTTCTAAAGTCTAGAAGTATTCTGAAATAACATCATTCTGATTAACTAATTTTAGGGACAAAAAATTAAATGTTAGGGACCTAAATGAGTGTTTATAGATAGGGAATAAACTGACGGACCAAATCATAAGGAAATCTGAAACTAGGACCTAAAGTCGAAATGAAAACTAAAATTTCAGACTTCAAAGTGGTCGGACAACCAACTTTTGGGACTTCGTTTGAGCTCTATGAGTATCAGTATAAAGTGATTCAAGTTGTTTTGTAAAGATGTGAAAATTGATATGAAACCAATAGAACAAGAAATGAGATTCAAAGGTTGAGGGCACGTATCTACCTTTTAGGTCATTACCACGGTGACATGGATAGTGGCATGAATATGTATTTATTATATGAGGTATGTAAGTGTCATTTTGTTCAGATTATGCTTAGTTGAGGTAGGATTTGGCTGCACTTGTTTGGCATCATGGAGGGAAAAAAAAAAAGAAAAATTCTGAAATCTGAAATTTGGACTTTTAGCCACTTGAGTTTTCTTTCTATTGGTACAAATACCAGGTCCATTCTATCTACAATCCCAGATATGACAAAAAACAATGAGTGCTGCTCATAGGTAAAAAAGTTAACAACTTGAAATTTGAAAGGTAAGCTTGGCTGCTCAGTGATTCGAATTTGACTTCTTGGCAAGCATGAAAGTTATAGATACGGACCCTATCTTTCCAATCCAACTTGAAACACCTTAGTCCGGATTCTATAGCTCAAGTTATGATTACTCTATCGAGATAGCTCATCATTTTGACTATTCAACATATTTTTCTCCACTTGCTCTACATTTGAAACACACTAATAAATACTTTTTTTTTTTTTTTAAAGTGTAATAGTCAAGCCAACATGTAAATAAATACATATTTCGATTAATTGCACTTTTAACCATGTATTATGCAAATTGAATTTATGGCAAGAGCATTAAAAGTCAATACTATTATGCAAATTGAATTTATGGCAAGAGCATTAAAAGTCAATACTTAAAAGAGTGAAGTGATACAAAATGAATGTAAAATGTCGTGTAAATAATGTATCTTTGAAGCACTTTTAAACATCAATGTCAAAGCAAATGTTACGCATGACACGGCAAAATTTCAAATTGGGATCATACAGCAACCAGACTTACCTTTCAAATTCCAAGTTGAACAGGAAAGAAAATTTTCTTGCAGAGTTTTGGCTTGGGATTAATTCATTTGAATCTTCCTCTATTTATAGCTAATCCTTAAGCCACATATTTGAAGTAATGTTTCATGAAATTATATCTGAATTCGAAACTTAGTCATGACATGCGTGGAATTGGCTGAAGTTTGATGACAATCCCAAGCAAGTAGGTGATAGCAAGCATATAAAAATTGTCTTGAAGATGAAAGGAACTGGGATAAGTCAATTAGGCTAAGCGTGTAGGCCTCAAACGTGGCAGTATTTCATGCAAATTTCAAGTTGAAAAGTCAACTATATGCAAATTTTTATTGTGAAATATTTTTGAGAATTTCTTTCAATTTTGCATCAATATTTGGTATTCTTTATGTTAGGGTCAATATTGTAATTGACATTTTTGTGAACAAAAAGGACTAAAATGAACACTTGTAAAAATCAAGGACCAAAGTGCAATTATGTAAAAATTGAGGTAGAGTTTGAATTCAAATTTGGAACTAGGTTGAAGACTCAATGCATTTTAGCTAGCTGCCTGCAAGAAGCATGCTCGAGCAGTTGAAGCAATGTGATCTTCGCTCGACCTTCGCCAGCCTCTTGCTCAAGCGATGATTATATATGGTAAACTTAAGTCGCATTTTTTGACGAGTTTTACACGGCCTATACTATCAAAACGTCCCTAACTATAAATACAAAAGTCCGAGACGATTTTTCAGAGGTTGCTACATTATTCTTACATTGAGATATTCATTAACATATATGAATGAGATCCAAGAGACAAATCATTAAGAGATTCATATATTCATTCTTGAGATCCAGCAACCCGATTTTGGAAAATATCAAGGTTTCATAATCCAAAACACTTAGCGTCATTAATCTTTTAAGGAACCGACTCTTTCGTTGAGATTTGGAAGAGGTGAAGCAAGCACAGGAAGAGCGCAAGAATAGGAGGTTCTTGAAATTTCACTTGTAGAGATAATTGACAGAAGATCAAGAGATTGGAAACGCAACGGTAGATCTTGGAAGCTGCAGGAGGTAGATTGTGAGTCATCTACGACAGATAGATCGTGAGTCTGAAAGTTAGACAGTGGATCTTAGAGATTGTAGGAATTACAACAGCTAGAACTACTAAAAGTTGTTAGTATGGAATCACACTGTAATCTATATTGTCGACAGTGGAGGTAACTGTCTTGGTCTCGGAGTTTTTCCCTTGTTGGGTTTTTCCTTGTTGGGTTTCTCCGTCAACATATTGGTGTTCTTTACTGCTTTCCATATTATTACAATTGCGGCATTCAAGCATAGGATTAATTAGAATTGTGTGCATAATCATCTAAAAACTAATTAAAGTAACTTGTTGCTTTGGTTAAATGAATTTCGCACGTAAGGTCAAATTAAAATCGAATAACTAGTAAAGGTATAGTGCTATCCCGTAATTTTCACTTTATAATCGACGAATATATTTTATAAATCAATGTTGCATTCTACATTAATCAACAGGTTTTGATTGTTCTCTTCTAGCACTCACAAATCCAATCCTTCATAATATTTTGGAATGGGCCCGCAGAGCGCAGGGAGTTTATCGCTCGTTTTTGGGCATTTCTTGGACTGGAATACCTAGAGTGTCAAGATGGGCGGGTCAGACCGGCCCGTCAAGGCCTGTCCAAAGGTGAATCGACCCGTAAATCGAGCGGGCCAAATCACGGGCCTAATATATTTTTTTACCGGTCTCTTTTTTTTTTAAAAAAAAATTTACCATTTATTTTTTAAGTGACAATCTTTGAAAAAAAAAAAAAAAAGGCCGACCAGTTCATGATCCGGCCCATGCAGGCTTTGTGGTCCGGGCCGAGTTACTTAGTTTTTTGGTCCGAGCCTGACCAGCCCGTAAGCCCGCATGACGTGGGGTTTTTTTTTTTTAAGCGGACTGTGCATGAATTTTTTAGTGTGAGGGCCGGCCCACCCGTCTTGACATGTCTTGAAATACCTACCTAGAAACTAAACAATATACACGCGGGCCTTTTTTTTATAGCGGACTGCGCATGAATGTTTTAGTGTGAGGGCCGACCCGCCCGTTTTGACATGTCTTGGAATACCTACCTAAAAACTAAACAATATACTTGAAAACGTCACTTCTAACATCACAAATACGCATCAGTCATAGTCTTACAGCATACACTAACATAAAATATACCATACCATCTCGGATGAAATCAAATCCCAAAAGCAAGACGTCAAGGACTCTTATTTCCTGTCTATATGGCCTTTCATAACATCTTCCTCACTGGATGCTCCACTTCCACTTCCCAATCTGAACAAAATTCGTTTGCGACTAAACCCTTGAATAATTCAAAATCACAAACATTAACAAGTAAAAGAAAAATATTCCTTTTACTATTCTACTTTCATAGATTTTCAGCCTAAACCTCCATTTGGAAAAACTTTCAATTTATAAATTATCGAACTTTATTTTCAATCTCATATTCCAATGAATTTATAAATGCTGTTCACTTATCCACTACTCATTTTATTTATAAACTAAACAATTTATGAATCTTCCCAAATGGATTTTACGATAAATGAGATATAGATTTCAGAATCAATAATCCAGGATGTAGTTGCAAAAATTCCACCTTGTTGGAACCCTTTCAAGGCTGCACAAAGGCCATGAACCATGCAATGAAAGAAAAATTAATAAAAAAATAAAACTTAAAGTCGGAGAGTTCACCCAATCAGGACACATCGATTTGTAATACCAAATTCTACACTTGCAATAATACTAATCAGTCGAACTCATATTGTCACACAATGATGAATTTTAACCATAGGTCACAGGCACCTGAAATCTTTATGAAAAAAACAAACGAGCAATTACATTCATAAGCTCATTGAAGGAAACAAAACACAAGTACAAAAAATGGTATCGTGAGAATTTGGACAAAGAAACTGCAGACTCGGTTATAGACTGTGCAACAATCTTGGTTATTTACTTTGAAAGAGTGACTAACTTATATTTAATTTTGATAAAAGATATTACTTACTTCTAAAACCTACCTGCTTACAAAGTAAACGATTTTTGGTTCTATAGCTAGAACTAAAAAGCAGATCAGAATCGCACAAGACTCAGAACCGAACCGATTTTAACTGGAACCGGAGCGAATTGCCTGTTTACGCCCCGTTCTAGTTCAGGTTGGGTAGTTCCTGTAAAAATACCTACCCCTACTTTTAACATACTAGTTCCTTATAAAAGTTATTTTCTATGCTTTTGAAATCAATAAATATTTATATTGGAAAGCAACTGGCCTAAAAACATTTCGTCCATCATCTGAAGAAATATAAATTGTATTATTATAATTTTATAAATATTACAATGTAAAAATTTCTATTTATAGGATTACAAATAACTGTACAATAAAATAAATATAAAAGAAAAGATTACACAATTAACTATTAAGAAAAATAATCCTACATTAAAAAGAAATATTACAATAAAAAAATACTCCATATTATATTTCTATATTTAGAATATTGAGTTTGAAGAAATCAATCCAATCAAATATTCCAAATTGAAGAACTCTGAACACTTGAGATCTTTGTCATTGTCGATGTGGATAATTGACTTTTTGTTTGTTGGAAAAAAAATATTTGATGGACATTTTTTTTTTAACATAAAAAAACCTCTAATTTGTTTAAGAGACATGGGGAGTGCCGGTAAAGTTCAAGGTACCGACCCTCCAATTTTTTTTTTTTTTTTAACATAAAAAAATTTCTAGTTTGTTTAATAGGCAGGGAGAGTGCCGGTAAAGTTCAAGATACCGACCCTCCAAATAAAATAGAATTAAATTCCCAAAAAAAGATTTTTTTAAAAAAAAAGGATAGGAATATTGAAAAGTTAAGAAACATGGCCACTCAATATTTGAGAGATTCTGTGTCGAGAATCTCGAGAAGGAGTTGCAAAGTGACGACCCGACATTGATGAAGTAGTTGTAGGAGACTTTTGAGACATTTCTTCAAGTTACTACTATTGTGTTTTTGAAGTTTTTTTTTTTTTTTTTTGTTTTTTGTTTTTTTTTGTTTTTGTGTGTGTTGCAAGTTTAACCCAAGACCAAGTTAAACCTGCTCTGATACCATGTGAAGAAATATAAATTGTATTATTATAGTTTTGTAAATATTACAATGTAAAATATCCTATTTATAAGATTACAAATAACTGTACGATAAAATAAACATAAAAGGAAATATTACACAATCAATTATTAAGAAAAATAATTTTATACTAAAAAAAATATTACAATGAAAAATATTTCATATTATATTTCTATATTTAACACATCAGGTGAAAATTGTCAGGAATAAATTATGCTTGAAAAAAGGGTATAAAGGCAATGACTTAAGATGACGTGTAGTTTCAGAATAAGAAAGACTTTCTTAAGCCTTAATTATTCAACTTTTGGAAGATTGCAGAAGACTGCACTCTTAAATATTTTTTTTTTGATACTCAGGTTTCCCAACTTACACCAGACTATATCCTGGACCACCAGCCACTGGCCCCTCAGTAACTGGCGGAAGTAAACCGCGGGTTATGTCCAAGTTGACAGGGTCCGTGCACATTTTATACTCCTAACCTCAAAGGAGCCTCCTCCATGATTATTACATCACCAAGCTGCTCCAATCAATAAATGGTTATTACATCACTCAGCTGCTCCAACCAGGAATCGAACTCCCCACGCTGAGGTTGCACCCTTAAATATTTTGTTGCAACAGAATATTGTATAAATGGAAAGGTTCAAGCGCAACAATTCAAGTGTTGGCAAGAGAAATAGCAAGTTTCTATTAGAACAAGTAAACATTGTGTAGTTTTTTACTACTTCGAAGCCAAAGACAAGGAAACGTGATGAAATAGTTGCATATAATCAAGCAAGGGTGCAAGACTCAAAGGAGGTCTAGATGATTATTATTGAATTGGTCACTCTTTTACTCGTCCGAATTGTACCATAACAGTGGTAATAAGGTAGATGAGCTGGGATTTACTTTAATCAATTTTAATATTATTTGATATTAATGCAATTCATTTATCCTTACTGTTGACCTCAAAAAATGGACTTTCGAGCCGCCAACAGATAAGTATTCTTGTCCACTTCTCCCTGCACACGATAACAAGCCGTTAGTCACTCGTGACCCTTTTTCCGACAGGGATGGAGGCGGCCGCGAGCACTCCGACGGTCAAGTCAGTTTTCTGTTTGGATGTAGGGGTCGCCGGAGACGTGAGGAGAAAATATGGAATGAATAAAGTGTGTATACAAGGGGAGAATAACTTATGTTCTTTTAATTGGCAAGAATGCGAATCCCTCTTCTGGCGCAAGGATGTCGTATTTATACCAAGGGTGGGAGGAGGAGAGCCATTGGATGAGGAGACACGTGGCCTCGGATCCTTCCACCCTGTTCCATCCTAGACGTCAATCTATCCATCGATAGGTTGACGGATCTTTATTGTTTTGACTTATGCGGCTGAATTGAGCGATTGAATCCTGCCACACGTCCCGTCAATCAATTAGAGATTTAATGTTGGAGAGACTTTCGTACAAAAAGGACTTTGGCTAGAGAGAGGTGGGATAGTTCAGCGAAGCGTCTTGGTTGAGGAGTACGGGCCTTTGCATCTGCTGAGAGGTGCGGATAAGTTCAGTTCTGCTTTTTAAGACGCTTCAGTTCGGTCCCCCACGCTAAATCAGTTCGCCTATACGTGGGGCTTCTTCTGTTTGACACGCGTCGAGTCCTTTTGGACCCGTAACAATAGTCCCTCAAATCCATGTATGGATTATTTATATAACGCGTGGATTTTTGGAGTAGATATGCTTTCAGGGGTGTCGATGAGTTGCGTACGGTTCTTTGGCTGTGTTCGAGGCGAAGAATATCGTAGCTTCAAACGGCGGGGCTGTCTATCCCCGTAACCATAGTTCCTCAAGCCGTATTGTGCATTAACTTGAGGCGATAGCTTTTGAAGTAGGACGCTCTGAGAGCTGGTGACTTTGAATATGAGTTTTCCGAAGTGATTGAGGTTGGCAGCTCTTAGAAGAACTGTTGCAACTGAAATATGACTTGGCCGAAGTGAGTGAGGCTGGCAGCTCTTAGAACTGTTGCAACTGAAATATGACTTGGTCGAAGTGAGTGAGGCTGGCAGCTCTTAGGAGAACTGTTGCAACTCTGAAATATGACTTGGCCGAAGTGGTTGAGGTTGGCAACCCTTAGGAGAGCTGTTGCAACTCTGAAATATGATTTGGCCGAAGTGAGTGAGGCTGGCAGCTCTTAGGAGAACTGTTGCAACTCTGAAATATGACTTGGCCGAAGTGGTTGAGGTTGGCAGCCCTTAGGAGAGCTGTTGCAACTCTAAAATATGACTTGGCCGAAGTGGTTGACGTTGGCAGCCCTTACGAGGGCTGTTGCAACTCTGAAATATAATTTGGCCGAAGTGAGTGAGGCTGGCAGCTCTTAGAAGAACTGTTGCAACTCTGAAATATGACTTGGCCGAAGTGGTTGAGGTTGGCAGCCCTTAGGAGAGCTGTTGCAACTCTAAAATATGACTTGGCCGAAGTGGTTGACGTTGGCAGCCCTTACGAGAGCTGTTGCAACTCTGAAATATAATTTGGCCGAAGTGAGTGAGGCTGGCAGCTCTTAGAAGAACTGTTGCAACTCTGAAATATGACTTGGCCGAAGTGGTTGAGGTTGGCAGCCCTTAGGAGAGCTGTTGCAACTCTGAAATATGATTTGGCCGAAGTGAGTGAGGCTGGCAACTCTTAGGAGAACTGTTGCAACTCTGAAATATGACTTGGCCAAATTGGCGGCGCTGAATAGACGGTCTTGGATTGTGTGCATGACTTGGAAGGTTTTCTCATTTTTTCAAGGTAATAATAAGGGGGCGTTGCTTTCTTTCAGAACACATTTCCCCTTTATCCTAGGAGGCAATTATGGCAACGGCTCCCCCGCCTTCAAGGTAACGCGCTTGGCCTCTGCGTGAGTTGCACCGCTTCATCAGGGCCCTTCGAACGCCTATTGATTTAAACGGTGATGATTAGCCTTGAATTTGGATGGCTAAGATCTGTTTTGAGAAAATCCAACGGTTGGGGTGATCCTTGGATTTTCTATATAAACCCTCTCTCGCCATTTCGAAGGTTTACTTTGCTAAAAAATTTAAAACGCTCCCAAACTCTGTCAAATCTTCTTCTCCGGCAAACAAGCAACTTCGACGAACCCATTGGCGATTCCGATGACTGGTAAAACCATCTTCAACCTTAGGTAAATTGATCTTCCTCCTTTTCCATCTTTTTCTTCGATTTTTCCAGGACTTTTTCCTGAAAAAATAGCTGCCGAGGGCGATTCTAGGATGACTGTGAGGGAGGGGCGAGGTGAGGCGACTGCTGAGTTGATAGAGCCCATCTTAATCAGTTCAGAGGAATTGGGTAGAGCCATTAGGGCTGGGAGAATATCTAGAGGCGCCCAGACTCCCCAGTAGACACTTTAGTCCAATGGGGGGCTTCTAACTACCCTTCAAAGGCCACTCCGGCCATGATAGAAAAATGTAGGACTATTTGTAGGGTTCCAGACTTCATAAAGCTAATTTTACCAAAGCCGGATGAGAGGGCTTGTTATCCGAGGCCAGAGTGTGTGGCAGTGAGTGAAAGCCTATTCCGGGCTGGTCTTAGGCTTCTTTTCCACCCATTTTTTAGGTTGGTTCTTCGATCATACGGGTTGGCCCCGACCCAGTTAAATCCAAACTTTTGGTCCCAATTGGTGGGGTCATGGATACTGTGGAGGTAGGTCAGTATTGGGGTTGACATGCCTTTCAACGTTTTCCACTCCTTCTATCTACCGAAGTGCGTGGCCGGGGAGGGAAATAAGGGGTGGTACTACCTGTCTCCTTGGGGATCCCATTCCCCTTTTGTGATCGACCTGCCCTCATCAGTAGAGGGGTGGAAAGATTCGTGGTTCTGGGCAGCTGGGAGGTAGGACGCAATGGAGAATGACCCCATGGCGCCTTTGACAGTTCCCACCACTTACTCTACTCCCAGTAAGTTTTGTTTCCGAAGTAACTTTACTTCATCTATTTCCTCACGTGCTTAATATTTTTGTTGTTTGCAGGTTTGAAGCCGAGGTATGAAATTTTCGATGAGGAGTGGGGTATTATCAGTGATATCTATCACCTCGACCCCCGAGAGAGGAGCTACCACAAGATTATCAACTTGAATATCCCCTTCGTTCGCCACGGTCTGATGTCTAGCCAAGGTAAGCTTCACTCCTTCACTTTGTCATTTATTCTCTTTTAGTATGATTCATTGAATACTTTGTTTTATTTTCATCTTGCAGGGAATTTTGTGAAGAAGAGGCTCCTGAAGCCCGACTTCGCCACCATAAGGCATAGCATTGCCGAGGCCAAGGTTCTTCAGACCGGCACGACGGCATACAAAAAGCAGGCAGAGAGGTGTCACTCCTTGAGCAAGAGCCAGAAGGTCGTCGAGGAGGGAGTCGTTGAGGAGGGAGCTTCTCTAGTGTGGACCAAGAGAAAGGGATCGACTGCAACTTCCACTTCCACTTCCACTCCTGTTGCTTCTGCGAGTCCAGTGATCTCCCCAACTATCTCCGTCGAAGTGACAATTGCTGTCCCGGCCGAAGTTCAAGCCGTAGTGCCCATCTCTTCCTTCCCAGGAGGGGGCCTTTCAAGGAAGAGGCTGAAGAAATCAGCCACCTTTGCAGCCCAGCGAAATACTCCTGACTTCATTGGGAGTAAGGATGAGGAATTATTAGAGGCTGTGCTGGAAATGCTCCCGCCTGAGACCGCCTCTGCTGCAAGCGTCCATAACAAGTACTGGATCGAGGCGTGGTAGGATCATACTGCCTCCTACGAGGTGGAGGACCTCTTGGCTGCCAACAATGCCTGTGTGGCCAGAGCATTGACTCTCAGCTCGACAGCTGATGATTTGGTTTGGGGCCTCCGGAAGAAAAATGACGAGTTGGAGAAGAGGGTGGAGGCCTCTGCTGCCTGGGAGGAGGAGGTGGAGAAGACAAAGAAAATGACAGATGATTTTGAGGCGAGGTGGTTTGGGGCTACGACAAAGCTGGACTCTTCTGAGGTACGAATAAACCGCCTCAAATATGAATTGCATGAGTCCGTCTCCCAGGTGGCTGCGCTTACTAAGAGGGTAGACCAGTCCAATGAGCATCAGCGCATTGCCTCTGAAGCCTTGGAGGTGGCGAACAAAGAGAGGGCTGAGCTGAGGGTGTTATCAGAGGCCCATGCTGAGGAGATAGCCTCGTTGAAGGTTGAAGCGAAGTTGGTGGAAGAGGCGGCAGTTGAGAAGTACAAGGGTAATTTCACAGAAACTCCCGAGTACGATAACTTAGCCAACTACTGGGCTTCGTGGAGTGCCAGAGAAATTATGTCTCGCCTACGCGAAAAGCACCCAGAGCTGGATATTGGGTTCATCGAGGCGGAGTTCGGTGGGCCAACTGGGGGGCGACCCGAAGCGGAGGAGGAGGAGGTGCCTAATGAGTAGTGTAGACTTGTTCTTGTAATAGCTTCGGCCCAAATTTGTAATGACTTCGGCCCATTTTTGTATCTAATGAAATCTTCATTCTTCCATGGCTTAACCATTTAAGAAAATGATAAGTACTTAACCATAATCATCATTTCCCTTTGACTGTACTAACTCACTTCGGTACGAACATAATGATGAGTATTTAACCATTTAAGAAAATGATAATTGACTTGCAAGTGTGATCCGTTCGGAGAAGACTTAACCGTTTAAGAAAATGATAAGTTAATTGACTTGCAACTGTGATCCGTTTGGAGAAGACTTAACCATTTAAGAAAATGATAAGTTAATTGACTTGCAAGTGTGATTAGTTCGGAGAAGACTTAATCATTTAAGAAAATGATAAGTTAATTAACTTACAACTGTGATCCGTTCGGAGAAGACTTAACCATTTAAGAAAATAATAAGTTAATTGACTTGCAAGTGTGATCAGTTCGGAGAAGACTTAACCATTTAAGAAAATGATAAGTTAATTGACTTGCAACTGTGATCAGTTCGGAGAAGACCTAACCATTTAACAAAATGATAAGTTAATTGACTTACACTTTGGCTAGGACGTTTGATGCGTGAGGACGCATGTGGCTTCGTCAAAGATGGCACCCGCACCACCTCTGACTAGGCTTTATCCTTGGAGGTGATCCCTGGTAGATTTGCACCTCAGCTAGGATGTTTGATGCGTGAGGACGCATGTGGCTTTGTTAAAGATGGCACCCATACCACCTCTGACTAGGCTTTATCCTTGGAGGTGATCCCTGGTGGATTTGCACCTCGACTAGGATATTTGATGCGTGAGGACGTTTGTGGCTTCCTCAAAGATGGTACCCGCACCACTTCTGACTAGGCTTTATCCTTGGAGGTGATCCCTGGCGGATTTGCACCTCGGCTAGGATGTTTGCTGCATGAGAACGCTTGTATGATGCGACATTAAGAGTGAAGTAATCGAAAACAATTCTTTCATTGATAGAGGAGTTTACAGTTGTGAACATTTTACTGGAAATACTTCCTCAAGTGTTCGATGTTCCAGGGCTGAGGCATGATTTTTCCTTCAAGGTCTTCAATTCTGTAAGTGCCAGGTTGCACTTCTTCATAGATTCGATACGGACCTTCCCAGGTGGGGCCAAGAGTGCCAGTTCCTGGGTCCTGGGATGATGGGAAAACTTTGCGAAGTACCAGGTCTTCAATGCATAGGATTCTCTTCTTCACTTTGGCATTGTGGTAGCGCATCATCTTTCGCTGGTAAGAAGTGAGCTTGACCTGGGAGTCGTCCCTCCTTTCTTCAAGGAAGTCCAGCTCAAATCTCCTCAGATCATCGTTTGTTATCTCATTGAAGTGGATGCGACGAGGGGAAGGGACACCAACCTCTACGGGGCTCACAGCTTCGGCTCCGTATGCCATCGAGAACGGAGTCTCCCCTGTTTCCATTTTGCAAGTTGTCCTTATAGCCCAGAGCACTTGTGGGAGTTCGTCAACCCAGACTCCTTTCGATGTTTCCAGCTTTCTTTTCAATGTGAGCTTGATAGTCTTGTTGACTGCTTCAACTTGGCCGTTGGCTTGAGGGTGATGGGGTGAGGAGAAGTGCTTACTGATCCCGAGCTCATCACACAAGTCCCTGACCTTCTTGTTGTCGAACTGTTTTTCATTGTCTGAAACCAGTGAATGTGGTATTCCGAAGCGACAAATGATATTCTTCCATAAAAATTTGGATGTATTTGCCTCGGTAATCTTCGACAGCGGTTCAGCTTCGACCCACTTAGTAAAGTAATCAATTGCAACATGGCGAAGCGAGCGTTTCCTCTTCCCTTGGGCAGGGGGCCAGTGAAACCCACCCCTCACTTGGCGAACGGCCAGGGGCTTAATACGACAGTCAGTTCTTGAGAGGGTCACCTCTGCACGTTGGCGAAGCGTTGGCATTTATCGCATCTACGCACAAAGTCAATGGCATCCCTTTTCAGGGTAGGCCAATAATATCCTTGCCTCAGTATTTTATGGGCTAAAGTCGGACCGCCGGAGTGGTTTCTACAAACTTCTTTGTGGACCTCTCTTAAAATGTAGTTAGCTTCCTCCCCTCCGGTGCATCTGAGGAGGGGAGATGAGAATCATCGCTTATACAAAATATCATCTTGCAGGATGAAGCGAACAACTCTTCTTCTGAGTCGGCGAGCTTCTGTCTCATTTTTTGGAAGGGTCTACTCCTTTAGGTAGGCGAAAATAGGTTGCATCCATGATGGAGTGCCTTCAATCCACATCAGTTCTTCGCCTTTCTTGGGAGAGGGTTCCGCCAGGTGCTCAACCGGCATTATCGTGAGGAGTTCGGAATCCTTGCTGCTCGCAAGTTTTGACAGGGCGTCTGCTTGGGAGTTCTCCTGCCATAGCACTTGTGTCAATTCGAAATTCTCAAAGGTGGGAAGAAAGTCCATGACCAACTTCAGATATTCCACCATGTGCTTGTCTCTGGCCACGAAGATCCCATTAACTTGATTCACCACTAGCCAACCTCAGTCCAGCTAGGAGGGCCTCGTATTCAGCCACATTGTTGGTGGCTTTAAAATGAAGCCTTACTGCATAATTCAATTTGTGCCCTTCTGGGCTCACCAGAATCACTCCAGCTCCGGAGCCATTCTCCCTGGACGAGCCGTCCACAAAAAGGCTCCAGGTGGGCGTATCTGCTGGCTCTATATTAAGTTCGACCTCTGGGGCCTTAGCAAATTCTGCCACAAAATCAGCTAGGACCTGGCCCTTGATTGCCGTCCTGGGTGTGTATGTTAAATTGAGCTCACTGAGTTCCACCGTCCACTTCAGTAATCTCCCCGAGGCGTCTGGTTTCTGAAGAACTTGCCCAAGTGGAAAATTCATCAAAACACGGATGCTGTGGGCCTGAAAGTATGGTCTCAATTTCCTGGAAGCAGTGATTAAAGCCAGGGCCAGCTTCTCCATGTCCTGATATCGCGCTTCGGCGGGAGCAGTGATTTGCTCACATAGTAAAAAGGCAACTGGTGTGTCTCTTCTTCCCTCACCAGCACTGAACTGATTGATTCTTCAGCCACCACTAGATATAACAACAGGGTTCTCCATCCTTGGGTTTGCTCAGGATGGGAGTTCGTCCCAAGTAGTTTTTCAACTCTTGGAAAGCCTCTTCACACTCCGGCGTCCACTGGAACTTCTTTCCTCATTTGAGGACCTTGAAGAAAGGGTAGACACTTTTCAGTGGCCTTGAAATGAAGCGATTGAGTGCGGCTACTCTGCCAGTTAGTCGTTGCACTTCCTTGGGCTTTTGTGGCGATCTCATCTCTACAAGTCTCTGATTTTCTCGGGGTTGGCTTCTATCCCTCTTTGATTTACAATGTAGCCTAGAAACTTGCTAGAGACTACTCCGAAAGCACACTTCAGGGGATTTAACTTCATTCGGTACCTCTTCAGTATCTGAAATGCTTTGTCCAAATGCTTGATATGCTCCCCAACCCTGAGGCTTTTTACCAGCATGTCATCAACACAAACCTCCATAGTGTTGCTGAGCTGATTGGCAAACATCTTGTTGACTAGTCTTTGGTAGGTGGCCCCTGCATTTTTCAATCCAAAGGGCATTACCATATAGCAATACAATCCTCGATCAGTGATGAATGATGTGTTCTCTTCGTCATCTGGGTGCATGGGGATCTGGTTGTAGCCTGAATAGGCGTCCATAAAGCTTAACAGCTCGTGACCCGTAGTTGTATCCACCAATTGGTCTATTCGTGGGAGGGGAAAACTGTCCTTTGGGCATGGCTGATTAAGGTTGGAGAGTCAATGCAGACCCTCAATTTGCTATTGTGTTTCTTGACGAGCACGGGATAGGAAATCCACTTTGGATACACGGCTTCCCTAATGAAGCTGTTGTTTATTAGCCTCTCCACTTCTTCCTTGAGGGCCTCATATCTTTCATTGTTCAGCGACCTCCTCTTCTGCCTATGAGGAGTATGGCTCGGATCGATCTGCAGGTGGTGGCAACTGACGTTTGGGTCAATTCCAATCATGTCTTCATGCTTCCAGGCGAAGACATCCATATTTCTTCGGAAGAAGTTTTTAAGTTCTTCCTTCATTCCCTGTTCTGGGTCCTTTCCGACCTGCAGGACCCTTGTGGCATCCTGGGGGTCAACGGGGAAACTCTCCAGTTCTTCTATTGGAGCAGTAAGTGATTCTGATTCAATGATCCTTGGGCCTAGCTCCTCTAAGGATGTTTCAGGTCTGGCTTCTGCCATTTCGACATCTTCGATGGGGGGCTGCCCTTCCGCAGGGTCCTCTGCCATTTCAGCATCACTATGAACCATGTTCACCCTTGGTTCGGCTTTTCTGCGTTATCTAAGTCTTCATACTAGAAATCCTGTGGTGGCACTTCTTCCTCTATCCAAAAGTTTGTTTTGTCAATACACTCATAATCAACTGGATCATAAGATCTCTTCTTATAATGACGTCTATAACGTTGTAAATGAGTAGAAGTTAGATAAAAAATATATGTATATGTCAAATAAATGAGTCATTAAAATAGACTCTTGATGTGGTAAAAAGTTTAAGATTATATACCTATTTTTCAATCGCAAATTATACGTAACATAAACAAGATCGTTGAGTCTTTGATGCTCCAATCTATTTCTTTTTTCGTGTGAATACATTCAAAGACACTCCAATTCCTTTTACATCCCGAAGAAGAAGCCGTTTGACCAAGAATTCGAACAGCTATCTTTTGCAAAGTAGGAGCACTAGATCCACACAATTTCCACCATTCATCTGCATAATTTAATGAAATTAGTTTTAAGCGTTAAGAACTATTAAACATAAACAATAAATAACTAAATAAAAATTCTCACCGGGTTGTAATGATTTTCTAGTATTGCATGCAGATTGCCTCCCAAAACTTCCTTCACGTTCTCGATACATCCTTATCTCTGCCATTGCTTTTGTCTCATCACCACAAATGCTTTTAATTTCAAGCAAATTGAATAGACCTTGCATGACTTCTACTTTTTGAAAAAATCCTTCTTCATAAATGAAGGCAGGATTAAAAAAATAAGCTGCTGCATGTAAGTTAAGACGAAGATGTTTATCCCATCGCTCCTTAATTATATAAGTGTACGACTTGTACAACCTCTTCTTACCTAAGAATATATTCTTAATTCCTTTTCGTGTCCTATCCATGCCATCATATACATAACCTAATGAAGGGTTTTCATCTGAATCTACAATCCGTAACAATCTTATAATAGGAGCCACAATTTTCACAACCATTAAGCAATCCTCCCAAAATTTGTTATCCAAGATGATAGAACTCACAAGTCTTCCATTTGAGCTTTTTGAAAGCCTATGGCTCGTAAAATGCCTACTTGTTGCCAAACTCTGCAATGCTTGTTTGTCATCATAAATACTTTTCAATGTAATAAAAGTAGTAGCAAAACGAGTCACAGCTGGACGTACAATTTCCCTCCATTCAGGTATTTTTCTCAACCAAGACAAAAAAAATTGTGTGATTATACACAAATATTGTAATCTTCGAAGCACGCAATGCAAGGGAATGTACGTGAAGCATACTACTAATATCTTTTAAAACAAGATTCAAACAATGTGCAGCACAAGGAGACCAAAAAATGTGATCATATCTATTGTGCAATAATTTCCCTGCCGCCACATAGTTAGCTGCATTATCAGTTACCATATGAACTACATTACGAGGTCCAACCCATTCAACTATCTCGGAAAACAAATTACACAATGTTTGAGCATCTTTGACAACATCTGATGCATCATAAGATTTTATAAATACAATCCCAGAAGAGCAATAGACTAAAAAATTAATCAAAGTTCTGTGTCTTTGATCAGTCCAACCATCGGCCATAATTGTGCATCCATTATTTATCCACTGACTTCGATAAGTGTCAACAAGCAATTGGCATTCTCTCTTGCAATCTCTCAACAAATTAACACGAATGTCAGTATAAGATGGACCTTTAAATCCTGGACCAATTGCAGCAGTGGCATCTAAAGCAAGTTGAAAGTAAGGTGATAGCAAAGCATTAAATGGGATGCAAGCATCATAAAACCACCTAGCCCAAGACATATGGGCTCTCTTTATTGCTTGTTTACCAGCTAAAACACTCTTTAAACTAGGTTGAGATCCAGGAGTAGTCCTTGGAGCAAAATATGTTTCAATACCTTCACTTGCTTTCCTCTTCTCTTTTTCAAATGGCATATTTATTTCTTGAATATCCTCTTCTATTTCCTCTCCTCCAGTTTCTAAATCTATATAATTGTCCCTAGTATCTTGTTTCTTTTTAGATAAATCCCTAAGAATACCTTCAAATTTAAATCGAACATCAAAAGGAACTTTCTTGCATTGAGATATTTGACCTTTAATTCCAGCGAGATGATACTTCATTCTGTTAATTCCACCACCTTTAAAGCTATTGTTGCAATAAAGACAAGTGAAACGAGCTTTACCGTCACTATCACGAGTTGAAGAGAAGTGTTCCCATGCAGGGTCAGTCTTCGTACGGCTAGATTGTGTGGAACCTTTAGAGTGGCTTTCCGAAGATTGAGTATTGCAATCCATCCTAAATAAAAGCAATGAAAACTTGAAAAGTATTAAAGTTGTCGAGTATTAAATAAAACCGAAATAGGAAGCATTCATAATAAAAAGCAGGATTCAACCATTCATAAAGTTCCTTGAGAACCAAAGTGAGACACAGGTCGAAGGTTGTGGGACCTCTGCTGCTAAGTAAGGAGCACTTTATGTTTCTCCATTCTATACCCAGCCATGCATGTCGATTGAAATGACGACATGGCAAATTAACTCATGCGTGAACTTATGTAGATCTAATAAGTAATAACTAGTTTGAAAATATTAACTACCACCAAAGCAATTCAACCTGCCCTAGTAAGAAATCAATCAGGCACCTCAGAATAAATGCTAACAAGAAATAAATCCGGCGCCTCAGCATAAATGCCAATATTGCCAACTCATTGACAACCAACTTCATCATATATAGTAATCAGCTGTCCATAGAAAGAGATATACACTAAACCTACAAAGACGGTTCTAACTCTATAAAGGTAATATTGAATATGATATAGATAATCATGCATAAACTAAAAAGTGACTGTAGCTATAGGACAAAGTGAAAGAAGTGTTTCTGTAATTTAAAATTTAACAAAAAATCAGATATAAATTTTTAGTTGAAATAAACTTGGGGTTGGCTAAAGAATTGGTTTTTTCTCCATTCACATTTGATCCAGAGTCCATAATTTAAAATTTAAAAGGAACAAAAATAAAAATGATCAGGCAACCGTATACTGGAGGTTCTACCTGTTTGCTGGCTGAAGGGCTTCAAAGCTTGATACACGCCTTAGGGTAGCTGCAAACATTGAAAAAGAACCCATGCATTACTATGGGAAATTGCATATATTATTTCCAAATTGTATCAAAAAGATTATTATTTTGGAGACAAAAGCTAATGTGCTAGCTAAAGAACATCAACAAATACCATTTCTCAGCCACAACTTACTTACACTTCATCTCTGTTGCTCATAAACATTAAAAATGAGAAAATGCAATTAACAAGCAAACAAATTAGGGATTCAGATCCATATTTATATAGAAACTGAACTTTCAATATCAAATAGTTCCTATAGACATGCATTTACCGTTTTGCTCTTGTTCCTTGATATAAAGGAAACACCAAATGAAGAGACAAAAGTCACAAATCGAAGCAGGAAGCAGGAATCATTCATAAAAATCAGGAAGACAAAATCGAAGCAGGAATCATTAAGCTATAACATAGTTGTTGCTATGGCTGTGAACAATATTCCACCAAGTGAACAAACAACAAATCGGAACCAACAAATTTTCCAAAATCTAAAATTAGGGGTATAAAAATCAGAAATTGGACGCCGTGAAGAATCAAGCAAAGCTGAGAAGGAGAAGAGAGATTCACCTGAAAATTGGACGGCCGTGAAGACTGAAGAAGCAGGGCGATGGGTCGTTGTTTTGGATTTGCCGGGATTTGGAGTTCTTCTCCACCAGAAGCCGTCTGAAATCAAATTACGAAGTGAGTCTAGAAACCCTTAAAATCGTATCCGGGTCACGGGTCGTCCGAAACCCGGCCGGTTCAGCGGTTCTCCAAACGGGTTTCTAATTTCAGGGTTTATACCATAAGCCGGACCGGGCCTGGGTCCGGTTCCCGGTTTTTCCGGTTGAACCGGCCGGTCCGGTCCGGTTTTTACAACCTTGATATTTTCAACTTTATTTGATATGAGATTATATCATTTAACATGCTCTGCAAGATAGTAGCTCGATTGAATAAATCAATATTGAAATTCGTTTACTCATTTTTTGAATCTTAATTGAATTGAATTGCTCGTTCGAGTTTAATGGGTTATGATATCATGTTAAGAACTAAGTTCCATTTTAAAAGGGAACACCACATAACACCTACATAAAAGAATTAATTTTCAAAACTAACAAACTTGTTAAATTATTTCAAAAATCAGGTGTTAAATAAATTTATTAAATATTAAATTATAATATAATATATATTAAATAGTGAATTTTTAGAAAATGTATAATTTAAAAATAGAGAAATTTTTTTGAGTTTACCATAAAATGTTTTATTGTGTAAATATATTATTAAAAATAAGTATGTACAAAAAAGAATTTGAAAAAAATAATTGACAAACAGGCTTGGTTCAACTTAATGAAACCACTTAGCTCTTGTTTGATTTCCTTTAAAATTTTAATACAATTTTTTCTTTTTTTTTTCTTTTCAATTACATATTTTTCAATGAAATAATATTACACGTAGATAAAAAAAAAAAAAAATTCATTAACCATACATTCTCCTAAAAATTATTATTTTAAAATAAATTTTACTCAAATTTCTGTCAAATAGGGTTTTTTTTCCCCTCAAGGCAACAATACACGAGCTTTTGGTCAAATGGGGTCCACGGTTTGAATGAATAAATTGTTAAAAAATGATTTATTTTACATCCATTAGTAGAAGGACAAAACGAACTTTGTCGAGGAAGTCACTATTGCTGACTTCTTCTATCTTTGTCTGTTGACATAGTTAGCCATTCTTTACATTGAATGGACATACCACATAAATGGACCAAAAAATGATTTTTTTTACCACAAAAGCATTAAAAGACAGGCACTTGATGTTCATCTCGAAAGGCCAACTATTGAGATTTGGTATTTCATGTTAAAATGTCATCTAGTTTAAGAATAATAATTAAGAAAAATTTTTACAAAATTTTGCCCACAAAAGAATTCTAGATACTCACATGGGTGGACCCTCATGTGAGCATTTTATTGCCCAAAAAATCATACACCCACCCTCCATTGTGTGTTGTCTGTACAAATTCTGTACACTTATTTTCTCTACACTAAGTATTGTTCAATAATCAAAGTCTTTATATATTAGCTAGTGTTCTACCTAACAAATGTAAATCCCCAAAATTAAAAAAAAAAAAATTAGAGGGGTCAAACTTCTTGAACTAAGAAAAAAAATACAATTTTAGTTTGAGCTTTATGAGTAACATTGAGTCTTAGTTTTTATTCCTTTTTAAATAATTGAGACTTAAAGAGTTAGATTTTAAAATTTTATACCTTTTAAAAGGAGTAATCAGGATGGTTAATACTTCAGATTTAACAAAGGTAAGATTTACCCTTAAGGAGGCATTCTTCCCCTCTCAAGACAATTTATGTAATGATTTCCTTGAAAAGTTTTTTACAAATCAAAGAGAGGATTTAATAAATAATTTATAATATTGAATAAGAAAAGTTCAGACTGAACTTCAAGCTTCCTAGTAATATGTGAAGAAAATGGTAATACGATGGTTATAGTAATAAAATGAGCATTTTTTTTTTAACATTTTTATGGCATGACGTAGCAATAAGTTGGTATGTCACACTGTGACTATGTGAAACATCTATTGTAGTTTGATTGTCCGTTAAGCAATTTTCATCAATTTCTAGCGTGTGATGGAACGATAAAATTTGAAACAAAATTGAAGTTTGGTAAACCAATTGAACTAAATTAAAGGTCAATAACAAATTAAAATTTTGTTTAACGTTAAGTGACCGCATATGAAATTTATCCTTCTACACTAATTCGAAAGTATCAATTTATGACTTGTTTAAAGCTCGACCTTTAAAAACTCATTTTTTTCCCCTCAAATTCATATTCTACTACATATTCTTTAATTAAAATAATTTTACAAATAAATTTTTTATTTTATTTTTTAACTGCATATTCTTTAAAAATCACAAAATGAATTTTAACATAAAGTGGGATCTTGAAAAAATTAAGGCAAACAAATAGCCAGAAATGGTAAAATGACTCCACAAAGTCAAACTTTGCCCCGTTAGTCTAAAATCCATCTTTTAAAGGCGGCTGATACTTTTGCTCCCTACCGGTACTAGTTTTTCAAGCTTGTCTAAATCCAATTCAAGATGGACGCCATTGAAGAAGTGGAGCTACCAACAAGAGGTTTGTTTATTTGTCATTTCCCTTCACTTGATTTGATTTTCCGTAAAAAGTCTTTCTTTGGTTGTTTCCTCAATAATGGTCATCCATCATTTCCCAAAGCAAAAGATTTCATCGTTGCAATTATATTCCTCGATTTGAAAACATAGTCTGTTAATTAATGAAATATTTGTTGCTGATTCTTGTTTCTCTTTACCAGTGAAAGAATCAAATTCTGATGATACAAGCCAAAGACAGCAACTTCCTGGAAAAAAACACTTGGGATGGTGGCTTCGCATATTTCTTTACAGTGTCTTTCTTCTTGCTGGTCAGTCTACAGCCACCCTCTTGGGAAGATTATATTATGATAAAGGTGGGAATAGCAAATGGATGGCAACATTAGTTCAATCAGCAGGCTTCCCTATCTTAATGCCCCTCTTACTTTTCTTTCCTCGATCCTCGGCCTCGGCCGGAGCCAGCGAGTCCGCCGCCGCCGCCGCCATCACCTCCCTTTTGTTGTTGTACTTATTTTTTGGGCTACTCTTGGCAGGTGACAACTTGATGTATTCATATGGACTTCTGTATCTTCCTGTCTCTACATATTCCCTCATTTGTGCAACTCAACTAGCTTTCAATGCCCTCTTCTCATTTCTACTGAATTCTCAAAAATTTACTGCTTTGACATTCAACTCTCTTGTTCTACTCACAATCTCTGCGACCCTTTTAGCAGTTCATCCAGACTCTGCAGATAGCACAACCCAAGTCTCCAAATCCAAGTACATAATTGGTTTCCTATGCACACTCGGCGCATCAGCGACGTATTCTCTCTACCTCTCCCTATTAGAGCTATCTTTCAAGAAAATAATCAAGAGGGAAACATTTGATGCTGTTCTTGATATGCAAATCTACCCATCATTTGTTGCAACTTGTGCCTCTATTGTGGGACTTTTTGCTGGTGGAGAATGGACAAATTTGAGAGCAGAAATGAAAGGGTTTCAAAAAGGTAATGTTTCCTATGTTATGACACTTGTTTGGACTGCAATAACATGGCAAATATCTTCTGTGGGTTTGTTGGGTTTGATATTTGAGGTATCTTCTTTATTTTCTAATGTTATTAGTACTGTGTCACTGCCCGTTATTCCAATTCTTGCTGTCGTATTTTTCCATGACAAAATGGATGGGGTGAAAGTCATGGCCTTGCTGCTTGCTATTTGGGGCTTTCTTTCTTATGTGTATCAGCACTATCTTGATGAACTTAAACATCAATCACCCAAACCAGTTGCTAATCTAGTGTAGTTCATTCGATATCGAACTGTTATATTCTGGTTTTTCGTCTTGTGCTTTAGTCTTATGTTCTCATTGCTGTTCAAAATTCTAATGAGACGCTGCTGAGAACTGAAATGTTTATTTAAAAATTCTTGAAATTTTTTGTCCCAGTGAAACTCGTGCTCAAATGAGAAATTCAAACCTAGGTTGTATCAAGATAATGCACAAATTTTAGTCCCTTTAAAGCAACTTCATCTTCTCTCCATCGCTATGTTTCATTCCCTTCACCAACAAGAAATGTTATGAAATTTTAACATAAATTTCGGAATTTCTTCTGCTCAATCACAATTAAATCAATAGAATACGTGCTTCCTAGTATCAATTTCATAACTTCAAGTTAACAAATAAGATCAAGCGAATAAGCCAATTATCAAGTTGGTATTCACATTATAACTCGTCAATGTTCTTGAACTGGAAAAGCCATCACATAAAACACTCATAGTGCGCTGAAGATAGCAAAGATTTCACTTACTCAAGAAAATTGAGTGGAAAATTTTTTAATAGGAAAAACGAGAAGCAGTCAGTCAATAACATTACCAAATGGGTCATCAATATGTGACCTCACAAAAAATTCCATTACCAACCACCTATGTAACAACTAGACGGGAAAGCATTCCGCGATTGCCTCACATTATAATACCAGCACTAAAGAGGAGAACCACGATGATCATGTTACAGGACAGAACCCTCCAAGATCAAATTGTCCAAAGAGATGACGTGGTTTCATCGATCCCATTCCACAAGTTCAAGATTCCACTGCCATTGATTAAAAATACATTTGCAATCCATAAAGAAGGGACAAAAATTCTGTGAGTATGATATGATGCCTGAAATTGGCTGGTTCATTAACAGATAGATTACCACAAATACAGGTGATGCAGACACTTCCATATGAAAAAATCTTCTAGATGGTCTTTATCTAGATGACAGAAAGCCATATGCATTGTTCATGTTTCATATTAATGATTGGTAATCAAGACTAATATGGTGAGATGCACACGCCCGCAGATACATCTTTGAGGCCCATCAGCTCAGTGATAAGAAAACTAGAAGGCATTCATTTGCTTCCTCACATACCAACACTAGAAATAAAAGCCATGATCTTTCGGGTGATAATTTCACCAGATTGAACCCACCCACCCAGATCAAAATGTAGAAAGAAATCAGGTGGTTTTGTCCAACTTATTCCACAAACTCGAGATTTCCAACAAATTGATTACCAAAACTTAAGATTTCATCTTAAAATGTCAACTTTGTTAAAAAGAGTAGCTATGTTAGTCTATACTTCAGTAGTTAGTTAATGTGTATTTTATCCCTTAACATATCCCGCAAAATGGTGGCTCGTTTGAATAAATCAATCTTTAAATCCATGTGCATGTTTTTGAGTTTTAATCGGATTGAATTGCTCGTTGGAGCCTAATAAGCTCTAATATCATATAAAGACATCGGATTCTATCTTAAAAAGTCAACCTTGTTAAAATGAGTAACGCAAGCTCTTATATGTTGATTTATATTTTGGTGTTTAGTCGATGTAAGATTTATCCTTTAATATTGATAAAAATGAAAAATGCATACACAATCAATAAAGAAAGGAAGTGACTAAAATGTATCTGTTACAGCGACGAATCTAGCCTCCAAGTTCAGCTAGAGCGGGACTTTAACCGTTGACCGTCAACAATCAACGATTGTAATAGTCCGATCGTTTATTAAAATTTGATTAAATAATATTAAAAATTATTCAATATATATGTAACCCTAATTCATAATCATAAACAGTAAACCCATGATTCAAAAATTGATAAAACCCTAATTCTTAATCATAAATAGTAAACCCATGATTCATACTTCATAAACCACTAGGAATTCATAAACAATAATCTAAACTTACTTGGACCATTGGGCTTTTTTTTTTTTTTTTTTTTTTTTAAATTGTATACCACCACATCAACTCCATTACCACATGCACAGCCAATTAGGCAGGAGTAAAGTGCACCAAAAACCGTGTCACCTCCCTCTCCCTCCACTACCACCGCCTTATTTATTCAGCCCCAACTTCTTCATTTCTTCAGCTCTTATCATTTACCATTTTCTCTTCCTTTGCAATATCGAGCCCGAACGTTTTGAACTAATTTGATTGATTCGTGTTTTCCAGAAAAAAAATTGGGTTCGATTTGCTGATTTTTTTTGTTTCGGTAGTTTTAAAAATGGTTTCTTCTGAGAATTTATTGGCGATGGAACAACCATGGGGGCCGTTTTGTCAAACGTTTGCTGATTCTTGGTTTTACGATGTCTTTTCTAAAGAAACAGATGCCCTAACAAAAGTCTTGCAGAATTCGTTTGCCAATCCGTCGATTGAGAATAACTCCAGTCATGAAATCCTCAACCTCCGCGACAACCGCCTCAACGGAACCCTCACTCCCATCACACGATGCCTCAACCTGCTGATCTATTTATCAAGCAATGACTTCTCCGGCAAGATTCCGGCAAAATTTTCCTCCCTACCAGCGGATCCAGGGGGATCCAGCTAGAGCGGCCGCTCTAACTCGCAACCCCCTGAATCCACCGTTGATCTGTTAGTGAATGACACCAGAAGTTGGCTGACAATTGAATAGATAATCAATCATGAACCGAGTTAATGGAGTCACTAGCATGTGCTTCTTGAAGTCCTGTCTAGATTATAGATCGTTTATGTTTCATATCAAGGATTGGTAAACAGGCCTAATATGATATTTATGGTCATCTCTGCCCAAGGAAAACCATCAAACAGTTTATGTGCCTTCATCCCCAAATCACTTGAGTAGGCTAATCACACAACATTTTCAGTTATACGCCTGGCCTGCACCATAAAGTCACATGTATGTTCTATACTTCTATTCTCAAGGTTAATGATCTAAGCCTAAGAAATCTCTATCCACCAAAATCTGTATATATAATCAATCTATAGAGAAAACCCTACTATGGTACAGAGAATGACACTTCGCATTTCCAACAAAGATAAACATAACAAGATTCAAACCTATTAACACATAAAACCAAATATTATCCCAAACAACAAAGCCAATTCACGTTCTTTCAGAGTTATGTATAATCAGAAATAAAAAGGATAATAAATATCACCGAATTGTTTCAATCTTTTCATGAATTCATTTTTATTACTTAATATTGACGGCGGCTTCTTTGGGAGTCTTGGCAGTGATAGACAGGGCATGTAATCCAGACTGGAGTTCATCCGACAAGAGCTCATACACAATACGGTGTCGTTTAACGAGTGTCTGGCCCTCGAATTTGCTTGAAACAATTTTCACGTTGAAATGGGTCTCGGTTGCGCCGCTGTCTTTGACTGCGGCGTGGCCGGCATGCTGGTACGACACATCCTCCACCTCCAACAAGGCGGCTTCCAGCGCCGCTAGCTTCGTCTTGATCCTGCTTGCCCGTGACAGCAAAGCCCGCGACGCCATTTGCACTCTCTCACTGTGTGGGATTTCTTCGTATCAATGGCATAAATTCCCTAGCCCTTTTTGCTATTGCGTTTGTTTCACAGGAATTGTATATTTCAATAAAGAAATTCGATTTTGGGAGGAGGACAATTTAACCCGTCCATCCCGACTCAACGGTCCTACTCCCTAATAATATTAGGATCCAAAAAATTCGTCCCGACAAATTAACTAGACGAGATGTAATGGGTCATCCCTAGGCAGGTTACAGGGAGGGATGGGGCATCCTCTCTCCGCCTTGAATTCGTTTCGTGAAAGAAAAAAAAAATTAAAAATATAATTTTAATAAATGATTAATTTTAAAATATAACATATTTATAATTCAATGATTATATTATATAATTGTCAATTTAAAATTTTACATAACTAACAATTGTTTAGATATTTATAAATTCGATTATTCAATCTTTTTATTATAATTAAATTATATAATCTGAAATTCTGAATTATGATAGTTAAATAAATATTTTTTGCTTATAAACGATTTATATCAATTAATCAAAGTAAGTTAATATCTTGATCGAAAAAATTAGAAAAAAATTTAAAATATATGGAATGACCTTTAGATTTTTGGTTAAAGATTGAACTTTAAATAATAACTCAAATTTTTGAAAATGTAAAAAAAAAAAAAAAATAAAAAGAAAATTAAAATTAATCGGGGCAAATTCTTGCCCCGTCCCCGCCCCGCCCCGACCCGACCCGACCGCCCTATCTAAGGTGGGTCGGGACACGGGGCGGGGCAAGGTTCGAGGGTGGTGGGGCCGGGTAGAGGTGTCCCGCCTTATTGCAATATCTAATTTTTAGGGAACCTTTCACCCATTGTTCCCAGACTATACTACTTCAAACACTTGGGTCCCCAATATAATATTAATTGCATTTGGATCCTCAAATATTTACTTTTGGTGTAGTTAGACTAATTGTATGAAAAATGTCGAAAATTTAGTTAAAGTAGAACATATTCTGCACGTGACCACTTGTATAGAAAGGTTAACTTTGTCAAATCCTTATATTTATTAACAAATAGATGAAAAAAGGAAAACAAAAAAGAGAATAAATTAAAAAAATGATTGTCCTCGACATGGACGTAATTTTTGTTGACATATTTTCAAATAAAATCATTTTAAATGATTTATAAAATTCAAAATCTAAACGAAACAGTTTAAAACAGATTAAGAAAAACTTAAACATGTACCTAACGATTTTGTTCGGTAACAACAATATATATTTTTTTTTTGCCTTCCGATCCACTTCAGTGGAACTTATTTATTGATTACAAAATACCCTTTTAATTTATTGATGATGAAACAAAATAAACTGTGAGACATAAAGCCACTGTTTAATAATAATTCAAATTCAAATTTTAATCTAAGTAAAAGTCAACAATTAATCATAACTATATATTTCATAGTATCCATTACATTTTAATCATACATTTCATTAATTTTTATCAAAATCTACTAAAAATCTGATTTTAATCCCCCCACTAAACATAGGCAAAATTTCATGGGATATGATAATGTGTCACGTGTTTAAAGCTTGAGAAGCTTTTGGTCTATTTGTAGTCTTTCAATTTTATCGGGGACTTCGCTGTAACTATCAAGAAATATATTTATTGATGGGAAAATGATGATTTAAGATTGAAAAGTAACAAGTAAAAACCAAAGATTCTAATGTACCAAATTCGAAGAAACACAATAGCCTTTGATCTAATTCGTTTGGGGAAAAAAAGGTTAAAATATTAAAATCTTAAATTTGCCCCTCATTTGAACGTTAAAAAAAGAGAGAAAGAAGAGGGAAATCAAGAATCGATCGACCCAAGTTTGAATATAAGTTAAAACTTCATTTTCATCTTCGTCACTAATATTCAAGGTTAGATTCTACTTTAATAGTTTATTTTTTCTATTTTGTTTGGGTAGTTTATAAATCTTTAATTTTTTACTTGTAATATTATGGATCATGTTATTTATACTTTTATTATGTGTATTGAGATTTACATGTGCTAAAAATTGAAGAATATTTGGAAAATGGAGGGAAAATGGCTAAAAATGGAGGTTGGGGAGGGGGGCCGTCGCGCCCAGGTTTTGCCTCACCAACCTTAGGTTGGAGAGGATGAAGCAACCTGAGGTCTGAGGATGAAGTCTTATCGACCTTGCTTTGTCCTAATCGATTGAGGACATGCCTCACCGACCTAAGGCATATTCTTCTTTTTTTCTTGCTTATTAGTATATACATGTGCGATGAAATAATTTTTTTTCTTGCTTATTGGTAGTATATAATTGATTATTTGGGTTTCTAGATATTATGCATTGTTCCATAATATCCTTTTTAAGTTATTAACATTTATAAGCTATTGCAGGATGTAGTCTGCTCTTGACATTAAATTGAGAGAACACTCGGGGAAAGTTACATGCAGTTGTAATTATTTGAGCTTTAAGAAGGTGTTGGGTGGACTCGATGAGAATCACAAAGTTCTACTGCATCGCTCGTGCCTTGAAAAGCTATACCCAATGAGACACATGCAATTCTCTGGACAAATCATCTTCGGCTTGTTACTTCGGTTGATTAAGCGAGTCGAAGGTGATGTGTTGTAGTTTGAGTTAGCGTACGGGAAGATAGCGTAATTCTCGATATTTGAGTTTGTTCTCGTTACGGGGTTAAACTCGGGTTAAACTCAGGAAGTGATGTGAAGCCAAATATTTAATGGAATAAAAGACTCTTAAATCTATTTTCTTACTACGATTTTATTGCTTTTAGTGATATAGAATTAGAGTTTCTAATTCTCAACACATATATTAGAAAATATGAATAACAATAGCATCGGGGGAGGGCTAAGTTAACAAAAGCAATTAACTAGAAGATGGAAGGTGCTCTAAATGAACAATCTAAAGTTAAATGTAGATATGGTGATCAAGGATGGGCAAGAGCTTTTGAGAAGAAAGGTATTTTCGTATGTCTTATTCCAAGGCTTTACAGCAATATATATACAAAGTCAGAAGGTGAAATAAAAGGCAACACATCTATTCTATATGGAAAAAGATATCATCTATTCTAGGGAGAATATTATACCAAATATACATATGCCTAATACCCCCCTCAAGTTGGAGCATGGAGGTCCCGAATGCCCAACTTGCCAAGAAGAAAATCAAATTGACGTCGACCTAAAGCCTTGGTAAACACATCCACTAACTGACCATGAGTTGAAACATATGTAGGTCGAATAGTACCATTAGTTACTTCATCCTGAACAAAATGGCAGTCCACCTCGATATGTTTGGTGCGCTCATGAAAAACTGGA
This sequence comes from Osmanthus fragrans, assembly GCA_019395295.1. Lineage (NCBI taxonomy): Eukaryota > Viridiplantae > Streptophyta > Magnoliopsida > Lamiales > Oleaceae > Osmanthus > Osmanthus fragrans. Next base: position 11,489,514 of record CM033359.1, read on the forward strand.
TTAGCCGCAATGTGCAAAGCGGCCTGGCTATCACAATACACTTTCACGGGGTTCGCATGCGCCACACCAAGAGCAAGAAGCAACCCTTTCAACCATTTTAGTTCAGAAACGGTGGTGGCCATAGATCGATACTCTGCTTCAGCCGAAGATCATGAGACAGTATGTTGCTTCTTAGTCTTCCAGGAAATAGGCGAGGGTCCAAGAAGAATATACCAACCAGTCAAAGAATGACGAGTGAGTGGACACCCCGCCCAATCCGAATCACACCAAGCAGATAATTCCAAATCACATTCGGAAGATAACAAAATCCCAAGTCCTGGGTTATGCTTTACATATCGAACAACACGGAGGGCAGCAAGCCAATGTTCCTCACGTGGTTGTTGCATAAACTGAGCCAACACATGCACACAATAAGAGAGCTCAAGTCGCGTAATGGATAAGTAGATGAGTCAGCCCACTAAACGCTTATACTTTTCAGGGTTAGATAAGAACTGTCCCTTTGCCAACGCCAACGCCTGATTTTGTTCCATCGGCGTTGAGGCCGGCTTAGCACCAAGCAAACCAACTTCGACGATGATGTCCAATGCATACTTTCTCTGACACAAATATATCCCTTGAGGGCTCCGAGCCACTTCAATGCCCAAGAAATATTTCAGGACGCCCAGGTCTTTCATGCGGAAGCAGTTACTCAAATAGTCCTTGAAAAGACAAATAACCATTGAACTGTTGCTAGAGATGATAATATCGTCAACAAAAACCAATACATTGACCTGCACCCTGCCTTGATGTAAAGTGAAGAGAGAATAGTCCGAGCCAGATTGCTGGAAACCATAGTCTTTCAAGGCACCTACCAACTTTGAGAACCAACACCTAGGAGCTTGCCGTAAACCATACAAAGACTTCTTCAAACGGAAAACCAACTCTGGCTTATCAGAATGGAAACCTGGAGGCAACCGCATATACACTTCTTCATCTAAATCCCCATGCAGAAACGCATTGTGCACATCCATTTGATGAACTTCTCAGTTCTTGGTAGCAGCTACTGCTAGAAAAGCTCTTACCGTTCCCATTTTTGCGACGGGTGCGAACGTGTCCGTATAATCAATTCCTTCGACTTGACGATTGCCAAGAATTACCAGCCGTGCCTTGTATCTCTCAACTGTTCCATCTACATTGTACTTGATCTTGTACACCCATTTGCAGCCAATAGCTAGTTTGCCAGGGGGTAAATGTTCTACAATCTAAGTCTTATTTTCCTCCAAAGCCCATATCTCCTTCTTCATTGCGTCTCTCCATTTTTCGTCTTTCATAGCTTCACCAAATGATGTGGGTTCAATTCCTGTAGTAATAGCTCCCAAGAAAGCACGATGTTGAACAGAAAATTTATCACAGTTCACATAGTTAGAGATAGAGTATGGACTACCTTAGGATTGCTGATGGCTGAGGGAGGAAATGGAGGGGTTGTCCTTCAAAGTTTGCACGGTATGTAGTATGTGATCCCTTAACCGAACAGATGGATTTTTGCTCCTGTGGCCGCGTCCAAGTAACTGAGGTTCGGACCTCACATCGCTAGGATCACAGACAGAGTCAGTTACTATCTCAGTTGGGGCCCCACCATCATCACGATTAACCGGGGTTATCACATGGTTCTCCTCCTTATCATCCCCCAACTCGGCTACATGACGTGGATGTTTTGGGAGAAGTTCGTCGCCAGTTTCTCCAGGCCTCATATCCTCTTCTAATAGAGAGGGGAGATTATTGTGTCTTCACTCAACATCTTGTATGTCAAGTGGATAAGGAAACTCATGTTCGAAAAACACAACATTTCTCGAGACAAAGATCTTTCTAGTCTCCAAATCATTCAAGTTCCATCCTTTCTTTCCAAATGGGTAACCTACAAATACGCATTTCTTACTTCGACTAGCAAATTTATCTCTCCCCTTCTTTGGTTATGTGCATAGGCTAAGCACCCAAATACCTTCACATTGTTATAAGAGGAAGGTTGTTCAAACAATAATTCATAAGGCGTTTTACCGTGTAACAACACAGATGGAGTCCTATTGATTAAGTATGTAGCCGTTAACACACATTGACCCCAAAATTCAATGGGCAAGTTTGATTGAAATCGCAAGGCCCTAGCTACATTAAGGATATGGCAATGTTTTCTCTCTACTCTACCATTTTGTTGGGGAGTTCCCACACATGCAGTTTGATGTATGATCCCACATTTTTTAAAATAATTCGTCAAACACATAAACTCCGTTCCATTATCGCTGCGCACAATCTTCACAAATTTATTGAATTGTCTTTGAATCAAAGCTAAGTAATTTTGCAAAGTTTGAGCTACTTCAGATTTTTCCTTTAGCAAATAAATCCACACACCACGTGAAAAATCATCAACAATAGTAAAAAAATAACGAGTGCCACAAAAAGTAGGAGTTTTGTAAGGTCCCCACAGATCACAATGAATCATTTCAAAAATACTAAAAGTCTTATTCTCACTTAATATAAATTCAGCACGACTTTGTTTTGCTCGAAAACAAATCTCACAACCATTAACATGTCTTCTACTATCCTTATTAACAAACGGCAAAAATCGAATACCTTGCTAGAAGGATGCCCCAACCTTTGATGCCAAAGTTTCTCATCATCCTTCTTTTCTATCTTCATTGCCTTTGCCGACTCCAGACCCTTGAGATAGTAGAGCCCCTCTCGTTCATCACCCGTTCCAATCAGCATCCTCGTAGTGCGGTCCTGTACAAAACAAGATTTATCAGGGAACTTTACAATACAATGTGATTCCTTTGTCAATTGAGATACTGATAATAAATTACACTCCAAATTAGGCATATATAAGATATTGTTTGATGTCAATTGTTTATCCAACACGACACTCCCTTCTTTCTTGGCCAAAGTTATATTTCTATCAGGTAACCGGATCGAAAATGTATGAGTTCTGCGCACATCATTCAACAAATCAATGCTACCTGCCATATGGTGTGATGCTCCTATATCAATTATCCATTCCTCTTTCTTACCATTCAACCTTCCTATAGGCGGGTCCTTCTATGCATTTAATAGGTTCAGCAGCTGATGCCATTGGTCACCACTGAGTCTATTTAAGCTGCCTTTTTCTGTCTCGGTGTGCTGGTTTTGCGAGGTAGCTGCTGCAACGTTGGCTCTCATCAGTCCACCACCTCGCCTCTTAGCGCCCGGGTTAACACCAGGCTTGTCTCCTTGCCCACGTCCAGTTCCCCGCTTGTTTTCCTTAGGCCGATCTCCCCACCAATCGGGATGGCCAATCAGTTCAAAACACCCGTCTATGGAGTGTCCAGGTCGTTTTCTTTCTCGCGAGTCATGTTGCGCATAGATTCTTCTTGAACTATCATTGCATAAGTTCAATTCAAAGTTGGTTGGAAGAGATCAGTGCTCAGAATATGAGAGCGCACCGTCCCATAAACTGAGTTGTCCAGCCCCATCAAGAACTGATGCAACCTTTCCTCCTTGCGCCTTTTATTCAATTTGTTTCCGATCTCACAGGTGCATCCCCCACAACCGTACGTCGGAATCTGCTCATAGTTTCCCAAATCGATTTCAATCGGCTATAATAATCCACAATTGTCATCCCCTTCTGTTTGCACTCGGCCAACTCAGTTTTGAGTTGATGAATATGAGGTCCGTTGCTAACAGAGAATCGTTCTTTAAGATCATCCCAAAGGTCCTTTGCAATCTCCACATAGGATATGGTTGATCTGAGCTTTGGCTCGATGGTGTTCAAAATCCACGACACCAACATGGAGTTAACCGTCCACCAGTCTTCAAGTTCAGATGAGTCTCCCACTAGCTGTTTCGCCATCCCATCAATGAATCCAAACTTCTTTTTGGCTCGTAAGGCAGTTTTGATTGCCTTCGCCCATTCGTCGTAGTTTTCGCCTTTCAACTGGACCTGAGTAATAATGGTTCCAGGGTTGTCATTGGCCGAGAGGTAGTAAGGAGATATTAGGATCTTTCTCGTCCCATCTTCTTCTCCTGCCTTCTTTCCATCGTTTCCAGTCATTGCTCTGATACCATGAGAAGAAAGATATTTTCGTATGTCTTATTCCAAGGCTTTACAGCAATATATTTACAAAGTCAGAAGGTGAAATAAAAGGCAACACATCTATTCTATATGGAAAAGATATCATCTATTCTAGGGAGAATATTATACCAAATATACATATGCCTAATAGCTTTTCGGTATATAGGTGACATGACGGAATGAAAAAGAAAAATGGTGGATGATGTTGGCATTTATTCAGGGAATGATCTCTCATCTTTTCAAGTAATCATGGTATCCCATATTCTTCATCTTATGTCATCATTTTTGGTCTTTCTTGCTCATGCATACGACAAGAGGCAAATGAAGTAGCTCATTATTGGCAAAATATGCATGTATTAGTTTCTAAAAATGTGTTGGGATAGATAGGCCAACATTATTTCTCACAAACATTTTGGCTTTTGAAATTTTTTATTAAGTCCATGTTTGGCTCATATTTATAAATATTTAAGTATATTATATTCACACATTTCGAGGTCCACAAATACTACTCATTAGTATTTCTATCTGTTTATGATTCAAACCATTTATTCCAAAGATGCTCTAAATAAAGTTCATATTTTGTCTTTAAAAATACGTTACTCTTCATTTCAACGACTAGGTTACTGAATTTATGAGATAGTTATTGTTGAGTGTTTATTCTTATCAGGGTGCTTATATAAGTATTATTTAGTTTGGAAGAATGTATTCTATTCAGATTGTAACTTCCATTGAAATCCTATAAAGATAGGTTATTGATATAATAAAATACACACTAAGTTTTGATTCTCTCTACTTTTCTCTATATTCTATTATATTGATCTTATTTATCTCTTAGAATGCATTTGATTGTCAATATTTTTCCACCCAAATTCATACTTTATGTTATTTGATTGATATTTTTTTCATAAAAAATATTTTCATAGTTTTAGTCACGTGATCATATTTTCCTTGAAAACAATGAAAATATTTTCTTTAGGAGGAGTATGTTTTTATTTTCTAGGTAATACACTCTCTCTTTCTCTGTCATTAACTCCCTCACTCTCCCATTTACCTATCAATAAAAAATGGACAAGTTTAATATTTTTTAAGTTGAAAATAAAATCAATCAAACACATTTAATTGAAAATTTTCATGCAAATAATTTCTAAACAATTCAATTACCTAAAATTTATTTTCTTTCCACAAAAACTCCATGTTTGCAATCAAACACAGCCTTAGTTTTATAACACGTTATCAACATGAAAGAGATCAACCAACATAGAGATAGAATTTGATATCAACAATGTAGAAAATTCGTAAAATCTAGACAGCCTAAACACCTATGATCAAACATTAATATCTCAGTATTTCATAGTCCGATCATCGTGAAATTTGTATAAGACATTTTTAACTCATCGTTCTTCAAATATATTGATTAAGATAAAAATCCAATAGTTCATTAACGAAATAATTGCGTGAACGGTAACGAATTTTTAAAGTAGTAATTTTTTTTTTTTTTAAAGTTTACATTGTAGAAAAATATGAGATTTGCCAACTATTTAGGGTTCTCTAAAACTTTCGAATTTGAGCAATAGTTTATAATGTTTCTATTACATTCGAAAAGTTTTTTAGTTCCGTCAAATTCAAGTAAGTCTATTCTTTGTTTTATATATATATATATATATATATATATATATTATATCATATTTATGAAGTTTTAGATTGATTAAATATTTTGATTTAACTAATACTCCTAAACAAGTATAAGTTTTATTATGATATTGTACGGTATTATTGCTCCTGAAGGGCACAATTTTAGAATCTTTATTTTTCTCGAAAAATATATAATATGGACAATTTTTTGAACAGAGGACAAATATTTAATGATGTTTATGCTCCTAAAGAATATAACTATAAATTGTATTTATTATAGACAAATATGGTGTTGATGTTCTTGGAAAAACACAACCTGCATCATATAAATATTTCAGAAGAATACCATTTATTGCTACTAATATTTTAGAAGAATATTTTATTTCTCTCGAGGAAGTGGAATATAAATATTTTAAAAATATAAGAATTTCAAATTTATATCATAATGTCCAATCTCATGAAGAGGTATTACCTAAATATGAATTTTACGAATAAATATTTACCTCTGAAGGAATGTAACAATTTTAGTGCTATTGACTATGCACAAATATTTGATATATTATATTGATTTTGCATAACATTGTCTTGGATTAAAAATTGTGGGCATTTATATTAATTTTATATCGTGGATGAAGTTATTGATCATCCACTTATCTTATTGTTATTTTGTCCTTTATTAATTATGATAAAGTAACAATGGGCAATATTTATTTACTCATTTAATTATGGGTACCCAGTGTATTCTCATCATCGTGTTGAGCTTATCAGGAATTCCCTGAAGAGATATGGATAAATAATTGAAGTTAACATAAAATAATATTAGGTTCTGCAAATTTAATTGTGCGTTCCAAAAGACCTAATATTATGTTACTCACTTCATTTAAATGATACCATGTAAATATAAGAACAATTGCAAAAATATTTTATTGGGTTAAAAGTTCAAAAACATTATTATTTGGAACAATTTGTTAGACCATCTCAAATCAACAGTGATGAAAAAATTATTAAAAATTGAATAGATGTTAATTGAACAATCAAAAGATTCTTCAATCCAATGAATTCATATCTAATGCTTGTTCTTTGTATCATAAATTAATCATTGATCATCACTAGCTGAAGCTAAGACTAAATTTCTATAATCTTGAAAATTGTTAAGTTTTTCATCCATTTATACTTGTATTTTCACGATAAATTGATGCCCAAATGTACTAAATAACTTTATATTTTGATTTAGGTTGCAGATGGATGAAAACGGTGGAAATTGGAAGAAATAAGTGAAAAATGACTAAAGTGGAAGAAAATGAAAGTTCAGGGACCAAGTTGTAAATAATTCATAGATGAGTAGATGACGGAATGAAAATTCTAGAGTGTTAGGGATCAATCGGATGAGGAAAGAAGTCAAAGGGATGAAATATAGTCAAAATATTATCACATATCAACTTTCAGGCGAAAAAGTTATACTCCAGATTTTTAGTATCGGTTTGAGACCCAGTTTTGACATAACAAACATCCAAATTGGAAAAGTCCATCCTCATTAAAATTGTATCCCTTTGCATTAGCTTTCCAACGCACATTGAATCGTCTCAATCGGATAACGAGAGAGAAAGTTATGACCAAAATACTTAAAACTATCCGGTGGAGAAACATGGCGACAACCATGCAACCGCATACATTTGTTCCATGTGGTCGCACATGGTGGTTCAGCGAGTCCAAATGCTGAAATCTCAACAACATATGACCGCAGTACTTAATACCATGCGATCGCACAGTTCATTTTCGAGGCGTGATTTCTGGTTTCCCAATTTCAATCAAACTCTTATGGAAACACGTCTCCTTCACGAAAAATGTCCTAGAATGGAAGGAGACATCTCCACTCTCATTTTTCTCTGATTCTTTAGCAAGATTTCCATGAAAACTTAAAGATCTCGGTGAAATTACGAAGGAACTCAATCGATTTTGGTGATTTCAGTATCTTCTAATTAATGTAATTGGCTTTTTCATTATTGAACAATTCTAGGGTTTAGATTTTTCTTTCCACAAGTTTGTTTTGAAGTTGGCTTAACTTTTATTAGATTTTTCATGGATTCAGTCATGCTTTCTTCATTAAACAAGTGTAATATTTGTTGAATCTCAATTTCAATTAATTTTATTGGTGTGTTTTCTTCCAGCCTTATGCTTGAAGTATATAGTCGATTTTGAATCTTATTCCAATAATTAAATGTGAGAATGTATTATAGGAAGTTTACATCTTGGAATTACTGTAGATTTAAGTTGGGGTTCAATGACAAATTTTTTGGTTAGAGAGTTAGGTAAAACGTCTCAATTTGAGTAAAACAAATGAATCATTGATGTTGAATGATCCAAACCAATTGAGAGAATTTTGACGCTTCACTAATTCGAACTTTGATATTTAAATTCCATTCCAACCAATAAACAAAGTATTTTCATACAATTCACGAGAACCCTAATTTGTTGAATCCTTTGAGTAATTCTTCTATCTTCTTGTGGAATCGATATCCCAAAGATGCTACAACTACCACATTATTCTTTGGGCGTACTCAAAGTTTGGTATCGTTGCCAGGGAGATGGTACAAGTAGCTGAGGGATCTACTAGCAAAAGGGTGACTTCATTCATTTATTATTCTTTAGTTAATCTATTTTAGTTATTGTTATTTTTTTCGCACGTAGATTTTTTTTTGTGTTTTATGAGCAGGAACAGAGACGAGCAAGGAAGATTTATCAAATGACCTCTTACAGTGTTTGAAACTCTTTCTAACCCTATCTTTGACACTGCATCTATTGGCACGAACACCACACTACAGCACCATGAGTGAAAGTGAGCATGAAGATCCACCTTATAGAATTCTTCAGGATTACCTTCATCCTACACGTACATCCACACCACATGCTTTATGTTTCCACCTAATATGCCACTTATGGATTTTAAATCGGGAATGATTCAATTTCTTCCCAGTTTTCATGGACTTGAAAATGAAAATACATACGTGCATATTGGGGAGTTTGAGGAGGTGGTTGCAACATTCCACAGTCACCATGGTACAACGGATGCAGTCAAACTTAGATTTTCCCATTTTCACTTAAAGAAAGAACAAAAAAAATAAAAAAATAGGCTGTATTCATTGAGACCACGTTCGATTGGAACTTGGGTTGAAATGACTTAGGCTTTTTTCAGTAAATACATTCCCCATCGTAATACTAATGCCCTGAAGAAACAAATTTCTTCATTTACCTAAAAGGAAAGTAAGACCTTATACCAAGCATGAGAAAGATATAAAGAGTTGCAAGCCCTTTGCCCCCACCATGGTTATGAGAGTTGGCGCATTGTGAGTTATTTCTATGAAAGTGATATGTGTGTTTTGCGCACTTATTTAGGTCACAAAATATGGATAATTGCTTGTAATTATGTTGAAATATGGTTTAATTCTATATAAATTGTGTTTCCAGGACAATGTTGATGGAAATAATGAATAGTAAGTAAAAACGAGCAAGAAGGACCAAAATAGAAGAAAGCTAAAGTTCACAGACCAGGATGCAATTATTCAAAAGTTGACTCGAAACCCAAATCAAGTATCAAAATGAACTAAGTACAATATTGGTGAAATCAGAGGATGCTAGAAGGAAAAAGAATGAAAAAATATGTCAAAATGAGGAAGAACGAAGTTCAGGGACCAAATTGAGAGAAAATGGAAGTTCTATGTACCATGCGGTCGCATAGTAGTAACCCGAACTTAGATTGACAAAAACGGAGTTAACCATGCGGCCGCATGGTATAAAATTTTGGCAAATTTTTTGATTTCCTTTTTCGACTCAATCACTTATGGAAACATATCTCAGCCTCCTTTAAAACCCTAAAGACGTCCAAAATGAGAGGTTACGCAATTTTGAAGAGGAAAATTTGATTTTGGGAGCAAATATACAAGAACAACGTGAAGAATCATCACATACTCAAAGAAATTAATTGAATATTGACTCGGGTGATGACGTTTCTTCAACTAATCTTTTGTTTTTTTTTGTTTTTTTTAGCATGTTAGGCTAGTTTTTCTTATCCTAGGAGATCGATGAACCATGTAACATGGTATTTTAATCTTTAGGTTTATATTTTTGACATTATAAACATGTTTTGGATATTGAATGATTTATATGTATTTCTTCCATATAATTATTGTGCACGTTAATTATATGAATGCAGTGACCTGTTTTATGCATTCGAAAGAATGAAAATATGTTCAACGTAGTATAAATTATCATAGGGTCCGATAGGGGATAGAAATATACCCCTATGCCTTGTGTGAATCTTTAAATGTTCATAAAAGCTCATGCATTCTTTTATGTTGGTTTTCGTCATACAAATATAGTCGGATTGCATGATAGGATATGTTTAACATTACTAGAGAGAGATTGTTAAATTCAATAGGAACATTGATTCTTCAATATACAACCGTGTTGTCAAATTGTAAAATTAGGATTAAAATAAATTGTTGCATGGGGATTCGTGATCCTAGTGCGTTTTTCTATTGTTAAGTTAATTAATTTGCATTCGAATTTCATATTGCGTTCTAGTATAATTCGCATATTTAGCCAATTCATTCATAATAACATTCATAATTTAGTTCGGTTATAATTTAGTATAAAACACTCAAAAACATATCTAGTTTTGGTTAAGGTCGAAATAATTATTATTGAACTACTCAATCTCTGTGGATCGACAATCCGGACTCTAAAAATTCACTTTATTACTTATAACAAATTGTACACTTGCAGTGATTTTAAATTGGAACGTATTTTCGTGAACAAATTTTTGGCGCCGCTGCCGGGGATTGAGTTTTAGTTATTTAGACACTAATTCGATTTTATTTATTTATTTTGATTTTAGTTTAGTCATATAACTTGTTAAACTTCGTTATTTTGGCTTTCGCTTATTTTTTTTTTTTAAATTTGGGCTATTCCAGGTTTACATGCTAAGATCAATTAGAAGAGAATTGATTCCAACTGATCCAAAAATCGAGCGTACTTTTCATCAATTACAAAGAGAAGCTAGAATAGCACAACAACAGCAAATGGCTAACGAACAACATAACCCAGTCGTTCTGGCTAACGAAGAAGAAGCAGTGGACAAAAGAAATATGCTTTATGAAATTTCATAATCTCCCAAATCATTCAAAGACAGTCGAACATCGTGTATCCACCGTTTGTGCAACTAAAGACCAACGTGATACACCTGTTTCAGAATGGACACCAATTTTAAGGGAGAACTGAGGAAAACCTACATACGTACGTCTCTCGATTCTTGGAGATGTGCCAACACTTCATATATCAGGGTATCTCAGATGACACCATCTGATTGAGGCTATTTCCACACACATTATGCAATAAAGTACTTGAATGGTTGGATTCTCAATCGATTTCCGGTACCACCACATGGAATGATCTTGCTCAAACGTTTTGTACGAAGTTCTTTCCACTAGCTAAGATTGCAAACCTAAAGCATGACATCTCTATTTTCCATCAAGACGATTCTGAATCATTTGATGAAGCTTGGAACAGGTTCAAGAACATGCTTCGAAGGTGTCCACATCACGGGATCAACAAAGAACTTCAGGTCCAATACTTCTACGCGGGACTGCTTCCATCCTTCAAAAGCATGATAGATTCTTCATCTAACAGGTCAGTGTATACAAGAACAGTTGATGATGCATTGAAGTTATTTGAGACTGTGGTCACAACTTCAGCTATGTGGTCATCAGAACGAGCAGTTCAAAACAAGGCACCAGGTTTATCGAGGTGGATACCTATTCAGCCTTGTCAGCAAAGATTGATTCATTATTCCATAAGGTTGAAAGCATGTCACAGACCGCAAATGTCAAGAAACTAAGTTGTGGGGAGTGTGGAACTGATCACAATACCTCAAATTGTCCAATTCTCACGCAGAAGGTAGAACATGTGAATTATGTGCAATGGGGTCAACACCAACTGAACAACCCACATTCTGAGACATTTAATCCGGTGTGGAGAAAATACCAAAATTTCTCGTGGAGTAATCAGAATCAGAATCAGAATTGAACCAGAACAGACCACATGGTAAATTTCAGAAACATGAGAAGAAGACACAATTGGAAGAAATGTTTGAAAAATTCATAGAAACAACTAATCAGTACATGGAAGCCAACAACAAATTTATGAAGAAGACAAAAGCCACTCTCCAAGATCAAAATTCTGCAATTAAAAACTTGGAGACTCAAATAGGGCAGATGACACTTTCTATGACAAACAGGGCACCAGAAACTCTACCTAGCAACACGTAAATCAATCCAATGGAACGTGCAAAGGAAATTACAACCAGAAGTGGAGTGCAATTATCGGAGATTCATGTCAAAAGGTCGGTCACTAATAAGGAAACAATACCTACTTCAGATGAGGAACAAGTAGAACGGACTGAACAACCAACAGAAGAAAGTACAAAGAAGAGTATAGGTACACCACGGGTTAAGGCAACTACTCCTGTCAAACCTTATGAGCCTCCGATTTCATTTCCTTAAAGGTTGAAGAAGCACAAGTTGGATCAACAATATAGCAAGTTTCTTGAGGTCTTCAAGAAGCTTCACATCAACATTCCATTTGCTGATACACTTGTTCAGATGCCTAGCTATGCAAAGTTTCTCAAAGACATTCTTTCTAACAAATGCAAGTTAGAAGAACATGAAACGGTGATGTTTACTGAGGAGTACATCGCGAGAATTCAGAAAAAGCTGCCTCCAAAATTGAAAGATCCAGGGAGTTTTACCGTTCTTTGTACCATTGACAATTATCATTTTGATAAAGCATTATGTGATTTAAGTGCAAGTATTAATTTAATGTCATTCTTTATTTTCAGGAAACTTGGTTTGGGAGAAGCAAAAGCAACTATGGTGACTCTACGGTTAGCAGACCGATCTCTTACTCATCTACGAGGGATTATTGAAGACATGTTGATAAAAATGGAGAAGTTTATATTCCCAGCTGATTTCCTCATTCTTGACATGGAAGAAGATAGGGATGTCCCACTTATATTGGAGCGACCTTTCTTAGCAATTGAAAGAACAATCATTGATGTTCAGAAATGTGAGCTTATTTTGAGACTTGGGGAAAAATGGATTTCATTCAATGTTTTCCAGGCTATGAGATTTCCGACTGAATCAGATAGCTGCTTTCAAATTGATGTGATTGATAGAGTGATTGAAGATAACTTCCACCTACAACATCCAACCGGTGCATATGAGGCTTACATTGCACATTTTCAATCTATCCACACTGATTCAAATGAGATTGAGGAGTGTGCAACGCTTCTAGAATCCAACCCACCATATGTGTTCAAACATTACTTCGAGGAATTGGGACCTGGAACTACAAAGGAAAAATCATCTATTCAGCAGCCTCCTAAGTTAGAACTTAAGCAACTGTCATCTTACTTCCGATATGCCTATTTGGGGAAGTCTTCGACACTTCCAGTGATTATTTACAGAAGAGGCTACTTCGGTTGCTAATGGACAATAAAACAGCCATCGGATGGCTATAGTAGACATAAAGGGCCTCAATCTGTCGTACCACATGCATAAAATACTTATGGAGGAGAACTTTAGATCGACGGTTGATGGTCAGTGGCAATTGAATCCAAACATGAAAGAAGTTGTAAGGCTGAGGTGTTGAAGTTACTTGATGCAGGTATCATCTACCCTATCTTAAACAGTGCATGTCATATGGATCAGTCCAGTACAGGTTGTGCCCAAAAATGGAGGTATCATAGTGGTAAAGAACGAGAAGAATGAGCTAATTCCAACTAGAAAATTCTTGAATTCAGAGACTTCAGCCTGCTACTTAGATATCATAAGGCATTAGGCTATAATCTCGGAAAGACCAGTAAAGCTCACAGATTTTCCTGACATCGAGCTAGCTATTTTTTATTCAGAATTGCGGCTGGGACAAATTGGTGGAAAGGCCACACCCAGTATATGAAGGCCTCGCCCGTGAGTTTTATGCAAACTTCAATAGTAATATTGACACACCGAGGTCCGAGCATTTACATTAGACATGGATGCGAGGGCAATGGATCATGTTCAATTTCGAACAATTTTAAAAGTATCGAATTCTTATCGATTTAAATCCAATTTTAAAGTTCGATATTCTATTTAAAATCCAATTTCATTAATTTCAAATTTTATCTTTTAATCCAATTTTATTTAAATCCTATTAGCCAAGGAATTACTGTTCAACCCAAACTCTTGGTCCAATTACTACCTCGTTTTTCGTGCCCTACTGTTCATTCACCACCACTGTTTCTCTCAACCTCTCGACTCCACGGCACTTTCCATCAACCTCACCCTCACCAACTCCTCCTCCACCCACGGCAGTTCTCCACACCTTCACGCAGCATCCCCACAGCAATTTCAGCAGCGCCACACATGGCCTCCCAACTCCAGGAATCAGGTAAGAAATTATCACCAAAATCCCTTCAAATTCTACTCAATGATCGACTGAAAATTTCACAGAAGCATCACCATTCACCCCTGTCAAAACCCTCCAACCTCGACTCAATTTCACACACGGTTAATCCAATTTCAACCACTCACGCGATGCAGCCACCAACGCTAATCGCACCCAAACCCGACTGCAAACACCGCCAACCTACAGTCGAGCCACCACCACACGGCCACCATCCCACATCAATCACCACCAACCGCCGCCGGCAATTACCCAAAACGGCAGCCCCGTTTGCCCAAAACGACCCCTCATTCTCATCCAAAATCAACCCAAAATCAACCACAAAACCAAGAATAAAGAAGCCTAAACACTTACCTCAACTTCACCCACGATTTGGCCGGACTTCTCGCCGGAAAACCCAAGAAATTGCCGCCTCCTAGCCTCGGTTTAGCCTCGATTTTGACCCTCCACTTCACCAAAATCAACCCTAGTCGACCCCTACCCATCGGCGCTACCTCGCGACGGCGACCACCCGAAGTTTTGGCCGGAGTTCACCTCTTCCTCCACCACTTCCACCGCCGGCTCCTCCTCTCCTCTCCTCCCTGTGAAGACGCGATTTGAGAGAGAGAGAGATGTGTGTGCGTTTTGTATATAATTTAATTTTGAGAATTTATCCCTTAAGCCCTAGCTTTTTGAAAGTTATTCAATTTAGCCCAAAGTTTTTAAAAGGTTATTATTTTAATTCCAATGTTTTACAAATTGTGTTAATTCAGTCCCTATGTTTTAATAACTTTTAAATTAGCCCATAGAATTCCAAAAGTCTATTTTCAGCCGTTAAACTTTGAAATTTCAGTTTTAATACTTTTCAATTTAGTCCCTAAAAGTTTTAAAGTCTTAATTAAACTTAATATCTTAAATTAAATTAATTTTTTTCTTGTTAGACGAGTTCGCGGGCAAAGTGTGAAGCACGGTAATATTTCAATTGTTCAATTTCCAAGAAAACTTTCATGACTTCGAGGTGGGGTTTACTTTTAAGAAATTGTGGTTATTTGTCCATGTTAATTCTCGATGTGTGATTTTGATTGTGATATGATGTTTATACATATGAAAATATTGCCAGGGATCGTAAATAGGTCCGGGATCGAAATCGGGTCCTTGGGAATGCCCACAGTGCTAAAATTTGCTAAGCTTATGCCATGTTGTTAGGGATCGTAAATAGGTCCGGGATCGAAATTGGGTCCTTGGGAATGCCCACAGTACATATTCTATAGTATGTTGTATGGATATTATGTTCACCACTTGATTGCATATTTTGATTTAATTTGGACTGATTGCTGTATCTCCACTGAGTATAATTCGTTATGCTCACCCCACTATTTTTCCAACCTTTCAGGTTAAGGAGCTTGGCAGGGCAAGGCAACGAGCGGGGCAATTTTAATTTAATAATAGACCTTTTAAATTTCAAATTTTGAAACTAGAATTTTAAATAGTTGGTTTCCATTTGACATTTTAATACCGAATTTTGGTATCTTTGCAAATGTTGGTTCTGCTTATTACATTTGGTATTAACTCTTGAATATGAGAAAAATTATTTTAGAAGTGATGTTTCCGCGTTTTGTGTAAAATTGCTATGGATTTTTAAAGTATATGTTTGCCTTCGTATTGTGACGACTTTCGAAAATATTTATTTACATGTTACTTTGACTTAAGTAGCGCCTCGAGTTATTAGAAAAATTGGGGCGTTACAGTGTGGTATCAGAGCATATGTTTACCTTTCTGTAGACTTGTGAAAATTTTTCAAAAAATAAAATAAAATGTGTTTAGTACTTAATTTAAATGCTACCCGCTCTTGCCGCGCCACGCCTACTCCGAGAAGGTAAAAATGTTTAGAAAATTTTATTTGATGAAGTCTGAAAATTTTCATCTGCTGGATACTATGAATTTATTATATTACTGCATCTGAAATTGATTGTTACAATAAAAAGTTACATGAGAATGAAATTTTGCTATAGTTGATGCAGTTTGAAATGTTTGAAAGTTTATATCCAGTACATGTTATAAAAATTTTCTATGAGCTATTATGTTTGGGAATTGAACTTGTGATGTGAAGTATTTAAAAAAAAAAATTTGGAAATTATAAATTTAGTCCTCGAAATTAGGCTAAAACATGAAGTAACCCATTTCAATAGAATTTACCTTCATAATTGATATGTCAAAAAGGACTGTATGAGATAGAGATGTGGAAAGAACTATTTGTGAAAATTTCAGTAGGAGAACATATTTCGAGTTATAGATATTGGTTGCAATTTTATTATTTGTTTTCCTTTTGGAAAATTTGAGATAATAATAAAATTTGCTTTAGGCTCTACTGTGATATTCTATAATTATTCCTTTTAGATTTTATTATTCCTAAATGGCCATTGTGAATTTCACAACTTAATGGATGCTGAGACAAATGTTGTTGTGATTTAGGAAAATGTCTCGTAGAACAAATCGAGTTCCCGTGAATCGGACTGCTGCAAGACAAGCTACCCCAGGCCAGACTGCTACTGGCGATGCGGGAAATGATTCGATAAGGGATCTCGTGAATGCACTTCAGGGGCTCATTCAGCAACAAGCCCCGACAGCTCGACGAAATGCCCTTAATCCACGGGCTAATGCAGACAACACAAGCATGGTTGTTGAACAGTTTCGCAGATATAAACCACCAACATTTAATGGTCGAACAGGACCCCTAGCTGCAGAGGAATGGCTAAGGGCATTAGAGAGGATCTTTAAACATATAGCCTGTTCGGACGCTTAGAAAGTGTCATGTGCTGTATTCCAACTTGAAGAGGACGCAGATCATTGGTGGGAATCACATCAGCGCACCAGAACTGAGGCACAGCAACTTGAATTGACATGGAATGGATTCAAGGAACTGATAGTACAGAGGTATTTTTCCCAGTCTTTCCGGGATCAGAAAGAAACAGAGTTCCTTGAACTTAGACAGGGAAGTATGTCGGTAGTGGAATATGAAACAAAGTTCAATCAGCTGTCCAGGTATGCTACCCATCTGGTTGACACAGATATCAAGAAAGCTAGAAGATTTGAAAGGGGCTTACGCCCAGAAATTGGAGGAATCATGGCAGGTTTGGGACTCACTACCTATGCCGAAGCAATTGAGCGAGCACAAGCTATATCTTCTCGCTTAAACCTGGAAAAGACTACTCAGAAACCCGCAGAGGTACCAGTGAAAAGGAAATGGGACAATCAGAATATGAGCAAAGGTAGATATCAGAACAAAAAGGGAAAATCATGGGAAAAAATGGAGGAAAAGGCTAGCACTGAGAAACCTGTATGCCCGAAGTGTGATAAGCGTCACCATGGAGAGTGCTTACTCGGGAAAAGAATGTGTTTCAGATGTAAGAAACCCGGTCATTTTGCTGGTGAATGTCCTGAATTCAAGGGTAAGGAAGATGCCAGGAAGGGAAAGGCTCGAGTTTTTGCTTTAACTCAGAAGGAGGCAGAGAAAGATCCCGACGTGATGACAGGTATTCTATCAGTATTCAATATACCTGCTATTGTTTTGATTGATTCCGGTGCTACGAATTCTTTCATCTCTGCTAGTTTTCATGCTAAGATTGGGAATGTATGTGAAAGTGTGAATGATGCCTTAGAAGTTAGTATCCCTTCAGGTGAAACTATTATCACTAATATGATGTCGAAAGCTGTTAAGTTTGAAATAGATGGGAAGAACTTAGAGGCAGACTTGTACTTAATAGACATGAGGGACTTTGATATTATTTTAGGCATGGACTAGCTTAGTTGCAATCACGCTACGATTAAGTGTCATGAGAGGGAAGTGCTCTTTCAGAAACCAGGAGAATGTGAATTTACCTTCTTCGGGACAAAAGTCAAAACTATGCCCCGTATTATATCAGTGTTGAAAGCACAAAGGATGTTGAGAAAGAGTACAAATCAAGGATATCTAGTGAGCATCACTAGTGTTTAGGCAACTGAGATAACTGTTACAGATGTACCAGTTGTGCGTGATTTTGTGGATGTATTTCCAGAAGACCTAGTTGGTATTCCACCAGATAGACAAGTGGAATTCATGATTGACTTGGTACCTGGAGCTGCACCCATGTCTAAAGCACCCTACAGGATGGCACCGAAAGAACTTCAGGAGTTGAAGGTACAACTACAAGAACTGTTGGATAAAGGATTTATTCGACCGAGTGTATCGCCTTGGGGAGCACCGGTTCTGTTTGTGAAAAAGAAAGATGGATCAATGAGGATGTGCATTGACTACAGGGAGTTGAATCGTCTCACAGTCAAGAATAAGTATCCTTTACCACGAATAGAAGATTTGTTCGATCAGTTAAAGGGTGCTGTTGTATTCTCCAAAATTGATTTGAGATCAGGTTATCATCAGTTGAAGGTTAAGGACGGTGATATACCAAAAACTGCATTTAGGACTCGATACGGACATTATGAATTCACTGTGATGCCGTTCGGGTTAACTAATGCACCAGCTGTCTTCATGGACTTAATGAACCGAGTATTTCATCAATACTTGGATCGGTTTGTAATTGTGTTTATCGATGACATTCTGATTTATTCAAGGGACAAGGAACAACATGAGGAGCATCTCAACATTGTATTACAGACACTTCGACAGGAAAGATTGTATGCAAAATTCAAGAAGTGCGAATTCTGGCTTGACCGAATTGGTTTTCTTGGACATGT